>CAWUFW010001469.1:672500-1872500 GCA_963921515.1 Calotriton arnoldi | reverse complement strand
CACACGGAGCAGAGTGCCCCTCGCCCCGGACACCCTCCCCAGGCGCAGACAGACTGAGGCCCCCACCCGCAAGTCCCCCGGAGTCGTAAGAGCAAGACCCCGCCACCGCCTTGCAGCTCAGGCACCAGGTCTCCTTCCTCCATCCCTCAGGCCCCCACTCCACAGGTGCCCCCACCACACCCTGCCCCAGGTTCCCCCACCCACAGATATACCATCCCCAAGAGGATCCGGCCTTCTCCCCTGCCACTTGCTCTCCCGGCACCACACCCCCGCTGCGCTTGTCTGTGCCACTGATGTGGTGAGGGTGTCCTCCCCTCTGTCCATCCCACCTTGCCTGTTCCCCATTCTCCTCCCCTGGAGGTAGGCACTGCAGTGGAGTCCACTACCACCCTGTCTGACTTGGGCACTGCAGTGGCGGACCTGTCCACTCCATCTGCAGGGTCCACTGCAGTCGTGCCGGCACCCACAACATCTGAGTCATGCCCCCAGTTGTGCCGGCACACACCATGTCAGACACCTCCACTGCAGTTGTCAGTGGCTCTCCAGCACCCACCACCCCTTCCCTGCCTCCTCCTGGTGAGCCCTGATCCTGTCCCTGCGGTGCCTGGCCTGCCCCCGGTTGCCCCTCCTAGTGTATTGTCCCTGGTTTTGTGCAGTGCAGGCATGCGTAGGGTGACATCTGCCACTGTCACCCTGTATTGACTTACTTGATGGACTGGCCATTGGCCTTTGTTGGAGCATTACTGTTCTCTGAGTTTTTGGACACACATATGCTGAATAAAGCAACTTTCTGTTCTCTAGTGCTTATGCTTCTGATGTACATGTTGTTGATGATGCTAACCATGCCCTTGCTGCAGTGATGGTGATATTTGGTCTCATGATAATGAAGTGTTACTGTGCAGGAACACATGTGGTCCAGGGGGAATGTGTCCTATCCTGTGGTGTATCCATGTCATCCTTAGCAGCATCTGAGGGTGTCATGTGTTTTGTATTTGGCAATGGGATTTCCTACTTACATTAGCAATTTCACATCTGTGGCTTCCACCCCTGCACATCTGTTGTGCCTGCCATTGTTCAATTCGTCTACTTCCCTGACCGTGTGGCCATCTCCACTGGACATGCAGGTTTGGGCATCAATGGGGAAGGACTCATCTGTGTTGTCAGTGCAACATTGCTATCCAAGTGTGTTGGATCTGTGCTGATGATTTCGTTGGCACTCCCATGACCAGGCTGATGTGACGAGAGCCTTCATTTGGTGCTAATTGTTGATTGTGTGACCAAGTGCTCAGCTGACATGATGGGGCCCCACTGAGGCAACATATGGCACAGCTTTCCTCACACAGGAGTGGAGTCCCCTCATGGCAGTGTGTACTCCTGTGACATTGCCTGCGCCCAAGGTGTGTGTTGTATGAGCATGTCTGTGTGTTCACTTCCATTTTGCTGTGCATGCTGTGATCCCTAGTGTTGTACCTGTTTGTGATGCTTGCTGAGTTGACCTATGTTCCCCCAAAGTCTTCTCCCTGGGTTCTCTGTGATGTGGGTGCATGGCACATTACTGGTCATCAGGGTGTCACCCATAGGTGTGTTTGCTGTCAGGGCTGAGTTTGTGTGCAGACGCAGATGGGTCACAGTCAGGTTTCCCTTGGCACTTGTTGTTTACACCTGTCATGTGATTTCCAGTTTGTGTTATCTTTCAGTGATTGTGACACGTTGTGTGTGTGACTGCTGGCACTTCTCAGGGTCCGGGCTGCAATGTTGGTTGTTGTCTATGTGTGTTCTTTGTGGGTGACCTTGGCTTCTTCATTGGTGTGTGACTGTGGCTGGGATCCCATTGGTTGGTGTGGTATTGCCGTCATGTCCATGTACAGCGTAGTGTGCAGTGTGTCAGACATTCAGGAGTCTTGTTGAGTGGCCATGTGTGATGTGTTTCTGCACCTTGGTTCCCACCCACCACCCTGGGATTGTCATGGGTGCATGTGTAATGTCACCAGTGCATGTGTGCTTCACTGCTGCACATTGTTGGAGGTCGAGGTGTGTGGTGTTGAGTGTGTGCAGATGAGAGTTGTTGCCCGGCTAGACCCCTGCCTCCATGTTGGCCTTGGCTTACTGGCCGTGCTGATTGATTTGTGCTTGTGTAGGTGTGATGGTAGTTTGTTGCTCAGGACACATGACTGTGGTTCACAGTGTGAACGACATTTAGCTTTGTCATCACAGTGGGATTGTAATGCAGCCCAGGGTCACCACATTGTGGGGGCCCTGGGGGTAGTGCTGTGGTGTGTCTGTGTCTTGCTGTGTCAGTTGCTGTTCCTACGTGCTTGTGTGACATGTGTGATTTGTGCTCCCTCTCATCTGACAATGCCTGATTGCCCACATAGGGGATTTGGATCCATGAGTTACCTTTGTGTGGCACTGTATGCACATCTGTGTAATTGGTATTCAGGCCTCCTCATGTGTTGTGTGGTTGCCTGGGGACACTGGCACCCCCTCACCTGTTGTTTTTGATGTGCAGTGTGGGTCTGCCTGTTTGTGTTTGTGCATCTGCACCACTGCATTGGCATATCTTAGGTGTGCCATTGGCTGTATGTTGTTCGGTGGGTTTCCCCTGCTGTCCCTGGGACTCCTAGGTCATCGGTCAGCACAATGATCATGGTTTGTGTGTCCCATTGCTGCCATGGTATGGTATCTGTTCACCTCACATCTACAGTCTCCACAGGGTATCTGCATTTGTGTGCCCATTGGTGCAAATATGTGGGTCTGCATTCTGATGGTCACTTCTGTCATTGTGTCATTGATGAATGTTGACTGTGTCAGCCCCCATGGGTGTTGTTTGTCTGCACATGGCCAAAGGTATGTCTTATTTGCACTGCAGTATTTGCCTCCCCCAATCTATGTTGCAATGGGACACATGCACTACTTTGCCACTGATGTGTTTTATGTTCTGTGACCAGGAATCATCCATGCAGTTTGGCAGTTGCAGCTTTTTCTTTGTCAACACTTACATTTTGGTCACTGTGATGATGGGGGTTTGGACCCCATTGCCACAATGTTCAAAATGTGCTTCAGCTATGGACCCCACACTTACCTTTTGGTCACTGTGATGATGGGGGTTTGGACCCCATTGCCACAATGTTCAAAATGTGCTTCAGCTATGGACCCCACACTTACCTTTTGGTCACTGTGATGATGGGGGTTTGGACCCCATTGCCACAATGTTCAAAATGTGCTTCAGCTATGGACCCCACACTTACCTTTTGGTCACTGTGATGATGGGGGTTTGGACCCCATTGCCACAATGGTCATGGCCTGCTTGCATTGTGGGGGCCACACACATATATGTGTGGCACATGTGATAGGGGGTCACATTGTATGTTCAAAGTCATGTTCAGTGTTGTAGGCATTTGACACAGTCTACACACGCTTGTCATGGTGTTGGGGGATGTCTTTTTCTTGCATTCCCTAGGTTGTGGTGTGCTGGTTGTGTCATGCATTGTCCATCCTATGAGTGGGGGTGGTGTTGGTGGTAGGCATCCAGCCCCCATGGGTAGAGGTGGTAGTAGTGACAGGCATCCAGCCCCCATGGGTAGAGGGTGGTAGTAGTGGTAGGCATCCAGCCCCCTGGGTAAGGGTGGTAGTAGTGGTAGGCATCTGGCACCCCCATGGCTAAGGGTGGTAGTAGTGGTAGGCATCCAGCCCCCCTGGGTAAGGGTGGTAGTAGTGGTGGGCATCTGGCACCCCTGGCTAAGGGTGGTAGTAGTGGTAGGCATCCAGCCCCCTGGGTAAGGGTGGTAGTAGTGGTAGGCATCTGGCACCCCTGGGTAAGGGTGGTAGTAGTGGTAGGCATCCAGCCCCCTGGCTAAGGGTGGTAGTAGTGGTAGGCATCTGGCACCCCCATGGCTGAGGGTGGTAGTAGTGGTGGGCATCTGGCACCCCCTGGCTAAGGGTGGTAGTAGTGGTAGGCATCCAGCCCCTGGGTAAGGGTGGTAGTGGTGGTGGGCATCTGGCACCCCCTGGCTAAGGGTGGTAGTAGTGGTAGGCATCCAGCCCCCTGGCTTAGGGTGGTAGTAGTGGTAGGCATCCAGCCCCCTGGGTAAGGGTGGTAGTGGTGGTGGGCATCTGGCACCCCCTGGCTAAGGGTGGTAGTAGTGGTAGGCATCTGGCACCCCATGGCTAAGGGTGCTAGTAGTGGTTGGCATCCAGCCCCCTGGCTAAGGGTGGTAGTAGTGGTAGGCATCTGGCACCCCCATGGCTAAGGGTGGTAGTAGTGGTAGGCATCCAGCCCCCCTGGGTAAGGGTGGTAGTTGTGGTAGGCATCCAGCCCCTGGGTAAGGGTGGTAGTAGTGGTAGGCATCCAGCCCCCTGGCTAAGGGTGGTAGTAGTGGTAGGCATCCAGCCCCCCTGGGTAAGGGTGGTAGTAGTGGTGGGCATCTGGCACCCCCATGGCTAAGGGTGGTAGTAGTGGTAGGCATCCAGCCCCCTGGGTAAGGGTGGTAGTAGTGGTAGGCATCTGGCACCCCCATGGCTAAGGGTGGTAGTAGTGGTAGGCATCCAGCCCCCTGGGTAAGGGTGGTAGTAGTGGTGGGCATCTGGCACCCCCTGGCTAAGGGTGGTAGTAGTGGTAGGCATCCAGCCCCCTGGGTAAGGGTGGTAGTAGTGGTAGGCATCCAGCCCCCCTGGGTAAGGGTGGTAGTTGTGGTAGGCATCCAGCCCCTGGCTAAGGGTGGTAGTAGTGGTAGGCATCCAGCCCCCTGGGTAAGGGTGGTAGTTGTGGTAGGCATCCAGCCCCTGGCTAAGGGTGGTAGTAGTGGTGGGCATCTGGCACCCCCTGGCTAAGGGTGGTAGAAGTGGTAGGCATCCAGCCCCCCTGGGTAAGGGTGGTAGTAGTGGTAGGCATCCAGCCCCCTGGCTAAGGGTGGTAGTAGTGGTAGGCATCTGGCACCCCCATGGCTGAGGGTGGTAGTAGTGGTGGGCATCTGGCACCCCCTGGCTAAGGGTGGTAGTAGTGGTAGGCATCCAGCCCCTGGCTAAGGGTGGTAGTAGTGGTAGGCATCTGGCACCCCCATGGCTGAGGGTGGTAGTAGTGGTGGGCATCTGGCACCCCCATGGCTAAGGGTGGTAGTAGTGGTAGGCATCCAGCCCCCTGGGTAAGGGTGGTAGTAGTGGTGGGCATATGGTACCCCCTGGCTAAGGGTGGTAGTAGTGGTAGGCATCCAGCCCCCTGGGTAAGGGTGGTAGTAGTGGTAGGCATCCAGCCCCCTGGGTAAGGGTGGTAGTTGTGGTAGGCATCCAGCCCCCTGGCTAAGGGTGGTAGTAGTGGTAGGCATCCAGCCCCCTGGGTAAGCGTGGTAGTTGTGGTAGGCATCCAGCCCCCTGGCTAAAGGTGGTAGTAGTGGTGGGCATCTGGCACCCCCTGGCTAAGGGTGGTAGTAGTGGTAGGCATCCAGCCCCCCTGGGTAAGGGTGGTAGTAGTGGTAGGCATCCAGCCCCTGGCTAAGGGTGGTAGTAGTGGTAGGCATCTGGCACCCCCATGGCTGAGGGTGGTAGTAGTGGTGGGCATCTGGCACCCCCTGGCTAAGGGTGGTAGTAGTGGTAGGCATCCAGCCCCCTGGCTAAGGGTGGTAGTAGTGGTAGGCATCTGGCACCCCCATGGCTGAGGGTGGTAGTAGTGGTGGGCATCTGGCACCCCATGGCTAAGGGTGGTAGTAGTGGTTGGCATCCAGCCCCCCTGGCTAAGGGTGGTAGTAGTGGTAGGCATCTGGCACCCCCATGGCTAAGGGTGGTAGTAGTGGTAGGCATCCAGCCCCCTGGGTAAGGGTGGTAGTTGTGGTAGGCATCCAGCCCCCTGGGTAAGGGTGGTAGTAGTGGTAGGCATCCAGCCCCCTGGCTAAGGGTGGTAGTAGTGGTAGGCATCCAGCCCCCTGGGTAAGGGTGGTAGTAGTGGTGGGCATCTGGCACCCCCATGGCTAAGGGTGGTAGTAGTGGTTGGCATCCAGCCCCCCTGGGTAGGGGTGGTAGTGGTGGTGCGCATCCAGGCCCCTGTGTGCATATGTGGCATTGGTGATGGGCATCCCGCCCCTATGGTGCTGCTGTTGCTGGTGTAAGTAAATTCTGCATCCCTCTGTGTGTGTGTGATGTGTCGTGTACGTGTTGTATGTTTTTGTGGTTGGTGTCTGACTTACCTTCTGCGCCGTACGCGTCCGTGCCTGTTCCGGTAGTAAATGTAGAATATTGGTAGGATCGGAACGAAGGGATTCATGGTTGGTTCGTCTCGCTCGTCTTTCTCGTTGCTTCGCGTCGTCCTCGCCGCTGGCGTGTTCGCCTCGAAGCCGTGGATCGTGTTGTGGCGCGAATCGGAGCTTATGTGCGCCTCTCCCGGAAGCTTTGATGTGCCGGACGTAGCGACGGGTTCGGGCGCGTACGGAAAGCGCATCGTACTTGTTCGGCCGGACGGGGCTGCATTTTCCCTTCCGTGCGACTCGATTCTGCGTTTCCGGATTCGCCTCGGTCAGAGAACAGGACCTGGATTGGGTGAGTACGACTCGGCCGGATTCTATGCTGTTGTGCGCATCGTACTTACTCGTTCGGAAAGATGTACTGGATCGGTCGGGAAACAGGCATTCGCATGGCTTTTTCCCGACCGAATGGTATTGGGTGCGCCTCCTACCGAGATCGGAATCGGCCCCTAAGTCTCAGAAGGTGCTGGACATTAAACACATAAAAATTACTATTCCCACTCCAATAAGTATTAAGTCAGGGAAGATGCTGGACACTAAACATATAAAATTACTATTACCACTCCAGTCAGTATTAAGTCAGGGAAGATGCTGGACACTAAACATATAAAATTACTATTACCACTCCAGTCAAAATTAAGTCAGGGAAGGTGCTGGACATTAAACATATAAATTACTATTCCCACTCCAGTCAGTATTAACTCAGGGAAGGTGCTGGACATTAAACATATAAAAATTACTATTCCCACTCCAGTAAATATTGAGGGGCCGATTCCGATCTCGGCCGATAGGGCACCGAATCGGATTTGGCTTAACCGGATCCGATTCGGAGCCCTATTTCCCGACCGAGTCGTACGTGCGTCCGGGCGAGCGAGTACGATGCGTGCGGTCGCGAAATCCCCGACCGACTCGTTCGCAGGACCCGACCGCTCCGACCGACTCGCACGGGGACGATGCGCACCGCGCAATGGAGATGTTCCCCGGCCGGGTAAGTACGATGCGCACCTCGACCGCTCCGACCGACTCGTGCAGTCCGGCTCCAAGGAGCTGTCGGAGCCGCACTTTGGGGGTCCATGTCGGACCCCCTGGAAGCGTAGGCGCGCGAGTCGCACACAGGGGGACCCATGGGTCCCCCTACACGTGCATGCATGGTGCGACCCGCATCAACGCGAACACGCTGTAGGGGCGCCCTTGTTCGCGTCGTGCCCATTGAGTCAATGGGAGCCCGTGTACGCGTCGTACGACTGGCTCCCATTGACTTCAATGGGAGTCCGATAGCATACGTGCGCATCGTACTCGTGCGGTCGGACTGCTAGGGTCCGATTCGGTCGGAAATCTCTCCGGGTCCGGCTCGGTCGGGGAGATTTCCGGCCTGAATCGGAATCGGCCCCTAAGTCAGGGAAGGTGCTGGACATTAAACATATATAAATTACTATTCCCACTCCAGTAAATATTAACTCAGGGAAGGTGCTGGACATTAAACATATATAAATTACTATTCCCACTCCAGTCAGTATTAACTCAGAGAAGGTGCTGGACATTAAACATATATAAATTACTATTCCCACTCCAGTAAATATTAACTCAGGGAAGGTGCTGGACATTAAACATATATAAATTACTATTCCCACTCCAGTAAATATTAACTCAGAGAAGGTGCTGGACATTAAACATATATAAATTACTATTCCCACTCCAGTCAGTATTAAGTCAGGGAAGATGCTGGACACTAAACATATAAAATTACTATTCCCACTTCAGTCAAAATTAAGTCAAGGAAGGTGCTGGACATTAAACATATATAAATTACTATTCCCACTACAGTAAATATTAACTCAGGGAAGGTGCTGGACATTAAACATATATAAATTACTATTCCCACTCCAGTCAGTATTAAGTCAGGGAAGATGCTGGACACTAAACATATAAAATTACTATTCCCACTCCAGTCAAAATTAAGTCAGGGAAGGTGCTGGACATTAAACATATATAAATTACTATTCCCACTCCAGTAAATATTAACTCAGGGAAGGTGCTGGACATTAAACATATATAAATTACTATTCCCACTCCAGTCAGTATTAAGTCAGGGAAGATGCTGGACACTAAACATATAAAATTACTATTCCCACTCCAGTCAAAATTTTGGGGCCGATTCCGATCTCGGCCGGTAGTGCTCCGAATCGGATTCGGATTTACCGGATCCGATTCGGAGCCCTGTTTCCCGACCGAATCGTACGCGGGTCCAACCGAGCGAGTACGATGCAAGCGCCCGCGAAATCGCCGACCGACTCGTACGCGGCTCCAACACGCTCCGACCGACTCGCACGGACACGACCCGCACCGTGCTATGGAGACGTTTCCCGGCCGGGTAAGTACGATGCGCGCCGCGAGCAGTCCGACCGACTCGCGCCGTCCGGCTCGAAAGAGCTGTCGGAGCCGGACTTTGGGGGTCCGCGTCGGGCCCCCCTGTACGCGTAGGCGCGCGAGTCGCACACAGGGGGGATCCATGGGTCCCCCCTACCTGTGCATGTATGCCGCGATGCGCATGGACGCGTACACGCTGTAGGGGGCGCCCTTGTTCGCCTCGCACCCATTGAGTCAATGGGAGCCCGCGTACGCGTTGTACGACCGGCTCCCATTGACTTCAATGGGAGTCCGACCGAATCGAGTCCGATAGCATGCGAATGCATCGTACTCGTCCGGTCGGACTGCTAGGGTCCGATTCGGTCGGAATTCTCTCCGGGTCCGGCTCGGTCGGAGAGATTTCCGGCCGGAATCGGAATCGGCCCCTAAGTCAGGGAAGGTGCTGGACATTAAACATATATAAATTATTATTCCCACTCCAGTCAGTATTAAGTCAGGAAGATGCTGGACACTAAGGGGCTGATTCTGATGTGGGTTGGAAAAGCTTCCCGACCGAATCGGTTGGGAAATGGTGTCCGACCCACTCGGATCGGGAAAGTCCGACCGGCGGAGTAGGATGCATCCGGATGCTTCCAGATACGATTTGGTTGAACTCCCATTGACTTCAATGGGAACATTTGTTCCTAACCGCATCAGAATTGGGCCCTCGGTCGGGAAGACACGTTCCCGATCCGATTTGGAAGGAGCAAATGCCGTTAGGAGGCCTTCCTAACCGCATCAGAATCAGGCCCTCGGTCGGGAAGCTTTTCCAACCCGCATCAGAATCGTGCCCTAAATATATATTTTTTACAATTTTAACAACCTCACCATTTTCCCCTAATAACCCAACATCCCAGTACTAAAAACAACCTATAATTTCTATTTTTAATTAACTTTATTTCTTCAAATAAATTTCTATTTTTTAATTTCAATTTAATAATTAATTTTAAAATAATATTTAAATAACACTCTCCACCCTTATCCCCTAATAACACAACATCATACTTCTAAAAAAAAAAAAATCCTTTTTATAATTTCACTTTCTAATTTTTTTAAATTTTCTATTTAAAGTTTTGTATTTAAATATATCAATTCATATAACTAATTTTAAAACACTGCCCAACTTTCTCCCCTAATAACACAATATCCCACTGTAAAAACAAAAATTATTTTTAAATTTTACATTTAAATTTCATATTTTAAATTATTTCCAAAATTCGAAATTTTCATTTCATATATCAATTTTATACTAATATTTTTAAAATACTACCCACCCTTATCCCCTATTAACGCAACATCCCACTCCTAAAAAAAAAATACTTTTTATATTTTTATTCTAAATTTCGATTTTGTAAATAATTTCTAATTTAAAAAATTTAATTAATATGTAAATTTTATCCTAGTATTTTTAATACACTACCCACCCTTATCCCCTAATGACCCAACATCCCGCTCCTAAAAAAAAAGAATTACTTTATATTTTTTATATAATTTCCTTTTTTCAAATTAATTTCTAATTTACAAAATATTAAATTATTAGCTAAATTTACACTAAGGGGCCGATTCCGATCTCGGCCGGTAGGGCTCCGAATCGGATTCGGCTTTACCGGATCCGATTCGGAGGCCTTTTTTCCGACCGATTCATACAGTCGTCCCAACTAGCAAGTACGATGCGAGCGCACGCGAAATCGCCGACCGACTCGTTCCCGGGTCCGAACCGCTCCGACCGACTCGTAAGGACACGGCTCGCACCACGCAATGGAGACGTTCCCCGACCGAGCAAGTACGATGCGCGCTTCGAACAGCCCGACCGACTCGTAGCGTCTGGCTCCAAAGAGCTGTTGGAGCCGGACTTCGGGGGTCCGTGTTGGACCCCCCTGCACGCATAGCCGCACGAGTCGCACACAGGGGGGACCCAAGGGTCCCCCCTAAACATGCATGTACAGTGCGAGTCGCACCGACGCGTACCACTGTAGGGGGCCCCACTGTTCGCAACGTACCCATTCAGTCAATGGGAGCCCGTGTACGCGTTGTACGACCGGCTCCCATTGACTTCAATGGGAGTCCGACCGAATCGAGTCGGGCAGCATACGGCCGCATCGTACTCGCTCGGTCGGACTGCGGGAGTCCGGCTCGGTCGGAAATCTCTCCGGATCCGGCTCGGTCGGAGAGATTTCCGGTCCGAATCGGAATCGGCCCCTAATATTTTTAAAATACTCCCCACCCTTATCCCCTAATAACCCAACATCCCGCTCCTAAAACAAAACATATATTTTATATTTTTAATATAAATTTCGCTTTTTTAAATAATTTCTAATTTAAATTTTTTTAAATTAATATCTAAATTTACACTAATATTTTTAAAATACTCCCCACCCTTATCCCCTAATAACCAAACATCCCGCTCCTAAAACAAAACATATATTTTATATTTTTAAAATAAATTTCATTTTTTACATAATTTCTCATTTAAAATTTTTTTAAATTAATATCTAAATTTACACTAATATTTTTAAAATACTCCCCACCCTTATCCCCTAATAACCAAACATCCCGCTCCTAAAACATATGTTACAAAAAATTTTTTATACAATTTAAAAATAATATTCAAACAATTAAAATAATACAAAATTAATAGCAATACAAAATATTTAAATATTAACTAAAAAATGATATTTTACATGTTCTATAAATTTTTGTCGATATTTTTTACAACACTAACAATTAGATATTATCTACTGACGATATTACTTATTCGATATTTGCAATTCGATATTATGTCTATTCACCCTCCGATAGTGCTTACACGGCTGCCAGGGTGGCCCGGACGCTACGGTGCCCGTGGCACGGCCTCACCGGGGCGGTTTGGCGGCTGACCCTCTCGGGGCCTGCTGGGAGAGGCAGAAGCTGTGGAGGCGGAGCGGCCGGGCTTGCGGTCCAGAGTGCGGCCTTCACACTGACGAACCCGAGAGTCTCTGCTGGAGGGCCCGTAGATACAACTCGCGGGTGGCTCCGGAGCCTAAGATTGAGGTGAGCGCCCCCCCTCCCGGGGTTCCATTGATTGGGCGGGAGCCCGCAACACCCAGCGTGTTTTTTTTTTAAAACACAAAAAAAAACGCATCCCGGAGGGCGACAGCAGAATAAGACATCCCCCCGCATAGCCACGTAGGTTCGGCCCTCATCGTGTGGCCTGCGACTCCTGAGGACTCCAGCGGGGACTTGTGCACTGCACCCGGCCGCGCGCATCGCGCAGGGGACCCAGAGCCCGCTGGACAGATCAGAAACAGGCCGGGCAGAGGCCTTGCGAAGGGACTGAGAACGAGTGCTTTGCTCTGAGCACAGGAGAGCGGCGGTATCCCGGGGGCTGAGCTGAGGGAGGAGGAGGCCGGCGACCCGGACAGGCCGTGGCACCATAGCATTGCACTGGAGGGGGCGAATCGCTACGGACCCCGACGGAGCCCAGGTACAGCTGCGGGCCTAACACCAGGGCCTCTATCTACCACGGCTGTGGCCATAGCGGAAAGTGCTCTGTTGCAGGTGGGATCTACCAGGCGGCAAAAGAGGCTACACTGGTGGCGCCAGCGTCGCCCGCAGCTCCAGGCCACTGAGGGAGCTGGAGGGGCCCCCCCCACTGTCTCCATAAACTAGAGCGCGACATACCAACGTCGCTGGTCAGTGGGGCACGCGACATTCTGTATCGCCTGCAGCGCGGGGCGCCGGCCCGGAACATCATACACGGAGCGGCCTCGCAGCGCATCCAGCAAAAGGGAAGGGCCGTCGCTGTGAGACCAGTGGACGGACGGCCGCCCGAACCCATCACACAAGCGGACAGCACAGGAGCCCCAGCTGCCCCCACTTATCCCGAGGGAGGATCCACAACCTTAGGCCACCGCCCCACGCTTATAACCGCAGCCTAGACATGTCTACCACTCGGGGAAAGAAGGACAGGAAAGTGAAAGACATGTTCGCCAAGATGACGGGGGCGAGCGGAGGGGATGGCCGCACCTCTCCAGCTACGTCCGGAGGGCAGGAGACGGAGAATATGGATGAACCGGTTACAAGGGCCTTCTTATCACAATTGTTCTCGGCCCTGAGGGAAGATCTACACACCCTCAAAAAAGACTTCGCCGACGAGATGAAGGAGGTGCGAAGGGACCTAGACGCAGTGGGAGAAAGAGTGGCTACAATGGAGGACCACGAACAATCCCGAGATGAGGAAGTGGAGCAACTACAGCAAGAAGTGATCCGCTTGCAGGCACAACAAATAGATCTTCAGGCCCACGCAGAAGATTTGGAAAATCGCTCTCGTAGAAACAACATTCGGGTGAAGGGTGTTCCTCCCAACGAAGAAGGCTCAGACATTACTGGGTTTCTCCAAGGCCTCTTTCGCCATGTGCTGCAGGAATCTCAGGACTTTGCAATCAAAATCGATAGGGCTCACAGAGTCGGTTTGCAGCGGAAGGCACCGGCACCCCCTCCAGACATCCTGGCATACCTGCCAGATTTTCAACTTAAGGAGCTCATCCTGCGGCGAGCAAGGGATGCACACCCGCTAATGTATCAGAGGCACGCCATCGCCTTGTGTCAAGATCTAGCGGCCATCACGCTACAGAAGCGTTGAGACTTTAGACCGGTCACGACCCATCTTCGCAACCAAGGCGTCTCCTATTCCTGGGGGCATCCCTTTCGCATCATTTTCAAATGGGACAGCAAACTACGGCAACTCAGATCACTGCAGGAAGCATGCCAGGTCCTAGGCATCGACCGCCCCTCATCAGCTGAGTCCTTGAGCGGAGACAGGAAAGGACAATGAGAGAAGTGGCAACGAGTCGGTGGCCGGAGGCGGTCGGGGACCCCCTCAAAGCCAAACCCAGAGACTATGGCGCAGGAGCGCCGAGCGGTACTGGCCTCCCTGACTGCTGACTCCGGATCCGGAACTGGTGATTGAACTTTGCTGGGGGTCAGATAAGTGGAACATAGCAATGCCGGGGAGCAGCGGGCGGGGGTGGGGGAGCACCGTCGGCCATGTGATGCACCCTACAAACTGTTTCACCGAGGGGGCGTGGTCATGTACTGCGACTCCTGGACAATTCTTGGGGTACTTACTGTTGGGTTTGTTGGGGTTAGGGGGGGGGGCAATGTCCGATGTCCATAATGTATTCCTGCAAGACGTCCTGGGGGCCCTCAACACCTCCACGCAGGAGTCCCTACACCGGCAAGTACAGCCTCAATCCACACATAACCGCTCCATCAGACGAGGGGACATGTCACAGCCTAGGGGCTAGCTTAGCTCGGTCCGCAACCACCTAATATGGCTAAGGAGACTGTGAAAATACTTACACTTAACGTAAAGGGGCTCAACAACCCGGTGAAACGGCGTGCAATCCTATCCTACTTAGAGCACGCAGAGGCCGACGTGTGTCTCTTACAAGAGGCGCACCTCCTCCCCAAAGATAACCACTGCATGCGCTCGAGGGCATTTCCCCATCAATATTTCTCATCAATGGGGGAGAAAAAGGCGGGGGTGGCTATTCTCATATCTAAGCGCTGTAAGGGGGAAGTAAAGGAGAAAGTGGCAGAACTGAAGGGGAGGCTATTGGTTTACACACTTCAATTTGGCGACCAACTCTTGGTCGTTGGCTCCGTGTATGCCCTTAACTCGGGGCAAGAGAGATTCCTTCAAGCTGCCATGGCAGATGTAATGGCTCCACAGAACCATATGACCCTGGTAGGGGGGGACCTCAACACAGTCATGGTCTCAAACATGGACAGATCGCAAGCGTCTTACTTCCATGGGGGAGAGATCTCGAGGGATGGGAAGGAATGGCTGAGGGAGATGGGATTAATAGACATCTGGAGGGCAGCCAACCCCACTTCGAAACAATATACATTTTACTCTCACGCGCATAAGTCTTATGCTCGCCTAGATTATTTCCTGGGAACTGGGGAGGTTAATAATGTGGTCAAAACAGTGAGCATTGAACCCATGGCCATGTCAGACCACGAAGCATTGACGGTTCGGGTATTAGTGACTCCACGGGCCCGCCAACCCGGAAGCTGGAGACTTAAAGAGAATATGCTTCATAACAAAGTGGTGGAACAGCAACTTATTAAATGCATTAAAGACTACCTCACCCTTAATGACACCTCAGACATAGCAGTCATGACATTATGGGAGGCGATGAAAGCTGTAGTACGGGGGGAGCTCATAGCGATCGCGGCAGCCCACAATAGGGAGCGCAAGGAGGTGAGAGCCACCCTATCGGCTCAGGTGCAGGAACTTGAACGGGTGCACAGCAGGACTGGGGCCCCAAGGGTCTGGAGACAACTGAAGGCAGCCAGGGCGCAGCTAGCCGCATTAGACTTGGATAGAGCGGAATACGCGGCAGTCCGCCTCAAGCATTCTTATTACATTGGGGGGGACCGTACGGGCCGGCTACTGGCAAACAGGTTGCGAGCCCAAAGACAGCGATCAATGGTTTCTTCGTTACAGAGGGACGGACAGGGGGAAGTCAGAGGAGATCATGAGATAGCCCACACGTTTCGAGATTTCTACGAGAGGCTTTACACAGCGGATACTCTGTCTGACGGCGACATTACAGCTTACCTACAATCCGTCACTATGTCCATGCTGACTCCAGAACAGGCAGCATCATTGGATGCCCCCATCCGCATAGAAGAGGTCGTCTCAGCGATCTCGCGCCTCAAAGTGCTTAAGTCCCCGGGCCCGGACGGGTTCCCTTCCCTCTTCTACAAAAAATTCTGCCCCATCTTAGCACCGATTTTAACAAGGCTGTTTAATTCCTTTGGGAGTACCAACCCGATCTCGGATACTATGCTGTCGGCAGCAATAGTGGTCTTGCCCAAACCAGGGAAGGACAAGCAACAATGCGGCTCGTACCGCCCGATCTCTCTAATTAATGTAGATTTTAAATTTTTTACGGGAATCCTTGCGTCCTGTCTGAGCCCTCATATGCCAAATCTGATAGAACCCGATCAAGGAGGATTTATACAATCCTGACAATGCAGCGACAATACAAAGAGGATACTTCACCTCATAGATAAGGCTCACCAAACGCAAATGGACGCACTCCTATTGACGATAGACGCTGAAAAAGCGTTTGATTGGGTGGACTGGGGGTTCCTGGGACACACGATGACGAAGTTTGGCCTGGGACAGAAATTCCGAGATTGGGCAAGCTGCTGTTATGCTAGACCTACAGCCTGCATCAGAGTCAATGGCATCTCTTCTCGACCCTTTGACATTCAAAGAGGGACCAGGCAGGGATGCCCGTTGTCCCCGCTACTGTTTGCTCTGTACATAGAGCCTCTGGCGCAAAGGGTTAGAGATAACCCTAGAATCAAGGGGATCCCATTTGGGGGGAAACACACCCCATTAGCCTCTACGCAGATGACGTGCTAGCGGCACTGACGGAACCAAAGACCTCCCTCCCCACCTTCCTTGAGGAATTAGACACCTTTAGTTGGGTTTCTGGTTTCAGGGTTAATGTGGGTAAATCATTAATGCTAAACTTGAGCCCGGCTCCGCCCACATCGGACTCCACGGACGACTGGCTGGCCGGCATAAAGGTTGTAGACATTATCCCCTACCTAGGGTTAGACTTAGCAGCCACGGTCCACCGAACGGCTCGGCTGAATTATGCTAAATTGGCACGACAGGCCGGGAAGGACCTGGGCGCTTGGAGCAAGCACCATCTTTCCCTGCTGGGGCGGGTAGCTGCGGTCAAAATGCTACCGAAGGCGCTATACTTGTTCCAAACTCTACCGGTTTTGCCTCCCGAGGGCGTGATCGCCTCACTGCAATGCAGCATCAATCAGTTTGTATGGGCAGGGGCACGACCACAGATGAGTAAGGCCCTAGGGTACATGCGCCCCGAGGACGGAGGCCTGGGAATTCCGGATCTCCTCAGCTATTATAAATCAGCTCAGCTGAGGTACCTGGTGGAGTGGGCAAGGCCGGAGTCTGAAAAACGGTGGCTCTTCCAGGACAGGGCACTGGCAGGTATCCCATTGTGGAAAGTCCCCTCCTTAAAGAAGACGCAGCGGCCGCGGGGCCTGATGGGCTTGCCGATCACTAAATCAGTAATGAAAGTTTGGGACGGGGTGGCGACAGCCAAGAAACTCACGACCTATCCATCTCCTCTGACCCCCCTGTTCGGTAATAGCGAGTTCACCCCGGGAATGTCCGACAAATCATTTGGGGAGTGGCGGGATACTTCATGTCGCTCGGTGGGTCACCTATTTGATCTCTCAGGGGTGCTTCCGTTCCCCCAACTAAAATTGGAGTATGGGATCCCCGAGTCCGAGAGATTCAGATACCTGCAGCTGCGACACTGGGTCCTACAAACGGGGATGAGGGAACAAGGGGGCCGTAAACTGACCAAATACGAAAAATGGTTAATTACTAAGCTCACCGACAAAGGGTTGATCTCCAAACTGTATGACATGATCAGAATTGGCCTACACCCACAAGCAACTCTGAGTCAGAAGCGCTGGGGGAGGGAACTAAGGGGTGGCCTTACAAAGAAAGACTGGGAAGGAATCTACTACAGAGCAAAACACACTGCCCGAAATGTAGCCAGCATTGAAACAGCTATGAAAATAGCTACCTATTGGTACCTTACACTGGCGCGCCTCCACAGAGGCAACCCAAACAGGAGCCCCATTTGCTGGAGAGGCTGTGACAGCGAGGGAACACTGCTACATATACTGTGGGATTGCCCACTATTGTCTAACTACTGGCCTAAAATCTTGGATGAGGTAGACGAGCTCTTTGATACTGAAATCCCGAGGCTTCCGGTATACGTAATTTTGGGTCTCCCCAATCCAATCACATTTTCCCTGAAGGGCATGAGAGGGCATCAGATGGGACTAGCATTGGGGGCAGCCTTGCAGAACATCTTGATGCACTGGGGGACAACCACTCCCCCCACATATGTGGGATGGCTCCATAGAATATGGCACATCATAGGGATGGAACGCATTTCGACCACACTGAGCGGCTCCGCTGACACCTTCCAGAAAACATGGGGCCCATTTTTAAAGCTGCTCTTAGCAGAATTCAATGAAGTTACTCCGCCCAAATTTCTGAGAGTGTTGCGGCTTTAAACTTGGGGACAGAACGGCGACCATCCCCAACTGTCTAATGGGCGATGCCAATGGTATGGGACACGGAATGGACAGTCAAGAGTTTGGAATATCGGACGGGGTGGGGGGGGGTGTTCAAGTTATTGGTTTCTGGCAAAAGGTTGAATCTCTTACAATGCAATGCATTAAATGCTTCGACAGTGTCTACTACGCACAATCTTCTTTGTGAGCAACATGCTTTCCTTGACATAAGAACATATGCGTATTGTATACTACTTTGCACTTTTTTGCTTGTGCCTTTGTATTGTTTTCTGATATTGAAAATGCTAATAAACACATTTAAACATAAAATAGGAGACGGTCGCCCCTTGTAACAGCCCTCTTTCGACTTCTTGAAATGCCCTTGCTGCCTCACTGGTCCATTGCCATTTCACATCTTTATTGGTGAGTGCCCTCAGTGGCTCTGAGATGGTTGCCAAATGTGGAATGAAACGGCCGCAGTAGTTCGCCATACCCAGAAAACTTCGCATTTCCATCTAGTTCTGTGGTATGGTTGCCGCTCGAATAGCCTCCACTTTTGCTGGATCCACCTGTAGCCCCTCCTTGGAGAATTTGTACCCGAAGAACTCAACTTCGTTGGTGTAGAACGCACACTTCTCCTTGTGCATAGTTAACCCTTGGTCTACCAGCCTTTGCAGTGTCGCTCTCAGTCGTTCGTGGTGTTCTTTTAGGGAGTTTGAAAATATCAACACGTCGTCGCTGACATTTATAACTCCCACCAGCCCCGACAAGGCTTTGTGGATCCCGTCCTGAAAGACCTCGGCAGCTGATGATACCCCGAAGCTGAGTCGCTTGAATCTCGGCAATCTGACGTGTGTGGAGAACGTGGTGATGTGGCGACTGGATTCGTCAAGCAGCAATTGGTGGTATCCCGAGTTAAGACACACATTCGAGAACCACTTTGCTCCATTGATGTCAGCTACAATCTCGTCTATCGTGGGAGTTATGTGCCTTTCTCTCCTTATGGCCTTATTTGGCAGACGCATATCCACGCATAGGCGAATGGCACCCGGTTGTTTGGGCTTCGGAGCGATGACTAGGGGAGATACCCACGGGGTAGGCCAACACCTTTTCGATCACCCCTGCCTTCTCTAGCTTTTCCAGCTCTGCCTTGACCAACGGTCTCAGATGCAATGGTACTCTCCTGTGGCGCAGGGCCACCGGCTTAATTGTTTTGTCAATGTGTAACTTGACCTTTACGCCCTTCAGGCAACCCAGACCCTCGAATAGCCCGGGAAACTCCACCATGATTTCTCCAGCATGTGACTGGTTTATCTGTCAGGCGAACATGACTAAGCCAAGATCTTCCTCTGAGTGGCAGCCCAGTAGAGTTCCCGCACTGTCCTGCGTTACATGAAATCTCGTTGTCGTGGACGTTTCCCCATGGAACACCTCCACTTCAATCACACCCTGCAGTGGGATGGGTGTGTCTCCCCTATACATGAAGATTCTCGCTTTCGTGCTGAGTAATGGTGGTCTGGGTGTGAGTTGCCTGTAGTGCTCTTCATCCAGGATGTTAACAGATGCACCCTTGTCTATTAGTGCCATTACCTTGTTCTCACCTATGCGTATCTGGCACATTGGTGGTGGTCTCCTCTGTAGATTCCTCCTGCCTGTGTATTAAATGACGAACACCTCATCATCCTCGTCATCCTCCGTGACATTCATCCACTGGCACATGCTCTCCACCTCCTCTGTGACCTCCGCCGCTCAGTCCACTTGTTTGTTGGCTTCGAATCTCTTCGCTTTTCCTCCTGGCATGTGCGTTTTCGCTGCACTCATGCATACTTTCGCGAAGTGACCCACTTTGCCACGCCTCAAACATGGTTTTCCTTGTGCTGGGCATCCTCGCGGTGGGTGACTGACCAACCCGCAGCTCCCACACCCTCGACCTCCTGGGCGCCCGCTAGTGCTTCCTCTGCCTGACCCCTTCCTCACTGCATCCACCCTTTCCTCCTTGATTGTGACGGGGTGTGCCAGTAGGGGTCCCGCTGCTCGCTGTGCCAGTGCAGACTCCATTTCACCTGCCCGGGCGTCTGCCAACTCATGCGACCTCCATAGCACCAGAATGTCATCCAGTGATATTCCTGGCTGTCGTAAAATTAGTTTCCTTAGCTCCGACGATCTACATCCTTGGATCAGTTGAGCACGTATTTCGAGCTGTTTATCGATCCCTGTGCAGGAGCTTGCCAGTTTTCTCAATCGCGCGAAGAGCATGTCCACCGACTCCTCCTCCCTTTGTTTTTTACTGCTGCAGCTTGAAGTGTTCAAAATCAGGGTTTACCTGCGGGTCAAAGTATCGGTCTAGTGCTCTCACCGCTTTCTCATACTCATTTCTGTCGCCTGTATCTGGCAAGTCCTAGAATAGTTCATATAGCTCGTCACCACCCATGTGTAGCATAGTGGATCTCTTGACAGCGCTGTTCGTTTCACGCACCGCGACAAAGTAGTTTTCTAGTTGCCCTATCCATTTGCGCCATTGTGGCGCCGCTGTGGCCGGATCTGCCAGTTGGCTGAAAGGTGGTAGAGCGTTCAGCGTAGTGCGTGCGCTCTGCTCCACCACTGCCTGTGCGCCTCCATCTGCCGGCACCGACATGGCACGTGATGTCGCTTGTCCTTGCCGCTATTACTCTTCCTCTTTCTCAGCGCCGTGTTCTCCTCACCCTAACTGTCCCTTGTGCTCGTCAACTCTGGTCCCCCAGGTCAGCCGTCCAAATAACTTGGGCCTCACCGTGTTCGCCCCTCCCCCACGGTGGCTCTCCTGCTTCGTGCCCTTTCTGTATTGTCCTTGGCTTCTGTGTGTGTTTCATTTTTTCTTTTTCTCTGTTTTTCTGGCCTCTGTGCCCAGACTGCTCTCTTCAGCCTCGCGCCGCACTGCCCAATGATTCCTTTCGCACGTGTCAGCTGACGCGCCACCTGTGCACTCTGCCGTTGCTTAGGCCTCCTCGCCGTTCACTCCTGCCTGCTGCTCCTCTCCGTGCACACCGCACATGCGTCGCAACGCACTCACCCGATCAGCCGGCTGCCGCTGTGTCCATTTTCTCGCGCCCACTCACGCGACTGCACCTTGCCAGTCCGCTCCCTTCGCTCCGTCATCGCCTCTCACTTTGTCCGATGCTCTCCGCCAGAGTTCTTCGCTCTGCTGCTCTCTGCGGCGTCACCGACTTCTCGCGGCCGAACTCCCCGCTACTTCTGCTGGTGATCTCGCTCTCTGTTCACACAGCGAATTCTTCCCGCCTCGTCGCCAATGTGGTGAGGGGGGTAACGGGGGCTACACTAGGGATTGAGGGATATAGGGGCCTATCGGGGATTGCTCCAAGAACACACTCGACACAGTATGCTATCTCCGTGCCGTCAGCCACGAGCGCTGACGTCACCTTTATTTTATACTCCCTGGTCCGTGCCCGACCCAGGAAGGTGCAAACAGATACATTGTTTGGATCGGGCCGGATGGCTCACTACAGTTGGAATTGTTGAACTGGAAATTCAGTTGACATTCAACCATTTTTCTCCAAACATTATCATGACATCTGAAAAAACACATATTTTCATCTCAAATGCATGCTTTTCGGAGTCGATAATAAAGTTTTACAAAAGGGATTCATCTGCCCTTTGAATCTTATTTATGTAAAAAAAAACAACAATAGCTCCTCTAATACAAGGCAAAAGTTAAGACACATAACAGAAAACCGGAAATCTCTTACCCTAAGTGTTAGCCGTTAAAAGGTGATAGCTCACAGCTATGAGAAGAATCTAGCTGAGATTTGTAATGGCTTGGGCACTTGCCAATGTTGGTTTTTGTGCTCGGGAGATGCATGCAGTTGGCAATATAAGCGGACAGGACCTGCAGCGTGGTACAGGGTCTACCCTTAGCACTGAGGGAGACCTGCAGAATAACATAATATAGACAGGGCACGAGTCGGGGGTACACGCGGGTGGACGGCGGCCACCCACTTATTTCACAGGGTGGACGCCGTCCACCCTGCCAAGAAGTTGGGCCCCACTGAAAAAGATGCTGAATTCGTCCCGGTGTAACTTCCAAACACCGGGACACTTTCAGCAGCGCCTGCACGTTGTTATCTGCTTTCGATCTGCAACAACGTGCAGGCGGGGGCGGGGCTCTCTTAGCTCTGACTCCTGCTGGGCCCATAACAAAGGCCGAATGGGTCATCAGGCCTCCTTTTGTTGGAGTCTCCTGGCTGGCAGCAGTCAGGAGCCTCAGCCTAGAAGCAAATGCAGCAGAGGGGAAACAAAGGCTCATACCTTGTGCACATCACACATACTTATGAGAAGCAGCTTTTCACTTTGTTGAGGCTCTGTTTAGGAGATATGCATGCACTGTAAGAACATCAGATGTGTTGATCTTTCCCAGTATTTGCACAAAATAAATAGCATTTATATAGCGCATACTACCTCTGAGGAGGCGCTGTAATAATTTAAATATCACTATTTTTTCTTTTAAAGCACTATGGCTAGAGGAAGCTTTACGCTGACAAAAGGCAACATTGGTTTATGTGAAGCTTACAAAAGTGTGAATCTTCTGCCTAAATCAGGAGGGTTTACAAGTATACTCGAAATGTGCTCAAATGTACTCATGATAGACCTGCTAAACATATATGTGAGGGCTTAAGATCTTATGTCACTTCTTGTGATGTCACTTCCTGTGATGTCACGCGCCGCGATGTCACACGCCGTGATGTCACGCGCCGTGATGCCACTTACATACTGATTAATTTGGTTAGTCCCCCCACTTCTTTTTTTAGGACTTGTGCCCTGACTCAGGATGCGGCCTGTAGATGGCGCTATCGATGCAGCATGTGCCAATGTTGTTGGTGCTCGTGGTTAATGTTCCTTCTGGTGGATAAGGAGTCAATGGGTCACAATTGCTGCAACTATATGTTCATGTTCTGGGATCCAAATGCGGGGCTCGTTTTACATTAGGCATAGGCTGCCACCATAAATTGCCATAAGAGGGCACTAGATTTCAACAAATGGTCACAAAAACGGTTTTGTTGCTAAATGAGACGGCAGTCAATAGCTGAAAAACCTAACTTGACCTGGCGTTTCAAGAATCTTGCATCAGAGCAGGTTGGATGCTGTAGGCGCGCCGGCTCTGCACTTCCATTGCATTTGATGATACAGACAGGACACCTCATGTCAAGATCAGGGCATAAGTCTTATAACAAGCATTGGCGTAGCCAATAGGTCTCGCCTTTGGGACTTTATAAGTATTTAACCATGCAGCACATTATCCTTGGTGCTGTGCCGCCATGAATTGAAGAGCTATATAATTACTGTACACTGGGTGATGCAGTCCTTAACTACTGTGAAATTTTAGGTTCAATTTCTTTGAAGCATCATTTCACTGTGTTTATTATGAAAGTTATTAACTTTAGCCAAATTTAGATTGTTAGAAAGTGTTACATGTATATAGCGCTTACTACCCCTAACGAGGCGTTGATATTAATTTGAGATCTATTTTGATCGGTCAGCACCGGCTGCCTCTTAAACTGAGCTATATTTTGTTAACCCAAAGACATGACCAATAAGAAGAACTGCTGACTTTCTTATACCTCCACCGCCAAAGGCATTTGAGGGCGGAAATTTACATGAAAAAGTAAAAGACTGCAACAAACAATAAGTTTACAGAGTGTCTGTATAAATAGAAATGTTCTTTTCTGTAGGAGTTGCTGCATGTACGAGGCAGAGTACATGTAAGGGTGGATGAAGCAGGCAGCGGAGAGCACAGACGCCTGAGCAGGCAGAGGAGAAGCAGAAAAGAAGAGAGTACGGAGACTGAGTTAGGGAAGGATGAGTGCGAAAGAGGCATGTTAAAAATTGGGGGGGGGGATGAAGAAGATCTGGGAAAAGGGTTTAATCAATGAAGGTATGGAGGGAAAGAGGAATTTGGGGAAGGACGGAATAGAGTGATGGAGGTAAAGGAGATGAAAGGATGGACTCGAGAGAGACAGGTAGGAGGAAATGATAGGAAGGATGCGGAATAAGAAGGGAGGAGAAGAGAGAAGGGTGAACGAAAACTTCTGGTTTGGAGAAGTGGGTGAATGACATGTATTGAAAGGTGGCCTTTTTATGCACACGGTGCAGCACTGTTTCTCTCATCAGGGTAAATCATCTTACAACTTCACCTGGGCACTTAGCAGCCATCCTGTGACGTGGAAGAAAACAAGCCCACGTTGGCAAGCGTGACCATAGTTTTTTTTGGTCAGGTACCTCCTATCACTTACAATTTAAGAAGTACATCTGAGCCAGGACTGTTCGTCGCGCGCTACCTGCCCTTCAATGGAGGCGAGGAGGGGCGCACTGCTCGGTATGTCCTGCTGGCCTGCCCTCCCTTTAAGAAGTCCCCAACAGTGGTGATGGCATCCACGGCCCTGACTTTTCGTGCACATATGGATGCAAACTCGATGCATCGAAGGACGCAAGCTTTAAGCACAGTTGATCCAAACACGAAGCACCAGAGGACGTAAACGGCACCGGTTGATCCAGACACAAAGCACCGGTTGATCCAAGCTTGAACCGCTGGTCGATATAAGTTATTTGCACCAGTCGACATCACCTCGATGCACCAGTCTGCACACGCTGGAGCCTCCGATGGATACAAGTTACATGCTTAAGTTGAAACAAGCTCCATACGCCTGTTGATACGAGTTATAGACAATTAGTTGACACAAGCTACATGCACCAGTTGATGTAAACTCGATTCACCAGTCGGCACAAGCCTCCGGTTCATGCAAGTTATTAGTTATATGTATTATAGGAATAAGCTCTATGCGTCAGTTGCCAAAAACTTGGCGCAGTACTTCTGATCAACACGCACAGGGGGCTTTAAAGTGTGCACTAAAAAGAAGTCACTCTTGGAAATAAATGACCTTTAGACAGTTTGCCGGCTGTTGTTGCTGTTGCAATAAATCATGGGAAGAGGCGGCAGCCTCCGTCTGTAACTGCCCTTGTTTCACCCGCCAAATGCACTGGAGGCAAAGAGCTGCCCCGTGCTCCCTGGGTTGGCATAGCTCCACACTCCCCCCGAACCCGGTTAATGTAAACATCTCGCACACGCAGTTTATACACGCCACCATCCACGCACAGAGAAGATAAACCGAGGTAACCCGGGACAGACACTCGTACAGATGCGATCTGTCTGCCGGCACCGTGCTCAAGCGCGCGCGACAGTCTGGAGGACACGCGCGTCCTCCCACCCCGAACCGAGTGTGGTGACACACCAGGGAATAGAAAACACAACTCAACGCGCTTCCTCCACAGCTCGAACGCGGCCCACAATACACAAGAAACAGCTTTTTACAATCTGAAAATCTTGAAAGCAAGGATGAGCTGGTTTTAAAGGGCACTGCATTTCTTCCCCTGCTAAAGCAAGGGATGTTTTACCACGGGGACCGCAACGCCCCGACTTCCCGCTATGCCAGATAATTCCAAAAGTTAAGCCCTCACCTCTTTCGGTTGGCGACGCTGTCCCTCAGGAGTTAAGAAGCCACCTAATTTCAGATGCTAATGTGCCTGTGTGCGGATTCAAGGAGACAGGCAGCCCCCGGCTAACATCACAGCACGGCGAGCAGTAACGGATGGGTACCAGGCACCGAGAGCGCTCTCACTGTGCGTAAAGGGGTGGGTCCAGGCGGGCTGCCGAGGCTCACTAGTGCGTCTTCCGAGGCTGATAAACAAGCACGGCCGAAGCGGACCGCGCTTGTGCAATTAAGTAAATAAGCAAGCGCGGCCGAAACGGACCGCGCTTGTGCAACTAAGTAAATAAACAAGCGCGGCCGAAGCGGACCGCGCTTGTGCAATTGAAGCTGACCGCGATGAAAATGAAAAGGAAAGAGTGCTTCCAGGCTTTTCAAGGAGACCGTGTAACTCCGCCAGTAAACGATCCAGTCCGGGTGGGCGGGGCCAAAAGAGGACAGGGTGGCAACCAGGAGGGACTAAAAAGCCCCCGGTACAATCATCACACTCCGTTCAGCATAATCAATGACGCAAAATGACGCACACCAATGAAAATTACGGGCGGAGCCGAAACACAACTTCTGAAAGTATATTGATTCCAAGAAGCCCTCGCAGCGCATGCGCGCTGCAACGCCAGGTGAGACCTAAAAAGAAGTGGGGGGGACTGACCAAGTTGCAGGCAGTATGCAAGTGACATCATGACGTGTGCAACACAACACATGACGTCACGACGCATGACATCTCACATGGCATCACAGGAAGTGACCTCACTGGAAGACTCTGCATTAGGATCAGTAGTGCTATAAAATAAATAAATTAGCGCTATTTATACTGTTATTTGCGTAAATACTGGGACAGACCATCTCATCTGAACAGTGCGTGCACTTATATACAGGGACTGAAAAAAAGTAAAAAGCATGCAACTCTTACGTATCTGTGTAGAGATAACAAGCTGTGTGCTTTTGTTTCCTCTGCTGTGCATTTGCATTTAAGTGAGAGGTTCTAGGCCGCCTCACGTCCGACAATCCATCAAAAGGAGGCCTGATGGCCCCTTAACTTCTGCCTTTATCTTTGGCACGACTGGAGGCGGAAAAAAAAACCCCTAGCTGCCTGCACCTTGCTGCTGAGAATGAAAAGCAGACAACGTGCAGGAGCTGCTGAACGTGTTCCGGTGTCTGAAAATGACACTGGGACAAATTAAACATATTTCTGTGGGGCCCAACTTCATGGCAGGGGGACGGCGTCCACCCTGTGAAAAGAGTGGGTGGATGCAGTGTACCCGCGTGTACCCCCGACTCGTGCCCTGGTCAAGATGCTAGAGGTTAGTCCTTGAGGAAGAGGAAGAGCAGACAGACTCAGTTGGGTTGATCGGTGCACCAAATTGTAGTGTAGACAGTCAGGGTGTCATGAGAGCATACCCACACGTGATGACGGACATTTCACAGCACGGTGCAGGGCCCCTGTGCCACCTGGGAATAATGTGCAGGGGCAGTCAGTGGCTACAAGCTTTCTGGGAGGATGCTGGACAGTCTTCGGTAGGGTGCTTGCCATCGGCGACAGGATGCAGATGTTACAAGGCGGAGGTGAAGTCATCCCCCTTGGACAGCCGCTGATGCTGGAGAACTGATGGTGAGGCGGAGTAGACATGGCATTCACGCTGACCTAATATTTGCGAGGAGAGTCGGTCCCGAGGGAGTGGGTGATTCCTCCTGTACCTATCATGGCTCAACTCAGGAATGCCCGAAGTTTATTCCGGGGCCTGTGTCAACAACGTGAGGTGAGGATCCCACATCACCTGTTTCTATGTTTAAAAAAATGTTCTTCATTGAAAAAGAAGGCCTGGAAGATACAGTGTATGGTGCCATCTAGTGGTATTAGTTGTGTTATCCTCCTCGTCATTAACAAAAGAACAGGCGTCCGTTCCTAAGATCTGCAAATAAATGTTGAACACAGGTGAGTGGCCTGGGATATAATACTCCCTCTGCCCCTTACTCCTGAAAGCCCCTGCACAACAGCCAAAGAAGTGCCAGGAGAAGCAGGGGGCAAGCTAGAGGTCACAGTTTCGACTCCTGACTATCTCAAAATGACGTCCATGCACAGCAGAATTTCCCCGGAGAGTTTGGCTCACCAGCACTGGGTAATAGAGGTGGGTGAGCCCTTGAAAGCTCGAGGTTGGCTCGCGCCAGCTGCCCAGCTCTGGCTTAGCTCCTCATGGACCCCCAAGCCCAACACAATCCGAACCCGGCCCCTCTCTCTTAGTAAAAAACCAAGGCTGTGAAAACCAATATTGGGAAACACAAACATGGACGCACTGACTAGTGGTATCTCTAACCAATAGACAATGAGCCTGTTTTGGTGTTTCTTAAAGTTTTAGCACAATGTTGCTTTTCACAGGCAGTGAAAACTATCATTGTGATAAAACTCTAAAAACACCAACATAACGGGGGAGGGAATGTGGCATTATGGCCAGAGCTGCCGAATTTGGAACTGGGGAACTAGGTTAGGAGTCTCAGCTCATGTAAAGCACTTCAAAACCTTTGGGCCGAGTTTATGCTGTATAACATTTTTACAAAAACAAAGAGAGGAAGATTAGGAACGAAGGAGCAAAGAGTGTAAAAGCCACTATTTTCACCCTCATTAGTATGTGCTTTAAATAGAAAATATAAGAGAAAGCAATTTAAAACTGCTTTAGAGCTGCTGGAGAGGTCCGAAACTAATAAGTAAAGTAAGCAAAAATGGAAATGTCATATAGCAAATGAATAGAAATGACTTTATATGAAGTTCTCTTCCAGTATGCCGCCCAGCTTTTGCAGATTCTTAAAGCAGGGGCAAATTGCCAGTATTTTTCTTTTGGAAAGGTGGCAACCTGCTGGAACCGGTGTCAATGCAGGGGCCCTTTGAGTGTTGAAATACTCCTTCGGTGTCCACTCTCTCAGGTCTGGACAGTGTGAAAATTGTCAGTGAAGGGTCTCAACAGGGCAATTAGACTTTTCCTAAAGGAACTCACAGACTACAGAAATACTCACATTTGCAGACAACTTGGCTGAGTAGGAAAACATAAAGAGTGTATCAAGCTTGCCTCTCTCTTGGGTTCCCTAACATCACAGGCACATTCACAGGTGCTGGAATTATGCATTAGCCAACCCTCCCAGTGGCACGCCTTAAATGGGAGGGAGGAGATGGAGTTTGGAGGGGTGTGGGGTGAGAAGTATTGGTATAAAGGTACACTGAACCCTGCAGCCCTGTACATTCATACTAATTCAGAGGGTAGAAGGCACTGCAGCGTCAAACCCCAGCAAGATAAGTGGACCTCCACCTTTGTCCTGGTTGCTCTCTATTTTACGTTGTGTTGTGGCTGCTGCTGCTGCTATTTGTTTTCAGGTTCAACTTGTACTTGGGCTCTTAGAACCAAGCCAGACCCCTAACACAGCTCTTCCTGTGAATTGTCTAGCTCGCCCACGTCTGCTGGGCAGTGCTGCAGAAGATGCTCCAGACTTCCAATTCAAGCTCCTCTTTGCAGGTGAGTAGACTATAAAGTCTCCCGAAATCACTTAGGGTCAGACAAGGATTATTATCCCCAGGTATTCTGCAGGGTAGAGAGTGTTTTGTACAGCCTTTTTGCCTACTCTCCTGGCTGTTCAAAGAGCAGGCTTGAAAGACCCAGGGGCTTATTTATGAGCCGCTGCGTCACGTTTGCGCCACCATTGCGTCACTTTTTGTGACGCAGAGGCGGCGTAAAATATGTGGCACGTTGTGCCCTATTTACAAAGTGACACATCTAGGCAGATGCGTCACATTGTAAAGCCCTGCGCCACATTATACCTGTGTCAGGTATAATGTATGCAGGGTGGGCATTCCCCCGCATCCAAGCCTCGTAGAAGTGGGGACATTGAAATCTATAACATTTCAGAGTGCCACTTCTAGAACGCCATTGTGTCAAATCCTTACGCCTGCCTCATAGCAGGCATAAGGGTGATGCAGTGCTATATTCATAGCCCTCCCCCCTGCATTTCTGGAGTTGCATCACGCTTCTGACAGAACTCCAGCAATGCGTCAGTTTTGCGCCAACAGATACGTCAGTAATACTGACATATCTGTCATTCCTTGCGACATGATGCGTCCTACAGTAAATATGACGCATCCATCATGTTGCAAGGAGGGCGCACTGGGAAGTGACGCATCGCTGTTTTCACACAGCGATGCAACACTTCTCATAAATAAGGCCCCCAGTACTTTCAGAGTCGGAATGAGTCCTGTGCCAGCTCTCCCACGCTCCTTTGCCTGCTTGCAGCAGCCTGCTTCTGCCCTGCGGGCACTGTTCTTGCCACCAGATTGTGCTCCCGTCCCGTCCCACCCTGCCAGTTAGTATCTGGCGCTGCAAGTTTCTTGTGCCTCCTCCCACCCCGTGAGTTAGCCTTTATTCTGTATAGTTATTGTGCCCCCTGTTCCCACCCTGCAAGTTAGTCTTGTCTTTGTAAAAATTTCTTGTGTTTATTTTCTTGTGTATTTTCCGGTGCAATTTGTTTGAATTAGCGTTCTACTCTTGATGTAATTCTCATGCCTTCATTGTCACGAGACCCCCCCACACCACCCGCTGCTTCCTGCCATTTCCCTCACCACCTCCAAGCGCCCCTCCCACCGCAGGACCAACTTAATGGAGGCCACTTCGCAACCGCGTTGCTGGCACGCCAAAGGCAAGCCTCTCCGTGCCTGGGCCACGCCCAGTGCCAGGAACCCTGCTACGCCCGCCTCCAACTGGTACACTGCTGATGAACTACTGTCACTCAACCCCAAGAGAAACCCCAACTACTGCATCACCTCACCCAGAAGCGCAGAAGACCTTTCACTTGCCAGAACTGCTGCTTCGCCTGCAACACCCACTCTCCTGCAACACCCAACCAGAAGACACCCGACCTGAGCAGCCAAACACCCGCCCAGCCGACACCAGACATGAAGCTCCACTGCACTCTCCTCAACGTCCGATCCCTCGGCAAGCTCGCCATGGAAATGTGGGATTCCATAACCACACTCGCTTCCGACGTGATGTTCATCACTGAAACCTGGCTCACCCCAGCATCGGTGCCCAACATCACCACCGCGACACCCCCCGACTACAAGCTTCTACACCACGACCGCCTCGGCAGACATGACAGAGGCTTCGCCATCATCCACTAACTACGGAGGACAACATCACGTCAATCATGGAACACCTCAATTTACAGATAAGACTCGACGCAAAGACCACCATCAAAGGGACACTCGCCTACAGATCCCCGGGCCCCCAGTCAAGCTTCTGCAATGCCATCTCAGACTTCATTACCCCTCTTGCCATCGACACCAAACATTTAATCTTCCTGAGAGACCTGAACTTCCACCTTTAGGACCAAAAAGACCCCAACTCCTCTAAGCTCCTGGAGAACATGAAATATCTCGGCCTCTCACAGCTGGTCTCTACCCCCACGCAAATCGCTGGCCACACACTGGACTCTATTTTCACCTCCAGGAACAGAATCAAGCTCTCCCACACCACTGAACTGAACTGGACTGACCACAGCATCGTCCATTTCACAATCACCGGCGTCCCGTGCCCTCCGACCATGCCTCCCACCCATCCCCACCGGAAATGGACTTAAGTGACAGAATCCCTCTGGATCTCCACCCTCAAAGTAACCACGTCCGAATCTCAAAGTCCAGCACCTTTCGGAATGGATCTCAGCCGCAGACACTATCGCTCCCCTGAAAGACTCCCACAAAGACAGACCCACCAAACTAGCCAGCTGGTTCACCCCCGAACTCCAGAACCTCAAACGCCACTGCAAGAAACTCGAACCACAATTCCGCTCCAGCAAGAACTCCCCCCAACCTCAGCACTTTCAGATCAACCCTCAGCAACTACCACCACCACCTCAGGAAAGCCAAGAAGACTGCCCTCACCAACCGCATCAAGGCCAGCTCCAACCACGCCAAAGAACTCTTCTCCATTGTCAGAGAGTTATCCTGCCCTGTAGCCACTGAGAACGCCATCCATCCCTCCCAGGAGCTTTGCGACTCCCTTCGCAGACTTCTTCCACCAGAAGATCACAGACATCTACAGTAATTTCGACCCCCAGCCCACCCACCTCAATCATCTTTATGCCTACACCGATGCCACTGACTCCCCCCGACTCACCGACTGGAAACAGCTCTCAACCCAAGACACCGCATCCATCATGAGGTCTATCCTCTCAAGCTCTACCTTGGACCCTTGTACACACCACAGCTACAACCTAGGGAGAGAAAAAATCTGCGCCCACCTCACCAAGTTCCTCAACACATCCATCACAACAGCCTCCATTCCCGCCGCCTGGAAGCAAGCAGAGGTCATGCCCCTTCTAAAGAAGCCCTCCGCCGACCCCAGTGAACTCAAGAACTACCGTCCCATCTCACTTCTCCCCTTCCCAGCCAAAGTCTTGGGAAAAGTCATCAACCACCAGCTCACAGAATACCTCAAACACAACAACCTCCTTGATGCCTCCCAATCAGGATTCCGGGCCAACCACAGCACTGAGACCACCCTGATCGCAGCTACGGATGACTCCTCGACCATGGAGAAATGGTGGCCCTCATTCTCCTCGACCTCTCAGCAGCCTCAACATTGTCTCCCATCACATCCTCATCACCAGACTCCGCCACCTAGGCATCCAATACAATGCTCTCAACTGGATCGCCTCCTTCCTCTCAGCCCTAAGTCAAAGAATCCACCTTCATCCATTCTCCTCCGACCTCAAAAACATCATCTGCAGCATCCCCAGGACTCCTCCCTCTGCCCCACCCTCTTCAAAACGTACATGACGCACGCTCACAGACATCGCCCGCTCCCACGGTCTCGAAATCATCTCTTACGACGATGACACTCAGCTCATCCTCTCCCTCATTGACGACACCGCCAGAGCTAACTTCCAGAGCACCATGTCCGACGTGGCCCACTGGATGAAGGACAACTGTGTGAAAATTAACTCGGACAAGATGGAGGTTCTCATCTTCGGAAACAACCCCTCCCTCTGGAACAACTTCTGGTGGCCCACCACACTCGGCCCAGCAGCGGTGCCCTCAAACCACACACACAACCTCAGAATCATCCTCGATAGCCAACTAACAATGAAGAACCAGCTTAACGTCGTCTCCTCCTCCTGCTTCCACACCCTTCGCATGCTACGCAAGATCTTCCGTTGGATCCCTATCCCTACCAGAAAGACAGTGACCAAGGCCCTCATTGCCAGTCGCCTTGACTACGCCTTCAGACCATCCAGAACTCCGCTGCAAGACTCGTCCTCAACCTCCCCAGAGGAACAAGCACCTCACCCCACCTTAGAATCCTTCCTTGGCTCCCCGTACATAAACGATGCCTTTTCAAGCTTCTCACCCTTGCCTTCAAGGCCCTCCACAACATTGGTCTCGCATACATCAACCACCGCCTGACGTTCTATCGTCCCACCAGAGAGCTCCGCTCCGCCTTCCTTGCCATGGCTCACACCCCACGCATCCGCCGAAGCCATTGCAGAGGTCGTTCCTTCTCCTACATCGGCGCAATGTCCTGGAACTACCTCCACCTGCGCACCTGCCTGTCTCTCGCAGAATTCAGGAAAATGCTCAAAACATGGCTTTTTCGAACAAGGACGCCATAACCCAGTCCTGGAGACCCCCTTGGGTGATTTGTCGCACTCCATAAAAAACACATAATTGATTTATGTCTGATTAGAGGGGGGCCTTGTGTAGGGGCATAGGGTCCTGACCACCAAGGCTAAGTACATCAGTTTGAAAACCTTCACTGGTAAGCTCAACAGGGCTGTCCTGGTGGGAAGATTTTTACTTTCCTGTAGGCAAGTCTGGAGTTCCACCACAATACCTTATTTGGCAAATCTTGATCGGTATTGTCTCTTTTGCACTCTTAAAGGTATTTATGCACATGTAGGTTCAAATAAACACATCCATTCCTCTATAGATATTACATACCAACAATAGGTTTCACATGGCATTTCTTGTGAGCCAAAATGGTTGAGTGATGGGGGCTTCCTGATTTTAGGAGGAAGGGCGTCCTGGTTTTAGAAGGGACCCACTGAGCCTCCAAATACAGCAAGTCATGCTGTACCCCCAAACCTCATAACACGGCTACCAACCAGGTGGACTCCATGCAATCATCCGCACAGGGGACTTGCAGGGGACAAGGTGCACCTCAACAGCATACTGCCAACAGACCTTGCTTACTGTATCTTTTCTCACTGCTGCATTTTTCCCTGTATCTTTTGTTCCTACCTTTCCATCAACTTTTTCTATTTCTGTCATTCTTTATTTCATTCCATAGCATTCTTATAATATTCCTATCTCTTCTCTTGTTTGTCCAACTCTCTTTGCCCCTTATCTCTTTATTTATTTCAACACAGTTTCATATCTCCTTATTACAAAGTTTATTTTCCGTTTCCTATCGCTATATCTCCTGATGAGTTGTAACATCACATTTCACCTATAATAAGAATTTAAATTACCAATTTAGTGTCAAAAGCAGTTCCCCTTGCACAGCGTCAAGGCATGACTATCTTTTCATCCATCTTCTTCCAAAATGTCTATCGTGAAAATCCACTGCCATTGGCTGATAAGGTTTATCGTAGAATGTCTGAATATTATACTACTGAACCCAAGTCTGGAGAGCTGAAATGTAGCTGTACGTTATCATCAAACAGCCTAAAAGGCAAATCTACTTTTGAGAGCCACTTTCTTTAAAGTGCGAGTTTGCAGAGAATTACAAGCTGGATTTTTTAATTTATATAGTTTTACTAACTCCTTCGCTGCTAGGCCTTTTCCCCCTGTGCTAAGCTTTTTTTTTGTGGCTATTTGGGTTAGTTCGCGCTTAGGCCCCTGTACCTTTTTGTCCACATAAGGCAGAGGTCTTCAAACTTTTTTGCTGTGAGCCCCCCCTGAGCAATATGTTTACAAGTCAGGCCCCCCTCGAAAACTTTATTGCAGTACTTGGGGGAGTGGAAAGATGTGGGCCGAGTGCAGGGGGCGGGATTACCATTTCAGGAGTACTTTTTCTGCAGCTGATAATCCACACTAAATGTGACCCTTATAAAAGAGCAAATATATCAAGCAACTCCTGATACTTGGGGTGTTGTGAGCCCCTCACACTCCTGAGACCCAATGCAACTGCACTTGTTGCACTAATGATAGCTGCAGCCTTGAGTAGCAGACTGTGTCTCTGCCTCTTTCACCCCTTCCCCACCATGCATGGCCATCCCTTTAATCATGGAACAGATTCTCTGTCCCTTCCGAAATAAAATGAGCTCTGGCATGTTGCCCACCACTTTGCAGCAAAGCTGCCCTCACCTCTAATGCTCGGAAGAAAAGTGAGCCTCCATCCTCTTTTATAAATGAAGGCAGTCATAATTGTTATGCAGTCGGCCTCTCACTCCTGGGCCTGAGTGCCATTGCACCAGCTTCAGTAATAAGATCGACTGTCTTGCGAAGTGGCGGTCTTCTTTGCCCCTTATTAAAAAATGGGCCTCCATCTTGCCCCTTTCCCCACTCTGTCATCTCTCTGAGGCCTAAGCTAATGTGTCTCCACTGATTACATTTTCCCTTCTCTTGGGCCATTGGTTTGAGGCCCGAAGCAACACTGGCACAACAATGGTGCACTGGGCCCCATCATAATCAAGAAAAGACAGTAAAACAATACTATTGGGGTTTGACGCTTCACTCCCCTGGGCCCCTGTGTCACTGCGGCACAAATGATACATACTACTCTGCCCGCTCTCTCCACTGGCCCATCACTCCTGGACATGAGGTCCAAAGCAGGTTGTCTGCCCTTTTGTGTAAACAAAGAAGAAAAAAGAGAGTAAATCCTACATCTTGCCACCTGTTGCTTTGGACCTGTTCCCTGCACAGCAAGAGTAACCAGGGCCCTAATGCTAACAAGGAAAAAAGGGTTCCCATCCACCATTTTGCTAGTAACACAGACAAATTTGGGGTGCACTGCCCTAGTGCCACTGCGTCTGATGCACTACTGGTAGTGATGGCCATTTAAAATCCACATGCCACATAATCCACCATCTGCTGCCTATTCTACAGATTTTAACAAACGAAAATGTGTTTCTAGCTTAAATGGATCAAGTTACTAAAAATGCAACAACACATATTGCCACACAGTGGAAGGCCAATCGCAAAGGTTGACAGTCAGCTTTCTATTGCTTATTGCTGAATTTGGGTGTTAATCTGGCACTAATTAGGTGAAACATTTGCCCATACAGTGTTAGCATGTGTAAAATGGATTAAAATAATGAAGTAACACTATCACAAAAAGTACTGCGTTAAGTTGCATATGTTGGCTTTTTTGTCGCATAATTTAGTCAACCCTGCCACATAATTTCATCCTAGCCGCTGCATAATTCCAACAGCCTTGCTTATACAGTGTGTAATACAATTTTTAAATAATGACTTGAATATTCACAGTGCTTGTGTTACAGGCTGGGACTTCATAGCATTATAAACACACAAGTCTGAATTTTACACTGTGCCAAGCAGTGTTCAATTGTGTGACTCTCTGAATTCACAGATAAGTGCAGTGATCGCATTAATAAATTGAGGTTGGATAGCATAAAATAAAGTGTTCTCAAGGATTAGTTTAATAGCATTTATTTTTCGTTTATGGTATGCGCATCATTTCATATGCAGCTGGCTAAATGTGAAAAATCAACAAAATACTTAAAGAACATGTTCTTTTCTTTTTAGCCACGTCTTTGACCCCGCCGCCACGGCACCAAGAATAACAGTTGCCATAGTATGCCCTTTACCTGCTGAATGTAAATGAAGACAGCCTGTAAACGCAATAAATTAAGAAAGTCGCACATCCAGGCCGTCTTCATTTACATGTATTTACAAACGCATCTGCGCCCCCCTAGGAACATAGCCACGGCCCCCCAGGGGGGCCGCCCCACAGTTTGAAGACCTCTGACATAAGGTATCAACGTCAAATTTGTGCCATTTTTTTCCAACACCCTGACGATTCTAAAGGTACCCAGGGTTTGTGGATTCCTCTGGAGGGGACCCCGAAATTAGCCAAAATACAGCTAAATTTTTTTTAAATGGGAAACAATTGCTGCAGAAGAAAGCGTCTGTTTTTTTCCCTGCAAATGGCATCAACAAAGGGTTTGTGGTGCTGGAATTACCATCTTCTTAGCTTTCAGGGACAGGCAGACTTTTGTCAGAAAACCAACATTTTCTATAGAGTTTTGGCATTTTACTGGGGCATAGCCTATTTTTCCTATTTTTTGTGATTTCAACATCCTTCCAGTTAGTGGTAGAAATGGGTGTGAAGCCAATAATGGATCACAGAAAGCTATACATTTCTGAAAACTAGACAAAATTCTAAATTCCTCAAGAGGTCATTTGTGTAGATCCTTCAAAGTTTTTTTATAGAAACTAACAGTTGAAAATAGAAAATATTGAAATTGAGTTGAAAAAAACAGCCATTTGTGCTGTTTTCACCTGTAACTTCTTCTAAGTATGACAGCTTTTTTAAAGTAATATACCGTTACATCCGCTGGATCCCTCAGGTTGTGGGGATATATAGGACTTGTAGGTTTACCAAGAACCAGAGGAACCTCGAGCCAATAACTGAGCTGCGTCATGCAATGGTTTTTCATTGTGTACTGGGTATATTGCAATTCATTTGGTAAAATATAAAGAGTGACAAATAGGTACCAAGGAAACCTATATATTTCCGAAATGGGAACAAAATATAGAGCTTATAAGCAGTGGTTTTTTGCACATCTCCAAAATTGTGGGTACCCAAAGAAGCATGTGAATTAGAAGTCATTTTTCAAAATGACTTCTTTTTTTACAAATTGTCTTACATTTGGAAGGTAGAAATGCAAAGAAAGTCAATTGGTAATAACACTTGTTCTGCTATTCTGTGTTCCCCTACCTCACTTGTGTGGGTAGGCCTAGTGTCCGCGGCAGGAAACGGCCCAAAACGCAACATGGACACATCAAATTCTTCCAGTGAAAACTGACCCTTTTTTTTAAATGTGCCTAGCTGTGGATGTTGAACCCTTGCTCAACTGGCACCTAGGGAAACCTAGCAAACCTATACATTTTTGGAAACTAGACAGCCATGGGAAGGCAGGATGGGGTGACTTGTGTGGCTCTCACTAGGTTCTGTTACCCAGAATCCCTTGCAAATCTTACAATTTGTCAAAATAACACATCTTCCTCACATTTCTGTAATGGAAAGTTCTGGAATCTGCATGGATCCACAAACTTCCACCCACCCAATATTCCCCAAAGTCTCCCAATAAAAATGGTACCTCATATGTGTGGGTTGGCCTAGTCCCCGCAACAGGAAACAGCCCAAAACGCAATGTGAACACACCACATTTTTACAGTGAAAACTGACCCTTTTTATGCAAAGTGCCTAGCTGCGGATGTTGAACGCTAGCTCAGCTGGCACCTAGGGAAACCTAGCAAACCTATACATTTTTTAAAACTAGACAACCATGGGAAGGCAGGATGGGGTGACTTGTGTGGCTCTCACTAAGTTCTGTTACCCAGAATCCCTTGCAAATCTCACAATTTGTCAAAAAACACATTTTCCTCACATTTCTGTAATGGAAAGTTCTGGAATCTGCATGGATCCACAAACTTCCACCCACCCAATATTCCCCAAAGTCTCCCAATAAAAATGGTACCTCACATGTGTGGGTTGGCCTAGTCCCCGCGACAGGAAACGGCCCAAAACACAACGTGGACACACCACATTTTTACAGTGAAAACTGACCCTTTTTTTGCAAAGTGCCTAGCTGTGGATTTTGAACCCTAGCTCAGCCGGCACTTAGGAAAACGTAGGAAACCTATACATTTTTGAAAACTAGATACCGAGGGGAATCCAGGATGGGGTGACTTGTGTGGTTCTCACCAGGTTCTGTTACCCAGGATCCCTTGCAAACCTCAAACTTTGTCAAAAGAAACACATTTTGCTCACATTTCTGTGATGGAAAGTTCTGGAATCTGTGTGGATCCACAAAATTCCACCCACTCCGTATCCCCAAAGTCTCCCGATAAAAATGGTATCTCACTTGTGTGGGTAGGCCTAGTACCCGTGACAGGAAACGGGCCAAAACGCAACGTGGACATACCACATTTTTACAGTGAAAACTGACCCTTTTTTTGCAAGGTGCCTAGCTGTGGATTTTGAACCCTAGCTCTACCGGCCCCTAGGGAAACCTAGCACACCTATACATTTTGAAAACTGACACCCAGGGGAATCCAGGATGGGGTGACTTGTGTGGCTTTCACCAGGTTCTGTTACCCAGAATCCCATGCAAACCTCAAACTGTGTAAAAAAAAAACACATTTTCCTCACATTACTGTGAAGAAAAGTTCTGGAATCTGCGTGGATCCACAAAATTCCACCCACCCGCATTTCCCAAAGTCTCCCGATAAAAATGATACCTCACTTGTGTGGGTAGGCCTAATGCCCGCACCAGGAAATGGGCCAAAACAAAACGTGGACACACCACATTTTTACAGTGAAAACTGACCCTTTTTTTTGCAAAGTGCCTAGCTGTGGATTTTGAACCCTAGCTCTGCTGAAACCTAGGGAAACCTAGCTAACCTATACATTTTTTAAAACTAGACACCCAGGGAAATCTAGGATGGGGTGACTTGTGTGGCTCTCACCAGGTGCTGTTACACAGAATGTGTTGCAAACCTCAAAGTTTGTAAATAAAAACAAATTTTCCTCACATTTCTGTGCCGGAAAGTTATGGAATCTGTGTGGATCCACAAAATTCCACCCAACCTGCTTTCCCGAAAGTCTCTCGATAAAAATGGTACCTCACTTGTGTGGGTAGGCCTAGTGCCCGCGACAGGATACGGGCCAAAACGCAACGTGGACACACCACATGTTTCAGTGAAAACTGACCCTTTTTTTGCAAAGTGCCTAGCTGTGGGTTTTGAACCCTAGTTCAGCCAGCACCTAGGGGAACCTAGCAAACCTATACGTTTTTGAAAGCTAGACTCCAAGGGGAATCCAGGATGGGGTGACTTGTGTGGCTCTCACCAGGTTCTGTTACCCAGAATCCCTTGCAAACCTCAAACTTTGTAAAAACAAACACATTTTCCTCACATTTCTGTGATGGAAACTTTTGGAATCTGTGTAGATCCACAAACTTCAACCCACCCCGCATTCCCCAAGGTCTCCTGATAAAAATGGTACCTCACATGTGTGGGTAGGCCTAGTGCTCACGACAGGAGAAAGCCCACAACGCAATGTGGACACATCACATTTTTCCAGTGAAAACTGCCCTTTTTTTTGAAAATTGTCTAGATGTGGATTTTGAACCCTAGCTCTAGCGGCAACTAGGGAAACCTAGCAAACCTATACATTTTTTAAAACTAGACACCCAGGGGAATCCAGGATGGGGTGACTTGTGCGGCTCTCACCAGGTTCTGTTACCCAGAATCCCTTGCAAATCTCAAACTTTGTAAAAAAAAAACACATTTTCTTCACATTACTGTGATGGAAAGGTCTGGTATCTGCGTGGATCTACAAACTTCCACCCATCCAGCATTCTCCAAAGTCTCCCGATACAAAAATGGTACCTCACTCGTGTGGGCGGGCCAATTTCCCGCGACAGGCAAGGGCCCAAAACGTATTGAGGGGACATCAAAATTACCTATCACAAAACGACCTGGTTTTGCAAGGGGGGTCACCTGGGTTTTTGGCCCCGGGCTCGGCAGCCATCGAGGGAAACCTACCAAGCCCACACATTTCTGAAAACTAGACACCCAGGGGAGTCGAGGGAGGTATGGCTTGTGTGGATCCCCCAACGTTTTCTTACCCAGAATCCCCAGCATACATCAAACTTAGCTGAAGAAAATCACTTTTTTCTCACATCTCTGTGTGGGAAAAGTTGTGCGATTCCCGGGCTGACACAAATTTCATACCACCCAGCGTTCCCCCAGGTCTCCTGATAAAAATGGTACCTCACTTGTGTGGGTGGGCCAAGTACCCGCGACAGGAAAGGGCCCAAAACGTATTGAGGAGACATCAAAAGGACCTATCACAAAACGACCTGGTTTTGCAAGGGGCGGCACCTGGCTTTTTGGCCCCGGGCTCGGCGGCCATCTAGTGAAACCTACCAAACCCACACATTTCTGAAAACTAGACACCCGGGGGAGTCCAGGGAGTTATGGCTTGCGTGGATCCCCCAAAGTTTTCCTACTCAGAATCCCCTGCAAACCTCAAATTTTGCTGGAAAAAATCACATTTTCCACATATTTCTGTGTGGGATCAACGTGCCGGAACAAATGCCTACAGACAGCGTTCCCCTCAGTCTCCAGAGTAAAAAGATACCTCACTGGGGACTATTGCCCCCATCTGTCTCCCGGGGCAGGCAGAAAGACTGTGGCTAATCTTTATGGGGGGTGGGGGCATTGGCATGCCCATTCTGGGCAGCCCCCACCCCTACGTACAATAAAAAACATAATCCATGGTACCTAGTGGGCTTTCTGCCCCCCCCCTCGGGGGCAAGCAAGGGGCTTTTACCCCCATCTGCCTCCTGGGGGTCCGGGGACTGTGGAATTGTTTTGAGGGGTGGGGGCATTGGCATGCCCATTTAGGGCAGCACCCACCCCTATATACATTTAAAAAATCTCTGGTGCCTAGCGTCCTCAGATCGGGGTTATTGCTGTAGGAGAGTAGGATCTGCTTCTTATAGTTACCCCCACTTTTTGCTGATGTTTCACTGTTTTTCGACTTAGCCAGACTGAGGCCCTGCTAATCAGGACCCCAGTCTATCTGCTTTCTACTCTAAATTGACTGTATGTACTTTAGGTACACTCCAGATTGGATTCTGGGGTACCCTTGTGAGTCCCTAGCATATGGTATACTATGTACCCAGGGCATAGGTACCCCAGAGGCCTACCAGGGGCTGCAGCATGTATTGTGCCACCCCTGGGAAGCCTATTAAAATGACACAACAGGTCTGCTACAGCAGCCTGTGTAAGGTGGTATATACACCCCTTACTGAGATATAGGTTCCCTATATCTCTCCATATCACTGCACATGTAAACCTATCAGTCACCCCTATGGCAGGCCTTAACAATCCTGAAGGCAGGGTGCTGGGTTTCATGTGAGAGGGTGCCCATGCATGAGCAGAGTCCCTCTGCAGCTTTCGGAATCTTTATTCCGGGGTTGTTTGAGATGCAGCCAGACCATATACTCTTAAGTGCATTATAGCCCCGCGGTAAATGCTAACTTGAGAATGGCTGCATGGAAAACTGTTGTGTTTGGTGTCAAACACCTTGGAATCATACCTCCACCCCAGTACTGGGGTGGGAGGTATGATTCCTCCCTTCTAGAGGGAGCAACATGGCACCACCGGTACACCCGGTACCAGCTTAACAGAACCCTGGCATCACAAAATGGATGCTGCAGCCACAGACACGAGTCTGCCCTCCTGCTGCTGGACGAAACTCCGGCAGGGGAGGCCTGGACAATAGGTTTCCTGTCACAGGGAGGTGTAACCACCTCCCAGACAGGCTTTAGTGTATTGGGGCTGGGTGGGTGCACTCACAGAGTGCTTTGAAGTCTGCACTGGGGGCACATTTGGTGTCCCTGTGCATAGTCCAGCTCAAACCGGTTGCAGGGGGACACAGCCCCTGCTCTGGCGCGAAACTGGACAAAGGAAATGGGTGTAGCCACCCCTCTTTCCAGACCCTCCCATAGGTGGGTCCCCAGAGTTTGTCCAACCCCTTCCTTGGGTATAAAGTAGGAAACCCTGACTACAGGACTTTAGATTACACCTGGACTAAACTCTGATACCAGAAACCAAGTACTTCGATGATCTACACTACGCTGGATGACTGAAGAATCTCCCTTGGAGTAAAGGAGTTACTCCCCTGCAAGGCAGGCACCTTTAACGCAACTGACCAGTTGGCATCTCCGAGCTCCGACGGACTCCGAAGAGTATTGCCACACAGGAGGTGGGTTTTCTGAGGTCTCTGAGGTCGATCTGTGCCCACAGCAAGTCTGAGGCCCGTATCCCTCGTGGAGACCGTGCAACCCGAACCCCTGGACACCGCGACCATTTGCAGAAGCATCAGCTTTCCAGCGACCCCTGAGGCTGAGCTTTGGGTTACTTGTAGCCCTGACCTCGAGCAGTAATTGCACCGAAGATTGAAGGCCTACACTCAACGAGTGTTCCGTGGGCCGCCATTTTGTGATTCCTCTCGAGGTCCCTTCGCGATCCCTGGTCCATTGACCTGTGGGTCCCCAAGAAGGCAACTCTAACTTTTATTGGGCTTCCCTGGTTGCTCCAGACGTGCCCTGACTCTCCATCGCTTGGGGAGTCCCCAGGATTTTGCTGGTCCACAAAGAAGCATCTTTTCTCTTCCTGCGTGGGTTGCTGTTGCCAAGGCTTGTTGTGGTCAATCCGATCACCGACACCCCAGCACTCGACATCCTTCGTGGGACAGCTCGAATCCGGCTCCTGGTCGTCGTCGACGTCTCCGGGACCCCATGGCTGCAGAGTCGAGCTTCACCTCTTCGCACCTGAAGCACCCGACATCGGTGGGCATTCGATTGCTCCGCTCCTGGTCACTGGCTAGTGACCCAGACTCTGTCCCCTCTGCTTTCAGGTTCTTCACATCTTCGATCCAGGCTTGGATCACCCCGGACACTTTTCTTCTTCACGGCAGCAGCACTTTGCAGCAGATCGCCATTGAAAACGACGACGATTCCCGACACCCTTTGACACCTATGCACCCGGCTTCCCTGGGTGAGGTAACTCGAGTACTCCGGTGCTCCCATGGGTGTTGGCCCTAGAACCCCTTAAGTCTAAAGGGGTTTGCTCAAAGTCCTCTCCTAAGTGTCCTTTTGCTTTAAAATTCCAACCGTGACTTTCCGCATTGAATCCTATGGCGCTCGCGGCTGTGTTCTCACACTGCACACGTCCCCCGTGGGTCTCCTGTGTCACTACCTTGGGTGGTTCCTTGGGGTCCCAGCGATTCTACATGCTCTAGGCACTGTGTCTAGTCAAGTCGTGGTCCTTATACCACTTTCTTAGTATATGGTTTGGTCTCCCCCTGGAGCCCACTGTGTATTGTGCTATTTACTGTCGTTTTAATACTGTGATACTGTGTATCTTGAACTCTAATCTCATAAAGAGATTAGTAGTTAGTGTTTAGAAATAAATACATATATTTTATATATATCTTGTGTGGTTCTCCTTTCATTTAGTTATTCAAGAGATTATAATCTGGTAAACCAAGCTGCTTTACACTCCTTCAAGACTTAGCCTGAAGGCTCCTCTCCATAGCTACCACTAGGATAGCTTTCAATAAAGGTTGTCTTTAAACCTATCATCAATAAGGGTTGTTTGGACTGGTGCAAGGTGCCCACTATAACTAGTGGACAGCATATGCCAGGCCAACTTCTCACAATTGCCCCCATCTGCCTCCCAGGGGAGGCAGAAAGGCTGTGGTAATTGTTTTTGGGGGGTGGGGGCATTGGCATGCCCATTTTGGGCAGCCCTCACCCCTACATATTAAAAAACAATCCCTGGTCCCTAGTGGGCTTTCTGCCCCCCCCCCCCCCCCTCGGCAGATCGGGGCTATTGTCCCCATCTGCCCCCTGGAGGGGGCAGAAAGACTGTGGAATTTTTTTTGGGGGGAGGGTGGGGGCATTGGCATGCCCATTGTGGGCAGGCCCCATTCCTATATACATAAAAAAAAATCCCTGGTGCCTAGTGTGCTTTTTGCCCCCCCGGGGGCAGATCGGGGCTATTGCCCCCATCTGCCTCCAGGGGGGGCAGAAAGACTGTGGAATTTTGCAGGGGGCATTGGCATGTCCATCTCAAGCAGCCCCCACCCCTGAATACAATAAAAAAAGAATCTCTGGCATCTAGTGGGCTTTCTGCCCCCCCCGGGGAGGGGCAGATCGGGGGCTATTGCCCTGTCTGCCTCCCAGGGGGGGGCAGAAAGACTGTGGAATTTTGAGGGGGTGGGGGCATTGGCATGCCCATCTCGGGCAGCCCCCACCCCTAAATCCTATACAAAAAAGAATCCCTGGCATCTAGTGGGCTTTCTGCCACCCTGGGGGGCAAATTGGGGGCTACTGCCCCCATCTGCCCCCCAGGGGGGAAGAAAGACTGAATTACCCCAAAAACAATTGAGGGGAGCAAAGGCCCTTTCCCAAGGGGCCGCTCGCTTGAGTCCAATGGGTGGATCCCTGCTTGTGGATCGCCCTCCTGGGGTGAGCGCCAAACAGGGATCCACTTGGGAGGGGTACCATTGGAAAGGGGAGATTCGCCCCTTTCCAATTATACCGCTCCTGTCTTTCTATGTGCTCGGGGGCTGAGATAGCCCCCTGAGCACGAAGAAAGAGAAACTGAAATGAAGTTTCGGTACAGAGAAATGACGTCAGCACGACGTGCGCGCTGATCGTCATTTCCCTGAAACCAGCAGAACAGCCTCGAGAGTTGGGGAAGCTCTTCCCCAGCTTCCGAGGCTGTTCAGGGTTCAAAGAAATCCCTCTGGTGCTTGCACCAGAGGGATTTCTAGTGCCATGTGCGCGGACGGCCTTGCAGCCGTCTGACGCACATGAGCACTCGTGCGTCGGACGGCTCCCGGCCATCCGACGCACCGAAGGGGTTAAGGTACCAGATATTTACTGCACTTGGAATATTTATTTCATAAGAAGGGAGCAAGAGACCAATGATTTCAAAATGGGTTTGGAGGGGGAGTGATGGAGTAACCATGTATTACAAGGAATAAAATACAGCCACAGAAAATAAACATTGGGTAATCAATAGGTCTGGCGAATAGCTCAAAGTGCCTGGATACTTCCAATAATGCAGTCAGCAATCAATGATTCACTTAGTCAGTCATCATACAAGCACTCAGTCACTCATCCATGTGCTCAATAATCTTTTCCTCCAACCATTGATTTACTATTGCATTCAACCCCTTGCCTATCCATAATAACACAAACTCAACAAAAATTGAAGAGGCACTTTCAATTATCAGGCAGGCCTATTGGCTTTGCTGCTACTTTGTGGGTGTTTGTGAGTCCTTCCAGTAATGTACAGTGTGACTACTAGTTTGTGAAAGATGAGCGAGTGCTGTTGGTAGTATGACACAGCTAGCATGTAAGAGGTGACACAATGTTTCTGGTAGTGTGTGCCTGCTAGTCTCTGGGTGAATCAGGCTGTTTTTTTTATTATAAGTCTTTTGCTTTTCCACCACAAGGGCTTTAACAATTCCCATCATGTCTTCTGTGAGGCCATGACTGAAGACACACTGTATAGTTATTTAATGATGGAAGACTGTTACTCTTGAAACAATTCTGATGCAATCATTCCTAAGTGGTGTCCTCTCTCTAGAGAGGCTACCCAAAAGGTGGGAGTGGGGCATTAATGACCCAGGTTGTTCACATATTTACTTTTGAGAAACCTTGCCTAGGGACAGCTTGAAGGGCACACCAACCCCCTCCAGAAGCACAGATTACTGACCCATCATATGCACAACTGGTCATGTTTAATTGTGTCACCGAGCACTGGTTACACCAGAGAGCACAGTCACAGCCCCGGTCCCCTTGGGCTCACAAGTTTTCACCCGCTGCTCCTGTACTCTGCCTCCAACCCCCAAGCCCCCCCCCCATTCCCCCATTAACATCTCCACAACAATTTCTAGCGGCTTCTCTTCCTGGCTGACACTGGTCCCGGTGCACCAAGTCAGAGGTCCTTCGGCTGCCTTGCACACATACACACATAGTACACATATGCAGCAAAGTGCACTTCATGTGTGGGGCATATGTGTGCTTCATTGAGCTTGACAGGAGCAACGGGTTCACCACCATGCAAGACCACTGTACTGTACAGGTATATAAATATGTATTTATGTACAAGGTATCTGTATAGCGTCCACCCAGCCAAAAGACAGTAGAAAACAGCACACGGTCAAAGGCAAAAATACAATCAAAAAGTGATTGGAGAGGTAGCTGGTTTGAGGACTTTTACTGCATCTTGATGTAGTGTTCTTTAAAGGGGTGTGCATTCAACTCTTTCTTGAATCGCAGCAGAGTTGTGGCGGTCCTGATGGATACAGGGATGTTGTTCCAGATCATGAGAACAAAAAAGATATGTTGCCTTGTGTTTTCTTTTTTATACATCTTTGCCTCCAGCTTGGTGGTGTCCTGGCTGCAGGTTTGTCGAGAGCCACCAGAGATGCTGAGCTCGTCAGCCAGATAAGCAGGATTGTCAGTCATGATGGTTTTGAAGATGGTGAGGTCTGGCAAAGGGAGGCAGTGAAGTTCCATCAAGATGAGGGTGATGTGATTATGTTTCTTCAGGCCCTTGAAGAGGCATACTGCTGGATGTAGGATGCCCTAAAGGGGGGGTACCAGGTAAGAGTCAATCAACCACTCTTGACTTTTTCTTTCTATTCTAGGACCAGATGATTTGCTATTCCTCATCATCCCACAATGCAAAGGTAAAAAAGAAAGGCGGAGGAGATCCTCGCTTCTGGCACTGACAATGTAAAATTGGTTTGTCTTGATCTAGGTAGGAAATTCCCTAGTTTGTTTATATCAATTCATACAAGCTTTTCAGCCCTTTTCGCAGCACTCCTAGTTTCTACAATCATGGCAGTCTTGGTGCAGCCTGTACCCACTAGCTGATCGGACCGGAACCAACCTTCGTACACCCCTCTGTCAAGAGTCTGGATCCCACTTATTGAAAATGTTTCTAACGCCTGAGCAGAACACCTCCTGGAAGCTCTATCCGGCTTAGTGTTCTGATGTGTCCATTGAGTGATATTGCAATGATCCACAAAACTCCAAAAATAGCCTAATTTGTCTGTGTCTAACTGGGCCTGCCTGCTGGTTGCAGATCCACCCTCGCTGAACACATCACAGTCCCTCAGCCTGTACCTGCTGCACACTCAGTGAAAGTGATCTCCCAACTGGAGGATTATTAGCCCTCTTCAATACCATCGGGCATGTTAACTGCGCATGGGCATCTAGATTTGGCATTCCGAATGCCCATTGGCTGGCAGCTGCTATGAAGGTGAATGAGCATTCCGAATCCCAAACACCCAAAATAACACAGATTGCAGCAATTAGAATGTCCCCGAGTTAATACAGTAACTGAGTTTGTCATCTGTACATCCTCTAAAAGAAGTCTACAGAGATGAATTAAAAAAAATAATAAAAATAAGCACAAGGGCCCATAGTTTTTAGGTCTCGCCTACGCAGCGCGCATGCGCTGCATAGGAGGGCCTTTAGCCGTCGCTCTGCTCATTTTCAAGCACTGCACTCGTGCTTGTGGCGGCATCCACCTTGCGGGAGCGAGCAGGGGCGCGCCACAAGCACGAGTGCAGTGCTTGAAAAGTGAAGACTGCGCACGCACGCACCACTCCCGGGCTTGCTTTATATTTATCTGGCTTTCTTTGAACACATCGCGGAGGTTCATTCATGCGTGCTTTCACTTTCCAAAGCTGACCTAATAGAACAATTATAAAATCGGCCTAACTTAATGGATGTCTAAATTAGTGGGGTGAAAGGCACAGAATACGCCTCTTTAAAAAAATGTTTTTCCCGTTTCATAGCACGGGCTAGTAACAGTTCAACCGCTCGATGCAGACTTTATCTGGCATACACAGTGGATGAAAGGTTGTTACCAGACATCACAAAGCATTAATAAAGCATGGGGTTGTCCCATTCACATATCCGTGTGAGTAGTAATGGAGGGCACATTTGCTAATTTGTGCATCAACGTGTAACTACTGACCCAGGTGTGCACATCCAGTGACTCATGAAACTGCAGGCATCCACTTTAAATATTGACTCCAACCCCGTCTGGAAGGAGTCTCACACTGTTCTACTATCAACATTTTTCACAGAATGCTTGAAATTGGCTAACAGATTGTATATCAAAAACAATGGGAGAGCAAGGGAAGGGAGGTCTGCGTCCGTATCCCCTGTGTAATTAATATCAAACAATGATGGACGAACCCAATGAATGTGTGATACAATCACTGATAGGCAGTGTTTGGGACCCACTAGGTTTGTTAAAGACCCCTCACACACCAAGCTGGTTGGTGTCATGCTTCATCATTGAGGTCCCAACCGGGTGGCCGAATGCCCCCGGTTGTGCTACGACGCCTGGTTACAGCGGAGCTGGTGTGGTGCAAGTGTGTGATGTGATGTGAGTTTAAAAATACCTCTGAGAATCCTTGCCTGTGTATTTATTAGCGGCGGGTCAGGATATGGTTAAAAACTATGTGTGTGGCAACTAAGAAAGAATTAATTATCTAGTAGTTGTCTATGTGATGGGTCTGGGTCTACATGTTTCAGCCCGCAAAAGAAAGTAGGAGGGGCTTTCGTCAGGACCGTGAAAAGTGGTGAGTGGCAAAGTGTGTAATGCCACGTGAAAAAAGTGAAAAGAACTAGTACCTACACACGCGCTGTGTGTGGACTGCGTGTCTACGTACTTACGGACACTTGTAAGAAAGAACCTGTGGAAAAAGGAACAGCACAGAACATATATATACACTTGACAAAATTGACAGCATATTTAAGCAACATAAAATGCAATCTTAAGTGCTAAGGTTCTAGGTGCTGTGGTTATCCCAATGGTCATGCCTGGTGATTGGTATGCTCAACCGCATATATGGACATATGTATAAGCACGTAGTGGACATGCTGCATGCAGCGATAATACAGGCACTAGTGTGGTGCTGACCAGTTATCGCAACACTCTAAGGCTGTCAGGTTATTGAATGGCACGCAAGTGGCAACCAAGGGTTGTCACAATGTTGGCTGTGGCCACCAAGTGGTGCAGTGCCGCAGCGCATAGTTGTGGGAAATCTGCCACAGTGGTGAAGGTGCCGTGTGTGGCATAAAGGTAGTGCGCGCACTCGTGAGAACCGGCACTGTGCCATCATGCGTGGCGCGCAGGTTTAATGAAAGCATGGAAACTTAAAACGCTTTAGGTAACAGCGCTGTTGAAAAACGTGGGATAATTACAATATGGCTGAGAAATAACAGCTGATCGGGGCTCGGGAGGAGTTCGCTCCTCAATCAGACTCTGGAGGAAGAGAAAGTAAAAATAAAAAATGAAAATAAATGGCGTGAGGAGCATAAGGACATGGCCACTCCTGCACGGGCAGCTACCGCAGACGACAACAAGGACGGGGATGGCACATGGGCTGGCAACAACCATGGACCCACGGACCACCAGGACCGAACATACATTACCCCCCCATGTACCCACAGGTGCCCCCAAATTTTGGATATGGGTGGAATACACCTTTAGGACCACCACCACCATACATGAATGCAAATCAACAGCCCCCTTTTCTAGGGAGAGGCAGACGCGGACGCGGAAGAAGACGCAGAGGGAACCAGGTACACTGGGAAGACGATCCACAACAAGGGGCACTGACAAGGAGCAAATCGAGAGATCAACAACCAGGCCCGAGCTAATGCTGAGCCTCGTTACCAATCTCTCCACACATGCCCTCACGCCAGCGGAGAAGACAGTCCTAGAGAAAGGACTTGGCTACGTGCCGACGGCCAGACTTGACAAATTCATGCTACATTGCAAACTAGCAGAGTTCTTCCGTAAACTCAAGCTCAAAGCATTTTTTGAAAATTCTACCACTCCACCCGACTCGGAACAACAGGGGGACACTACCTTTAGAATCAAGTCAACGTTCATACCACCAGCAAGCACAGTACCACCTGAGATACTCGTGTATGAACAAACTGTATTTAAGGAGATTGAAGCCTTAGAAGAACCCAAGGTCTTTCAAAACACGAGCCTATCAGAACGTCTGGCTCTACAATCATTGAAACGTAACCCAGAGATAATAATCAAACCAGCAGACAAAGGTGGGGGCACGGTCATACTCAACAAAGAAGACTACCGTCGCGAATGCGACCGATTACTTAATGACCCCAAGAACTATGAGAGGTTGACACACGATCCCAGTACAGCTCTGAAAGCACGCATCCACACTCTGGTGGAAGAAGCAGAGAACACAGGATTGATCACTAGAAGTGAGGCTAAATTCCTGACCACCACACCGGGCAAAATACCTTACTTCTACATTGTCCCTAAAACTCATAAAAACATAATGCCACCACCGGGACGCCCAATAGTCTCAGGCATTGGATCATTATTAGAACCCCTGTCACGCTACTGCGACCATTTCCTACAACCCTTGGTACAAGCGACCAGCACCTACCTGAAAGACACTAAAGACCTACTAGGACTCTTAATGGCTCTACCCTATGACCCAAAAACTTCACTTCTGGTGAGCCTAGATGTGGAGAGCTTGTACACCAGTCTCCCACAAGATGACACCCTCCAAGTATTAGAAAATGCCCTGAATAATTCCAACTGGCAATATCGAATCACCACATCCTTTGTTCTAAAGTGTGCTACTCTCGCACTCAAAGAACATTTCTTTGAGTATGAAGGGAGGCTCTACCTCCAGAAGTACGGCACCTCCATGGGGAGTGTTTTCGCTCCCAGTGTAGCAGGTCTGTATGTGTATGAATTCGAGAAAAGACATCTACTGGACAACGATCAACAAGGGATTCCACAAATAAAATTTTATAAACGCTACATTGATGATATTCTGATGATTTGGGAAGGAACCAGCGAATCTCTCGTCACATTTTGTGATTGGCTCAACACATGTGATCCCAATCTCCGCTTCACACACACTTTCCACAGACAACAAACCATATTTCTGGATCTAGAGATTGAAGCCACAGGAGGAGGCCTCAAGAGTAAAACTCATTTCAAGCCCACCGCTCGGAACTCCCTACTTCATTTCACCAGCTTTCATCCAAGACCACTTCGCGAAAACCTCCCCTATGGCCAATACCTCCGGCTACGCAGAAATTGTAGCGAAATCAAGGATTACAAATCCCAAGCCCAAGATCTTAGCAACAAACTACACCAACGAGGATACCCCAAACACATCACGACCAAAGCCAACAAGAGGGCTCGAAATCAGAACCGTGAAGGACTCATTGAAACACCAGCGCGAGACCCAGAGCGTTCACCACTCACGTGTATTACAACATATAACACAGTCTCTAACAAAGTCTCACAGATTATACGGAAACATTGGAAAATATTGAAAACAGGCAACCTTAATTGGGCACCCCCCCTTCTCTCCAACAAAAGAGCCAGATCCATAAAAGACGCCATAGTGTCCACCAGACCTACACCATCAGCAAGACCTGCTAGCACAGTCCTCAATGCCTGGGGGCTCCCTGGCATTACTGGTCACTTCCCGTGCGGAAACTGCAGTGTCTGCCATATCACTGAGACTGTGAAAAACCTCAACTTAGAACGAGGAAAAATTTGGGAGTTGAGAAAACACACCAATTGTAACACTGAACATGTCATATACCGGATCGTCTGCCCCTGCAATCTCACATACATCGGTATGACGACTCGAAAGATCAGAACTAGGATTTGTGAGCATCGCAGCACCATACGGTGCAAGAAAAACACCACCAGGATGACAAACCACTTCATTGAGGCTGGCCACACGACTAATGACATGAAATGGGTGGTCATAGAGGCTTTGGACCCCAATTTACCAAATATCCAGAGTCGCCTACTTGAAAAAGAACAGAGATGGATATATCGTCTATCGAGCCACATCACAGGCTTGAACGACAATATCCCTTGGAACAGTCTAAGGAGAACATAGACACCATATGTAGATACTGTCACCCGGACTTCTATAGCCAAACTGCGGCCCCAACCCTTTTTTTCCCCATCTCCCCTCTGCACCACAGACTAGGCCATAGGTACTACCTACTCATGTGAGATCAACAGAGACGGACCTTATCACGCTCTGCGCCAGATATTTCCAGCTGCGCCACCCTGAGCGTTAAGCCACACTGACTGTTAGAGTCCCTGGTCAGAGACTCTTAATGCTTTACGAATCACACGATTCTACATGTGGCCCACTCTGTCCCCCGAGACGATGCCAGTGCTTATATACACCATGAGACACCATCCCATCCTTTATACCCGGCATTGTCCTTTAATCACGTACTTCATACCATGTGCAGCACTGCACTATGTATCCATAGTAATCGGCATTGGCCCATAAACTCCATTCCACATGCATTTCTGCATCATTTATCATCCCAAAATGGCCGAACCATTTGAGCACAGGCCTCTTTGCCCATGCGCACCTGCTCTGGACGATTCCATCAACCGCGCATGCGCGCATGACAGCGCTCTCCTCACGGGCATGCGCGCACAGTCATTTCCACAGCGCCCATGCCCATCACGGCACGTACACCACCGCTGCAGCCGGCTTTTAAACGGATCCCGCGCCGGACCGCACTTCCATCCGGGACGACGGGAGACCACAATAGGTTTGCAGCAGGTTACGCTCTGAGTCCAAGTAAGGTTGCGCTGCCATTCAAATGCCACAAGTCAGCTGTGGCCATGTCCTTATGCTCCTCACGCCATTTATTTTCATTTTTTATTTTTACTTTCTCTTCCTCCAGAGTCTGATTGAGGAGCGAACTCCTCCCGAGCCCCGATCAGCTGTTATTTCTCAGCCATATTGTAATTATCCCACGTTTTTCAACAGCGCTGTTACCTAAAGCGTTTTAAGTTTCCATGCTTTCATTAAACCTGCGCGCCACGCATGACGGCACAGTGCCGGTTCTCACGAGTGCGCGCACTACCTTTATGCCACACACGGCACCTTCACCACTGTGGCAGATTTCCCACAACTATGCGCTGCGGCACTGCACCACTTGGTGGCCACAGCCAACATCGTGACAACCCTTGGTTGCCACTTGCGTGCCATTCAATAACCTGACAGCCTTAGAGTGTTGCGATAACTGGTCAGCACCACACTAGTGCCTGTATTATCGCTGCATGCAGCATGTCCACTACGTGCTTATATATATGTCCATATATGCGGTTGAGCATACCAATCACCAGGCATGACCATTGGGATAACCACAGCACCTAGAACCTTAGCACTTAAGATTGCATTTTATGTTGCTTAAATATGCTGTCAATTTTGTCAAGTGTATATATATATGTTCTGTGCTGTTCCTTTTTCCACAGGTTCTTTCTTACAAGTGTCCGTAAGTACGTAGACACGCAGTCCACACACCTTAGCGCGTGTGTAGGTACTAGTTCTTTTCACTTTTTTCACGTGGCATTACACACTTTGCCACTCACCACTTTTCACGGTCCTGACGAAAGCCCCTCCTACTTTCTTTTGCGGGCTGAAACATGTAGACCCAGACCCATCACATAGACAACTACTAGATAATTAATTCTTTCTTAGTTGCCACACACATAGTTTTTAACCATATCCTGAGCCGCCGCTAATAAATACACAGGCAAGGATTCTCAGAGGTATTTTTAAACTCACATCACATCACACACTTGCACCACACCAGCTCCGCTGTAACCAGGCGTCGTAGCACAACCGGGGGGCATTCGGCCACCCGGTTGGGACCCCAATGATGAAGCATGACACCAACCAGCTTGGTGTGTGAGGGGTCTTTTAACAAACCTAGTGGGTCCCAAACACTAACAGATTGTATCACAGCACCTTGTCTGGGAACCACGCAGTACAGTTTTTATTACGTTCTGAATAAGCTGTCATGGCGCACATTCTACAGGAGGACGGCCTGTCATTTTTATGAGCATTGCACATGGCAGCTGACTAACAACAATGTTGTTGCGCAGTGTGCTGATGTCACAGCTTGTTCACATTCAGCAGTTGCTGCCGTAATATGTTTACAACCTGCTCCGGAAATGTTACCCTTTTTCTGGAATCACACAATCTGGCTTCTGCTCGCTCACTATGAAAGCATTGCTACTTTGTCTCATATAAAATGCCTGCGTTGTTTTTTTCAAAATTGTTACGTATTTGCCTAATCATAAGCAGTACACACAAATCTGGCCTGTATAGACTTTAGTCATGTTCCTTGTAAGCACTAGCGCTTTATGCTCCATCTTTCTATGAGCCTGAGTTTTTTATTTTTTATTTAAAATTTGGTGGCTGTCGTCAATATATGCCAAAATGTGTTTGCAAACTCCTTAAAGAACCGTGCATTTTCATGCAGCCCTCAGCTGTTCACCAGTGGCTATCCTGGTGTTAATCACATCGCACACACAAAGGGAAGTAGCTAGAAAATTAGAATACACCCCACTTGAGCTATACCTCTAAGCGCACTGAGCACGTGAAGCAAGCAAACCTACCCTTATTGAGAGACTTCCCTTCAGCCTTTCACGGTGTCAATACATCTATCTATCCATCCGGCCTTTCACCTTTCCATCTAGTCATCCATTCATCTGGCCATCCCATCACCTTTCCATCCACCCATCCAACATTCCACCCATTCAAATATCTATATTCATCCTTCCAAGCATCCACCCATCGATATATATTCGCATACCCATCTATCCAGCTTTTCACCCAATCCATTCACCCTTTTATGCTGCATTTTACTTTTTCTTCCTCATTTTATCATTCTATTCTTCCTTTCACCCTCCAGTTCTTTCATTTTTGCTCTTACCTACCCTTCTTTTGCCTTACCCTTACTTTTTGCTTATCTTTCTCTCTCACTTTTTTTTTTTTTTTTTATGTGTTCACCCCTCTGTATTTTCCCCTGTTGTCTGCATGTCATCATTTTTTTTTTATTTTAATTTTTGTTTCCTTCCCTGTACATTTAAGCCCACCTTCCACACCTCTGTCATGGTATTTCCTAACAGTGTTATTTATGAGCTTTTTGTCTGCAGAGCTGCAGACAGAAGACGCCCATAAACAACTAGTTAATGTTTTAGTGGTACCCAATTTTCCTGCCCATGGCACCCAGATCCAGACCTCGCCACTTAAGCTGGGTAAGTGGGGGTTCACTACTCCACAGACACATATACATTTTTGTTCTTATGCAGCAAGTTAGGTCTGTGGTGTTTTTGCTGTAATTAGGAATACTGTGCTGCTCTTTCCAGATAAAAACAAGCATTGGCATAGCCAATAGGTCTCGCCTTTGGGACCTTATAAGTGTTTAGTTATCCAGCACAATATCCTTGGTGCAACATCAAGTGTTGCATGGCTAAACACTTATAAGGTCCCAAAGGCGAGACCTATTGGCTATGCCAATGCTTGTTTTTTTTGCAGCACGCACCAGATGTGCCAAAGGCCGGAGTTGAAGAATACCAAGGCTGCCTAGCCTTCATAATCCACCTCGTGGCTCTTTCTTCCTCCACCCTCCAGTTTCTTTCCCTTTATTTCACCCTCGCGGGTCCCATACCTTCTTCCTCCCTTTGTAACTTTTCCTATCTTTCTCTTCCTCCCTTCCCTGCATTTCTCCCTCTGGTTTTCAATAAAAGTCTGATGACAAGAAATAAGCCCTGGTGCCACAAAAGGGGCGCCTCAGCCAACCACCTGCCAATATAAAGCACTGGCTTTGGTGCTAAGGCAGAGTTCCACCTGGCCTTACCTCCCCTGCCACGTTTCCTGGTTCTTTCGGTAGCTCCGCTACCATTTTCTCAGTTGCTTTGTTTATCTTTGCCATTAGATGCCTGGATTACATGGAGAGGTGCGTGAGATGCCGTACCTACCGAAGCGAGGCTGAATAAAATCTTATATTAACTGAGCTGCCTACTCTTACGGGGAACAGTAGTGTCACGTCGGCCAAAATCGGATTGGACGGAAAAGAAAACCGACAAGATCGGCTTGTTTATCACTTGCCGCCTAAGGCCCTTCCCTCCTCCAGTTCGGCTCACTAAGTGTTAACCTGAGAGACGACCTGGTGACTGTACTTTTTTTGTGCAGCGAAACTGGAAAGGTAGGAAATGCGGAAACGCCTCTTCGCCGCTCTGCTGTACCACTCGACTTCAGAGCAAGAAGAGAGGCGCTGGGCGAGCGGCTCAAACTCCCGACTGACTGACTACTCGCAGCAACACAAAGGTAAGCACGGAGGTTTCTGTGGAGGTGAGGGGTCAGGCCCACCCACCAGGGAGCACTTAAAAAATAACAACAACAACCAGGAACCGCTTGGGACACAAGTTGTCGATTTCTTGATTCCATCCGGGGCAAACACTTTGACTGGGGAAGTGAAGGAAAAACAGCAGAAACTTCATTTTCTAGAAATAGAAATCTTCGTAAAAACCAACAGTTGGGGAGATAAAGAACTGGAAGTTTCAAGCTGTGGGCGAAAAGTCACCCAACAGTCATGTGACGCAGCTTTGACACTCGGGGTTAGAAAGTTCACAACTATTTGCCTTTCTCTTCCTAATTATTTTTATCCCTTTGCTGCCTTTCTTTCTCTTGCTCTGGATCAAACTCCGATGATGCAAAATAAGTCTGGTCGACAGTAATGAGTGCTAATGTCGACAACCACCGGCATAAATAAAGCACTATGTCCAATCCTCCAATAAAATGCTTTCATACAATACTAACATATCATGTGGATTCATCAACTGCATGTTCACCCCATTGCATCTTTCTGATAAATAAGATGTGTATTGTAACTCAGTTCAGTGGTTCTCATTTTATCGAACTGAGTAGTGATACAACAATAATATTAGAAGCTCTCAATGCGTTTAATTGAACATAAGTAGCTCTCAGTACAGAAAAGGTTGGAGACCCCTGTACCCTCATGCTTTCAAACCGTACCATGTGAGGTCAAACACAGACTCCTACAGTGGATGCATTGTTTCACTGAGCCATAAGACCAAACAGAATCTTATTTTGGTGGACATTTAAATCACCACCGAAAGGATGCAAAGGTATTTATATTTTACAACACAGGAGGGTCATGCTTGGGGGAGGCAGATAGACCCATCCACCTATGCCAGCAAAGTTACCAACTTCATACTCCGGGTTGGATGGGGATGAAAAATAGGCCCGGGCGCCCTGAAAAAAATGGCCCACATTTGTGGATTGCACCTTTTCACAAAATACTGTTTCAGTGTTTTAAGTATTATAAAAAGAAGGAGGGGGGGCTTCTCTAAAGAGGCATGTTTTCTTAAATTCACTGAGACGTAAAAAAATAATGCAAATGTTGCCAGGACTCTTTGTGCACAGATTAGTTCACACTGGTGAACCACATCTGAATATATGTGAGGCCACTTGTGCTCAGGCCCCCTGACCCTGCTCAATCCACATACATTAATGGGCTGGCCCAGCGAGAGACTGGGAATGACACCTCTGCCCCGTTGGTAAAAGGGAGGTAATAAAGTCCTATCTGCCTCCGGAAAGTCCGCTCAGGCTCCCAGCAACTAAACAGCACAGACACAGCCTAAATCAGCCACCACACTGGCCAAAAGAGTGACCCACAGCGGCAACTCAGATACCGGCCCATTGCCTATTGCCCGAGTGCCTGCCTTACCCATTCGACCCTGTTCATACAGCTCCTCAGAAAAGTTCAATTTGACCCTGCCAGCACCCCGCCCACCTAAAAGCCCCCCCGCCTGGAAGCACCAGACTGCTACTCCTGTTTGACCCATTGTCCTAACCACATCATGGTCTGTCCCCTTTGGTTAGTCGTATATGGGTGTCACTGTTTGCCCCTGATCGTGCTCCCTGGCCATGTCTGAACTGGGGTGGTGGAGTGAGCTAAAGAATGATGATGGATTAAACCCAGATCAGTTGACTGGGGGTGAGTGTTTGATTGGCTCAAGCGTTCCGTCCATCATCCCCTTTTGTATCGCTTTGGTCGCCCTAAGTTGGCGGGGGTATGCCCAGACGTGGGTCCCTTGCTCACTTTGCCACTGGATTCAAGCAAGCCTGGCTGATGACGGCTGAAATGCCAGAAACCGGTCCTAGGATGCTTGTTTCCGGTCCAGGGAAGACATGGCTTGGCAGTTCGGGCTGGACTGTTCCCATGAGGCACAGGGTCAGACTGATTTGCATATGGCCATGTCTGAACTGGGGTGGTGGAGTGAGCTAAAGAATGATGATGGATTAAACCCAGATCAGTTGACTGGGGGTGAGTGTTTGATTGGCTCAAGCGTTCCGTCCATCATCCCCTTTTGTATCGCCCTGAGATTTGATGTCAGTAGTGTTCTACAGAAAGTAATTTAAGAGTGCTGGTGGGTGGTGTCTGTCAGACCAGCAGGATATTCAGGCCTTTTTTGCCTCCTACGTCAGTCCTTGAGAAGCAGCAGACTGCTGTAACAACATACAAAACATCGATGTTTCTAACATCATTATTGGACCTTACACTTCGAACACAGATTTTTCAAGGCAGGCGGTCGTGGGGTTCTTATTTTGCTTTTAAATTTGGGAGCATCAATTCCTGGCCCACTCATCGTTCCACTAATGATATATTTTCTTACCAACTCCCCCCTCACTCATAACTTTTATAGTTTGCTTCTTAAATGTATTACGGGCTATATTACAGAACGTTTCCAATGATGTAAACAATTGGAAATCCATTTGCACTTCTTTTACAGTTTACGTCACAGACAAAAGAGCAAATAGTATTTGCACCGGGGCTTAGATGGTACAAAGGGATTTAACACTCGTTTTTGCTGTGTTTACCAAGAATAAAGTGTGTAAAATACTTTTTCCAACTTTTCAAACTTGAAAGATGGTGTTTTGTTTGAAGCAAAACAAATGTATTCCATTATTTCAAATACATACTGACAACAGTGCAAAATCAATTTGCTCAATTTTAATTCTTTAAAAAAGGGTCTAAATCTTCCTTGTTAAATTGTCTATGACTGGAGTTGCCACCTGGCCGTTTTTTTACTGGCATAACCATTATTTTAATGCCCTGGCCGATACAAAAATTATGAAAATCACCTAAAGATTGCATTTTTCCCACTTATAACTATAGAATTCAAACAGCAAATATAAGACGAAATCACTTTAAAATATGCTATAGAGCTGCTTTAATGTTTCCTGGTTGATAAGTAAAGTAAACCAAAACAGAACAGTCATGTTTCAAATTAATACAGGTGTTTTTACATGTCCTATTTAAGTATTAAGTCCGGGCCTTTGCAGACTCTTACAACATGAACAAATGGCCGCTATTTTCTTTTGGAAAGGTGGCAGCCCTATCTATGACACAATTAAAATGAGTTATATGCAATAGTTCCATTATCTATTTTCTCATTTGGGCCTGTTGCAAAACCTCGCTGTAATAGGGACTAGAGCAAAATGTGTTTGCTCTATTCAGTATTGCATCCAAATAGTGTAAAATGATGCTGCCTTGATTTTTGTAGCCAAGACAAAGGGCCAATTATGATAGCAGGCGGTCGGACTGCCGCCAACTATCATGGCGGACAGTAGACTGCCGACAAGCAGCCATCGGTCCGGCCGCTGAATTAGGATGCGACCGCCATCTGGCGGTCAGAAAAGTGCTCTTTAACACAGCGGCTTGTGCTGTGGCCCAGGAAAGGCCCGCAGCACAAGCCGAAGTGTAAAAAAGCACTTTGCGCACATACATGCACCATGTGGCATGTACAATGTGGTGCTTGGCACATGGTGCATGGATGTGTGTGGGGGCACTACATGTGCCCCCTGGGTCCCTTTGCAGTAGCCCACGAAGGACCCCAAAGTCCCTTTCCAACAGCCTTTTCATGGCTGTTAGACCGCTATGAAAATGCTGTCGGTAAGGGACATCGTAATTCCAATGGCGGTGCCTGCCTCGGCACTGCCGCCATTCAAGGGATACGATTCCAACCGCCGCACCGACGGGATCGCAGATCCTGTGAGAGGCAGCGGTCTTCACCCCCCAAAGGTTTCGACCCGACCGCCTGCATCATAATGCGCGGTCGGACCGAAGGGCTGTCTGTCGGTGGGGCCGTCGGTGGCACTGCAGAATAAGCCCCAGAGTTTCTGCAATATGGCCTCAGGCCCAGTAAATTGTCTCCAACACCCCCCTGGCCCCCCCTGATTTGATTTCGTTTGGTGAGGCAAAGACGTTTTAGATATTTAGGGCCTCATTCCAAGCCCTGTGCAGTCCTCGGTGGCAAATCTGCACTTAATGTTGATACTGCAGGAGTTAGTACTACATCAACATTCCAATATATTAAGGAGTGATATACCACGCGATATGGGAGTTGCACCTTATTTTGCCTCTTTGTGACCATTTTTCCTCAGACTGATTTCACTATATTTTTCCTGACAAAAGGCGTTCGAGGAAAATTGCAGTAGTAGGGGTGTTTATACACAACTCAGAACCTCAGTTTGGTCGCCAACTCTTCCCAAAGGGCTCAGATTGAGACTTAACATTTTTCTACCACCCATTATTTCATTTGCAGCAAAAACATTAGAAAACAAAAGCAAATATCAACGGCATTGTGTCAATTTTCTTTTTAATATTTTTTGGGTGTTTTTTATACACTTGGAGACTCTCAGTCGTGACATTTTGTGTTACAGGAGAGGCTATGCCAAGAAAACAGTTACTTTTAGTGCAAAGGAAAATGTAAACACAAACTTCCTGGATATGTGTGAACATTGTCCTGCCCATGCACGTGCAAGTGTACACATACATGTGATATCACGTAGGTGTATGTTTATGTTGAACAACCTTCCCCACCAAATAGGCAACTCCAACAACCTCTTTGGCACCAGAAAACAAAACACATATTCTAAACCTCAGTGATTCCCTGAGGTTTGTTTGTCCTCTTTCATTCTCACTATTTCCTAGAAGCAATTCAGTTATGCTGTCTGTGCTATAAAAAAAAGGTATAACTAAATACTGCACAGTGCCCTCATGCTTACAGAGGGATGTCACTCACTCATCTCTTATTTAATTTCTGTATATGCAATGATCAGGCAGAAGAGCCCAGCCTACATGCCCCTCCACTCCACTACAAACTAAAAGAGGGAAAAAATCATCCTCCACAGAACTCACAAACATCTACAGGCTAAAGCTGACCAGTACATGCAGTACGTCAGTACCCATCATGTCCCAAGTTAGAAGTCAGATGTGATAATGTGAAACGGGTATAAACGATAGGTATGCAGTCCTTATAGGCTCAAGAAAGAAAAGGAAACAAGTCGGAGGGATCAGAAGCAAGGGCGCTCACACATCCAGTTGGGTGTCATGTTCATCATCGGGCAGCTCCTCGTTGGGCCAGTGCTGCAATGCCCAACGGGCACCATTGGGGGGCTCTTTGCTGGAGACCTTTTAAAGATTTCATTAGCAGTGATGAAACATGTGGAGAGGCTGAGTGTGTAGACTGGTGATAAAGTGAATTAAAAATGACTAAGAGTAACCCATTAAATGTTTATTAAGCTGGTGTCTCTTGTCATAATGTGAAACGGGTGCAGTGCAATTTTACTTGACTCGTGTGCCAACTGATCAGTTAAAAAGGGTTTGCACCAACCAAAAGGTGCAAACAAAGCTGCGTTTTTTGCCCTGTTCCATTAGCCTATAAATAGCAATCCAGTAGACAGAGCAACACAACACTGTCATGCAGCCCACACAGAAATAAGAGTGGCAATATGTCACTCTCCAAAAGTAATAGACATAGCTAAATCACTAGCCTACAAGCCTCATGCGACGTTTCATCTCAACAGCTAATACCACACACACACACCCCCACCCCAAGGCAGTAGCCAGAAAATGAAAATACCCCCCACTTTGAACTAATCCTCTGATGGCACAAGGAAGCGATCCAAATGACCCCAGCTCTCCCTAGAAAAGCTCCCTTTCTCCTCTTCAACAATCTATTTATTCATCCTTAAACCTTCCATTCACCTGCTGATATCCACTACTTGATCTTTACATTCTGTCATCCATTAACTCTTTCATCCATCAATCTTTCTCTATTCCTTCCATCCATCCACTCTGCCATCCATCCATTCACTCTCCATCCACTCTGTCAACCATCCTTCCATCTAACCCATCTCCCATTCATTTATCCATCCACTTTCCCATCCATCTATCCACTGTGACATCCATCCATCCATCACAAATGGCCCTGCACCATGTGCCCACTGTTCCTTTGACCCTGCGAATATCACATTAATACATTCCACAACAGAATGGCAGAGTGAACACAAAATGTTCCTCCTCAATTGTAGGTCCCTCCCGAAAAACGTGGGGGAAATTAATATTTTATTGAGGGAGGAACAGCCGGAAGTTCTGTTTTTAACAGAAACCTGGCTTCACAAGGACTCAGAACCAGATGTGATACAAGTGTTAGTCCCGGGCTACCACATCTTGAGACGAGATAGGGAGCTGAAAAAAGGAGGAGGTATTACCATCATTCTGAAAGATCACTTGAGGGGGCGTATAGAGACGGGTATTATATCAGACTGCGAAAGTATGTCATTCTCAATCTCCTTCGCTTCACCCCTCACTCTCACAGGGATCTTGGTCTACTGTCCCCCTGGTCCGTATGGACAGTTTATAAAATCACTAACAGATGCTGCCGCTAGACTAGCAAGTACTTCTCCTAATCTGACCGTATTAGGCGATCTGAACTTACATTTAGAAAACCCTCTTATTTATTTATTTATTTGTTTGTTTATTTATAAAGTTTTATATAGCGCGAACGTGACCCAAGCGGGTATCAGAGCGCTTTACAGCTGTACAAAGGTGAAAACAGAGTTGCAGGTAAAACAACAACAACAATGATAAGCAGGGTACTGTAAACGATAGAGGAACAGTAAAATATGCAGGAGGAAATAATGTAGCATATACGAGCAACAAACCGACAGCAGTTGAGCACAAGCCAACGGAGTGGGAATAGTCAATGGAGGTAGGTGCCGTCAAACAAGGGCATTCATCCACAGGGCTTTCACTTCTTTTTTGAAAGACGCCGTAGAGGGAATCAGTCTGATGTGAGGAGGCAGGGAGTTCCAGATTCTCGGGGCAATACCCGAAAACGCCCGGTTATAAGTTTTCTTTTTCTGGAATTTTTGAGGTTTCAGCAACAGAGTGGTGGAACTCCTAGAAGATCGGCTCCCGCCAGAGAGCTCCAGTTTTTGGGCTAGGTACATCGGGGTGTTGAAGTGAAGAGCCTTGTGCGTCATGCACGCAATCTTGAGATCAATCTTAGCCTCCAAAGGTAGCCAGTTTAAAGATTTCAGTACCGGCGATATGTGGCTATATCTTCTGGCACCTGTGATGAGCCTTGCAGCTGAATTCAGGGAAGCCCTGAGCGGAGCCAACTTGTATCTGGGTAGCCCACATAGAGTTGCACAGCCATACTCTAGCCTGGAGATTACTAGAGCTTGCACATCAGACTTGAGGTCGTCAGGGGGGAGGAAGGGTTTTTATCTTTCTTAGAATAGACATGTGGAAGTTGGCCCCTTTGGTGGCTGCACTAATGTGTTCCTGCATGCTCAATGACTTGTCAAGTATAATTCCAAGAGACCTAGCCGAGTCAATAATGTGAGGGGTACAGTTGAGAGCTGTTAAGTGTTTCAAGTAATCAGCGATGATGGCCGTTTTTTTGGTTGGTGCTATCAGGAGGAATTCCGTTTTGGAGGAGTTGAGCTTAAGATGTTGGGTAGTCAGCCAGTGTTGAGTTTTGAGTAGGGTAGAGTTCAGTGATTTGATGTCGTCAGGGGAAGAGATTTTCAGGTAAAGTTGGGTGTCATCGGCATACATGTGATACTGAATGTTGGAAGAATTGAGTAAAAACCGTAAGAGGCTCCATGAACAAGTTGAAGAGCGTGGGAGAGAGAGCAGATCCCTGAGGAACCCCAAGAGTGGATGGCAAGGAGTTGGAAAGGGAGTGATTTACTTTAAATCTTTGCGTTCTGTTGTTGAGAAAGGAGGCAAACCAATTTAAAACAGGGCCAGAGAGACCCATCCTTCGTTCCAGTAATTCTAGGAGGTTATCATGCTTGACCGTATCAAACGCTGAAGATAAGTCCAGGAGGATTAGTAGGCAGGCTTCATTCCGATCAAGCATTTTTAGGGCGTCATCTACTATATGAGTAATAGCCGTTTCAGTACTATGACCCTGGCGAAAACCCGATTGGAATTGATCTAAGAGCTGGAATTGATCAATGTGGTTACATAGTTGGACAAGAACACATTTCTCAAGGAGCTTCGATAGAGTTGGGATGCAAGTGATCGGGCGAAAGTTATTAAGGTCCTCTTGGTCAGCCGTGGGTTTTTTGAGAATGGGCGAAACCTGCCCTGCCTTCAGACATTCAGGAATCATACCTTGATGTAGGGAGGCATTTACTATTTTGGTCCAGAGGGGGACTAAGGACCCTTTTATTTCATTGAAGAAGCTGGAGGGTAGAGGGTCACTGAAGTGGTTAGAGGGTTTCAGAGTAGTAAGCAAGTTGAGAATAGAGCAATCATCATTGGGAGTGAATTGGTTCCAGCAAGCGTTATTTTTGGGTGAAAGTCCTATGTCAGGAAGAGGCTGGAGTAGAGTGGGTTGGCTCCAGCAGGAGATATTTTTGGAAGAGAGAACAATGGCGGGCAGAGGAAGAGGTGGAGGGAGGGGAGTAGGGTTAGCCTGGCAAGGGAAAGTAGGTTGTTTGCTTTGTAGAGCTCGTAGCTCATTTTTGATCTTAGTAGTCTTTTCCAGGAAGAAAGAGGCAAACACTTCACAGGTTGGCAGCGTAGGCGCCTGCGATGGCGGAAGGGTGGGAAGATAGTTGGATTGGAGTTTGATCAGTTCAAAAAGTTTTTTGGGTCTGTTTCTGGCATTATCTAGTTGGCTTCTGAAAAAGTTAAATTTTGCCATCTTGATATGTTTGTTGTAAGAGCTTCTTCTAGTTCTCAAGAGCAAGAGGTGTTCCGGGGACGGGGATCCTCTCCAGGATCGTTCGGCCAGTCTAAGATTGCGTCTCTCTGAATTTAGGCTATCGTTGAACCAGGGTTTGGAGTCTTTGGAGGACTGTCTTTTCAGTTGTAGTGGGACAACAGAGTCTAGGATATTCAGTATAGAGCTGTTGTAGTGATCCGTGAGGTCATGAACCTCGTACAGGTCAGGAGGAGGCAACAAGGTGTTCTTGCTGATGGAGATCAGGTCATCCATGTTTGAGTTACGAAGAGAGCGTTTCCAAAGCCTGGGATTCTTGTCTTGTGATCTTTTCTTGGACCAGGGTTCAATGATGTGGAAGGAGATATAGTGATGATCAGACCAGTCACACGGGGCAATCAAAACCAATTGGATAGCATTTGGTTTAGCTATAATAAGGTCAAGGATCGAGCCTAGAGTGTGTGTAGGACTATCACATATTTGAACTAGGCTGAGGTCAGCAAGGAAGGTTTTGAGAGTGGTCACAGCCGGGTCTTTGAAGTCATTCCAGTGAAGGTTGAAGTCTCCGAGGAAGATTTGGGGATAATGATGACCCGCATTTGACGAAATGATTTCCATGACATCTTCAATGAAGGGGAGGTTGTCTCCCGGCGGATGGTAAAACATGTGCAATTTGCAAACTGGTCTGCTGTTGCTGGTGATGTCAATGCAGAGGTATTTGCAGGTGGTGACAGCCTCAAAGTGGGATTGTTTAACAATGAGACTATTATGGTATATATATGTGATCCAACCACCAGGTCTGTCTGCTCTGTCCAGCCTAATGATGTTATGATTCGGGGGGACTAGTATGTCAAGGATCGGACCAGAGGATTCCTTTAGCCAGGTTTCAGTAAGTATGAGGATGTCGAGATCCTGAGCCAGGATGAGATCAGCAATGTCTGAGGCATGTTTCACGGCTGATCTACAATTGATGAGCATGCACTTAAGATGTGGAGTGATGACAGAGGGAGCGGGCTGTGACATGGGAACTGGCTTAAGGTTAGAGTGATTTATAGTATTGGTGTTGTGACTGGGTATTCTGAGAGGGTTCGGAAGAATGGGTAGAATGTGTTCATGATTATGTGGCTTTTCAAGGAGAGAGGGATTATAAGAGCACAGGAGAGTGTCTATATCGCTCCCTGAGAACAAGTTCTTGGATCTAGAGGGTCTAGAAGCAGCGTTTGGCAAGGGAATGGTTCTCCAACGAGGGGACTGAGAACGACCATAGATAAATGGCAGCTTGGAATGAAGGGAAGTAACAGGAGTACGATTGTGTCTGTGGATCCCAGACGACCTATCTGTACATCTATCATTAGCCAGTTTAGTTAGTGGTGATGAGAATGAGCTTTTGTAAGTCAGCCTTGAGTTGTTGAATATCAAGCGAGATAGTATCCAAAGCGGAAGAGGGTACAGAGTGCAGATGAGACTCCGAGGAGTGAATCAGGGAACCCGAAGGCTGAGAAGGAGTACTGATGGGAGCGGTCGTGAGTTGATGGCCAGTGAGCTCCCGGTCAGGGTTGGTTGATAAGGAAATGTTATTTAGATGGTAGGGGGGTACGGGAGAGCTATTAAGCTGCTCTATTAAGATGTCTGGAGACGTCAAGGTGTTGGAGTAAATCACAGGAGGGGAATCGGACTTCAGGAAGGACATCTCCCTAGCCAAGGGTCGAGAAGGGGAGACCGCTGAATCAAGTGGACCAGGGCTAACGCATGGAGAGTGGAGGTACGGAGTGGTGGAGAGGGGAGCAGCGTTCTGCATGATCGCATTCCGGGTGAAGACACTCACCCGTCGAGAGCCCATATCCCAATGCCGTGAGGGCGAGATGGGCAAAAGAGGGGGGCTGGGGGAGTTGGAGGAGGATAGGGGGAAAGTGACATGGGGGTGAAGTTACCAGAGGGGGTCGTTTGGATGGAAAAGGAAGGGGGAAGAGAGACAGGGGGGGTGAGGATACCAGAGGGGGTCGTTTGGATGGAGAAGGACGAGGGTGGGGCACTAAGCCCATGCGTAGGAGTGTCAGGAGCCTGGTTAGAGAAGGAGTTCTGAAGGCTGAAGCAGCAGATCTCACATATAACTTATTGGCTGTTCAGCTATTACAAAAAGTGTCTAGTCCTACACACGAAAAAGGTCACATTCTTGACCCAGTCTTTTCAAACGACATACAGCTCTGCACAGGAAGCCCCGTCCCGATACCATGGTCAGATCACTTTTTAATACCAATTATTTGGAATACCCCTATCAGACGGCAGGGACACAAATCTGCAAGAACTGGGTGCGTCCCTGGGCAAAACTCTCGCCAGAGGCCTGGTCCGAGGCTCTGGTAAACGCCAAACTAGTGGAAGAGACTAATACCTCTATAGCGTCAGATAACTATAATCGCTGGATCAGATCCTCTTTGGATGCTACGATCCCATATAAATGGATTCAGGAAAAGCAGAAGGAATAACAGACACCATGGTATTCACCCAAATTAAGAGAACTTAAACAAAAATGCAAGAAATTAGAGAGAGCCTGGAGGAAAGACTATAACGCCGAAAAAAAAAAACAGACATACAGAGAGGCTATTAAATTGTATCAATCGAAATAAAAAGAACGCAAGCCCAATTTTTTGAGGAGAAAATAACAGCAGCAGCGAATGCACCCAGGGAAATATTTCAAATTACAAAAAAACTTACTAGGTGCCCGGCGCCAGATCTTCCCTCAGATTCCGCACAGGCACAATGCGATGAACTCGCAGAGTTTTTTAATAAACATTTTTTAGATATTTACAACACGTTCCCTCAAAGTATAAGCACAGATAAGCTGGACCAGGAAATAGACCCCCCGAGTGGCACTATTCCCCGTTTGGAAGATTTTCCAACTTTGGATTTGGCCACATTATCACAGCTCTTTGGGAAGGTCAAATCGGGTTCCCCTCTGGACCCGGCTCCCCTTCATAAACTCCGCAAAGTAGAAGAAACTGTTTTCCCGGTTCTGCTGGAGGTACTAAATTCCACGCTATCCAGTGGCCAGGTACCTCTGACATGGAAGCATGCTATGATAAGAGCTCTCTTGAAGAAGCCCAACCTTGATCCAGAGGTATGGAGTAACTATCGCCCAGTCTCCCTGCTTCCCGGGACCAGCAAAATACTTGAAAAATATGTAAATAAACTCCTCTCAGAACACCTAGAGAATCACTCCCTTCTGCATACCACCCAGACAGGCTTCCGCCCTAACCATGGGACAGAGACAGCCTTGCTAGCAGTAGTGGAGGAATCCAGGAAAATCCTTGATCAGGGAGGGACAGTGGCAGTCATCCTACTTGACCTGAGCTCCGCATTTGATACGGTCAATTATAACATCTTATTTGACAGGCTCAGAATGGTAGGAGTCTCAGGCAAGGCCTTGACATGGATTAAATCTTTCCTGAAAGACAGTATTTCAGGTGTTCGAGGGGAATTACACCTCCAAATGTCTGCCACTTGCGTGTGGAGTTCCCCAGGGCTCATCTTTGAGCCCCACCCCTTTTTAATATTTATCTCAAACCCCTGGCCGAATTAGTCCTACCTTATGGGATTCAAATCATTACATACGCGGATGATACACAATTGGTAGTAGCACTAAAGCATCCAAAGAATACACCAATTAATCTTGAATCCTGTATGGAAACGGTGGCCACGTGGATGGACCAGTCTTGTCTCAAGCTCAATGGAGACAAGACTGAGTTAATGATTCTAGATAACCACCCCTGCGCTTCAATGGAATCAGTGGGACTAAGCTGGCCTAAATGTCTTGGTCTACCACCAACCCCCAAAGGTCAGATCAAAAGTTTGGGAGTCTGGCTAGATAAATCTCTCAATTTTAATAGCCAAGCAATCAAGTTAGCTGCATCTTGTTTTGGCATTATTAGAATGCTGCGGAAAATTCTCCCACTGCTCCCGGTTCCGGCACGAAGAGTTATAGTACAGGCATTGGCGCTCTCGCGGTTAGATTACAGGAACTCCCTCTACCTAGGCACCACAAAGGCCAATATAGGGAAACTACAGGTGGTACAGAATTGTGCAGCCAGGCTGCTGTATCACACCCCCTATCGGCAATCAGTTAAGCCGGTCCTAAAAAAACTTCACTGGCTGCCAATAAACGAACGGATCAAGTTCAAAGCTTTGTGCATAGCGCATAAAACACTTTGGGGGACAGGTCCCAAGATAAACCACTCTCTTATGGCCTTCTACCACCCAACAAGATGTCTGCGGTCAGCCAGTCAGTTTCTGGCAGTGATACCAAAAACTAAGAGAGTACGATCAGGCGGTCGCACGTTTTCTCACAACGCTGCCAAACTATGGAATACTCTTCCCGTCCAGCTGCGTGCAACTATTCACCATCTTTCCTTCCAGAGGCAGCTGAAGACTTGGCTCTTTCAGAGTCTGCCTTAATCAGTTCATCTTCTTTTGCTCTGCTTGTGATTGATAGCGCGGGGATGCCTAAGGGTAGCCAGGCGCTCTATAAATATTAATAATAATAATAATAATAAACTCATGCAATCTGCCATCTACCCATCCATCCATTTGTCCACTCTGCCACCCATTCACTCGTCTTTTTATCCACTCATTTATCCATCCCTTTACTCTGCCATCCTTTCACCTGTCCATCCACCTATCCATTCATTTATCCTTTCACCCACTCATCCATCTGCCACTTATGTATCCACCCACTCATTCGCCCATTCATCTATACATCCTTTCACCCTTCCTTTAATTCACTATTCCTTTCCTCTTCTGTTTGCCCATCTTTCGTTCTTCTTTGTTCCTACTTACTGTTCTATTGATGCTGTATTCTTTTATAGTGGAATTTATCAGTTTCTGGTTGGCGAGTTGCAGGCAGAAAAGGCCCATAAAGAACCCCATCCCCGCTGAAGCTGCTAAAGCGGGGTGTTCAAGACGTCCCTGCCCCACCCATATTGCATGCCATATTGTTTCTTCACACTTAGAACAGCCTTCAAAGGCTAAACCACTGGCAATGTGTCGCTCTTCCCCTTGCTATCAACCCTTTTTGCATCCCCTGCCCAGCAGGTACACAGCCATCCCAGTTGCAGAGGCCATCCAGTTGGCAAATGGCTGCTCACTGACCACACTAATTATCTTTCACTTGCTCCATCTGTGTCCCTTTTCTGCCTTTCTCTCTCTTGTTCTGGATCAAAGTCCGATTATGAAAATAAGTCCCAATCTGCATAAATGAGAGCCTGTGTCTACCTCCTGCAACCACCGGCACAACCACCTGCTAAAAATCGAGGCTAGCATTAGCCATCTGTGTAGAGAGCACCTGTACCACTTAACTACTATCCCCCATCGGCAATGTATGCCAAAGTGCTAAAGGCAAAGGTGGGTGTGTGTGTACCAAACATTATAAACTCTGTCCTGGGCGAGTGGAGATTGTTGTACATTGTCATGAGTAAAAAACAAAAATGGCTGACATAATGCAACATGTATATGACAATTTGTTTTACTGTGTAGTACGATGCAATGTTACCAATAAAGACAAGTTTAAAAAAAAAAACTCTGTCCTGCAAGAAACCGCAAAACATTAGTCACAGGCTGCAATGGCGATCCACCTGCAGTGGGAAAGGCTCCTTAAGACCAATTGCTAACATCTTGACTTACCCAAGCAAAAAGAGCCCTCTCAGAAATATGTACAAGTGTTGGAATTCACCCCAGAAATAAGTGGCAAAAATGTATTCTAACGCAGTCTAATGGCCCTAAATTCCATGCAGCCTTGCAACCCCCAAACCATAACAAATTTTTAGAACCCTCTCCTCTTAATGTAAGTTTTATCGAAGTTGGTTTTATTGCTTTTTTATGTCATACCATTGTTTTACCTTACTTTTATGACTTTGTGCCACAATAAAGCTTATTTGATGATGGAGCCCTCTCCAAAAACGTGATAACCAAACCCATGCATCAGAAGAAGCACACAACAGCCTGATTTACATTGCCACCACAAGGTTCTTTCTGTTGAACCCAACCCACCTGGGTATGCCACCAGAACGTCCATCTCAGAATTGCGCGTATAATAAATATTGGGTCATAAATAACTTTTACATATATTCCACCCCTTTGTAGTTGTTAACAGAAACTCCACACCTAATTAGCGATAATTTTTCTAGGCAATCGTCAGGACACAATATTTATGTCAGACGATATTTCTGGCAATGATGGACTGACATGCAACCCCGACCCGCATGCACTGAGCGGTGCATGCGGTGAGGGAATTCTCAGCAGTTGCCAAGGCACCGGCATAGGCTAAGCTAAGGGGTGTCAGGTTGTCCAGGGAAACATCAAATCATTTGCCAGGGAGAGGGTCAGTAAAATGTCACTTCGTCTAGTGCAACAAAATCCCAGCACAGGCCCTGACTGAGACAGCCGTGTGGGGATAGCACAACTTTAACCCTGTGCTCTCGCTATCAGTCAAGGCATTCCCCTGAAAACAATATTTAACACCACTAGATTGAATCGGATAAACATTTAAGGCGGCCTAACTGCAGCAGGTCACAGTTCACCAGGGAGATCTCTGTTTACATCGAGATAGCCAAAAGCAATGCAGCGCAGCGCGGGGTCACCTCCTCACGATTGCCTACCAAGGTGGCCTTGTTCGCACTTATTTGCCTATTCATTGTGAAACCCTGCCTTCGCGCAGTGTTCTTAAATAAATATTTGAGCTGAGGTGAGCGGTGCAGTTGTTTTCCTTTTTATTCAGTGTGCACAGGGTGAAGGATTGTGCTGCCGACAGACACAAACATCATTTTTTGGCCTACCCCAACCGACTGGGGTAAGACGGTGCCTATCGGGGGGATGTTTATCTGCATCCCGGCTCTCTGTGCGTTACACACCATGTCTCAACGCTAAGCAAATGTAAAACACAATGAAGCAATTCTGAAAGACATTTCGGCTGTAAACACCCACAAACGCACGTTTATGGGCACTCACAAACTACTTTGTGACCCTTTCACACCCTAGAAGTGGTTGTAGATTTACTCTAGCAAACAGCTGGAGTATTTCCCCTTCTAGGAAGAAAGGGAAACAGATCAGCTCCAAACTTGGGGAGAAGTAAGGGAATGGCTTTCTCCAAGGGTAAAATGGTGTGCCCATGGAGAACAAAATAAATAAATATATATATATATATATATATATATATATATATATATATATATATATATATATATATATATATATATATATAGATATACATTTGCATATCAGACTCCATTTCCTCAGTGCCTCCCCCTTTCATATATAGTTAAGCTTTGGGAAATACATGCCTAGGAAATATGTTTCAGACAATGGCAGTAGTACACCTGGAAGTCTGAGCCTGGAGGCGGTTTCTAGCTTACTGCTGGGGATGTTTGTGAATTTAAAAAAGTTATAAATCTGTACCTGTTCATAGGAGTTCTTTTATAGGTGCAGATGTGCTACTTTCTTTGAGAATTGCCCCCATAGTGTTCTCGTCTGGATCCGACTAAACACTTAACGCAATAAAAATATTGTAGAGTTTTTATAGACCTTGTATGTGTGTAACTACATTGAGCACAAACCACAAATAGTGTAGTGTTATCATTCTGTGTGTGTCTGCCTGCTCTTAGTACTAGATAGAAATGTTTATGTGCTTACACTCTCTGTGTCTAACTACACTGGGTGCATGATGCAAGCAGTACCTTGATTACTGTGTATGTGTCTTAGTGCAAGAAGCACGTGATACAAATATTGCACACCATTTATAGTACGTGCTTGCCAATGAGAGCATCTGATGCAAAGAGTGCATGCAGTGTTGCAGGCAGAGTGTGTCTGTTTTGTGTGTGTGTTTTGTGAGTGTGTGTGTGTGTGTCTTACTACTCTAACCACATGATCTAAATGGAGCTGTGGCCCAAGAACAGGAGGCAAACAGTACAGTCTTTACAGTCTGTGTGTTTAACTGCAGTCAACAAATGCTCCTAAGAGTCCTCTGTTTACAATGTCTGCGTCTGGCTGTGCTGCACATAGAAAATTGAATCAGCCATTTTGGGAATTTATTCGGCATATCCTACAAATTGAATTCCCTGCAGTTGCAGGTACGCTTCCTCTTCCCCGACTGCTGATGTTTCGAGGAAGGGAGAGGATTAGAAGTAGAAGTGATGGCTCTGGAAGAGTTTGTTGAGTTGTGAGTAGTTATTGTCAAATCATAGACTGATGACTTGCCCTTCCAAACCGACTACAGAGAATCTGTGAACCCTTTGGAAGAGAGGCACATTATTATTATCACTTCTAGCACTTGGCCACCCAACTGAGCGCTAGTCTGCTGTCTTAATGCTGGGTGTTACTGTTTAAGCTGAAGAGACTGGAAAAGAGAAAAAAAAAAGAATAATTCAAGCAACACTGGACTCTTCGAATTATACTGGACATGATTTTAATAGTTGATTTGATGTCAAATTGATCTTTCTTGCTCATGTGTTGCCTCTCATCTTCTATGTTCTGTTACTGTTTAATAATTCCGGTGAACACCCATTTGTGCACAATGCATAAGATAATGACTTGGACCGGCGAGTGACGCAGGTACCAGCATAAAGCTTATAGAGTGGTTGCACTCTGTTCGATGCTTGTTGCGTGGTCTGGGGTTGGGGAATTGAAAAAGGAAGGGCCCTGGTGCATCAGTAATTATAGTGATTGTTAGTTCAGTGCTAGTTTTTTTTGTTTTGTTCAGGTAGGAACAGGAGTATTTATTTTTAGTGTCCTCATCTAGTAGGCACAATGTTTGATTACACTGTCAACCTGTTTATCTAGGTGCGGTCCTCATGCTGTGTCACACCTACGTTTCTGGCAAATTTACCCTGCCATGGTTTGATTCCCTAATAAAAACGTAAAGGTTGGTATTTTATCAATGTGTTTTTGTAGGCGTGGTCTAAGCCTAAGGAGTCTGTTTCTGGAAGTGAAGTTCTTGTTTGTCACGTAGCTCTTGTCAGATTAGATCATATTGTGACACCGTAAATAACAAGCGCTGTTGTTATCAACCACGATGGAACTCAATTTATTGACCTTGGAAAGTTGAAGGAGGTCAGGTCACACGCACAGACCATTGCAGTGAGTGCCCTATAACATGAAGTGAACCACAGAGCCCCATGAGCACTTGTTCATCCAATCCCACTTGACAAACAGGCACTAATAGAGAATTTTTAACCTAATCCCACCCACTCGGCTGGTAAGAAAATCACACGCTACTGTGGTGCTCTACCTAAAAAATGCACCTTGGGATAATGGAGTCTGCCACTTTTTCTTGCATGCTCTCTCCGCCTTTAGAAAGACTCTTTCTGTACCAGGTCTTGGTTCTTCTAATGCTATTGAGTCAAGTAAATTCTAATCAGGTAGATGTGGCAGAAGGTGCATAACTATTATTTATGTGTGCCTATCTGAGGTTCCAATCAGCATGTGATACCAACCGCGCAATGTGAGTCTGCCTACTACACCAAGCTCATGACAACAGTAGTACAACAGTGCATTTTCATTCTGGGAAGAATATATGATGCTCTTTGTACGATACTCTGTAATGATGAGACTGTTTATTGAGGATTGGTTGCGCTGACATGTATACTTGAAGGTTGTTTGCAGCAAAGGGAGAAGTGTTTCTTCACAGGATAATATCTGACTGCATCGCATTCCTGCCAGATCGACTTGCACATCCAATTTTTTTTACCCGAGGACGTTGTACTTGGTAGAGACGGCCGGTACCAGGGAGGCTATCTAATAGGGATTGCAAGAGATATAACAGTTGGCAGCTAGGGATGCTGAAGAGCACGTGTTAGCATCAAAGCATAGGAAATCCCGATTCCAATTAAAATCTCTGTAACTATAAGCCTTTCATCCCAACATAAGTCTTCAAATTGACCATCCAAGTTTTTGTTAGCACACATAAAAGGAATGATTGGCACACCCAAATCTTTCCTAGCTGTCCTCAAATCAGTCCTCCATTCAGCAGCCCCTCTGGTCGCAAACACAAAAAGATTAAAGCCAATTAATCTGTGCTCCGGGTGGTCACACTCCGATTCAGAAAGTTCTCCATACTCAAAAAGCTGTGCTGATCTAGGATTTGGAACGGCGACTGGCCCTACATAAATGCCAGTCATGACTAGGTCCTGAATGTTGATATTCAGAGGTGCACATGGCTCTGTTTCCATACGTTTCATACAGCTGTCTTGTGCCATCCTGCCACCAAAGAAAAGAGTGCTTGATCACATGTTCTGCAGGTTGCCGACACCCACGTTCATGCCGTCTGCAAATCTCCTCATGGCTCTCCCTTCTCGTCCTCCTCCCCGTCCCTTGGTCTTCCTATTTTCACAGCTCTGTTCACAAACGTTGAAGGAGAGAGACCAAACAATATTGTATGGAAAATGTATGAAAGTTTTGCCTTATTAATAAGCAGAATGTGAGTGGAGCATTTTTCCACAAAAGGTGGGTTGGAGTGGCAAATTTGGTATCACCCGAAACGCTATATGAGCAAAGTCCAGCCTGTTTTTTAACTTGTGTACACTCAATTTGTGTTTTAATGTGTGTTTTATAATTTACTTTATAACTTGTATATGCTTGTTCACTGTTGTACTATATCAAGCTGTAAAGCACTCTGCTACCCTGTGCCTAGGGTGTTAACAAGCTCTTTTTAGAACTAAAATATATATATATGAAAAAATCAAGGGTCATTAATTAGCTCTTCTTTTGTTCGATTATCATCCTGGCTGGGAGCTATCTGGAGCCTAACACCTTGATGCCATTGCAATGGAGGGAAACAAAGGCACACAGTTTGTTAACACATCACAAGTACTTAAGCAAATTATTTGGAGGCAGTTTTTTTACTTTGTTCAACCCCTGTCTATAAGACATATGCATGCACTTTCAGAATGCCAGATGTAGCTGTCTGTATTAGTAATTATACAAATAAAGATTTCAATAGCACCTACTACTAGGCAGCGCTTGCGCTGTCTCTTTGAGACATGTTTTTATATACTTTGTAGGCTTAAACCCTGCTCATTGCCTTTTTATTCGTTAACTCGATTGTCCTTTAAAAAAGGCTTAGTTCCTAGTGGTTAATCTTTGCTCTTTGTCACTACTTTTTGTTTTTTGTTTCCCCCCACGGAGCAGTGCCTAACTACCTGTATTTTTTCCACTTCAGTGCTTATCTGTTTGTTTTGGGGTACTACTTTTTCTTTCTTTCCTGCTCGTGTTTGTGAAAGCTTCGCTTTTTTGTTCCTTGTGTCTCCTGAGTGATCAACCCACTCAAAGCACCACCCCGCCTCCACCCTTCTCCTCCGGTCGCCTTAGTTTCTTCATGTTCATGCACCTTCCTTTGAAATGCACGACAGTCGGTTTCTTTAAACGGAACTCTTATCGGAAAAGGAACCACCCCTTTAGCAGTTACTTGCAGCGTCCTTCTTTTGCCTTCTTCTATGTTTGATGCGGGGAAGCCCTGTCTACGGGGATCCTGCCGGCTTGTTTTTAATGCACTTCGATCGCTGACTCCGGGAGAGCTAAGGCGGTTTTTGTCTCACACAGCACATGCGCAGTGCTCTCAAAACGAAATTAGGGAGGGTGTTTGGCTTTTGTGTGCAGGAGGTAAGGCATTGGGAATTATAAGATTAGCATCCGAGCTACCATTGAGTAATCCGCGGGTACAGCCAGAGTAACCCTGAGGCGAGAACCCTCAAGCAGTACCCCAGGGCTTACGAAGTGTTGCCCGTTTTCTTTCCTTTTTCCATTTCTGAGGCAGCCTGGCAGGCTTGTATGGGCCTCCCCTGTTTTGCCCTGTAGATGGTGCGCCCCCTCTCGCAGGCTGCAGAGTAAGAATCAGCGGACAGTGGCTGAAGTCTAAAAGCAGGGCCCTATGCTTCCATGCATCAGACCCACAGTAAACAAAATTGTTTTATCCGACCCCCATTACCCAGGGTCGCTCCCCTGCTTGGACATGGATACAGAGGGACTGGAGGCTGCCGGACTGTGGAGTTAGAGGTGAGGCGGGTGGTGGCGGCCATGGCGTATTTTTCTCCGCTTTGTTTTGGTTCTCTGGTAGCCTCTCTTCTATGCTCCTACTATCTGCACAATTGTGAGAACTGAGTTTCACACTAAACTGTTTTCATCACCAACGCATTTTTTCTGTTGAGTCTGTGTGATGCCGTTATACTGCATGATTGAGAGGCCCCTTTAACGTGTTTTAATATTAACAAGTGTGTATTTTGTCTATTGTAACAGTTATGGTGCTTACTACTCCTATGCGAGGCATTAAAGCGCTTGCCTACATGGGTAGCATACTGTTAACTGCCTGCTTGAGTCAGGAATATCGCTTGATGGTTGTTTTGATAGTAAGGGGTATGCTTCACCTATTTTTGCACAGAGGAGGGCTGTGCTGTAAAAAAAAAAAAAAAAACACAATTCACGGCTACTTGATGTAGTAGTGCAAAAGTGAATTTTTTGTCGGCTGATTCTCTGTTGTCTTCATTTTAAGTATAAAACCATATGCGTTTCCTTTCATGACTGTCCAAAATATAACATGCGGTGCTCTTCAGTGGTAAACTCACAGCAGAATGTGATTGCAGTGTCAGAAGACCGTGGTTAGAACCTTGACCGGTTGAGAGCGTTGCTAGCTATGAAACATTTATCAATATCCTTGCCATTTTAGTTTGTTCTAGCTTCCTTCAGATAAATATCTGCTTAAAAATATAATTTCTCAATTAAAATTAAGTGGTAAATAATGAATCGTCAGTAAAACTCAGAGGCATACCCAAAACACCAGTAAGGGTGATTTGGGCACGCAACAGAGTTTTAAGCCACTGCTTTAACCGGAATAATTGTATCTCAGAATTACAGGATAGCCGCCTTGTTCTGGGCACTAGTATTTTCAGTTCTGCTTGATAATATGCAGACTATTTAAGTTGGCACTTTGCATTTCCAAATTGCCAACTTAAGGAGCACCAAGACCAGAAAGGGATGAATAGGAGACATGTCTAACCCAGCTGACAGTTGGCAGATGCCACTTTCAGTGTAGCCATGTGAACATTGTTGGAGATATTAACGTGTTATAGTTTGTAAACTCATATAAGCCATATTGTAATGAAAAGTGTGGTTGTTTACAATTACCGACATGGCTGACAAAGCTGAAGCCAAAGGAGAAGCTGCAAGGTCTGTCTGATCCAGTGATGTGTTGCCAACTGAGTCTTCGTTAGTGGTCCATTCATCATTAGGCCACTGGTGAACAGTATAGTTAGAAAGGTGAGAAAAAATAAGAGGACTAGAAATGTATGCAGGATTGTATTGCATTCTGCTTAGGAAGGTGTTTATGAGATATTCAATCCTTGGGCTCCTGTGGGATGCTTCAGATTATTTGGAGGCAGTCACAGTGCTGATAGCATACTTCTGGTTCGCATCAATAGAGACTTTAGGTGGCTCAACCTGTCTGGCCGGGGTGGCTCCTCCGTTATGGCGGAGGAGCGTCACCCCACTGCTGGAACTAGCAGATCAAAACATGTAAAATAAAATGAGAATAAAGCAATTAATAAAACTGCTTTATTATCATTTTATTTTACTTGTAGTAGCCGCAGCCGAGTCTTGAGGGCGGGGCCATCAGCGGCAGGAGGAGTGGTGGGCACAGGACATTCGAATTGCGCATGTCGGTTGGGCAGCTGTCTTAGGATGGCCAAACCGACATGCGCACTTGGATAGCTTCAGGCTGTTTCTTGGAGATATCAGCAGGGCTCAGGAGAACAAGCTCCCAGTCCCTGCTCCACCCAATCCCAGCACTTCACTCATGCTGGGTAATACCAGCATGAGAACAGTATCTGGATTTGCACTGGGGACTCTGGGAGCCTGTGTGCATCGGGATTAGGGAGCTGAAGAGCGCGGCGAGGCAGCAGGAAAATCTTATTTTTATTTTTTTGCCCCCTGAGCTGCCCCACCACTTTTTCCTGCTAGCAGCCACCACTGCTGTCTGGGTCCCATCAGAGGAAGGACAAGCCTTCAGATGCTTTTCATGCCTGACTGTGCCACCCTGCCAACACTTGCGATCTCTGTTGCAAGCAGTCGTAACTTTCATAGGTGTCTAAAAGTGTGATTTATTCTAAACTCTGCTACGTGTCACAATAAAGTTCAACACCAACTGCTAGTTCAGATCCGCTCTATGATCTAAACACTACATTCTAACTCTCATGACATGTAAGCATTCTATAACGGGAAAGACACAAGACTAAGACACAACACTCAGCTACCTGTACATTGGGATCATAGCCCTAACAATCTATGGGTGCATCTCCACAAAGCCCAGTCAACAATCATGGCTCCATTCCGTATCCCTGACCCAGCAAAAGGGATTGAGTTGGCTGATGCAACTGCAGCCACTGTGGAGGAAATCAGTGACCATCCTCAGTGCTATGGAACCTGCAGTTCTTGGTTCAATGACAAGCCATGGGTGACAGATCGTGTACGCCTTCTAGAAAACAGTTGTTACCTGAAGAACACTTTTTAAGACAGAAATCATGGTATGTGAATAATACACCTCACAGGAGAACCAATGCATTGAGAGAGTTCTTCCCCATGCCACTGGCTGTCAAGCAAGACTTCTTTGATGCCTGACCTGTGGCAGGCTCCATAACTCTGTGTGACACTGCAGGTCCCTGGCTCCAGCAAGAAAGTCCTGAAATACAAATATACACTATATAATTGTTTGGCATGTAGAAGATGACCTAAACTGGGGAAAGGTGTACAGGTTGGACTCCAGTGATGAGGCTGATGTATTCAGTATCCCCATCATCCATTCAAGAAACACTACCCAGATGCCAGAATCAGAACCTAGGCTTCTCACGGTGTTCTTGCTAATGAACACCATTGCACCAGTAGATGTCTGGTCCAATAAGCAATTCAAACCATTGAAGCCATACCCAGAGTTACTACACATTCCAACAGACTCAATTCAGATGGGAGACTCTGGAGTTTGTAACCCAAAAATGGCTTTATTTCAGCTGTTGTCTGCCTAAAATTGCCTCTGCTACAATATAAGTCAATGGGGGAAATATATTCTCCCGATTTTTTTTTCCAAAGTCTCCCACTTCGCTGTTCTGAAATGTTGGTATATATGATATATGGCCTCCCGGAGAATTTTTCTCTCCCAATTCTAGCACTGCTCACAAATACCACATTTGCGAACGGGAAGTTAGGTCATGTAGTTCTTCTAATCAGGCATATGTATTAGGGCAATTTACTTCCATGTTGGCACGGGCAAGTGGCCTCACCTATGGCGCGGAACATGACAGATCAGCTACGGAAGCCTGTGCGCCTAATGCCGGGTCTGGTGGCTCAGTGGATTAATGCGTCCATTGCAGGGGCCTGTGTTCGACCTCATGGTCACAGGTTCAAATCCCGGCGGGTCCACTCAGCCTTTCATCCATCTGAGGTCGATAAAATGAGTACCATTGAGTTGGGTAACAATGAACATCTGTTATTCAGCGCCAAGAGACCTCTGGGTGAACGTGCGCTTTTACAAATACACATGTTATGTTATGTTATGCGCTATTGACAAAGACTACCAATATGTTTTTTAGAAATACAGTTGTGTAATTAAAAATGCAGCAATTCCACGATGTTACAACTGTATAACTATCTGCTACTTAATTAATTGAAACGTTAATAGTTTAATCTGAAGTTTGAAGCTCAGCCCCCTTGTAAAAATATATTTGTTGGGTCATTTTCTACAAAAGTAAAGTAAGCAGCAGTATTGAGCAAACAACCCCGACGTTTAAAATCACGTATGTCAGTTGTTGGTGTTGGGAAAGAAGGGTGGCATGTTTGCATAGGGAGGGATCGGTATTGTGCCCAGAGAGCGAGCCCTGATCAGACTGCAGTCTTACTGCAACCCTCTTCCTAGGGCGCGGCCGGGCCTTTGTATTTTGTTGGCCTGTGACTCACAGCCAGCAGCACAGTTTCCTGCAGCCCAGGGACAGATACACCAGGGCTGGGTCACAACACAGAGTTTTCAATATTGATCTCACATCACTCAGTCAAAACTAAAGCGCACACAAGATGTTAGGAGCCACCTGTGGCCGCCTTAAAGTTGGATTTTTATTTTTTAAACCATAATGTAATAGTGCAGGCTAATGAATTCGGAATATATTTTTATATAAAATTTGGTGAGACAGAAGCCTACAGTAACCACATACGTAGATTATACGTATACGAAGAATGGCAGAAACTCAATTTTACAGAATGTGTATAAGCAATATTTTGTACGCATCTATCTTTCTCTATGTAAAAAATAATACACATCCGGAAAACAAATACACTTCCTATGACAGTAAAACACAGAACATCAGACAAAGAAAAGAGGAAGGATAAAAAGGAAAAGGCGCGAATATACTATTTAATCATGCTGTGTGTGCTATACAAGCAAATAAACATGATTAGCAAGCTGAAAATTACCTATTATTTCTTGAAAATATATATGTACTTTTAATTCATTTTTACAAAGAGTTAACAATATTTTAAACTAGTTACTAAGATGTGGAGACAGGAGTAATGGACTGCCCACCTCAATGAAAGGCAGTGTTAGGCTAAGTAGAGCGGGATCTGGAATGGGGTGGTGGCTAAGAGATAATGGGGGGGAAACTGCTGTTGAAAAGGAGTGATAGTTTTTCTCAAGGGGTTGGTGTCTTAATTTGAAGCACGTAAAGAAGAGATTCTCAATGGGGAGCGCTATCTGCCCCATCACAGTTTGGTGGGTGCAATAAATGTAGTTATTGTCCTGAAGTTGCTAAGTCTCTGTGTTTTTCGTTCTTTTGAAAGTCTGTTTAGGTCTGGCCTGAGACAGCGCCTGCAAGACATTTCGATAACTAAAAGGGGGCATGGAGGGGCTTGGAGCCCGACCGTTGCTAACTATTTGTTGGCTTTATTGCAACTCTTCTTTGCTGGCTCCTGATTTGGTCAACGCATGCTGGTTTCACTTTCACTTTATTTGTTCCTCCCTTCAGTGGAGCATGGACCAAGTACTGATTTCTTAAGTTTGATTAGTGTCTTTCCGCTGCTTGTGCTGGGGTTGAGATACTTATTTTTTAATTCTCCCCCGTTGTCGTTGTTGCTTGTTCCCCTGCCCCCTTTCAGCATCTTTGCTTGCCCCCGCCCCCTGCGTCATTACTTGCCCATCGTTGCTTGCTCCTTTGTTATTGCATCATCCTCCCTCTCCCCTGTCAATTGCTTGCCTGTTATTTAAGCTTGCTCCATGCTCCCTCCAGCATGGTTGCTTGCCTTCTGTTGCTTGCACTGTTCTTGTTGCTTCCCCCATCCCTCTGGCCCTGTTGTTTCTTGCCTCATGACACCAATCACCAACCTCCCCCACCTGTTGCTGCTTGCCCCATCCCACCTGCACATATGTGAGAGCTATTTGGATTTACCAATGTGTATTTTTAGCCATGATGTACAACAGCATGGCTGCTGTGCAGCATGGTTGAACGTTTAAAAAAGGTGCTATGACGCAGCCAGTATAGTGCTTTTTTTTTAACCTTCAGCCATGCTGCACGAGACCAACAAGTTGATGTGAAGCCAAGACTCCGCAGGAGTCCTCTGAGCTCCATCTCCCCCATATGGCCGCCCCAACCCAGAAGTGATACATCTGTCACTACAGTCAGTTCTGTGTGGGAAAGGGAGAGAGGTCTGCCGCTGACTCAATCGCAGTTTGTCAGCAACCACTGCAGATCTTTTGCAGTTCTCGCTTATATCTGGACCAAGTCAAAGAGATTCTCCTGATGATGTGCCCACTGGATCTTCAGGTCCCACTGCAAAGCCCGCTTATGTCAGCAGGCATGTGTCACAAGCAGGATGCAGGAGGCCAAGAGGCCCAGCAGCCTCAGAGTTATTCTCACCAAAATCCAGGATAGAGGCTTAAACATCAGAATCATAGCCTAAATATCCCGGATTTGCTGCTCCAGAGGATAGGCCCAAAATGGCACAGTGTCCAGAACAGCTCTGATGAAAGGGATCATCTGAGAAAGAGTAAGGTGTGACTTTGGCTCATTGATGTTGAACTCGCAGTAGTCTGGAAGTGGGAGATGACTGCCTGGGCTGAGCCCGCCTTCAACAGCCAGTTGTCAAGGTAGGAGGGAGACTGGAACCCATGACCTCTGCAGATGTGCTGCAACCACCGCCATCACCTTGGTGAACACCCAAGGGGCGCAGGTGAGACCAAAAGGCGCACAGCGAACTGAAAGTGCTTGTGGTCCACCATGAACCGCAGGTAACGCCTGTGGGCAGGCAAGTAGGATGGGTATATGAAAGTTGGCGTCCTGCAAGTCCAGCACTACCATCCAGTCTCCAGAGTCCAGGGTAGACAGAACCTGATCCAACATGAGTATCTTGAATTTTTCCTTCTTCAGGAAGAAATTGAGAGAGGGCAGGTCTAAAATAAGGTGGAGTACATCGTCATTCTTGAGCACCAGAAAGTAGCGGGAATAGCAACCATAATCTTCTTCTGATGCAGACACCCTCTCTGTAGCTTTTTTAGCCAAATTGAGGCGGCACTTCCTGACAGAGCTAGGAGAGGTGGTCCTTCATCAGCTGTTCTATGGAAGATGGCATGGACAGCAGGGTTTCTAAGAATGGATGAAATTATCCAGCTGAACAATTTGCAGCTGCCGGGGTGGGAAGGTGGCGGACTAGGTAGACCTTTGGCTGTGTGTCACACAAGGCTTATGGGAGCCACGTCCACAGTCACGAAAGGACTGGGGAGCCTGTTGGCCTTGGTGGCTGGGCGGGAATGGACACAGCTGGTTGTCTCCACTGTAGCCACAGAAGGTGCGAAAATCAGAATGAGGTTGGCATGGGGCCATGTAGGGACATAGCAACTAGGCAGTGGCCTGATTGTCCTCCAGTGTGGAACCTGCCTTATCACCGATGGGGCGCGTGCCATCGAAAGGCATGTCCATAAGGTATGTCTAGACATCCTCTGAAAAGCCAGGAGATCTCAGCCTGACATGGCTTCTGAGTGCCACTGATGACGCAATCCCTCTGCCTAGCAAGTCTGTCGTATCCAGTCCATGCAGTTGGTGAACTTTGCTGCGTCCATGCCATCGGCAATAGCCTGGATCAGTATGGCTCGGGCCTCCTCCTAGACCATGGGCAGCACTTGCGCAACCGAGCCCCAGACAGTGTGGGTGTATCGGTCCAAGAGGCAAGCATCGTTCACTGACCACAGTGCAAGGCTTGCGGAAGAGAACGTCCTCTTTTCAAAGGTATCTAGCCTCTTTGACTTCTTATCCAGTGGTTTGGTGGGGAAAGCGCAAGGGATAAATTTGTAGGTGGAGGCCTTGACAACAAAACCCTCTGGGGTGGGGTGCAGGGTGAAGAAGACTGGGTCCCCCGGAACGGGGTGAGGGCAGTGGGCCAGGGCACAGGAGCCCCTGGGCTGGGGCTTGGCCCATGCCCCGAATAAGACATCTGTGAGGACTTCATTGAAAGGGAGGAGAGATTCTGTGAGGGCGACTCCCGGCTAAAGCATTTTTGTCAAGACGTTTGCCTTGACTGCCACTGAGGGCAGCATAAGGTCCAGGACCTCAGCTGCCCTCCTCACCACCATGGCAAAGGCAGCCCATTTCTCTGCTTCCACGCTAGGAGAACAGACTAAGCCAGTGTCTGCGGAGATGTCCAGACCACTGACATCAGCCTCTTACCAGTTGTCTTCGGTCTCATCTAGAGGGTTGAGGTAGCCATAAGGATCCTCAGATCATCCCCATTCATACTCCTCCCTGGGCCTGTTGAAAAAAGCAGGCCCTGGCTCCGACTCAGAAGGTCCAGTTCCAGCTGGAGTCGGCGTCGGGCAACGCTAGTCCATCTCCGGCTTGTAGACAGGTATGATGATGGGGTCAGAGCCGCCATGGGGCATCGCAAGCACTGGGAACGATGTTGCAAGGATCTGCGGCTAGAAGTCTCTAAAGGCTTGAAAGTTCATATAGGTGGATTCGGCTGATAACACCTTACATTCCATTGTACTTCTACAAGTGTCATTTTGTTAACTCCATAACTGGGATTCTATGTCAAGATGGTACCAACAATACCATGGCAATAACAGCGACACTGCAGACAACACAAGACTGCTGCCTCTACAACAGGAAGATGTGAGAAACGTTGTCATACGAATGTATGGAAGATGCGGTCTAGTGTGTACAGTGGAACCTACAGACCAAAGTTCCAAATCCGAATTCCCCACTTGACCAAACTGTGTGATTCTGATCGAATCATTTTCTGCCCCCCTGCCTCAATCACCTCATTAGCAAAACATCAGAGAGAATAAAAGCCGAATACACTTGATATAAAGAGGTATAGTAAGAAAACTAGAAACTCACAGATCACAAGTTTGGGTGAATTCCAAAATACAATAACCAGTCCATGCAGGGTGTTTCGAACAGAGCGTATATCATGTAACTGCATGCTGTTTAGGCTGCAAAATCAACTTGTACTCGTCAGTGGCTTTTGCTACCTGTTCTTCCATTCCTATTGGTACCTTCTAATCACTGATCACGCCTCGGTTAGTAAGAAACTCAGAACCACACAGTACCGTGGCTGCAAAGGTCTCCAACTAGAGCCCACTCTGCACACGCACACTCCAGCACTTTCGGGGACTCCATCCCCCAAACGGCAACGCGGCAGGTGCTGCCATCGTGTTTTCCAGAGCGCCAGGAGGCGCATAAAAGCTGCTTGGAGCTCCAGGAGCCCACTCTGCACACGCACACGCCAGCACTATCGGGGACTCCATCCCCCAGACAGCAACACGGCAGAAGCCGCCATCGCGTTTTCCACAGCGCCAGGTGGCGCATAAAAGCTGCTTGGGGCTCCCGCAGCGCGGGAGCCCACTCTGCACACGCACACGCCAGCACTTTCGAGGACTCCATCCCCCAGACGGCAACGTGGCAGGAGCCGCCATCGCGTTTTCCAAAGCTCCTGGAGGCGCATAAAGGCTGCTTGGGGCTCCAGCAGCGCGGGCGTGCCCAGGCCGCGCCCGGGCCAAGGGCGGGCCCGTCCTCGCCCGTCGGGGCCCGGAGGAGGCTAGGCTGGGCCCACCCTCTTGGTTCTTCCGGTCTCCACACCGGGACATAGGCGGCAAGACCCAATCTGGCAAAGTACTGTCAAGGTAAAGACTTTAATTCCCGCTAATTGTTTATACTCAAAACCCACTTTTTATTATGGGGAAACGGAAACTCATCTCTGCAGCAAAAACAACTCACGCTACCTTAGATGGCTTCCTTCAAAAGGCAGTGGGGGAAATAAACAAGGAAATAGAATTGGCTGAGAGAAGACTGTCACTAGTCCCTCCCTCTGACCCACCAGCCGCTGCTACTGGGGACCCCCATATGGTAACTATCGAAATCGACCCTGAACAGAGGCCACAAGCTCCACTTTCGCCCACTGTTATTATCGTGAGTCAGGGAAACTTATGTGCCACGCATGAGGGAGAAGAGTCTGCCTCTCATACAACAATGGGAAAATCTGGGTCCCTGAGCACGACAGGAGGGAAGAGGAAGTGCATTGAACTGGCAGGGGTTGACCATAAAGTGAAGGGTCAGTCACCAAGGGTTAAGCGAACTAAACAATCCCACTCTTTAGGTACTGCCTGTAGATCTCGCAACGGTGGAGGAAAAGCTACTGCACAGGTTGAAATGGACATATTGGGCCAGATGTACGACCATTTTTGCATGCGCAAACGGGTTTGCGAACCCGTTTGCGCATGTAAAAACAGCATGGGGAATGTACAAACCCTCATTTGTGAGCCGCAATTTTTTGCGACTCGCAAAATAGGGTTTTGCGACTCGCTATTAGGAAGGGGCGTTCCCTTCCTAATAGCGAGTGCAACCCTATGTAAGAATGTTTTGCGTCCGCAATTGCGGGCGCAAAACACTCGCAAATTACCACCCTCTTCAAGAGGGTGGTAATGGGGTCGCAAAAGGGAAGGGGTCCCCAGGGGACCCCTTCTCCTTTGCAAATGCAGGGGAAAATAATATTTAAGGGCAGGCAGTGGTCCCAGGGACCACTACCTGCCCTTAAAAAATGAAACGAAAACATTTCATTTTTTTCTTTTTTAAATGCATCCCGTTTTCCTATAAGGAAAAAGGGCTGCATTTAAAAAAAAAAAATGCTTTATTTAAAAGCAGTCCCAGACATGGTGGTCTGCTGAGCCCAGCAGGCCACCATACCTGGGAGGGCCTGCCATTCCCAATGGGGTCGCAAATTGCGAGAGGCTCATTAATATTCATGAGCCTCTCTATTTGCGACCCCATTGGGAATCGCTAACAGTGTGAAAAACACTGTTGTACATTGGATATAGCGCCTTGCAAATTGCGAGTCGCAAAAAACTCGCAATTTGCGAGGCGCTATTTCCAACGTCGTACATCCGGCCCATTGTCTGAAAAAGTCAGCAAAGTAGTAAAAGATGCTCTGGAACCTATTTTATCTCGCTTAGTTTGCATAAAAGAGCATCTTGCACGACTTTTGCAGGACCCAAGGAACTATTTGGCACACATAGATCAAATTGATACGACATTCTATCTTGCCACAAAGAAAATAAAAGGGTAACTGATGCTCCCCCTAGCGCCTCCCAGGTGATATTGGCCCCAACGAGCGGATTATCCACCATAAATAGTCGGGCTACTTCGCAAGAGTCTTCCCTCATTGATACCAGTAACAAGTTAACGGACATGACAGCAAGGGAAACTGGACCGGTTGCGACTTCATACAGGTATAACCGAAGGAGGGGGCACATGGGGATAGAGCAGTTAAGTCCTGGCACCTTTGGTGGAGGGAGTGAATTACAAGAAACCATAAATACAATGGGCCCAGGGTATAGATCCCTAACCGGGCGGGGGGCTAACAACACCTTAAATTTACCCCTGATTGCACCCCATATACATTGATCTTAACAGGGGTCCCTCACCTCCTCCCAGGCCAACAAGAAAGCTGCCTGAGCCTCATAAACAAATCAGCACATTGGTGCTCTAGGAAAATTCTATCACACATAAATTGGTCTGAGCATATCATCATGGCAAGGAGGGTGAGTTGGTTGGGTCGCACAACTAAATGTGTGGAAGGGGACTGCGTAGTACTTAATTTTAACAACGCTAGGTGCGCGCATTATGCCCTGAAGCACATTAGAGATTCACCTAATGAACTAATAAAGGATTATTCACTGGGGTTTTTCTATCCCTCCCCCCCCCCCATCAGGAGACTAGGAAGAGGAAATACCCCTCAGGGCTAGGGCCAAAAAGACACTTCTCCCCTCAGTCCCTTCCATTTACTCACCCCAATTGCTTTGACGCTCTCTCTGGTTTGACAGATATCGACTGACTACCTGAGCCATCAGGTAGCCTAGCCATTTTGAGAAGAATTGGTTTACATCGTGCCGACCCAGGAAGAGATTCATATGCAGATGATATTGGTAATAGGCAGTTAACAGACTCATCTGGTCCCACTTTGCAAAACATTAGCAGCCCCAGTAATGATATAGATGAACCTGAAAAACCTTTTCAGTATTCCATTTCGGTCCCCAATGATAATCCCGGAGGGGAGGGGTTTGGAGTAGCAACCGTGCCCACCATGCCTGTCATTAACTTAACTGAGGTGGGCTTCGTGAGTCAGGGACATACTACTACCCCATGTAAAATTATTTCATGGAATATCGCAGGTATACGTGCGAAACTGTCTAATGAGGATTGGATGGAGTATATTAGGGGTTTTGACATTATTTGCCTCCAGGAAACATGGCACAAGGTTGATATTGTGCTGGACGGTTACTGTCCACGCCACACCTTCACCGGCTGGGAGGGCCAAAGGAGGGCTTGTGACCTTAATTTCAGCTAAATATAGGTCCATACAAGCCTTTGTTGTGAAGACTTCACCCTGGTACCAACTAATCCTCATCTCCAATTTGATTCGGGTTAAGTTATTACTAGTAAACTGGTACTATAACATTTTTTACCCTAATAGTAGTCATGTGATTGAAGCCTTACAGGCGGAGATTAATAAATGTGCGGGGCAGTGGCAGGCTTTATGCATCCTTTGGGTGGGGGATTTTAATTGTACCATTTGTTCGTTCAGCAACAATGAAGTCTGTGGGCTGATGGACACAGAGGGCCAGCCACAGCCACATTTTATCTACACAGCACAGGGTGAGGCTCTAAATTCTAATATTTTCGAAAATGACCTGGACCTTGTTAATACTAATAATTTGGTCAGCAGCCCCCTGCCTCAGTGCCCTACTTATGCTGGAGGAGGCAGAGAAAGTACTATCGACTTTATGTTTATCACGAGGAAGTCCTCCCCACTTGTTGGCGACTTCGAGGTGGTACCAAATATTGCAAGTGACCATAATCCCCTTACTGTTTCCTTTAATATAATAGCTAAGGTGGGGAAAGGTGATGGTTGCCCTATCCATTTTAACCAAAACAAAGGGATAAGACTAAATTGGGGCAAAATTAACCCTACCCAATTTGACTGTCACAGCAAATTTAAACCTTATTATGAGATGTCTCCAAGATGATTCTCCCCCTGATGAGGTGGTTCATGATTTTGAACTGATCTGTGCAGATGTGGCAAAAGATTTGACTCGATCAGCTCGGAATAGGGAACCCCAGGAGATTCGGTGGTTTAACTCTGAGTGTTCCAGAGCTCATAAGAACCTTAAAATGGCCCTCCATGCTAACCCCCGTGATAGTGCACAAATTAAAAACTTTAAATGTACTATCAAGCAAAAGAAAGACGAACTTAGGAGTTTAGCTTGGGAAGATCTGGAGAGAGCCAGTGCACTGAAAGACACCAAAAGCTTCTGGGACATCATAAATCGCCCCCTATTCACGGGCGAGCTTAAGCCTGTGGATTCATTGATGTTGGGGGTAACTTGGGAATCCCATTTTTCAGCCATATTTACCCCAACAGTGTCTCGTTAGTGGAGGGAAATGGGGAACCGACATTTGATTTATCTTTGGCCCTACAATTAAGTGCATCATTCACAGTGGCCGAAGTTGAGGAGGCTTTAGCGAGGGGAATTTGCATGAAAGCCCCTGGCCCCGATGGGGTTCCACTAGACTTGTTTAAAAGAAACCCCAATTTGTGGGCACCTTTGCTCACTAATGTTTTTAAAGCCGTGGTGATTGGCCCCATCCCAACAACCTGGAAGGAGGCCATTGTGGTCCCAGTGTATAAGAAGGGCAACAGAAGTGACCCTGCCTGTTATAGGCCAATTTCACTAATCGACGCCACTGCTAAGGTACTGGGGAGGGTCGTCCTTGCGCGCCTTGAGACCTGGGCGAACAGTACAGGGATTATGTCTAGATTATGTCTAGATTGCAATATGGTTTTAGAAGGGGGTTGGGTACTACGGAACAGTGCCTCAATTTGTCTCTGATTATGGGCAAGTACTTGAAGGCCAGGAGGGGTTCTACCCACCTGGCCTTCATGGACTTGTCCAGTGCCTTCGACACTGTTAATCTGGAGAAATTGTGGGGACTGATGGGGAAAATGGGTTTTGAAGAAGCCCTCATCTCCCTCCTACGTAGGCTTCATACTTCCACTACGGTTGCCATAAGATACAGCTCTTGGGGGGAAAAGACGGGCCCCATTGTCTCCACAGAAGGTGTTCGGCAGGGGTGCATTTTAGCTCCATTCCTTTTTTTATTGTATACAAATGGCTTAGAGGCATTTTTAATAGAGAAGGAATTTGATTTTCCTAAAATTGGAGGCAACCCGGTCCCATTGTTATCTTATGCGGACAATACTGTGTTAATGGCTTTGACAGCTAATAGCCTCCAGAATTCACTGAATGCTTTTACAGATTTTATGGCAGCATTGGATCTAAAAGTCAATTTCATTAAATCATATGTCATGGTGTGTGGCCCCGAAGCAACTAAAACAAGAAAATTTGCGGTAAGGGGTACGATTATTGACAAGCTGTCCAATTTTACATATTTAGGGAACATTTTAATAACACTATGAATTGGGACCCCCTTTTACTGCAAGGGTCCAACATACCAGTCGGGTTGTGGAGGGGTTATTCCGCTTTGCCTGCAAGTTAGGACACAAGCCGGTGACAGAATTGGTTACCCTCTATAACGCTAAATGCTTATCTGTGGCATCTTATGCAGCAGGAGTTTGGGGTTACCACAAAAACCGACACTTGCAGGTCTTGGAAAATAAATTTATTAAAAAGGCTATTGTTGGCCCCAAATAGTGCCCCCACACTTTTTTGTCACCACAAGCTGGGGCTGGATTATCTTGAAGATCGAATAGACACTGCCCCTTTGCTTCTTTGGGCAAAGATCTGGCTATTTGAGGATTTATTGTTCTCAAGGGAAGTCATTAAGCATGCACCAACACAGATAGCGCATTGTCGATCCCTTGGCTCCGCTTTGTGAAGGATAAATTCCATGAGATAGGTCTGGGGCACTACTATGACAACCCTGCAAGTATCCACACAAATGCAAAAGCCATTATAAAAGAGGCGCATTATTGTGGGGAATATACGCGCCGCTTACAACTGGTAATGTCAGGTCCCCCATGTATGTTCCCCGCACAGCAGCAATTCTATCTAACTTTTACTACCAATGTTCAAGTTCGATTCTTCTTGACTAGATTTTGTCTAAGCACTTTGCACTTTTTGGTGGCATTCCCCAAACAATCAGGATGGGTGGATAGATTACCGCCTTGTCCGTGTGATAATTTACCAGCTCAGAGCACTTTGCACTTTATGTTGTTCTGTCCCTTTTATAAAGAGCCATGGGGAACATTTTTAGCCCCACTTTTAAGGGAAATCCGGCCATGTACCTATATTGACGGTTTTAATTTCTTGCATTTTTTGTCTACTTTACATATTTGTACTGCAGTTTCTAATTATATTAAAGTTGCAACGTCTATAAGAAAGCGCTATGAGTCAACATAGATAAACAAAACTTTTGTAACCTTTAAACAATATTTATTCACATTTATGACATTTTATGGTTGACATTATAAACTGTTGCATTGGATATTTGGCGGTAGAGTTTACATTTCCTTTTGAATTTGTCTGTATGCCATCCTTTGTCTGTTTTTTATACTGATTTTGTTCATGCCTCTGTGATTATACGATATGGAAAAAAATGTATTGCAGAAAATATGTGTGTAAAACTTTTATGGTCTCTGGAACCGAATAAAGTTATTTTTAAATTGAAATTGAATAGAGACCCTACTTTTGCTACTTAGCAGTGGGGAGCTGGCTGTCAAATGGAGGTAGGGCTTTTCTACAATCAAGGAAACTATAAGACAGTTAGCAACAGACATTTCAACTGGGGCTTCAGCCACAAACTACAGGCATCCATGAGGACATTAGTCGCAATATCAGAGACCAGTAGACAGCTTAAGATTGTATATCCATGCAATTTTTCTCTGCTAGCCAGTTGGTCAACAGAAGGAGTATTAGGAGTAAGAACCACAAGATAGCAGACCAAGAAGAGATGATCTGGCGGAGAAACTAGGGACTAGAGACAAAGTTGAAGAACCAGCAAACAAGAATCAAAGGCTCAGGATTATAGAAATAAAACTACAGATTTAAATTACAATGTTTCCCATGAGAGTGAGAGCCTGCTGCTGGAAGAAGAGGGGTCCAAAACGATGCACCCTTTGAAATGGAGGGACAATCATCTCCAAGCCTGTTTCCGGATTTGGGGGTACAGTGTGGCTTTACCACAAGTGCTAGGTCTACCAACACCTCCGCTGTAAACTGCAGCAATTCCTTTTTCCTTGCCCTCTTTTGCCCCTCCCAAGGTATATGGGGTATTGTGAATATTATAGAAATGTACTGTTTGGAATAGAGCTGTATGTCTGGAAGTGTGATAGGTGTGTGTCTACCTGCTAGCACTACTGCCTGTCTCCCAGCCACTATCTCTGCAGCCACTGTTTTCTACCTGTTTCTGTGTCATGGAGAATTCACACAACTCCCCTCCCAGGCAGCCCTTCCACGAAGGATGGGAAGACACCAAACGATTCTCCTCTGCCTAATTGCTGAAAGTAAGAAAGGGATTCCATATTAAGTAGTTGTTTTTCTGTGTCTGGCCAAGTAGCTGAAATATACTACTTGTCCTAAGTTCAAACCAATTTCCTATCATAGCATGGGTAGAAAATAAGAATATTGACTTTCCACCTCATAGATTGCTGGTGGCAAGAAGTTTGAATTCAGAAATTCGACTGATTGCTTCCTGCCCAGTTGCCCAAATGTATTACTATAAGCTGAAGCATGACTAAAAGAATCAAGACCCATACCAGTTTGCAAGGTAGGGTTGATGGTTCATGTTGTTTGGAAGTGAACGTGTGTCACAGCTGTGTGGTATCTTGTTATGCTTTTGTTTGGTAGAATGGTTGTAATGTATGCAGCCATGGTATGGTGTGAGTGCTTATTGTGCCAGTGAGGTCAGCTGTGGATGTGGTGATGTTGGATTAGGGTGTGCTGTGTGATACGTGTGTGCATGTGATGGAGGTAAGGACTTGTTGTGTAGTGTTGAGTGGTGTTTGTGGGTGCGGCTTTTGGTATATTCCTTTGTGTGGATTGTTGTATGAGTGATGTGATAAATTGTGTAATTAGGTCTGGTTTGGTATTTGTGGAGTGGTGCTATTGAGTTTGTCATGCTGAGGTGGGTGTTTGCCTATTGATGTTATATGATGATTATTATTAATAAAATAAGTTGTGTTGGGTACGGTGGGTGAAGGGCTTGTTTTCTTCTGTTGGGTGTGCTTTGTAATGTGAAGTGTGAGTTGGACAGTGCAAGTATGAAAATGTGTTATCAAAGGGTTGTAGGGGAGAAAGTTTGTATATGTGAGTTGTTAATTGGTGATGGTTTGTAGATTTGCGTTTAGCATTGCACAATGTGAAGAGGTTTGATTTGCCTTTGATGTACTGGATTGAGGTAGGATGTGTAGGGGGGTGTGGAAGGATTGATATGTACTGTGAAGTTTTTGAGATTATGTGTCATAGATTGACGCCTGCACTGATGTGTGATCTGTTGGGGTTGTTGTATATGTTGTTAAGAAACATTCCTAACGTGTTGGAGATTCGTAAGCACTGAAGCAATTGTATTAGTGTCGTCATGATTGGTTGAGAGGACTCACAACATATTCTTGGGCATTGTGGTACTTAGTACACATACAAATGACTTTTCCTGCACCGTCATATATAATTCCTCACTCTAATGAGGATTTTTATAGTACCGAGTCATATGGCGAAAGCAGATTTTTTTTCTTATTTCTGTTGATCAAGTACAAGGGATCAGTCAAACATGGGGGTGCAGTTAAGATCAGGGGTCCCATTAGCACTTGCAGCACAGGGGATAGATAGCTATCCATTTAGCCGAAGGTCTATGAATATCTGTGACACTTGTGGGGCTGGAGGGGCCCAGACCGCTCTGCAGGGTGGTTGGCCTCTTCATTTTCTGTTACGCCATTGGTTCGGGTCAGTGCACCACAGTAACCAGGTTACCAGGGATATGGCGTCTCGTTGTGAAATGGCCACTGAGGGGTTAAGGAAATATAGGCCTCCTACTTACTCAGTAAGTCAAGCATGGGTAATGAGTGTCCAAATAATCCCTAACCCAAGAGAGAGCGCATAATGGCTCTCGGGAGGCAGTGAGGGCCCCATTCACCCCCGAGAGCGAGCGGCAGGTGCCTGGCTCCTGCACAGGCGATACCAGAGGTACGTGTCCCCGTCTGGACGAGGGTCGGGCCCAGTCTGGCCAGGGAGCAGCCCCTAGAGCCCGCATTAGTAGTTACCCGGTTCCTCCATGTCGCGCGCAAATACGGGAGCCGATCAGGATCCTTTAGTTTAGAACGCTCAATTTGTCCAATCAGACTTCACACAGCAAGCGTCCTTGAAGTTCTCGCCTAGGGGTGAGAGGGGAGGGGTACGGCGGGTGGGGTTTCGGACATCCTTCCTGCTACTTTTGGCAGCAAGCCAAAACTCCGTCTGTTTTTAACTTGTCAAAGCAAAGTCTAACATTCAAAGTTTCTCTTTGAATTCTCTCCGGTAGCGTAACGCAAAATGACTGCTCCCCCCTTCAGAATGTGATGAGGGGCCCACGAATCTCATATCTCACAGATATTCATTAAACGTGGGCTTATTGTGCCCCCTTTGATGGCTGGGGAGCTCCATGGAGGGAGGGTTGCCACCTTTCCAAGAGAAAAATACCTGCCATTTGTTGTTGTTTTAAGAGTCTGCAAAGCCCCTGACATGACACTAAATAGGACTTTAAACAAAATCTAATGTATTCTTTCCTAACATGACTTTTCTGCCTTTGTTTATTTTAATTACTAGTCAGGGAACCCATTTAGAAGTTTTTTCAATTGCCAGGTGGCAACCATACATGGGGGGTCGGGCACCCCTGCGCCGCAGGGGTCTGCATTACGCCCCTGCATCTCTCTTGAGTAACCCTCTGGCAGACCTGTGCTCGAGAACTAGTAATGGTGCGTTATTATAAATGTTCTTTTCTTATTCGCTGAGATCTCAAGATCTCCAGCTTTGCGTGCATGTGGCACACACAATCTAGGTTTTTTCCTTTACTCTTGGGTACTGGAGTCTTCGGTTCATAACGGGAGGAACAGTGCCGCAAGCTCGTGCATGCAAAGAAAAAACTCTGCCCTGGATGAGCTGTTCATGCACTAAATGTAGGGAGAGGGGTGGCGCAGCGGCCAGGGCAGCTGACTCCGGAGCTCACGGTTCGATCCCCATCGCCGGAGGCAGATCAACTCAGCATCATGTGACTCTGGGCAATAGCTCACTTAATCTCCCCGATGGCCACCAGCGCCTTGAGACCCTTACGGGTGATTAGTTTGCGCTTTACAAATACCGGGTTATTATTATTAAATGAGGAAACTTGAGAGCTCTCTTTTCATCAGATAAGCCTGGCCTACGATTGCAAGAATACCTTGCATGACCAGAGATTTCACGTAGCATCATGGGAACCACACACCTACACGCCTGCCCAAGCGCCTAGAAACCCTCTCAGGTGGTCAGTGCGCTACACAAATCAACAGAACATAACCATATCACTCGTAACAGTTCACCCAATTCTTCCTTTTCTGTACATTGCGTTACTTGCAGCTTTATTCCTCACATTGTTATTGTATTGTAGTTGAATTTAACACTTTATACCCCTAACAAGGCGCTGCAGCACATTTTTGGTTGGGTACCAGGTGATTCCTTGTGAGTGCTTGTAAGTGGAAGAGTGCGCGCTTCTTATGTGGCCTCTATGGGTAGTTATAGTTTTGATGTGCATGAGGACCAGAGTTGTGCTCTTATCATGATTTGTTGTTACGCTTAGGTATGAAGATGACGCTTAAATATAGAGCCAGTGAATGGATAGGTGAAGAGTGTGTGAGCGCCTTCTTGCCTATGTTGTGAATCTGTGGCAGAGAAGATGTGGTCTAACAACCAAAGCTGCCGACTTTTGAACTGGGGAACTCTGTCTGAGTCCCGGAGTTGGCTTAACATACTGTGATTCTGGGCAAATCACTTAATCTCCCCGTGCCTATTAAAAATGAATCTGACCTTGCGTAATGTAATCTGGTGCTCATGTAATCCACTCCAGTGCCTTTGGGCCGAGTTAGCACTATATATTACTGCAACAAAAAAAAAGTCTGCCGACATCACGCAAACATGAGGCTGTTTATGATTTGTTGAAGTAATCTAGGATGCATGCAAGAGTAGACACAGTCATGCAAGCAGGCAGACATCTACCACGTTGGAATGGTCTGCATTATTTAGTTGTAGGAGTAAAAGTATCTGAATGCACCAGGATAACTCATGACTAGCTTGCGCCTTGCTAGGGATAACTCAAGATCTCTGCATGCCTCCTAGTGAATCTCTCAGTTGGACTGCTTGCATTTTGGCAACTACAACTCTTTTGATGCATTGCAATACAGAATTCCAGAATGTTACTTTGTGTTACAAAAACATACTTCCTTTCCATCTTACATCTTGAGAGGTACGTATTTCGCAACTCGCCCAATTTGTGGTAAAAATGTGACCAGTTTAACTTTTTTGCACATTTATCCTTGAAGGTCTGAGATTTACCTTCCTTCTTTTGACTAAAATGACCCTTGTTTAATGCATGCCAGTCCAATCTGTTTACTATTTGGCAGATGTTTTTCTATACATTTTCATTTACTATTAGTTTCATGTGAATGGTTTCTAACTTAATGTTAACTTATGTTGTGATAGACAACGTTATATAGTGTGCATCTGCCTTTACTGTGCCATGCAGTCCCATGGGGGTTTGGTACCTTCCCGCTCTGATTTAGCAGATTCTGACACAGATCAGTGTCAGCTTTGGTTAATAAGCTGTAATTGTATTGTATTGTTTTTTAATTTATATAGCGCCAACTACCCCTGACGAGGCTTTGAAGTGCTTTAAACTGGGCAGCATGCTGCTCCCAAACCCACAGCAAGTGGTTTATCCAGGGCGTTATTATTGGTTAATGTGATTAGTCTTGTGCTCTCAAGGCGACCATTCCATGCATTTACTCCAGAGTCTTTGTGGTGGATTCTATTATTAGGAGTTAGATGTGTTCATTAGTTAAGGGATGGCGTAGGTGAGTTCATGCACGACATAAATTGGGTACAAAAGTTCTTTGGGAAAAAAAGTATATTAAGAGCGCCAACAGAAAGCATGCAAAGACAAATCGTGTAAAATTAGCAAAAGAAAATAGTTTTTACTTTTTTCAGTTATCAACATTTCACCTCGGGTTTAGGTATTTTCAGGATTATTTTTCATCAGGACAGACATAACCATCATATGTAAAAGGGAGAGGGACAGGTATTAAAAATTATATAAACAGAAAAAAGGAAACCAGACTAAGTCAAGGCTAAGAAAACACTTTTAAGGAAGTCTTTCTCCCTCTTAAAAATAGACCTCTTTGCCATCATCCCTGTTTCTACATCTTTGAGTGTGAGTTTCTCTAGGTGTTCTATGTTATAGCTGTTGTTTTAATCGCTAGTTTATTTCCACAATGCACTTTGCTGTCTGGAGGTCTCTTCTGCACGGCTGAGCTGGAAACCAAAATCAGCACTGGGAAAAATGTTCATATCGGCCCCACACTACAGGAGGCTGCGTATAGAATTGGCCCGTGGGTGCGTAGTTGGGTCCTGGAGAGCATCTTGTTCTAAAACCAGCCCCGCTAGACTGCAGCCTACCGGGGAAATGCAAGAGTAGCAGAATGGCCTTTCAGTCTCTGCCCATCTGGAGTACTGTCCTCAGATCCGAGACCACTATCTGGAATACTGCTCCCAGTTCCAGGTGCATCAGGTGGATTGTTGTGTTCATAGTAACTTTATTGTTTCATACTTTAAAAGCCATACAATACAAAATCACAAAAGTATTTATAAAGTGCAAATTTGCTTTCCTTACCATTATAGCAAAACAATTACTATAAAACCCAATAAAAATATTCTGTTCAAAGGCAATTGATAAGGTACAATGCATATAGACTTTCGTCTAAAAATACGACCATAAAACTAATTTCCTGCCACTGCCACCAGGGGTGGATAAAAACAGCGCAGCCATAAAAATAACTTGTAGTCTATGCTCTAGAGACATTATGATTGTAGTTTTTTTATAGGCGCGAACACTTGCTGGCTTGAGGGCCACAAAAATATAGACAATTCATAGCAATATTACTAGACCCAAATCATTCAACCACATGAACGTCTGAGCTTCAGTTGTTGCTTGTCCTTGTTTCTTTCCAGGCTAAATATATATATGCTGCTACTGTCAAATAAATTTACTTTAAGTCAGAGCGCAAGGGCTGCTCTGCAGCGCCGTATGTTATACTTTAAAAACAAAGGTCGTAGGAAGTTACCTTCGGGCTTGCAATGTGCTAGTACAGAACAGCATAAAGTGAGCAACTGTTTCTTGGCCTTCCAGTGCACAATTGCAGTTATCTGTATGTAGTAAGGTTAGTTGTCGTCATCCATTTTTTGATATACAACAGCATCTGTGGGTTCCAAGCCTAAATTTAAGGTATAAGGCTCTTTTCTCTACTGGAAATAGCATGTCCATATAGGGCTCGAAGCAGGGCTCTGGTTTGAACTTTAAATAGTTTGTAAAAATAATGTTTTCCCTAGCTTGTTCCTTTGAAATCACATATTCTCAGTACTGCTTTTTTACGGTTTGAAGTGCGGTCTTACTCATCAGCTCAGGTTTGACCCATAACTCTTCACACTAAGGGGCCGATTCCGATTCGGGCCGGAAATCTCTCTGACCGAGCCGGACCCGGAGAGATTTCCGACCGAATCGGACTCTGGCAGTCCGACCGAACGAGTACGATGCGCACGCATGCACCCGGACTCGATTCGGTCGGACTCCCATTGAAGTCAATGGGAGCCGGTCGTACAACGCGTACGCGGGCTCCCATTGTCTCAATGGGTGCGAGGCGAACAAGGGCGCCCCTACAGCGGGTACGCGTTGAAGCGCATCGTGCCGTACATGCCCAGGTAGGGGGACCCATGGGTCCCCCTGTGTGCGACTCGCGCGGCCACGCGTACAGGGGGTCCGACGCGGACCCCCAAAGTCCGGCTCCGACAGCTCTTTTGAGGCGGACGGCGCGAGTCGGTCGGACTGCTCGCGGTGCGCATCGTACTTACCCGGGGAACGTCTCCATTGCGCGGTGCGAGTTGTGTCCGTGCGAGTCGGTCGGAGCGTGTTGAAGCCGCGTACGAGTCGGTCGGCGATTTCGCGGGCGCTTGCATCGTACTCGCTCGGCCGGACCCGCGTACGATTCGGTCGGGAAACAGGGCTCCGAATCGGATCCGGTAAAGCCGAATCCGATTCGGAGCCCTACCGGCCAAGATCGGAATCGGCCCCTTAGTTGTAGTAAGAATGTTCTTTATGTGCCTAAACCACTGGAGGAAGTCCTGTTTCTGGCTTCTTCAATTATCAAAGAGGAGCTTCCAAAACACAGCCAAGGTAGGATTGGATCACACTTGGACTCAGCACCAAACTAGGCAAAAGGCTGTAAGATCTTCTAATTTGTCTATGCCCAGTTCTGATCTTAATGCTGCCATTGGGGTCCCAGGACCTAAGCAAAGCATGCAACGTAAAAAGCAGGTATCTGTTACTTGTAGGCCAGGCATTTTTTATATCACTATATTTCCGCCCCACACAGAGTGGCTGCAAGACCTATAGATTTATAGGGATTAACGCCGCCTTGATTAAGTGATTGCAAATATTATTTGAGAATCTTCGCACGAACCAGTTGTTGATTCAAGGTCACCTTGCTTTTTGCTATATGTTCAGCCCAGTTAAGGTGGTCATCAATACGTATGCCCAAAAAGTTGTAAAATCGGACTCATTCAAATGGTTTACCATAAATTCGAAAAAGTGATATAAGTTTTGCCTTGGTTTTGATGATCATGAATTTCGTTTTTTTCCGTGTTCATATTAAGTTTCTTATTTAGGCAGGAGTGCTCGAATCCAAATAACAGGTGATGTATTGAGTTTCCTGTGCGAGCTAGTAGCACCTCATCTGCAAAAAGTAAGATTGGAATACATTAATCCTCTATTTTGGGGACATCGAGGTTGAGGTCAATGAGGAATTTACATGTTTTACCTTATTGATCAGGTAAACCTTGTTTTTCCAATACGCTTCATAAGATCCGCCTTTCAACACAATCAAAACCAGTCTTCAGATCAATGAAGACGATATATAATGCAGAATTCCGCCAGACCGCATACTGTAGGCATAACAGGTAAAGCCTCATCACTCGATCCAAATTGCTTTGCCTTTTATGGAAGCCTACCTGGAGGTGTGTTATGATGTGATTATGGTCCATCCAGGCTTTCAAGCGCTGTAATAGCAGTTTCCTAAAGATTTTTCCCACACCATCCAAGAGCAAAATTGAGCAATAATTGGTTGGGTTATCCCGCCTCCCTTAGTGAATTGAGACAATAGAGGTCTTCCATGAATCAAGAACCATCCCTAGGGTCCATATAGTATTAAAACCAATTGTTAAGGCTTTTGACCACAAGTCCTGTTTGTTCTTGAATACATCAGTGGGAATTGTATCAGTACCTGCAGCTTTATGAGGTTTTTGGGCCTGTATGGTGCTAGCTACCTCTCTCTCATGGAAGCCATCTGTGCCAACCTCTGAAAGTGCGAGCCAAGAATTTACCTGTTTTCTCCCCTCTATGACTCCCTCTTACCCCAAATTTATTAGAGTGTCTTCCGAATGTTTTTGATACAGGGAGGAAAATGCTGGATCCAGCTCCCAGGGCTTATATTTGCTTCCAAATTCTTAGTCATGCCTTCGGTGTTCCATTTTATAATTTCCCAAAATGTTTTAGTATTTTCCCATCGATTGCTGCCCGGTGTGCTTGTCATGCCTTGAGGTAATAATTACTTTTTTTAACTCTAATTAATTACATTTAGGCCTTTCTAGCATCATGCAAGGATGCTTCACCATCCTGACTTAGATGTCGATATTTGAGCAAAGCAGATAGGTCGCTTTTTAGTTTAATACATTCCTCATTATACCAGTTCATGTATGAAAAATAAGCTATATTTTTACAGCTCCACCATTGTGTTCTCTCAATACTAAGCTTGTAAATTCAAGGAGGTTCTTAAAAGTGTTCAGCAGTGTAGACTCGGTTTCATGATTTTCATCTGTCGTAGTCATATGGAGAGTCTTCCAAGTAGAATTCAAGGAAAAATAATCCAAGACCCATTGGACAGTAGTTGTATGGATACTTTTCCTATTGATATTCAGAAACATCTTGCACCAATATGGGCAACACTTTGTATGTTGAATAATTTGAGTGTCCTTTGTTAGGAGAAGCTGGAGTTCTAATGGATCATGATTGCTCTCCAAACTCTCCACCACCTTCATATCAATAATGGAGTTCAGGGCTTCCATGTTCATGGTCAGGTAATCAATAATGCTTTCACGCTTTGCTGTTCTAAATGTAGGTTTTGGTGGAATGCCGGAATTTGTGCGTCAATTCAATGGTCTTAGTGCTAGGTCCACTAGAATCTTACAAAGACATCTCCCTTTTTCCGTTGGCTTATGGATTCAATGGACAGGTGGCTGGAGCCCCCATACATTATCTTCCTTCACCACTGACTGTTCTTTTTTGTAAAACAACTTTGTTTTAAGTTTTGAAGGCATAAAGACACACATTTTTGGCAGTGACATGTACAGTGAGTATCTACTTTCGGCGGGAGACATTTCAAGAGTGCAGGGTTTCACAGATATAGACAACTTCACCCACCAACAACCCATATTCGCCTTCCAGGGCAACCTCCTCTCCCTCCAATGGTACAAAACAAGAAGCATCCCGCAGAGCGACACGTTAACTCAGTGTCCAACTACCTTGGAGGTCACTGGCTCCCTGCCTCCAAGGAAGGTGTCTTGCATACCCCTGAGGCTCGCAGAGTCTTAGACGTTATCATAGGTACACCTCCAGAGTCTTGTTGTCTATATATATATATATAGTGAAGGGGCGCCAGATAGAGTCAAATTTTGCAACTCTATCGCGGACAATAGCTGTAAGTTTTTCCATTGTATTAATTAACTACAACTTCCCCCACCACATATTAAATGAAGGTACCAGCTGTTGCTTCCATATTTGGGCCACTCTCAGATGGGCAGCAGGTAGGAGGTGAGAGTATAGCTTACCCATTAGAGTCATCGTGGGGTATAGCCTAAGTTCTCCCAGGTCCCCCAGAAGAAGTAGGAGTGGGTCTGAGGGCAGGGAGACATTAGTGATGGAGAGTATCGTGAGGAGGACCTTGTTCCAAAATATATTAATTCTTGGGCATGACCACCATGTATGTGAGAAGGTACCCCTATCTCCACAGCCCTTCCAGCATAGCTCGGAACCTCCAAACATCCTGTGAAGGCGCACAGGCGTGAGGTACCAGCGTGTCAGTATTTTGTAGGCATTTTCTTTATATTGTAGGCAAATGGAGGACTTAGAAGCCCACTGCCAGATAGCCCCCAGGTTTCCTCTGTAATGTTATAAGCCAGTTCCCTCTCCCATTGCGCCACATAGGCATGTTTCCTGATGGGGGTGAGGTCCGGAATATAACAACACAGCCAGGAGATTCCCCTACGTCAAATGCTATTGGTATACATGGTCTCTATTGGCATTTCGTCCCTCTGTGATGTATTACGGGCTAGATCCCTCCCCGCCCAGTATAGTGCCTGCGTGACTCCATACGTATCCCTCCAGGTCAGGGCATATTTCACATTGAGTTCCTCCCTTGTCCGTAGGTCTCTGTCATTGTAGAAGTCTTTCAAAACAGATGACCCGCCCCGGTCCCAGCAAATGGGACCAGGGTCCAATTCGCCCGGAGAGAAATCGGGGTTATGGGCCAGAGGAGTCAAGTTGAATGGGTAAGTGGGAGATGCATGTTTACATTCGTATGATGCACCATTGTGTCAGTAGTTTGCCCGTCAGAGGCAAGGGAGGAGGGAGGCCCGTCCCAGTAGAGGACAGGAGCCATAAGAGTTCACCAAGGGGGACTGGCGAGAAAACTTGCTCCACCTGAACCCAAGTTTTGCCCTATGAATCGTAATTCGGATCAAGTGAAGGGCGTATCTGAGCCGCCAGAACATATGTTGCAATGTCTGCAAACCCCAGGCCCCCCTCAGCTGTGGAAAGTGGCAAGGAAGACTTGACCGCCCTCAGGGACTTACCCTCCCAGAGAAAATGAAGCATTTTGCTACGGATCTAGGATAGAGTAGATCTGGGAATATAAGATGTACAAGAGGCAATGCATGAAGTTCATTTTGAGGCTATTTAGGTGGCCCAGCCAGGATATTTCTAACTTGCCCCAGTGGTAGAGGTCCTTGAACAAGGCTGTGATCAATGGAGGGATGTTGCAGTCATATAGGGCGCTCGTTCGTGCCGGGAGGTGAATCCCCAGCTACGGGATAGAAAACTCCACCCATGTAAAGTCTCCCAGTTGAATGGCATTGTGGTGGGTACCCTGAGGTTCTGCCACCCCCCAGGCCTGGGATTTGGAGTAATTGATTTAAGAGCCCGGCTCGGTTATGAAATAGAGTATGTAGTCTGCAAAAATGGCTAGTTTGGGATTCTTAAGTCAATAAGGTACAGATTGGATCATCTGGAGGTGGAGCTTTGTAATCTTGAAAACCAGTATGAGGTTATGGGAGATGGGGGCACCTTGGCGCAGCTGCAAGAGATGCTCAGTGAATACCGTGAAGAAGCCCAGAAGGAGGTACTATATCTGGGGCGAAAAGCTCGGGTGTGAAAATTCGGGGAAGGCATTCCACTGGGGAAGTCCTGGGCATGGATTGCCAGGAGTGCTTGCTCCCATGACCGTATCACTGCCCTGCGCAGAGCTAATGGGACCCTTACCAGTGATCCGGCTGAGATTCTGTCGATCTTCCGTGCGGGGTCATTAGGAAGCAGCAGAGACACCCATGTATCTCGATGGTGTGGCACTGGTGTGGACGGAAGGCCTGCTACAGTAACTCCTTAATTACCCAGTTACGCTCGTGGATGTTAAGAAGGAAGTCATGGCCCTGCCCAGTAGGAAGGCACCCGGTAGCGATGGCTTACTGGTTGACTTTATAAAATGTACATAGACTTGATGGCGCCCCAACTGCTGTATATGTATAATGCCATGATTGCTAAAGGCCGTCTCCCCCCTTCTACCATATAGGCTGTCATTACAGTGTTGTTAAAGCCAGGCAGAGACCCAGAGCTATGCTCCTCGTATAGGCAACTGTCATTGCTGAACACAGATAATAATATATTAGCGAAGATACTCTAGGCGTCTACAACCACTCATGCAATTCCTCGTCTTTCCAGACAAGTCTAGTTTTATATCCCAAAGATCTACCGCTTTTAACCTGCAAACTTTGATGGCTGTCCTGCACAGGACTGACTCAGACTTGGCAACGGTGGCCATTCTGTTAGATGCAGAAAAGTCATTTCACACCTGTAATGGCCTTTTATGATGGAGGTTCTGTGCTGACTGAGACTCAGCTCTTATTTTATTTCACTGATTTTCTTTCTCTGCACTGCCCCAGTGTAAGAGTTAGGGTCCAGGATTTCCACTCAAGAGCATTTCAGATAGCTTGTGCCACATGTCAGGGCTGCTCTTTATCTCCCCTGATATTTGCATTAGCAATAGAGCTATTGGTATGTAGTACTCGAGAACTGCATGCACATTGGGGCTTGCGGCTAGATAGTGGCTCCCTCATCATATCGCTATATGCGGATGAGGGCATCCTATATGTTCAAAACCCGGAGAAGAAACTGTCACCCATAATCTGAGATATCATTCATTTTGGAGAACACTCTGGCCTCCACATCAACTGGGCCAAGTCTGAAATATTCCCACTTTCTGACCGTACTGAAAAAAATCGCAGTTGAATACCCACTGCTGCAGAGCCTGGATGGTGTCAGATACCTGGCGATCTGGGTAACATACGACTGCATTGAGCTGATTAGAGATAACTTTAGGACAGCATCAGATAAATTACAAACGTAAGTGGATAGGTGGCTGCGCCTGCCCCTCTCCTTGATGGGCCGCATCTCCCTGGTGAAAATGGTGGTACTGCCAAGTTCTAATATCTATTCACCAATATTCAGGTTGAGCTCCCGCAATGGTTTTTCAAACAACTGCACCACATTCTCCTTAGGCTGATATAGGGGGAGCAGCAGTCTAGGATATGGTGGGAGATTCTTACTAAACCGCTGCATCAGGAGTGATTGGCAGTACCTGACTTCTGCCTTTACTATCTAGTTGCGTAAGTACATCACCTGCGTTATTGGACCTTTGCTGCACCCCCAGCAACACATGCCACAGTAGAGCAGGTGCTCACTAGGTCTGGGATGTGATGGCTAGGGTGTCCATTTGGCGCCCTGCGGTGAGGGTAGATGTTGATGTGCTGGCCAGTACTCATCCGGGCCTGGTTGCTTCTGGCAGGGAGGCTTGGACTAGGCTGCCCATACACTCCTCTCATCCCCTGCTGGATAATCCTTTGTTGACCCTAACCCGTGAACGTGCCATCAAAGCCTTGCTATGAAGAGTTAAATTGAAGAAGCTTGGTGATCTCTATGAAAATAGTAGTAGCTTCCTGTCCTTAGACAGTTTCAAGGCTCGAAGGGATGAATCCGCCCTCCTGGCTATCTTAGTTTGCCATAGATTGCGGTCTGCTGTAAAGGCAGACTTTTCTACTTACCCTGCAGAACCAGCTGAAATGTTGGTTCTCATTGTATATATTGAGCAGAGGTATGAGGGTCGCTCCATATCTTTTCTGTATGCTACTGTCCTGGCGGCAGATGGGGCTCCCCTGGGGGAGGCCAGGGCAAGGTGAGAGGCAGCCTAGGGCAGTAGACTTCCAGATAAAACATGGGCATAGGGTTGCATGCAGGTAAAAGAGGCTCCTGTGAACTACAGACACAAACTGATACACTTTAAGTTTCTTCATCAATACTATTATACACCTGCATGTTTGGTTAGATTTGAGGCTGCTGAACATAGTGCATGCAAGAGTTGTGGGGTGGAGGATGCTGACTTCCTACACCTGTCCTGGAGCTGTGTGGATGTGCGCCAATACTGGCAAGATGTTTTCCAAGTATTAAATGAAATTGTTGTCATTACACTGGATTCTTCTCCTCAGGGTGCTTTGTTTGGGGATACATAATCTGTACCTGCGACTGACAGGCATCTCGTATCCATTTTACTCATCCTGGCTCAGAGGAAGGTGGCTATGGTAGTGTTAAGTAACAGAAGGCCTACAGTAACAGCATGGCTCCCAACGGTTACCTATTGCGATGACGTGGTGAAGCAATATGCGGAGGACATATGGGAACCCTCTTGTGCCTACCTTTGCCGAGATGGACCTGATTCTGCTGTGACTCAGCACAGCTGTGAATCAGTAAAGCAGTGACACCCTATATACTTTAGCATTCGAAGATGGGGGCCCAGTGCAATGTTTAATGGGGGCCATGGAATGGTATTGTGCATAGTGTCAATACACATAAGTGGTCTAGTGGGGGAAAGAAACCCATCCAGATGTATATTACTCCCTGACTATATAGAATACACACAAAGTACGTCTGAGCTCTACAAAAATGGGGGAATCAAGAAGATAGTTGTCTGTTGGAGAATGATTTTCTTAGGACAAAAACCCTCACTCACCCGAAGGTGACATGCTTCATCATTGGGTTCCCTTCTCACACCAGGACCGCAGGGTACCTGGTGTGGGCTACAACTCTCCAATGGAGAGGAGTAGGGGCATTTTAGGTTAGATGAGCGGCTGAGTTACGTCTTCTGTAAACGGTGCCTGCTTGGTACGCAGGCAGACTCGCATACGGTGTCTATAAAAAGATAATCTGATATTAACCCACTTGACTAATTTCTAATAATGCCATTTCACTTTCATCGGACCATGCCCACCATTTTGGTTGCCCCGCCTTTCATACCACGGCAGAGACTGGTGACTGAACATCTTCTCTGTTGACATTCCAGTACTTGGAAGTATATTAATAATTATTCAAGATTCAAATAGTCCACGCACAGGGCCGGACTGGCCATAGCGGGCACCGTGCGTTTCCCCGGTAGGCCGCTAGGGTGGGGGCCGGTTTTGGGCCCCTGGGGGGCCGTTTTTGTTACCGGGGGTCGGCAATATCGGCCCCCTGTAACAATATCGGCCGAAACTGCTCGGCTGCACTCCCCCTCACCCCAGGGGGGGGGGGCGGCTGAGCAGTTTGCCAGGGCCGGTTTCTGTTCCCAGTCCGGCCCTGTCCACACCACAAAATGAATCATCGCTCTGCACTTAAGTAATAGGTTTGTTTATTATCCGGTGTAGCTGTCCTCACTTTATCAAACTTGAAACGCTGAAAAGTCAAGTCAAACCAGTTAGAAGTGGAAACTGCACCAAGCTATCTTATCCAGCCATTTTTCTTTTTGCAGTTTTATAGAGCGCGAACTCGACCCAAAGGTATTGGAGCGCTTTACATGAGCACCAGGTAAAATTACACAAGGACACATTCATATTTTGTAGGCACAGGGATCACAGAATCACAGGATGTTGAGCCGACGCCAAGACTTGAACCTGGTTCCCCAGTTCCAAAGTCAGCAGCTCTGTTTGTTAGACTTGCTCTGATTGATTTCACTGATTAGGGCTTGTTGCCAGTCTGGTAACCACACGTGTTCAAAATTTGATGCCTAAAATAGCCTGGTGCATGTTAAAAAAATTGTAAAGCCCCAAAAAATCTATTTTCAGTATTGGAAGCCACATCTTTCAAAATATAATATGCAATGAAGGGCAATCAAATTCCTGGTGTGGAGATCAGGGCCAGATTTAGCGCTGTGGCGCCTGGTGCAATAATCTTTGTAGGCGCCCTCAATTATCTCATTCTCTACATATTCCCTTACTACCACCTTCCAACAGTGCCTCTCATCTCTCCATAGTCCCTCTCTCACATGTATGTCATTTGTTTTATAGCACTACTAATACCAGTGTAGGATGTCCAAGCACTTCACATCGCGCACACATTATACAGAGACAATGAATCGTATGTGTGTAAATCAGTGTGTAGGAAATGTTACATAAGACAATGAGGGCTACAAGGTGTAGGAGTCATATGTCATCCTTAGTGGTAGGCAGTATATTTTGAGAGCGCTTGATCTGAAGATGCACAAACTCAGGATTTAAAACATAACACAGTGGTTGGCTTTACTAATAAGAACCTAAACAAACCCTTTATGCCACATTAGGATAATGAAAGACTGGGAAAAAACAAAGTTCTAACCTATACCTTGCAGTTTGCAATCAGCTCTTTGATGACAATTCATAGCTCACTGTGCTATATAAGTATTGTAACTTATGAACTGCAAGTTACAAAAGGATCTCTGTGCCCCAAAAGCAGTAACTCACTGAGCTATCTACATAAAATACAATTCTCTGATATGCATGTTACACGTTCTTTGCAGCAGGCATATTAACCCTCTGTGCTACTTTATTATGTGTCAAAACTGCCAATAGACAAAACTATGATCTCGCTCTAGCAGGTAAATTAATCATCAGACTTATGTTGACATTTTTATTGTTGTTTGAAAATTGCTGAACACAAATGGACCTCTGCAGCAAGTGCTTTTAAACCCATAAGACATTTCAAAACCCAGCGCCCCCCCCCCCCCGAGCTCGGTGCCCGGTGCGGTGGCACCGGCCAGACCGCCCTAATGCCACCCCAGGCATGGATATAACTGATTTGAATTTATATGGTGTTGCAATAAGAAACTAGCATGTAAATATACGTCATATGGAGAAGCGAGGTGATAAACCGTGTGTAATAATTGACATTTCTACACAAAAGAAGAAATTGGCCACTAATGTGATTTTTTACTTTAGCAAAATGCTGTAAAGAAATATTCATCCAGATCCCCTTAGACAATGAAAAACGCTAAGAAACTGTACTTGCCTTAACTTTTGTGACCCTGTCCCATGTATTAATTTGCACCCTCTGCCATTTCTTGGAGTGTTCTTCCTCCAAAAAGAAAAAAGAAAACAAGCATTTGTAAAGCCAGTAGGTATTGCCTTTGGGACCTAGTGTCTTTTGGCAATGCTGTATAGCAAGACAAAAAGTAAAAATAAAAAAAAAAGGCACAATCATGCGGCCATGCCATTTTGTAAGCACTCATGCCTGACGATGTGTGCAAGCATCAGTATGCTAGCGCATTTACAAAATTGCGCAGGCAACTTTTTTATTTTATTTATCTGCTAGAGATGGATCGGTAAATGAAAAAAAGCGCAAAAAGGGGCTGGCAGAAATTTGCCAACCCCCAACCAAAATTTTTTTTTTTTAAAAAGACAGTGAGTGAGGGGGCAATGGTAGAGAGGGTGGGGAGGAGCAACAAGAAATGAGCGGGAGAAGGGGTAAAACATCACATGAGGGAGAGCGAGACAGGAAGGAGGGCGAGAAGCACACTAGAGAGAGCTGCAACACAAAGGAGACAGCATCATGTGGTGCTGGGTGTGGGTATTTGGTGGGTGTGGAGAGAACCAATGGTAAGCAATGTCACACTGTAAGCCTTGTAAGTTCTTGGTAAGGCCACAGTAGGTCTTTTGAAACCAGACACTTTGGGGCTGATTCCGATCTCGGCCAATAGGGCACCGAATCGGATTCGGCTTAACCGGATCCGATTCGGAGCCCTCATTCCCGACCGATTCGTACGTGCGTCCGGCCGAGGGAGTACGATGCGAGCGCACACGAAATTGCCGACCGACTTGTTCGCGGGTCCGAGGCGCTCCGACCGACTCGCACGGACACGACTCGCACCGCGCGATGGAGACGTTCCCCGGCCGGGCAAGTACGATGCACGCCGCGAGCAGTCCGACCGACTCGCGCCGTCCGGCTCGAAAGAGCAGTCGGAGCCGCACTTCGGGGGTCAGTGTCGGACCCCCCTGTACGCCTAGCCGCGCGAGTCGCACCCATGGGTCCCCCCTACCTGTGCATGTACGCCGCGAGTCGCCTCGAGGCGTACCCGCTGTAGGGGGCACCCTTGTTCGCCTCGCACCCATTGGGTCAATGGGAGCCCGCGTACGCGTTGTACGTGCGGCTCCCATTGACTCAATGGGAGTCCGACCGACGCGATTGCATGCGTGCGCATCGTACTCGTTCGGTCGGACTGCCAGAGTCCGATTCGGTCGGAAATCTCTCCGGGTCCGGCTCGGTCGGAGAGATTTCCGGCCTGAATCGGAATCGGCCCCAAAGTGTGTCTGGTATGTTCAACCTAAAAAGTCCCTTTGCTAGCAATTTAGCAGAAACAAAGGAAGACTGTTTCTTCCATCTGAGCATAAAAGTTGAATATAGAAACAAGGCCAGATATTTTTAATTGGAAGTGATGGTACCAGACCAAGTGGTGAAGTTGACTAAAATCAGAGCCTCTGAAATTGTACAATTCTGTGATTTTCTGCATAGTTAAGGATTTACATCTCTTGCTACATAATCCACCATCTATTGGTAATTTCAACAAAGAAATAATTGTTTCTAACAAACGAATCAAAAGTTACTAGAAAAAAATGTCACAGGTGGTAATGCAGGTTGGCCATCTTTTAATTATTGATTGGGGCAGCCCAGTGTTGAACTGGGTGTATTACGGTGAAACTTTTGTGTGGTCAGTATTCATGTGTTTTAAAATGAGAAATTAGTGAAATAATCCTGCTACCGAATGTGACATATTGTGCCAGACAATTTGCCTCTTTCTTGCAGCATAATTTAGTCAACTCTGCCAATTAACTTGCTCCTCCATTGCTGCATAATTCCTGCAGCCCGAGTAATTGTTCATAAAGGACTCAGGGAAAACTCCAGGTAGGTAGGAGAAAACTAGATACTCTGAGGGCCTGAACTGGACCTATAAATAGGAAAGTTTGTCTGGGAGAGAGACTGAGGCACACTGATTATCTGCTGTAGAGAAATAATGTTCTTGGATACTGTGATAAACCTGGACTACTGCATGAGTTTCTCACAAAAGCTTTCTTAAAACCTAAACTTGGAAAATTGTGCTGGAAAACAAATTCTGTAGTTTTGCCTATTGGGTCAGTGCCATTCAGAGCCGATATAAAAACAAGCATTTGCAATGCAACAGGTCTCGCATTTGATAATTAACACATAAATAAAAGGCATTGTCATTTACAATGCCAAAAGCTGAAACTCTTGTAAATGTGAGACCTATTTCATTTCAAAGAATTGTCATTGTCCCGGGCTGCTTGGAAAGTGAAAGCGCGCATGGCACGCTGAATGTTGCAGGAAAGCATGTCGTGCCTACAGTAGGAGAAATTCATTAAAGAAAATAGTGCTTACAGACTAAATAAGACATACCTTGTAACAACAGAAGTAAAAGGGCCAGTCCTCATGGGAGGTTACAAATGAAGACAAGGCGGTACTAAGGAGGGACTAACAAGCCTATTAGGGAATCAAAAGCCAGCATTTACAAAGGACAATGACACAAGCCAATAAAAAATATGGGCAGAGAGTGGGTGGAGCTTCAGCTCCATACTTGAATACAGCATGCCTTGCAGAGCAGCGCATGCGCTGCCCAGGCTCGACCTAAAAAAACTACGGTTGCTTTTAGCTTCATGTCCCACACTCGAGATTGGAGTTTAAGAAATGATGAATGACCAAAAGGAAAGGTGTGGTAGTAACTTTAGAAACTCTTCTTAAAGTCATGTTTCAGTACAGTGGCGTAGCAAGGGGTGGGGGGAGTTTTGGGGGGGGCGGCGGCCTCCCCCTCCCCTGCTCATACCGGCGGCCGTCGCGGCAAACGCACGGATTGCCAGCACCCCTCCCCCGCTCTTACCTGCACCCATCGCGGGGGCGGCAAACACAGGGGCCGCCACGGGCAGCCAAAGGTCTAGCTACGCCACTGTTTCAGTGAAGTGAAAAACATACCATATTTGAGGCACTACTTCCGATAAGTACAAGTGGCGAAGAAAGTTGTTGAATGTCAGTATTTCGAAATCCAACATATGATGGGTGGTTGCAATGCCTATCCTCCTCTCTCCCGAAGTGCTCAAGTCTTTACACAAGTTCCTGAACACTTTTCCATTGTGCTCCCTTCCACCATTATGGCCCATCTTTCTAGCTCCTTCCTGCACCCAACCTCCACCCTGCACTCAGTTGCGCCTCACCTTCAATGCCTTTGCATCTCCTTTCTCCACTTCTTTCATGAACCTGAAATCCCTCACGCCCTTTACTGACCCATCCTACAGGGAAGACCACCCCTTTCGAATCCCCCATTCACTGAAATCCCCTGCCAACTGCCCCACACTTCATTCAAAATATTTGTAATTAGAAACACATAGTTAAATGAATCTGCTGTAGAAGATTTTTTTAAAAATAAATATTATCCTCAAACATTTTGATGGACGCTACAGAGGTAATGGTTCCTTGTGCATATGTTATGTTATTGTATCCTATAAAGCAACAAATCCCATCTGAGAGTTGCTTCAAGCCGAGTAAGAAACATAAACCACTTTAAACAAGGCAAAGACACTGGTTAGGAACAGTAGAAACCAAAGACAAGGGGACAAGTAAAAGCAGGCAGTTGTTTGGTGCCTGCAAACAGGCGGATCAATTTTCCTTCTTGACATACCTGAAAGTAAACTCAACTGTGCCAGTTCCTTGGGGGAATTCAACAAACTGGGATAGCAGGCGGTCAGTTTTCGGGTTTATGATTGTTCACACCATTGAACTAGGAAACTTTTTTTGCCCAAGGTTTTTACTGTAGACTGGATAACAAATGCACACTTTATGCTGTTCCCTCTCTTCCCTTTTACATATTACATGGTGAAGGCAAATTCTTCAAGGGATTATCGCTGCTCTTTCATTTCTTTTGTAGTTCAGCTGGAACAAGAGCAAACCTGAGAGTGAGGCCCTGGTGAGGACATCAAAACCATGGCAGCTTCTCCTCATGCAGGTATGTCTGGAGAGTTTGAAGAAAATTAAGTGTGTTTATTATGCAGGCAGCGAGTTAATGGTACGAATTTCAAGAACTCATCACAAGCGAAAATACCACCAAAAAAGTAGAGGATTGCTCGTTTCTGACATAAATAGGCAGTGAGTGATTAAAGAATTACTCACTATTGCTAATAATGCAGAAACTTGGGCCGATCGCTTGTAATGGGTGGACATTTCCCAAATACGGAATTGAATCGTAAAGAAACTGCTTGCCATAACAATGACTCGGCTTGATCCCCCATCAATGTAATGGCTGCCATCCAAGGACCAACTCGCTACTGTTAGCTGGTGGTTGGTTTATTTTTAAGGTTATTTAAATAAAGCGATTACTTTTGAGATGTGAGCATGTGCTGCTAAAATCTGTTTCGAAAAACAAAGGATTGGTTCTATCTTTTCAGCTTGCACATGATGGAAGTATTCCATCCATATTCCTAATTGCATCCCTTTTCTTTCTGCCCACAAGGACAGACTCATTGGTGGCCCCCATAAATATTGTGAATAGAAGCAACCATGCTTTTCAAAATACCCAGTGACAAAATAGTTTAAAGGTCTATGCTCTGCTGATCGACAGCAGTGTCGGGTCATTAGAAGGGATCCAAGATCTCCAGGCTTTGAGCCCAACTAATCCAGTACAAGCGGGGATCTTACTTTCTTTCACTAGTGCACTCAGGACGGCTGTTGGGAAGTTTTAACTTTTCCCAAAATGTTTCAGAATTGCAGTTAAAATAATTTAAAAATCTGCGGCACTATTTGGGCAAAGTTTCCATATTCGTAACAGAACCCCAAAGAGCAGTGAGTTAAATGGTTTGTTACAGTCAGGTAGTGAGTACCTGCACTTTTTCAAATTTTAATGGGGAAAGTACACACGTTTGTCAGCAGAGGTGTATAATGAGTACTTGCACGTGTATATTCTCTTTACAAGCACTGCTAAAGATAGAGATAATCTAAGAGAAAAGAGAGAGGGAGTGTGTGTTTATGTAAGCATGTCACAGGATACAGAATGAATATATCCAGCCTAGGTGTAAAATAGGGAATGTGTAAAATACTTAATTCACCAGTGCTCGACATCATGTACATTTTCTCATTTTGTTCTCTGGTGTGTAGAAGACCTGACTACGCCTGTGTTGCTGACGACCACAGTACCTTCAATAGATCCAGAAGAAATCAACACTGCGATTATTGCAGGTAATGGCTTCAAATATCTGAAAGTCCTGGCGCCTTTCATCACAGAACAGCACTTTTCCCATACAAAGAGTGAGCCCGCAAGAAAGGAAGGCTAGTCCGAAACATGCAACCAATATTTTTAGAGGGACTTGATGATCCACCTTGACTTTGCCAATACGCATTGGCATAGATCCACTTACCAGAATAAGGTAAGAAAACTGCATTAGTCCAGGAGGATCAGATCTGAGACAGCTTTTCCAGATAACTGCTGTCTATATATTAATGTAGAGAACTGGAATAAAAAAATCCGAGGACGTGGTTATCTAAACGTGTTGAATATTTAGTACAGTTAGTACACCGCAAGGCAACATTTGAACAAATATAGGCTAAAAACATGACCTGACGAATAGAAAAAGTTAGAAAAAATGAAGTTTGAACAGGACAGTCAAAAGACACGTAATTAAAACATGAAAGATTTGCTACATTAGTAGAAAAAACATGTGGGACGTCCTTGTTCGTGAAACAATCATGGACTTCTGAATTATCGCACCATGCTTCTCATCTATTGCAAAAGATAGATGGAGCAATCAGTATTTACTTTGAACGGGTGGTTGCTAGTGGGGGCCACTGGCACTTATTTTTCCTCTTCACATATTTCCCGAGAGAAAAGGGGGGAAAAGCACAAAAAGCGGAAAGGAGGAAGAGAAAGCAGGAACCTGCAAGAGTTGGATAAAGGGGCAGGGAGTGTCTGGTAGTGGATTATAGAGGCCTGGGATGGATTCAAGACTATGCAGCCTTGGTATTCGGCACGCTGACATTTAATAGCGGCCACTGCAAGCTTCTGAGTAGAGCTTTGGGCACCGGTACTAATTATTTTACAAATAAAGCACTGGGAGCCATAGATGGACCAGAGCAATCGGAGACAAGACATTGAACATGCCTGTCATGATGACAACTGCTCACAGAGCAAGGGGACCAGAGGGTTTGATTCCTAAGGAACAGGAGTAAAGATGTAGAGAACCCAGTAAGCTCATGATGTCACTCCGCCACCCCCATGAAACACGACAAGACAACAACATTTAATGGCAATGCAGGTATGGGAAGTCTCTCACAAATAATAAAACGATTGGAAACAATGGTTCGAAAGGTGCAATAAAAGAAACAGATGATCTATTCACAGTAAAACATCCACGAGAAAAGCATAATTTTTTTAAGTGAACACCACTACTTCTAGAAAAAAATATTTTACTTTATATTTGTGGTAATCTAATTTTTGCCTAAGACATTATTTCACATAACCAGGTGGTCCAGTGCCTTCACCACAATAGATTCGTCCTGTGCCTGGCTGGGGAAGACAGTGTTAGCTTTTGTCTCAACACCACTTCTGTCATGATGTGTTGCTCTGATCACCTCATCAGCTATCCTTCCCAGTCAGCAAACCCAGCCATGGGGCAGGACATTGACATGATCCATTCCAGCTCTTTCTTGGCCTTGACTTCTTTGCATTGTTGATCAATCCTATGCCATTTCATTTCCGCTGCTCTGGTCATTGTCTTCCTTAAGCTCATCGCTGGATCTTGCGTTGGCCATTCTGATCAAGATGTTGCATAAAAGGTAAGTATTTGTACGACCCTAGGCTGACATTCTTCATGGTGCACGAGAGGATTTTTCTTCTTCAGTTGATAAAATCTAGGCAGAATAACAGTATGTGGTGTAGAGAATCCACGTGGCTGTGTCACATTGACCCCCTGGTGGTGTGTACCCTATATCATACCACTGTCACCAGGCAAGTGGCTGCAGTCTGCAGTAGTTGGCATGGGGATAGGTGCAATGCGCACAAAGAAGGCTCTGAAGTCATCCAGCTTTGAAGATGATTTAAATAACACATATTCTTAGTCTGAGAATTTCTAGATTTGCTAAAGCTAAAAACGGCTTAGCGGAACTCTGTGTATCATGGTAATCTTCTATGGTTTTGTTCAACAGGGTTGGCAGCGTTCTGGGTGAGTAGTCGGAGTGGGAGGTTTGAATGAGCACATGGGGCGGGACTTGCTAATTCCATGGTAGCTCCAGGAGGAGATCACAGTGCAAGGGTGCAGCAGATACAGCTACTCTCCCTTAAGAGATTTGATACTGCTCTAACTTGATAACTCCCCACAGAATGTGCCCGCACAGGGTGCCATGCTGCGTGGATGAAACAGTTTCAGAATCCTTAATTTTGTTATACAGCAGGGAAGTAAATAGTACTTGTCTGTGCTGCTACCAAAGCAGGAATTAACTAAAAAAAAATATTCATACTTCTCCTAAGAGTTACTGTAAAATCCACTTGAATTTTCATTGCGTGAATTTTTATGGCCCATTTTCAGGCTAATACTGGTAATATTTTGCTACAGTAAAGCAGACAAAGAAAATATTTTTTGTTTTTTTAGTAAGTCGATAACATTGTCTTCCTTATCAAATTTACATTAACCTCCGAAAGTTGTTCAAATTTGTTTGTAATAGTAAAGTAATCTGAAAATCATGACATGCCGTGACAGTTGTAAATATATAATCTCTTACAATGTGAGGCTGACTCTCATTTGTAGCACCCAAATTTTATGTGCTTGGATCCCCAGCTTTTTCACTCCTCAACCCTATGATCGGGGTACTCATGATTATCAGTGCTGCAGCGAGTGTCCCCAGAATGGAACCAGAGCGGGCCTTCAGAACAGGAAACATACACATAGATGTCCTGCAGAACTTAGAACAACGCACGAGAAGTGAACTGTAGATCATACCCCCTTCCATCTATAGGTGCTCTACAGAAATTGACCCTACAGTCTGGATGTAGCCTCTAGAACTGTAAACAAACCTGAACAGCTAGTCTCCAGAACTGAGCGCTGGTCTCTAGATGTGACCTCTAGTACTGAACACAGCATGAAAGAATGGGCCTCAAGATTGAAACAAAATATTTCAGAAGTTGGTTCTAAAAGTAGTAACTATGCTTCTGGTGAGGCATCTACAAATCAACAGAATATTCCAGATTAAGCTTCACTCACTTGTATCAATACAGCAGATGTGGCTCAGAACCCGACAAAATGTTTCAGGTGAACTTCCTCTGAACTGGTTATAATACCAATGATGAAGCCTCCATAACTGGATCAACACTGCAGATGTGGACTCCAAACCTGGACAAAACTCTAAGGCCTTTAAAGTTAGGAGCAATACTCCTGACTAGTCTTAAAAGATTAGACACATTATTCCAAATGAGCTCTTTGGTACTGGGAATTAGTGCTTAATTTGAGCCGGTGGTTGCAGGCGACGACCACCTGCACTGATTTTTGGGGACCAGCACTTATTTTAGCTCATCAGACTTTGTCCAGTACAACAGAGAGAAAAATACAAAACTGAGAATGAAAGAGGAAGAGAAAGAAAGCAAAACTGTAACAACGAATGAAAGCAAGGATGAAAAAGAACCTAGAAGAGTGGAATACATGGGCATAGATGTTCTGGTGGTTGGTGAAAGAGGAATGAGGTAGAATCTAGAATAAACAGAGTAGGTATTTGGCACCCCAACATTCAGCAGCGCTGGCCGCGAGATTCTGAGCTAAACTTTGGGCCCTGGCACTTATTCTTTTACAAACTAAGAACTGCTGGGAATAGATAAAGTCTTACCAGAGGTGTGCATACTGTGCAGTTCTAACACAAACTCCCTTGTCTGTTGGCTTTTGTATCTTTCTCTTTGCCCTCCAGCATTCATTGTGCTTTCACGTAGCCTTGCCAAACTGTTTATTAACTTTGAGTTCATCCAGTATGAGAACTCAAATATGCTTAAAGGGAGCCTGCACTATAACTGGTGAAGGGTTGGAGGTGGGAGAGAGAGTGAGTGTGTCTATATATATTAGAGAAGCGTGAGGGAAGATAACACTGTTTGTGAAAAAATATTAGTGTGTTTCTGCTTGCACTGTAACGTTTCTGTCTATTAGAGAACATGTCACTTCTGCTGAATATTCTGTACTTCAGTAATGTGTGTTTAAAACTTTAACTCGTTTAACTACTTAAAAACCATAGCAAAGGTTTTGCTTATGTTTTTACATAAACAGTCCACCGCAAATGGAAGTGTACGTGGGCAGACAAAATGATTTGACCAGTATCACACAATTTAGTCAAGCATGGAACCTTATGGTTCCTCAGGAGACAGATGGGCCTCTACAGCACGTCTGCTTCTATGAGTGCTGACATGTTCTGCATCCTCTCAACAAATTAAACAAGCATTTGCAATGCAATAGGTCTCGCATTTACGCTGGTTTAAGCAATTGGCATTGTAAATGACAATGCCTTTTATTTATACTTTGAAAACCAAAACATTAATAAAGGGCATTGTCATTTACAATGTCAATAGCTCAAACTGCATAAATGCAACACCTATTGCATTGCAAATGCTTGGTTCCATATTGCAGCTATCCGTCTGTAATGCACCTGGTGCTCCTGTAAAGCGCTGCGATGCCTTCGGGTCGAGTTCGCGCTATATAAAACTGCCAATAAGATATATATATTTCACAGCCAGGATGTATGTACGTTGTGACTTGGATCCTTTAAGAGGTCATCAGGCGCCATCCGTTGATTTATTGGATACCCGTCTCAGTGATGCAAAATGACGTCACCGTGTTTCGGATTTTCGCATTTGAATAGTTGTCACATAAATCAGAAGCTTGCTTGTGAAGTACCGGGGCACAAAGAGCTATCTTTTCAAAAGATCTTTGCGGAGACCAGTTAACCAGTGACAGACCCCGCCCCGACATTGGTTTCTGCGGGTGTTACCACACTGAAGTCCACAGAGACCGAGACAGGCGCTGGGTCTGCTGGGCCGGTGAAGGCCTCTCCTCAGCCCCATCTAGAAGGCGCCTACTCGGTCCTGGGCTCTCCCACCAATTCTTATTCGAAAGTCCATCTGCCGCTGTGGTGGACGCACCTTGTAGCCAGGAGGGACGCTATGTTGCTGTGGTTCCCTCAGCATTCTCTTTCTTTTAAGAAACAAACACTTCCTCCGTTGGAAATAGCTGAAATACATAACTTTCGCTATTACATTTGCTGCACAGAAAAATATGGAACCGGGGTTACGTTTAACCTCGTTCGGCCAAAACCACAAGACCTTTACTGGAGAGTGTGTCACACAACCTAAAGTGACGTCATGAGGGACGAAAGCCCAGTCCAGGCCACACAAGGTTTATCAAATGCTAGAGCAACGAATTTAGCACTCTGAAAAGTGTTCCTCTTCAAGCTGTGATATCTCTCCTTCCAAAATTCAAAGCACCTACGGAAATTACCACTCTCTCTCGTCACTGCCATCTTAAGTCACGCAACAAAACTGAAGACCCTATACCAGGACATAGCCGCCACGTTTCCCAGTTCCACTTGTGATGTGATGCTCTAGTCCAGGTTTTTTAATTTGAATTCTGGGACTTGTAGGCCTGGTAAATAATTAAAGAAACAAGACTACTAGGCCCAGAATTCAAAGAAAAAAACATGGACTGGAGCAGCAAATCACACATGGATCTGGCAAACTTGGCAGGGCTGCGAGGATGACACATTAACACCAAATACCAGCATCACCACCAAAGATCACTACAATACTCCATCAATGTATGTGAACACCAAAGCCAACCATCACATGTCAATAATAACAACCACTGCCACCCACCAACACCATCCGAACACGCTACAAGAAATGACCACTAACACCAGCCTTAGGCATGAAGAACAAAGACCATTATCACACAAAGACACACCGACACCAAAAAAACAACCACCACACATCAGCTTCAACAACTAACTCCATTACACACCAGCACCAAAAGCAACAGGGAAAGTTCTTACCTACTGAGGACATCACGAGCTGAGCGTGCGTGCGCATTAAAAAGCGAAACTTAAGGCTTGCGACGACGTCAGTTGCGTGGGGCATGGAGCGCGCGGCCGGAAGTGTCCGGGGCTTTTGTGAGCTGAGGGAGCCCCGTGTGTTGGAGAAGCGAGGCGGGAGCCCACCCCGCAGAGGGAAGTCCGGCGGGAGCCCACCCCGCAGAGGGAAGTCCGGCGGGAGCCCACCCCGCCTTTGTGAATGCCGCATGGTGCGGCCGGAGCAAGATTTCAGGCGGGGCTCCTGTGAGCAAGACGGAGCCCCGCGTGTTGCTGCGCCAGTGACCGGGTGAAGAGGCGAGTCCCCCCTGCCATTGAGGAGACCAGCCTGGGAGCAGCGCAGAGTCCCCACAAGAGCCGGTGAGTGGGGTTGAGCGGGAGGCATGCTGGACGCCGCGCCTGGACAGGACATGTGCACGCGTATGGTGCGAGTAGGAGTTGTAAAAAGACGCGAGCCGTACGCATGCACATCTCCTGTCTGTTAAGCTTCAGCACAGACAGTCGATGTGCGCGCGTACGGCTTGCGGCGCTATTACAACTCCTGCTCGCACCATACGCGTGCACATCTCCTGTCCAGGACTTGCCGTACGCGTGCACCTGTCCTGTCCTGCATCGCAAAGCAAGTCGGCAACAATAGATCTCGCCTGGCGAGCAGCGCATGGCGCTGCATCGCTAGGCGAGACCTAAAAAAATATTATTCATAGATTCGAAGTGCCGCAGTTGGGAAACATTGAAAGGTTGCCAATTACCCGTGGAAGTCGGTAACCATTGCACAGTGAAAGCTACTCCGCGAAGGGCAGCTTTGAACATCAATACAAGCAAACAGCAGTCCCATGGACTGCTGCATGCTCCCTCGATGGCGCTTTTTTGGCCTTGCAGCCTCTGTTACTTTGAAGAAGAGTGGTTGCAAGAACGGTCTCCTACCCCTTGCAGGCTTCTATATCTGCAGTCAAGGATTACCAAAAGAAGGGGGGCGCTAGAGGGCGCCTGACAAGATGGCTGCTCCCTAGAGCCGCTCTGTCTGGCTGATCCCTAATCCGCCCATTATCTGCTTCAAATCGTCGCATCACGTCTTCAAAAACCCACGGAACGGCAGGGCGCTGCCTTTCTGAGCGGAGTGGTGCTGTTGCTGGCCGCTAAATCTGCAGGAAACCTGCCGAGGCTCCGTCTGGGCGTACTGACAGCCGTGTGCGCAAGATGGCGGCCGCTATAACGCAGCAGTGAGCTGCGATTCATCGTTGCCTTGCCGCGAGACTGAGGCACCCTGCGATCGCTGCGCGGGCGCTGTGATTGTGCCCTGGATGCCCGAGCATCGTTGGAGTCCGGACGCTGAGCAGCGGGGTGTATGGCCGGAGGGTGACTGTCACCGCGCGAGAGGAAGCTGAGGCCCCTGCGGAGCGGTGGGACGGCCCGATTTCACTGGCGTCGCCGGAGCGCTCCTTTGCCTGCTGCTGAGGCTGGACCGCGTTGCTCTGTGGGTTGCGGTGAGTGGGGGTGCGGCCGTGCTTGGGCCTGCGGCTGTGGAGGCGGGTGTGGGCCTTGGCGCATAACTGCGACCTGCGAGCTGTGGCCTTTGGATGCGCGCGTGACGGCTGGGGCCTGCGGGCGCATATTTCACGGCTGTATCGGACCCTTGCCTGAGCGGGCCCCCACTGCTGAAATTGAGGCGTCAGCCTTTCTCCCTTGAGCTGTGGAGTGGTTTGTCTTTTGTGACTGTCTTCATTATCGCCTGCCTGCACGTCTGTGAGGTGTTGCTGTGGCACTGGAGCCCGGTGGGCGCTTGGTGTTTGGGGCCTGCTGGCGTAGAGGGCCGCTAAAGCTTGCTTCTTGTGAACTGGCACGCCACTCCGGCAACTAGCTCTTCTCAGGGTGGTGGCGTGGTCGAGAGTGTCGTGGGCCTGCTGTCTAACCACTACTAGCTGTGATCTACTACTGCTGGACTTCCCTCAAACGCCAGCCTACAGTTTGCATTCCTGGACTGGAATTAACGGGGCTATTGGCTCTCTCCTGTGGGTCTGAGAATCGAATTTGACTTTGCCGCCTATGACTTCATTGACCGGCTGTGCACGTGGTGGACTTCTCTACCCCTTGGTGGCTGTCGACACAGATTGGTGACATCTTGTGTGGCGTGGTGGGGGAACAGGTGCCTCATAGGTTGCTCGTAAAGTAACCGGCTCCGCGGCATCCTGGAGTAGTGTGCCTGGGTCAGGAGGTCCTTTCTCCTGGTTGCGCTGCAGCGTTGGTGCAGCGGGCCCTATTTCGAGCACTGGTGCCTGATTGCTGTTCTTGGTCATATATAGTTGTGCTCTGAGTTCTCGTTTTTGTTCAGCCCTGCTGCACGGTTGCTGATCCCAGGTGGGCCTGTCTATCCTTCGCTATGGGCAGAACGGACAGATCACAGCCTCGCCTCACGTTTGAGGCGCGCAAAACCACTAAGGTGCCACAAAAAGCTGCCTCTGATTCAGAGGCGGATGCCCAAAGTGATGGCCCATCAACGTTGGAATCGACCCTATTAGCCATGCAGAAAAGTCTCCAATCCATTGAGGGGAATATGTCCGCCGTGAATCATAGACTTGATCACGTCTGCCCAACTAGAAAAACAGAACACTAGAATGGGTGAGGTCGAGCAAAGGGTCTCTGCTACAGAGGATGGGCTGGGTGAGGTTGCTGGCAAGGCTCTTAATATGGAGAAAGTTCTTGCGCTAATCCAGGCGAAGAACGAGGACTTGGAGGCCCGGTCTCGCCGGAACAACATTAGAATCACTGGCCTGCCGGAATCCACGAACATTGGCAGGATGGAAACCTTTGTTGAGACTCTGATTAAAGATATCTTTGGCTCTGAGCACCTTTCATCCATTTTTATTGTTGAGCGGGCCCATCGCTCTCTGGCTGCGCGGCCTGTGCCGGGCGCTCCACCTCAACCTATAATTGCTCGGTTATTAAATTACAGGGACCGGGATGCCGTCTTACGGCTTGCTAGAGAAAAGGGCACTATCGACTACCAGGGGAACACGCTGTCCTTCTTCCCTGACTTTACTGTTGCAGTCCAGTCTGCGCGTCGGGAGTATGGCACTGTCAAGAAGTTTCTGCAATCTGAGGGCATCCCCTATGCTATGCTTTATCCTGCTCGACTAAGGGTTGGCCCTGAGGGAGACTTTAAAATCTGCACTACTCCTAAGGCGGCTATGGAACATGCCAAGATGCTGAAACGGCGGCGACGTGAGGTCCCGGCTGATCTCGATGAGGAGGAGCAGTGAAGGATCTTGTGCTGCCTAACTGTCTTTCTGCTGGCCACCCTATAGGTGGGGGAAGCCTGGGGGTCCCGCACGAGGCTGCACTATTGTTTTTCTTCTAGAGCTGTTGTTGTGGACTTGAGCATATATGATGTGTATATTTGATGCAATATGATTCCATCTAAGGTTTTTTCTTCTATTCTTGCAAAAGTACTAGACCTGATCAGCCACCTCCTACTTGGTGGGAGGATAGTAGCACTCTGATGCCCCCCATATGGGAGTTCCCCAAATCATGCGAGCTTTTGTTGTGTATGTTGGGGTATGGCTCACCAGGGCTGGGATGGCTTTGGCTAGTTGGGTTCGCCAAAGTGGGTGGGGGGTTAGCGAGGGGAGGGTGGGGTATTGTTGGCACTTTTTACTGCACTGTATTTGAACCCGGGCTGTACGCTCTTGATGTTTGATCTCTCACATGTACTCCTCTTTAGGTTGACTGCACTGTATGGGTGGTAATATAAAGTTACTCACCTGGAACGTGCGTGGCTTAAACAGTCCCAAGAAAATCCGTTCTGTTATGGCGTACCTGGACAGGTGGGAGGTCCAGATCGCCTTTCTACAAGAAACCCACCTCACAAAGCTATCTGAGGCTAATGTGGGCATGCGCTGGGCGGGGGTGAGGGTGGCCTCCTCCTACTCCTCCTATTCCCGGGGGGTGATGATTCTTGTTAAGAAGGGGGTTCCCTTTACGGTTCTCCGCTCAGAGACAGACGAGCAGGGCCGGGTGGCCCTGGTGCATGGTAAGCTGGGGGTGTGAATGTCTTAATGGTCAATATATATGGCCCAAACACAGATGATCATTCCTTTTTGCGGACGTTTAGCGTCGTATCTCGGACTTCCCTCCGGCTGAAATTCTATGGGGGTGATTTTAATACTTGCCTGGATGTGACGGTTGACAGATTGGGGCCTGGAGTCGCTAGACATAGGCAGTCTACTGATGCTCTCTTGGGGCTGTTGGAGGCTGGGAACTTGCAGGACGTCTGGCGCTTGCGGCATCCGGAGGTGAGAGAGAGCACTTTCATCTCCACTGTGCATGGTACGTGGTCCCGTTTGGACTATTGGCTTTTGTCTGAGGTTGCGTGCACCTGGGTGGGTGATGTACGTCACTTGGCTAAGACATTGTCCGATCATTCTCCTGTGCTGCTTGGGTTAAGTGTACCTGAGTGCGAGAGGCCCCCGTTCATGTGGCGCCTGCAACAGGCGTCTTTGATGGACCCTGTTTTTAAATGCACGATTGGGGAGGCGATTCACAATTATTTTAAGGAAAATGAGGGCACTGTGGATAGCGCGGGGGTCCTCTGGGAAGCGTTCAAGGTCACGATTCGGGGGGTCTGTATAGGTGCGCAGGCTGGTGTACTTAAAGATTTGCGTCGCCGAATCCGTAAATTGGCTGATGACATCTCTGCTTTGGAACGTGACTATGCACGGAATCCTGTTCCGGAAACGCTTTCCGCAATCCGGGATCTTGTGTCAGAACACAATACAACTGTGGATCAGGAGATGGTACATCGCTCTCGACGATGCACTGCTCGCTATTATGGGGAGGGGGGCAGGCCCAGCCGTTCACTGGCGCAGAAGTTAGCGGAACCCCGCAGTCAGGCGTATATCACTGAATTGCAGGACAGGGATGGGGTGGCGCACTTTAGTACTCCTGCGATTAGTAGGGTAGTGCTGAATTTCTATTCTGATTTGTATGGTGAACAGGCTCAGGCAGCGGAAGCTGACATATGCTCGTATCTCGACGATATTGCGCTTGGGTGGCTATCAGTCGACCACCGCGAATATCTCACACAGCCCTTCGATGTTGAGGATGTCAAGCTTGCCATCATGTCACTCCCTACATGCAAGGCCGCAGGCCTGGATGGCCTCCCAAGTGAATTTTATAAAGCCTATGCTGATGAATTAGCTCCTAGGCTGCTGGACGTCTTTGCGGAGGCCTATGAGTCGGGTATTTTACCACCCACTCTTCGGGAGGCGCTTATAGTGATCCTACTGAAACCAGATAAAGCTGCGAATTTGTGTGACTCCTATCGGCCCCTTTCCATTATTAATATTGACGCCAAAATTCTGGCAAAAATGATAGCCAGTAGACTCCAACCCCTAGTCCCCAAGCTGGTACTCCCGGACCAGTCGGGATTTGTGCCCACTCGCTCCACGATGCACAATCTGCGTACTGTGTTCGCAACTTTACATTATTTTGAGTCGGATTTCCAGGCCGTAGCAGTTGCTTGTAAGTTGCGCCAGAGGCACGCGTAGGGAGCGTTGCGTTTTCGGCAGCGTCCTCTAGTCGTGTCGCTATACGCGGACGACATGCTGCTCTATGTCCGGGAGCCTGCCACTCATCTACCAGCATTATTGCGTGAATATGTAAAGTTTGAAAGATACTCAGGCCTCGGCATTAACTGGGCTAAATCCACTGTGTTCCCGCTTACTGCTGGTACCTGTGCGGTAGAAATGGACTTTCCGCTGACGTGGTCGACTGACCCGGTGAAGTACCTGGGGATATGGCTTCACAGGGACCCAGAGGTGGTGATTACTGCAAATTATGGCCGTGTTCTTGCTCAGATCACTGACCAGGCGACGCGCTGGGCTAAGTTACCGCTTTCACTGGCGGATCGTATCGCAGTCACGAAGTTGACAATTTTGCCCAAACTTCTCTATTTGTTTGTTAATATCCCCCTCCGTCTGAATCTTGCGCTGTTCAATATGCTTCAGTCGGCCTTGTTGTCTTTTGTCTGGGGAGGCAGGAAGCCTCGTTGTAGCTGGAGTGTGCTGACCCAACCTTTCGAGCGTGGAGGCTTTGAAGCTCCTGACCTGCGGTTATATTACTTGTGCGCTCAGGCGCAGTTCGCACACTTCTGGTACTTTCCACAGCGGTTCCAGCTGCACACTGCTATTGAGGCGGACTCTGTGCTCCCGGTGCCACTGATGGCGGCTGCATTGTTGGGCGGTGGTGGTGGGCCTCGTTCTGAAATCAACCCTGTTCATTGCACGGCGTGGGCATGGAAGACTCTTGCCAAGCGGGCGCAATTGGACTATCTCTACGCCCCTGCGCTGCCGATTGGAGCCCATCCGGCTATCTCCGCCGCTCGAGAGCAAGCTGCCTTGAAGGCTCTGGGGGAGGTAGGGATTACTCAGCTGGGGGATCTATATAAGCAGGGCCGGTTTCGATCGCTATCAGACCTACAGGATGGCCATGACAAGGGAATGATGCTGGGGTTTACCTATGTTCGGGTGCGGCAGGCGATCCGGGATATTTACCCTGATTATCCTACTGAGCCTCGAACATTGCTGGCACTGCGGGCGGTGCTGGCAGGGGGGGACCGTAGGGGACTGATAACTAAATTATACACTGCCTCACAGAGGGAAGGGGATTCTATCGCAAGCCCTTCATATATCAAATGGAATACTGTGCTGGGCGCCTCCTTGTCACTGGATGCATGGAAGTTTTGCTGTTCATTGTCTGGCCGCCTCACGGCGAATTGTAATCTTCGTATTATACATTTCAAATACCTACATCAGTTATATTACACACCTTTGCAATTGCGGAGATTTGGATTGCGGGAGAGCGCATGCTGTGTGCGGTGTGGGCAGGCTGATGCGGATTTTATGCATCTCGCCTGGCAATGTGACAGAATATATTATTTTTGGGTTCAGGTCACGAAGGTGCTCACTGATGTGGTATTGGAAACTGTGGTGTGTGCGCCTGATGTCTGCCTACTGGGCTGGGTACAGAAACTTAAACCATGTAACCGGAGACTTGTAGCTGTCTCTACTTTATTTGCTAAGCGGGCGGTGGCGCAATGCTGGGGTGCAAAAACTGTCCCAACAGTTAAAAAATGGGTCAGTGACTTGTTATACTGCAGGGAACAATTGGGAATTTACGCGGAGGAGTTGCCCGAGGCCTCGCGACCCACGGATTTTTGGGCTCCACTTACGGGGTACCTACTAGGGAACCCTGATTTACAGTAACCTGTTGTGATTATGTATTGACTCTTTGAGGCGGTGGGACTGGGTCTGATGTTGAGGTTTGCTATGTGTCGGGAGGTGTACTCTACTCTGGGTTTACGGTCTAATGTTTACAGTGCCGGGAATTGGGGGGTGGAGGGTTTGTTGCTTGGGGTTTGTTTCGTAATGTCTCCAAAACAAAAACAAAGCTTGTAATGATATCTTGATATTCATGTTTTCTTCGGTCCCTATCACGGGGCGTTGTATGTTTTGAATCTACTTGCTACAAGCTGCTCAATTAAAAAAAAAAAAAGATTACCAAAAGAAACTGTGAGGTTGAGAGTGTCAGTTGGAGTATGGGCTGAGAAGCAGGGAGGCTGCTCCTGGTGGGACTATCCTAAGATCTAAGCTAAGAACCTATGAATATTCTTATCTGCAACCAAGACCAATAAACCATTATCTGTAACCTACAGCTCGGCTACTGGACATTTTCATTATAGCAAAACAATTTTTGCCCTGTGCAAGATGTATCAATCCGCAACAGAGTAAAGAATTGACCAATTACTGTCATAGACTGCACATATAGTGCTGAGAAACACTGGATCAATAATACATCTGGCCCACAAATACAATAGTAGTACCTAGCGTACTCAAATTTACTAGTACAGATTATGCTTTAGTAGGCCGTCCCGCTATTATAAATTAGAGCATGGGAAAAAATCAGATTCAAAGTTAGTATATATCTCTGGCAGCCCGAAACAGAGTCCTAACTTCTGCTGTCTGTCTTTTTTTTGTTATTAGGGGTTATCGCTGCGGTTTTTGTGACATTGCTCACAGTTATGGTCCTCATCATCGTCTACCTGTACAAGCACAAGGGCAGCTATGTCACCAACGAGCAACAGGACGAAGAAGCCAACAAGGCCCTTCAGATGGAGAACAACACGCAACGCGCAGAAAAGGAAGAGTACTACATGTAACTTATCTGGTACCTCAAGCGGACACTTGGGCCTTTTCCGTGCCCACTCTTTTATTTATTGAAGTTTCTGCTCTTTCCTGTGGATTAAGAGGTCGCTCATCGCAAGTTATTGAAGTCTAGAAGCCTGCTACTTTTCCTATCACACGGAATTCAAGTTTAAAACGACAGTCTCCATTTATAAAATTAGGAATTTTAAACAGATTGCTGTTTTTTTAAAAAATATCGCACCGTAACATTGAATGGAAAAAAGATGATAATCATGTCTTGGCTTTTTTACATTTTCTTTTGAGTTTTTAGAATCTAAATGTAGGCTGGGATTTAGAGTTCATTTGGCTAACTATTAAAGAGAGAACTTTCCTATTTTCCCGAGTGTATTATATGAAGAATACTATTGTTTTTAATATACACATCACCCATACACTTTCTCTAGTAAATGTGCATAGTTTATGCTTCCTGCAGCATTACAACTCAAACGAAGCTTGAGGACCATGGACTTGTAAAAATGAATTACTTTAAACTGTGTGAAAAATGACCCAGAAATAGATTTTTAGCAGAATATGTGACTTCTTGACGCAATTTTTGCAAAGCACACAGTTTTAATGTGAGGTGAAGGCTGGCCCTAGAGTTTTTATTGGCCAAGTCATAAATGCAAGTACACCCCTTAAAAAACCTTTCCCTGCACATGCGCATTCACCCACACCTGCACACACACAACGCCTGACCAAACAAGCAGATATATATTTAACAAATGCATTTCACCATTAACTAGGACCAGTAGCAATAATACCTGTTGCTCTCTACAACGCAACTTTTTTCTGTAGCTGTCCTCATGCACTTGGATATACCTGTTGGGCAATGGTGAAACACAAATTAATTAATGAAAAGATCGCTTTAAAGAACACATACATTCTTTATGTTGTTACCCTTTGTATTTCAAACTCTTGAATTTGATGTTGCAACACATAAAGAACATGTGAGACAGTACTTTAGATTTGTTATCACATTATGTTTTTATTTGTACTCTAAGGCAGTCCCAAAAGTGCGTAAGCGCTAAACAAAAGCAACAAGTATGTTAAATAGTATATCACATATAAACGTGAAAAGGGCATTTTCACCCATTTGTAAGTCACATACATGTACTTCTGATGGATAATTCTAACTCCAGATTCCTCACCTTGTGAATATTTCCCCAGGCATCAGACTGGATCTGTGATTTCAACAGCCGAACTCTTGCGCGCTAGTAGGTGGGGCAGTGCAACTCTTTGTCAACGCTGTTCCGATCCGTAAGTGATGAGCAGAGCCACATATAAACGCCACCTAGGCATGCTGACGTCAGTTTCTTTCTTTCTGCCCCTTCAGACATGGATCCAGAGCTCTATTCATCTTGTTTTTGCTGAGTAATTTTCTCCAAAATATAGTCTTTTACCAGTGTGCAAGGAAAATATGTCAGTTTCTAAAACAATAGGGTTTAGACTTTGTAGAGACTGTCGCAAACAAACGTCTGTGACAGGCCCCCAGGAGATATGTTTGTGGGGTCTGTGAGAAGTTGGCCTGGCATATGCTGTCCACTAGTTATAGTGGGCACCTTGCACCAGTCCAAACGACCCTTATTGATGATAGGTTTAAAGACAACCTTTATTGAAAGCTATCCTAGTGGTAGCTATGGAGAGCAGCCTTCAGGCTAAGACTTGAAGGAGTGTAAAGCAGCTTGGTTTACCAGATTATAACCTCTTGAATGACCAAATCAAAGGAGAACCAAACCAGGTATATATAAAATATATGTATTTATTTCTAAACACTCACTACTAATCTCTTTATGAGATTAGAGTCCAAGATACACAATATCACAGTATTAAAACGACAGTAAATAGCACAATATACACTGGGCCCCAGGGGGGGACCAAACCATATATTAAGAAAGTGGTATAAGAACCACGACTTGGCTAGACACAGTGCCTAGAGCACGTAGAATCGCTGTGACCCCAAGGAACCACCCAAGGTAGTGACACAGGAGACCTACGGGGGACGTGTGCAGTGTGAGAACACAGCCGCGAGCGCCGTAGGATTCTATGAGGAAAGTAGCGGTTGGAATTTTAAAGATAAACAACACTTAGGAGAGGACTTTGAGCAAACCCCTTTAGACTTAAGGGGTTCTAGGGCCAACACCCACAGGAGTACCAGAGTACTCGAGTTACCTCACCCAGGGAAGCCGGGTGCATAGGTGTCAAATGGTGTCGGGAATCGTCGTTGATTTCAATGGCTATCTGCTGCAAAGTGCTGCTGCCGTGAAGAAGAAAAGTGTCCGGGATGATCCAAGCCTGGATCGAAGATGTGAAGAACCTGAAAGCAGAGGGGACAGAGTCTGGGTCACTTCACGTGACCAGGAGCGGAGCAATCAAATGCCCACCGATGTCGGGTGCTTCAGGTGCGAAGAGGTGAAGCTTGACTCTGCAGCCACGGGGTCCAGGGGACGTCGAGGACGACAAGGAGCCGGATTCGAGCTGTCCCACGAAGGATGTCGAGTGCTGGGGTGTCGGTGCTCGGATTGAACACAACAAGCCTTGGCAACAGCAACCCACGCAGGAAGAGTAAAGATGCTTTGGTACGGACCAGCAAGGTCCGGGGGACTCCCCAAGCGATGGCGAGTCAGGGCACGTCTGGAGCAACCAGGGTAGCCCAATTAATCTTAGTGTTGCCTTCACAGGGACCCACCAGTCGACGGACCAGGGATCGCGAAGGGACCTCGAGAGAAAACACAAAGGGCCAGCTCACGGAACACTCGTGGAGTGTAGGCTGGCAATCTTCGGTGGAATTGCTGCTCGGGGTCAGGGCTACAAGTAACCCAAAGCTCAGCCTCAGAGGTCGCCTCAAAGCTGATGCTTCTGCAAATGGTCGCGGTGTCCAGGGGTTTGGGTTGCACGGTCTCCACGAGGGATACAGACCTCAGACTTGCTGAGCAGACATATCGACCTCAGAGACCACAGGCACCCACCTCCTGTGTTGCAAAATTCTTCGGAGTCCTCAGGAGCTTCGGAGATGCCAACCGGACAGATGCGTCTTTGGTGCCTGCCAAGCAGGGGAGTAACTCCTTTACTCCAAGGGAGCTTCTTCGGTCATCCAACGTCGTGTAGATAGTTGAAGTTCTGGGATTCTGTATCAGAGTTTCGTCCAGGTAAATCTAAAGTCCTGTAGTCAGGGGTTCTTACTTTATACCCAAGGAAGGGGTGGGACAAACTCTGGGGACCCACCTATGGGAGGGTCAGGAAAGAGGGGTGGCTACACCCATTTCCTTTGTCCAGTTTCGCGCCAGAGCAGGGGCTGGTAGCCCCTGCAACCGGTTTGAGCTGGACTATGCACAGGGACACCAAATGTGCCCCCAGTGCAGACTTCAAAGCACTCTTGGAGTGCACCCACCCAGCCCCAATACACTAAAGCCTGTCTGGGAGGTGGTCACACCTCCCTGTGACAGGAAACCTATTGTCCAGGCCTCCCCTGCCGGAGTTTCGTCCAGCAGCAGGAGTGCAGACTCGTGTCTGTGGCTGCAGCATGCATTTTGTGATGCCAGGGTTCTGTTAAGCTGGTACCGGGTGTACCGGTGGTGCCATGTTTCTCCCTCTAGTAGGGTGGGATCATACCTCCCATCCCAGTTACTGGGGTGGAGGTACGATTCCAAGGTGTTTGACACCAAACACGACATGTTTCCATGCAGCCATTCTCAAGTTAGCATTTACCGGGAGGTTATAATGCACTTAAGAGTATATGGTCTGGCTGCATCACCAACAACCCCGGAATGAAGATTCCGAAAGCTGCAGAGGGGCTCTGCTCATGCATGGGCACCCTCTCACATGAAACCCAGCACCCTGCCTTCAGGATTGTTAAGGCCTGCCATAGGGGTGACTGATAGGTTTACATGTGCAGTGATATGGAGAGATATAGGGAACCTATATCTCAGTAAGGGGTGCATACACCACCTTACACAGGCTGCTGTAGCAGACCTGTTGTGTCATTTTAAAAGGCTTCCAAGGGGTGGCACAATACATGCTGCAGCCCCTGGTAGGCCTCTGGGGTACCTATGCCCTGGGTATATAGTATACCATATACTAGGGACTTATAAGGGTACCCCAGAATCCAATCTGGAGGGAACCTAAAGTACATACAATCAGTTTAGAGTAGAAAGCAGATAGACTGGGGTCCTGATTAGCAGGGCCTCAGTCTGGCTAAGTCGAAAAACAGTGAAACATCAGCAAAAAGTGGGGGTAACTATAAGAAGCAGATCCTACTCTCCTACAGAACCCCCCCCCCCAAACGCAGGGACATTAAACTAACCTTGACCAGTTGAGTCTTCATGTTCTAAGTGGAAATATCTGGAGAGTCCATCTGCATTGGCATGGTTACTCCCAGGTCTATGTTCCACTGTATAGTCCATCCCCTGTAGGGAAATGAACCACCTCAAAAGTTTGGGGTTTTCACCCTTCATCTGTTTTAGCCATAAGAGGGGCTTGTGGTCTGTCTGAACAATGAAGTGAGTGCCAAACAAGTATGGCCTCAACTTCTTCAAGGCCCAAACCACAGCAAAGGCCTCCCTCTCAATGGCTGACCAACGTTTCTCTCTGGGGGTCAACCTTCTGCTAATAAAAGCTACTGGCTGATCCGGACCTTCATCATTCAATTGTGATAACACAGCCCCTACCCCCAACTCAGATACATCTGTTTGGACAATGAATTGCTTGGAGTAATCAGGACTTTGCAGAATGGGAGCAGTGCACTTGGCCTGCTTCAGGTCATCAAATGCCTTTTGACAGCTAACTGTCCACTGAACTTTCTTGGGCGTTCTTTTAGAAGTCAAGTCATTCAAAGGGGTCACTATGGATCCATAACCTTTGACAAATCTTCTATAGTACCCAGTCAGGCCCAAGAAAGCTCTGACCGGAGTCTGGGTGGTTGGAGCAACCCAGTTCATGATGGTCTGGATTTTGCTCTGCAATGGTTGAACCTGGCCTCCACCCACAAGGTGGCCCAGGTACACAACCTGACTCTGCCCTATCTGGCACTTGGTGGCCTTGATAGTTAGGCCTGCTTTCTGCAGGGCCTCCAAAACATTTCGCAGGTGGACCAGGTGATCCTCCCGGGTGGAGCTAAAGACAGCAATATCATCTAGATATGCTGCACTATAGGCTTCCAGGCCTGTAAGGACTTTGTTCACCAACCTTTGAAAAGTGGCAGGTGCATTTTTCAAACCAAAGGGCATCACCACAAATTGGTAGTGCCCACTAGGGGTAGAAAATGCTGTTTTGGCTTTTGCATCCTCAGCTAGTCTGAGTTGCCAGTAGCCAGCTGTCAGGTCAAATGTGCTGAGAAACTTGGCTGAGGCCAAAGTGTCTATAAGCTCATCTGCCCTAGGGATTGGATGGGCATCAGTCCTAGTGACTGCATTGAGACCTCTGTAGTCTACACAAAACCTCATCTCTCTCTTACCACCTTGGGTGTGAGGTTTAGGCACTAAGACTACTGGACTAGCCCAAGGGCTATCTGAGGGTTCAATTACACCCAAATCCAACATCTTCTGGACTTCAGTCCTGATGCAGTCCATGACATGGTCAGGTTGCCTCTAAATCTTATTTTTAACAGGCAGACTGTCCCCAGTGTCCACTTCATGAGTGCATCAGGTAGTCTGACTTGGAGTCAGCGAGAACATATGTCTGAACTGATTGAGAACTTTTCTGCAATCAGTGTGCTGCTGGTCAGTGAGGCTGCCTGCCAAGGCTAACCATCAACTGAACCATCATCAGGGTTCTGTGAGAGCAGGTCAGGGAGTGGATCACTCTCTTCCTCCTGTCCCTCATCAGTAGCCATGAGCAAGCCCATGTCTGCCCTGTCAACATATGGTTTCAGTCTGTTGACATGGAGCACCCTGTGGGGGCTCCTGGGAGTTCCAAGGTCCACCAGATAGGTAACCTCTCCCTTCTGTTCAACAATTGTATGGGGGCCACTCCACTTGTCTTGGAGGGCTGCTGGGGCCACAGGCTCCAACACCCATACTTTCTGTCCTGGCTGATAAACAGTCAACACAGCCTTTTGGTCATGCCTTTTGCAATTCCTGGCTAGCCTCAAGGGTTTTAGTTGCCTTCTTCATATACTCAGCCATCCTGGAGCGGAGACCAAGTACATAGTGCACAATATCCTGTTTAGGGGGTTTGAGAGGTAACTCCCATCCCTCCTTCACTAGACACAATGGACCCCTAACTGGATGTCCAAACAGAAGCTCAAATGGGCTGTAACCAACCCCCTTCTGTGGAACCTCTCTGTAGGCAAAGAGAAGGCAGGGAAAAAGTATGTCCCATCTGCGCCTAAGCTTTTCTGGGAGACCTTTAATCATGCCCTTTAAGGTTTTGTTGAACCTTTCAACTAAACCATTGCATTGTGGGTGATAGGGGTGGTAAATTTATAATTTACTCCACACTCCTTCCACATAGCAGTCAAGTAACTAGACATGAAGTTTGCATCTCTGTCTGATACTACCTCCTTAGGAAAACTCACACTGGAAACATTCCCAGGAGGGCCCTGGCCACCACAGGAGCTGTGGTGGTCCTGAGGGGAATTGCTTCTGGATACCTAGTGGCATGGTCCACCACCACTAGTATAAATCTGTGCCCAGATGCTGTTTGAGGATCTAGGGGACCAACAATGTCAATCCCTACCCTCTCAAAGGGAACCCCCACCACAGGTAGTGGTATCAGGGGGGCCTTTGTAATGCTACCTGCCTTACCACTGGCTTGACAGGTGACACAGGAGCGACAAAACTCCTTGGTGTCTTCAGACATATGAGGCCAATGAAAGTGAGGGACAATTCTGTCCCAAGTCTTGTTTTGGCCTAGGTGACCTGCTAATGGGATATCATGTGCTAGGGTCAATAGGAAGCTCCTAAACTTCAGAGGTATAGCCAACCTCCTGGTGGCTCCAGGCTTGGGGTCTCTACACTCTGAGTAAAGGAGTCCATCATCCCAATAGATCCTATGGGACCCACTAGCACTCCCAGCAGCCTCAGCAGCAGCTTGCTGTCTGAGGGGTTCAAGAGAGGGGCAGCTCAGCTGCTCCTGGCTCAGATCTGCCCTGGAAGGGCCCCCTGTCCCCAAGAACTCAACCTGATCAGGTTCAATCTCCTCTGGGACAGTTCCTTCTTCAGGACTGAGATCATCTCCCTCAAGAGACTGATCTGCATTCTGAGGCAGGGGGGAAGGCACTGCCTTAACCCTACTGCTCCTCCTCTTGGGAGGCACCTGGTCCATTCTTCCAGGATCCAGGGCCTGTTCAGTTTTAGACATTTTTGCCTGTGACCTGGTCATAGCAAACACATCTGCAAGGATGCCCAACATTTCTGCATGGGTCCTGAGCTCAACTTCAGCCCAAGGTGAAGTTTCCAAATCATTTCCAAGCAAGCATTCAACAGGGAGGTCTGCACTTACCACAACCTTCTTAGGGCCAGTTACCCCTCCCCAGGTGAAATTAACAACTGCCAGGGAATGGTCTGTCCTGACATTGCTAGCATTGGTCACTTGGTACATTTCACCAAGTATGATCTGCTCAGGGGCTACAAGATCTTTTGTCACCATTGTGACACTTGCTCCTGTGTCCCTGAATGCCAAAGCCTCTTTTCCATTAATTATAGGCTGTTGTCTGTATTTGCCCAGATTACTGGGGCTTACAAATAGGGAGGCCATATCCATGCCTCCATCACAGACCAACATAGCCTGAGTTGGAACTCTGACTAGGCCAGAGTCCATCTCAGATCCCAGGGTTAACCCTACTACACCCTTATTTGGAACACCACCACTTGGAGCTGAACTAGGGGGAACAGTTGCCTTAGGGGCAATGGTGGCTGGAGTTGAGTCTTTGGTCTTGGTACAATCACTAGTCCAATGGGTTTTCTGTTTACAGATTTTACACCATGGTTTCTTTTGGCCTTTTCCTTTGTTAGATTGGGACTCCCCACCAGATGCAGATTTTTGGGGCCCTTGAGAAGACTTCTGGTCTTTACCCTTCTCCCCACCCTTATCAGAGTTTTTAGAATCTTGCTTCTTGGAGTCACCACCTTGGTTCTGAACCTTCTGCCTCACCCTGGTTCTGACCCACTTGTCTGCCTTCTGACCCAATTCTTGGGGAGAGGTCAGATCAGAGTCCACCAGGTACTGATGCAACAGTTGATTTTGACAGTTATTAAGGATCTGCTCTCTCATGATTAAATTATACAATCCTTTGAAATCACACACCTTACTGCCAAGTAACCAGAATTCCAGAGCCTTAGTAGCACAATCAACAAAGTCAACGCAGTCCTGAGTCTGTGCCTTTTGGGTGTCTTGAACTTTAACCTGTATTGTTCAGTGGTTAGGCCAAACCCATCAATCAGAGCACTCTTCAGGACTTTGTAATTGTCAGCATCCTCTTCTCTTACAGTGAGGAGCTTGTCTCTACCTTTGTCTGCAAAGGAGAGCCACAAGATTGCTGCCCACTGCTCCTGAGGGACCCTCTGTACCTTACAGGCCCTCTCAAGTGCAGTTATCCATTTGTGGATGTCATCCCCACTCTGGTAGGGAGGGACAATCTTGTTCAGGTTCCTATGGTCATGAGTATGATCTCTACCTCTAGGGACACTGTGGCTGCCACCATGGGACTCTAGTCCCAGCTTCTGAGAAGCTCTCTGAAGCTCTAGGGATTCCCTGTCTAAGGCCAATTGCACTCTCTTGATTCTGAGCTTAGCTCTCTCAAACTCAAGCAGTTGGCATTTCTTCTCATAAGAGGATGCCCTTTTATGAGAAGCAGAGGACCCTATAGAAGTACCAGAATGATTAGATTCCTGAGAAGGAGATCTTGATCTTCTTGGTAGACTATTAACCCTTCCAGGTGGGGTAAAGAGAACCCCACTGGGGTCTCCTTCCTCACCTTCAGGAAGAATTGGATTTTCCAGGTTGGAATCATTTTGATCCTCCTGGCCAGCATCAGAATCTGGGTCATAGTAGTGTTCACTACCTGGCCTTTCCTCTTCTGCTGCCCCACCCCCTTTGCCAACCTCATCAGACCCTGGGGTCTTATTGAGGTCATCTGCAAGCAACAACGTTATGATATTGTTGTGTGGTTGGGCTTTTCCCTGTCTTCAATTTCCTAGAGGCACACATAGTCCTCAATTCTTGGTATGAGACCTGGTCATACTTAGTTGGGAGAGACCCACTGGTTTCTGCCCTTGAAGACTTGACTAGTGTGGTGTGGTGTATGCACCTATCTACTCTAGTGGGGCCTACTAAACTCTCTTGAGTTGTAGAAAGGGTGTGCTAAGCCCTTGACACACAACTCTAAGTTCAGTAGAACTTACTGTATTCTAAACTTGATTTAAATGTACCTCTGTACCTATAGTGGTTTTCAGTTAGTCACTCAAAGAGATTATCTGGTAAAGCAATAGCAAGCTTGAATCCAACCGCTGCACACCAATGTGAGAAGTTGGCCTGGCATATGCTGTCCACTAGTTATAGTGGGCACCTTGCACCAGTCCAAACGACCCTTATTGATGACAGGTTTAAAGACAACCTTTATTGAAAGCTATCCTAGTGGTAGCTATGGAGAGCAGCCTTCAGGCTAAGTCTTGAAGGAGTGTAAAGCAGCTTGGTTTACCAGATTATAACCTCTTGAATGACCAAATGAAAGGAGAACCACACCAGGTATATATAAAATATATGTATTTATTTCTAAACACTCACTACTAATCTCTTTATGAGATTAGAGTCCAAGATACACAATATCACAGTATTAAAACGACAGTAAATAGCACAATATACACTGGGCCCCAGGGGGGGACCAAACCATATATTAAGAAAGTGGTATAAGAACCACGACTTGGCTAGACACAGTGCCTAGAGCACGTAGAATCGCTGGGACCCCAAGGAACCACCCAAGGTAGTGACACAGGAGACCTACGGGGGACGTGTGCAGTGTGAGAACACAGCCGCGAGCGCCGTAGGATTCTATGAGGAAAGTAGCGGTTGGAATTTTAAAGATAAAGGACACTTAGGAGAGGACTTTGAGCAAACCCCTTTAGACTTAAGGGGTTCTAGGGCCAACACCCACGGGAGTACCAGAGTACTCGAGTTACCTCACCCAGGGAAGCCGGGTGCATAGGTGTCAAATGGTGTCGGGAATCGTCGTTGATTTCAATGGCGATCTGCTGCAAAGTGCTGCTGCTGTGAAGAAGAAAAGTGTCCGGGATGATCCAAGCCTGGATCGAAGATGTGAAGAACCTGAAAGCAGAGGGGACAGAGTCTGGGTCACTTCACGTGACCAGGAGCGGAGCAATCAAATGCCCACCGATGTCGGGTGCTTCAGGTGCGAAGAGGTGAAGCTTGACTCTGCAGCCACGGGGTCCAGGGGACGTCGAGCACGACCAGGAGCCGGATTCGAGCTGTCCCACGAAGGATGTCGAGTGCTGGGGTGTCGGTGCTCGGATTGAACACAACAAGCCTTGGCAACAGCAACCCACGCAGGAAGAGTAAAGATGCTTTGGTGCGGACCAGCAAGGTCCGGGGGACTCCCCAAGTGATGGAGAGTCAGGGCACCTCTGGAGCAACCAGGGTAGCCCAATTAATCTTAGTGTTGCCTTCACAGGGACCCACCAGTCGACGGACCAGGGATCGCGAAGGGACCTCGAGAGAAAACACAAAGAGCCAGCTCACGGAACACTCGTGGAGTGTAGGCTGGCAATCTTCGGTGGAATTGCTGCTCGGGGTCAGGGCTACAAGTAACCCAAAGCTCAGCCTCAGAGGTCGCCTCAAAGCTGATGCTTCTGCAAATGGTCGCTGTGTCCAGGGGTTCGGGTTGCACGGTCTCCACGAGGGATACAGGCCTCAGACTTGCTGAGCACACAGATCGACCTCAGAGACCACAGGAACCAACCTCCTGTGTTGCAAAATTCTTCGGAGTCCTCAGGAGCTTCGGAGATGCCAACCGGACAGATGCGTCTTTGGTGCCTGCCAAGCAGGGGAGTAACTCCTTTACTCCAAGGGAGATTCTTCGGTCATCCAACGTCGTGTAGATAGTTGAAGTTCTGGGATTCTGTATCAGAGTTTCATCCAGGTAAATCTAAAGTCCTGTAGTCAGGGGTTCCTACTTTATACCCAAGTAAGGGGTGGGACAAACTCTGGGGACCCACCTATGGGAGGGTCAGGAAAGAGGGGTGGCTACACCCATTTCCTTTGTCCAGTTTCGCACCAGAGCAGGGGCTGGTAGCCCCTGCAACCGGTTTGAGCTGGACTATGCACAGGGACACCAAATGTGCCCCCAGTGCAGACTTCAAAGCACTCTTGGAGTGCACCCACCCAGCCCCAATACACTAAAGCCTGTCTGGGAGGTGGTCACACCTCCCTGTGACAAGAAACCTATTGTCCAGGCCTCCCCTGCCGGAGTTTAGTCCAGCAGCAGGAGGGCAGACTCGTGTCTGTGGCTGCAGCATCCATTTTGTGATGCCAGGGTTCTGTTAAGCTGGTACCGGGTGTACCGGTGGTGCCATGTTTCTCCCTCTAGTAGGGTGGGATCATACCTCCCATTCCAGTTACTGGGGTGGAGGTATGATTCCAAGGTGTTTGACACCAAACACGACATGTTTCCAATCAGCCATTCTCAAGTTAGCATTTACCGGGAGGTTATAATGCACTTAAGAGTATATGGTCTGGCTCCATCACAAACAACCCCGGAATGAAGATTCCGAAAGCTGCAGAGGGGCTCTGCTCATGCATGGGCACCCTCTCACATGAAACCCAGCACCCTGCCTTCAGGATTGTTAAGGCCTGCCATAGGGGTGACTGATAGGTTTACATGTGCAGTGATATGGAGAGATATAGGGAACCTATATCTCAGTAAGGGGTGCATACACCACCTTACACAGGCTGCTGTAGCAGACCTGTTGTGTCATTTTAAAAGGCTTCCCAGGGGTGGCACAATAGATGCTGCAGCCCCTGGTAGGCCTCTGGGGTACCTATGCCCTGGGTATATAGTATACCATATACTTGGGACTTATAAGGGTACCCCAGACTCCAATCTGGAGTGTACCTAAAGTACATCCAATCAGTTTAGAGTAGAAAGCAGATAGACTGGGGTCCTGATTAGCAGGGCCTCAGTCTGGCTAAGTCGAAAAACAGTGAAACATCAGCAAAAAGTGGGGGTAACTATAAGAAGCAGATCCTACTCTCCTACAGGGTCTGGGGTCACAGAACGACTCCAGGGTCGGCGATGAATGTGCCCAGATGAACCTGAAGGGCATCCGGGACCACAAGGTGAAACTCTACATCACCATGCATCGGAAGACTGTATACCATGACTGGTCTAAGTTGCAAGGAAAGTCTCATTCCCGAAGTCGTTCCCACGGCAGGTGCTTGTTGTGGTCGAAGTGTTAGAGTAAGTCAAAAATGAACCACAAGAAGTCACCCCTTCCTGCCACTCTTGAACTCCAGAGAGGGCACATGGGGGTCAACGTGACTCTCGATCTGGTCGGGAACTAATAAAGAGCAGATTGATGAGCTAATTCAAAATTTAGTCCTGGTGAACCTGAATTTCCAGGTCCATCAGCGATGTAGCTGCAAATAGAGGCTTTTATGGAGGTCACAATGTGCATATTTAACATGCTTGTAGCTCCCTTTGGTGGACCTTCGTAACCCTAGGATCTGTAGAGGCCTCCTTTCAGGATCCCACCAGCAGGTTTGCCCACTGCGTCATCTGTGCCTGTTGACCCCACTTTACGTTCCGCACTGGCATGTGTGCTGACTTCGGTTCTGGCGCTACTCCTTGCAATGGTTACTTTCACATCAACACCGATACCGGCGCCTGAAGTGGAGCCATTACCTATTGTGGTCTTCTACTCTGATCCAGCTTCGACTCAGCCTTGACTAAGGCCGTGCTGCGATCCCACTGAAAAGCAGCCTATATCGAATCCTTTGGATTCCGATGCCTTGCCTTTACCACACAGCAGAGCTCATACTCTACATCAGCTCTTTGGTAGGGCTGGGCAGAGCTTGCTGAGTTTCACTCCATGGAATTCTGTGGAGTTACTGAAAAACTCTGCAAAATTCTGCAGAGTTCCGCGTGCGGGCGGAGTAGAATTTGCTCTGGTTAACTTTACTCTGTATGTGCCTGACAGCCCGAACAGCGCTACTACTAGTTGTCCACACTTCTAGGAGTTTGAGGTCAGAAATCTGCTTTTCCTCTTAATCCCTCACCCTATGTAATAAAATCACATTTTAGGCATGCTGCTGCCATGTATGTTCGGTATGCTCGGGTGAAGTCGTCGCTCGAGAGTGAAGCGAGCACAGAACGACGTCAAGCATCAGCAACATTTGCCAAAGAAAAGTTGGAAGCTGGAAGGAAAATATGCAGTTTTTCCAACTAAGGCCCCGGACCGATCCAAGCAGCTGCGTCAGGAACTTTACAACCCTCAGCATGAGCGCATATGGCTGAGAACTTCCAGCGCGGCGAGCTCTGCCAATGATAAGGGATGACACGGTGACATGGTGCCAATGGAATAAAATTGGCTTACCTGACAAGGTCCTGCCACTTGGGTGCCCCAGACTCTGGCCTTGCTCGCCGTAATTATGAGGCAGTTCTGGTGGGTCACCCTAAACACTGACCGCCAAACAGGACTGGTGAAGTGTTGGACGGACGCTGGAGTTGACTGAACTCTAACTCCGCTCCTCAGCAGCTTCTGCTGCACCATCCACCGTCGAGAACCACCTGGCCTGTACTGAAGTTCCACTTAGACCGGCATCACAATGTGTCTGTCTGCATCGCGCATTGGTGTATTGATATGGCACATATGCTTCGAGTACACTTTTTCGGGTTAGTTGCATGGGTGCCAGTGTACAAATTAAAGAAGACGGGGCTCAGGTAACCAAATATATGTTATCATATTGCATGCAGGATACGTCGCGCTCTGAGACATTCAGAACAGAAGACGTTTGTGTGGAGATGATGATGGGGAGTAGTAAACTCCGCTATGGTATCGCAGAGTGGGCAAAACTCTGTGAACTCCGCTAGCGGAGCGGAGTTCACTGCCCACCCCTACTCTTTGGATCACTTTCAGATAGTGACAATTCTGTGGAGGGGGAAGAATTCGCCCCACAATACGGTTGGGACAGTTGGTATGCTGGATTGCAGGATTTCAGGAATCTGTACACTTCTCCAGACACCTGGTTTGTCTCTCCCCCTGGTCTTGCTATTGAGGAGAGTGGCTCTTTTGCTATGGTCATAAGGCAGGCTGTAGAGGTCCTTGACCTTCAGCTCCCTACAATGGAGGTCAAAACTAACATCCTGATGGAGATTCTTTTGCTTGGCCAGGCACCTGCTGAAGCTCTCTTACCATTGAATGAAGCTTTAACGGATACCCTTGTAAACACTTCGGTAAAGTCATGTTCTGGGCCCCCAGTCAATCGATAAGTAGCTCATCGACATAGACTTGCACTAGGCAATCCTGTCTTTTTAATGCAACATCCCACGCCAGAGAGCGGAGGAGACTGAAAAAAGATCTGCAGTGGTAGCTGCTAGACCACGAATGTGCCAGTTGCAGATGCCTACACTTATGCCACCCAGAGCTGACAGTGGTCACTAATGCATCACTGCTGAGCTGAGGAGGCCATCTGGGAGAGGTGAAAATCAGAGGACTCTGGTATCTGGCAATAACCAGCGTCCACATCAGTTAGCTTGAACTGCGGGCATTGAAGACCTTCTTACCATCCATCAAGGGGAGGTTAGTACAAGTTCTCTCAAGTAAAACAACTGCCAAGTGGTAGTGCAACAAGGAGGGTGGAGTGGGGTCTTGGGCACTGTGCCAGGAGGTTTTGCGCCTATGGAAGTGGCTGAATCGCCAGGGCATTCCTCTGGTCATGAACCACCTGGCGGGATCTCCAAATGCCAGGGCAGACAAATTCAGTCAACAATGCATAGAGGATCACAAATGGCAGTTACATCCGGACGTGACACTGGACGTTTTCCAGCAATGGAGATAACCTTGACTAGATCTTTTGGCTGCAACCAAGATTTCGCAATGTCAGCATTTTTGTAGAGTTCATAAGAAGGCTCTTTCTTGTAGACGCATTCCACCTTCTGTATGCCTTTCCACCTTTACTTCTCTTAGTTCGAGTTCTGATCAAGAGCGACTAGGTCCAAGTCATCCAGGTGCCACCGGATTTGGCCAAGAAGGTGTGGTACATGGGCATGAGCATCTTTCCTCTGATCAAGCTGCCACTTCGGGAGGATCTACTGTCACAGCAACAGGGCAGGGTCCTGCACTTGGGCCTCTGCGCTCTGCTCCTCCATGAGTAGAGATTAGGTGGCACAGCTAGCTTCCTTCGATCTCCCTCCCACAGTTAAAGCTATTTTGGCAACCAGGCTCCCATTACAAAATTGTTGTGTGGCGGGTGCTGTTAAAGGCTATTTGTCGTCTCTTTCGGCTTTAAGGTTGCTGGATCAGCGTTTGTTTTAAATCACCTATTGTGATGATATATCTTAAAGGTTTACAGCATTTGTTTACACCGAAGACCTTTGTGAAGCCACAGTCGGGCTTGAATATGGTTCTCACTTTTCTAATGTGCATCCCTTTTGAGACAACAAACAGCTGTCCATTATGATTCTTGACACTGGAAATGGTCTTTCTGGTCGCAATTACATCAGATCATTACATGAGTGAGCTGCAGGCCCTCTCGGTCCAGCTGCTTTATAAGACATTCTTTGCAGACAAGCTGGTGGTAAGAACTTGAGCTGCATTTCTGCCAAAAGTGGTAACACCTTTCTATGTTGGACAGGCTATCACCCTTCCAACTTTCTTTGCCTCGCTTCACCCCTCAAAAGAGGAGAGACTCCATCTTTGGACTTCACTGAAAGACCTTGGTTTCTTCATTGATAAGATCAAGCACCATCGAGTGGACGATCAACTCTTTCTGGTCTTCTCGGGAGAAAAGAACAGCAAGGCAGTGAAGAATGAACAACTCTAGGTAGATAGTTCTCTGCATAATAATCTGCTATGAGCTAGCTATGAAGAATTGTTCTAGATATCTGTTAGGCTGCTACGTGAGCTTTAGTGCACAGGTTCATGAACCACTATTGACTTGGCAACCAGGTCTGTCAGGATGGGCATTTTGCCTGTTTCATCCTGTAGGACCTTTCGGTTTGAACCATTCCATAGACCATTCAGCATGAAGGTACTCCTTTGATATCTATTTACAAGGTGAAGAATCTGCTGTTTTAAGTCACTATTAGAAGAACAAATTACTTACCTTTGGTAGCTCTCTACCAACCTCTCACCTCACTGTTCCATGAAATGGACTCTTTCTCCATCTACATAGGTTCCAAACAAGAGATCTGCACACTGCACTGGTCAAGCCAATTTGCGATGGGCTCTTCGTCTGAGAGTACGGACAAGCCTTGGAAATCAACTGTCGTCAGCACTCCTGGGTTGCGCCCTGATCGTCACTTCTGGAGCAGAATGCTGTTGACGCAGTCACAAGGCACCACCTACTGGTGAATAGGAGTACTGCATTTGAGTTTCCAGATCCAGCCTGACGTGTCGGGGAATGCTCACAAGGTGAGGAATCTGTGGTTAGATACAAGAAAGAGCATTACTGATGGTAAGTAACTTGTTCTTCACACATAATGGAATAACTGAATCCGGAACTCACTCAAAGTGAAAACATTGTAAAACAATTAGCAAGTTACTTTGTTTAGCGAATTCAAAATGTTGTCGTTTTTATTGTGACAGAGTATTTAAACGTGCTCCTTGTATTTTCTTTTAAAGGTAATGATTTTGTATGTTAAGATCGATTATTTTTGGATCACAGCCATGCAAGCACCACTTCAGATGTAATAATAACTTTTACCTTTTCTGTGAGAAACAGCAACGCTGACTTTAAAACAGAGAAGGAATGTTTTCCATGAATGAAATAATTTTACCCTTCATGGCCTATGGATGGGTGTTCCAGGCAACTCAGTTGGATAACTCAGTAAGCCTATGGACAAGGGGGGACATTCAGGAGACCGATAATGGAACCCTGGTCCCACCTCTGCTAACTCATTAGTTCTGTGTGCCTTGGCCTCTGGTTAGCAAGTCATTCTGTAAATCTAGCTTAAAGAAAGGGGTGGTCTGTTGGCTTTGGCAACGGGGGAGAGCTTTGTTTTGAAGAGAAGCAAAGTCATTGTTAAATTTTATTTTTATAGCATCTGGAGTTGGAGGCCAAAATACACTAGAGGTTTGTTATTACAGAGACAGGCTTTGAGAAAACCAGATGACAACAGAATGTTGGCCAATAAGAACACATGTTCCTCACCTGATAAATATATGAGTAAAACGCCCAGGTGTCTGTCTTGCATATCTGTATGGGAGCTTTATGAAAAGGGCCGCCTTGGGTCTGATAAATCTGTCCACGTTCACGTTGTTGTTTCTATAATAGCTCTAAAGTTATTTACAGCCAAATGTAGAGTTATGCAGGACAAAAACACTCCATATGGAAGTAATGTTCTGCAAGAGATAATGACTGTATCTTGTCATTCTAAGGCATTTCCAAGGGTAAAGGGGGCATACTTGCTAACAGATAATCAAAATTAGTGACCTGCTTACCTTTCCTCGAGAAAGTAACCCACCTAGAACACAATGGATTGAACAGTTTGAACACCGCGTCGACCATGGGACAGCGCTGTTGCACCATTAACAAGGATCGAGAGTCAAAAGCCATGGCACATTCCAACATGAGATCTCCCGTGGGGAACAGTAAACTTTCAAAATGGGGAACAAATGAGAAACTCAAAATTGCACAGACCGACGAGCCTGAAGCAATGAGGTCTCCTTTAGTTCCTTCACCAGGGGAATGGCTGAAAAAGAAATTAAAACAAATGGTGCATTCTGCAGAACACTTGTCCAAAGAAATTGCGCTCTGAGGGGGCACTTAAGAAAAAACCCACTAGTCCGGGCTCTGTGGACTGAGCCTTCCCATTATATTCCAGGGAAATATCACCTCTGTGCCTCACGCGCCCTCTAAAAATAGAACATTTTTTGCATTTTTTTTTATAGTTTCGCAAAGAAATTTGCTAAAAAGCTACAGGTTTTAGTGGCAATTTAGTGAATAAAATTTGATATGACCTTTCAATTTTTAATAAGTATACAGCCCCTCCCTACACTTCTGTCTTTCACTTACTTTCATTACTTCCATTAGCCCACCCTGCCAACTCATTGATCATCTGTTGTGACAGATAACCGAGAGGCTCATTTAATTGGGGAGGGTAAGAAAATTAAAAGTTGCACGATCTCACAATTTCAGACCTTAGACAGGTGTTTCTGAGGTGCAAGTGTTTCTGAGGTTAAACAGCTCTTGTGGACTCAGATAGCAGAGCTACATCTATCGATGTTGCACACTTGGCCCACAGGCAACAATTCCCTAAAGTGTGAATAAAGTCGTAAAAAACTACCAGTATACATCTTGAAATGTCTTCATATGACACATATGTCATGAAATAACTGCCACAGTAAAAAAGAAATTGCCCTGTACAATCAAATAAATGGTGCATCAAGGGCGCCTAAATCTGAAAGAATTATCATACAAACATCAACTTAAAGTATATTTTAAATATACTAAATTTGTTTGTTGTGGAATTGTGTGGCGTGGAATTCTGTAGTGTTGAGTGGAGTTATGTGTAGTGGAATTATGTGGCATTGTGTGCAGTGGAACTATGTGGATAGTAATTATGTGGTATTGAGTAGTGTAATTATGTGGAGTGGTATTGTGTGTCGTGGAGTGGCATGTAGTGGAGTGGAATTGTGTGGCCTGGTGTTGAAGTTTGTAGCATGATGTGGAATTTTGTGGTGTGGATTGGATGTATGTGGTGTGTAGTGGAATTATGTGTTGTGGAGTGAAATTATGTGGTGTGGAATAGAATTGCGTGGCATGGAACTGTGTGGTGCTGGGTGAAAATATGACGAGTGGAATTATGTGACATAGTGTGAGGTGTATTTATGTGGAGTGTTGGTATATGACATATAGTGAATTTATGTGGAGTGTTGCTATGTGGTAGAGTGTAACTGTGCAGTTGAATTATGTGGTGTTAAGTGGTATTATGTGGAGTGAAATTGTGTGGTGTTGGATTGTATGGTGTGGAATTGTGTGGATTTATGTAGCATGGTGTGGAGTGGAATTATGTTGGATTTTGCAGAGTTACATTTTGTAGAGTGTAATTATGTGTTTTTGAGTTGAGTGGATATATGTGGAGTGTAAATATGTGGCATGAAGTCTAATTATGTAGGTTGGAGTGGAATTGTGTGTAGTAGAACTATCTGGAGTTGAATTGTGTTGTGTGGAGTGTAATTATGGGGTTTGGAGTGGAATTATGTGAAGTTGATTGAATACTGTATGTGAACTGGAATTGTGTGGCACAGAGCTGAGTGGAAATATGTGGTGGTGAATATGTTGAATTGTAATAATAATAATAATGCCACTTGTAGAACGCATGTCTACTTCTTATAAGGTGTCCCAGCGCTAGGATGCTGACTATGGAAGAAGAATTGCTCACAGACTAGGAATAAATTAAATAGATCTAAAGGCCTCGTTTTTAGCTTTTTTCTGAAAATTATTTCGCAAGGGGCTAGCTGAAGGTAATGATGTCCAGATTTTTGGTGTAACTGACTAAAAGCACAACCACCAAATCTGGCTTTTTAAAATTTAGGAATGAAGGCCTGTTTTGCAGCAGCCGACCTAAGATTTCTAGCTCGAACTTAGGGAGTAACCATAGACTGTAGATAACAAGCATTGGCATAGCCAATAGGTCTCACCTTTGGGACCTTATAAGTGTTTAGCAAGCAGCACATTGTAAGACCCAATGCGTAACAAAACCTAAAATAATTCAATGAAAACAGTCTGATAATCATCAACAACCTTCTGGAAAAAGAATGAAGCACGCAATGAGCTTGTGGCGCACTTCCAACAATCAAAAGCATGTGTTGCAAATTATGCTCATGCAACGCGAGAGCAACATGGTGGTCACACACAACTTACAATTTATGCTCCATGTCAAGCCACTGACAAAAAGCACAGTATGCTGTGGCCCTCGCTAATGGGGGATCATTTGTGTGCACCCTCCACTCTCAGCTATACTCAAGCTATCCCGATACTCACATCGGAGGATGTGGAAGGCCACCCTCCGCCTTTTCTCAAAGATTTCGCCCGGCGCAGTCTGTGCTCCTCCCGGTCTAATGAGCAGTTCAGATTCCTGTTTATTGCCTAAAAGCAACAATCACCCACAGACTGTAAACAAACCCGTGAGCCCAGACAGGCAGTAGAGGTGGGGCCTACAGGTAGCGGTGCTGGGAGGAGGGACTTGGGCTGGCAGAAGCAGAGCTTGGGCAAGGGAGAAGTGATGCAACAGAAAGAGGCGTGGAGGAGGTGGCGGAGATTAGAAGAGAGTTAGTTGGAGGTGAGAGCCACTGTGGTGACCATCTTGGTTCTTCCATAGCCACTGCAAAACACCCAGCTCATTAAAACATCTTCTTGTGTTAACTGTTCAATTGTACTTTATATTTTTATTGAGTCACAGTATGTTTCCTAAAACTCAACACTAATGCTTCCACACTAGGCTTGATTGTTGACACACATCACAAATGTATTTTGTGCAGTGATATCTAAACTTGTGTAATTTGTGATGGTTCCCAACTAGAGCATTACTATTTTATGTTAGGACTTTGTTCCAAAATGGCATCCATGTTTTTTGGTGAAATAGAACCCCCTAAACCCCCGTTATTTTGCTGCGTGAACATAGCGCATGCGCGGACTATGAAAATGGTGGGGAAATGAACCATTAGCCTGACTTAAAGTTGTTTGGCTCTGGGGACTTGGTACCGCAGTGTGTGAGCTGTAGTAGAGAAAGAGTGACTGGGTTATTTCAGTATGGACAAAGCTGTTGTGCACCATGGTGAGAACGTACTTTTGGGTTTCGGACGATAAAAGCGATGATTGTGGAGAAGTGCTAGCCTTGATTTCCATGTTCGTGGATGCGGAAAGGTATAGTAGTTAAAACAAACCGAAGTTTATTAAGTTAGCATGAGAAATTATTTAGAAAGTTGTTTTTTAAGCTGTGGCCGTGACCTGTTGCCCCCATCCTTCCCCATGCGCAGCCAATGATGGAGATAGCGAATGAAAAGCGGAACGGGCTAATAAAATAAATAAATTAAGAAACGGCGCTCGGATATATGGAGCGGACCCTGGAACACCAACAAGAAACTAACAAAAAAACAGTGCCCTGAAATGAATAGTTAAGCACTAAAGTGGAACGATGCCAGAAGTTAGGCGTTGCTCCATGGGAAGAAAGAAATGAGCACAAGGTGGGACAAAGAGGAAAGATCACTAGCAAGCAAGCATTTCTAAAGGACAATTGAAGTAATGAATTAAAAGGCAATGGGTGGGCTGTAATCTCAGAGTGAATGAATACAGCATGTCTCAAAGAGACAGCACATGTGCTGCCTAGGTTCAACCAAAAACAGAATGACCCTGCTCCAAAGTAGCAGTTCAGTATTTGTTCTATAGTCAGAGTAAAGTGACCCAAATGCACTGCTCTCTTTTGGCCTTCAAGTAGGTTTATTTTCGAAGAACAGTAAACTGAATACTATAGCTGACTGGATACTCCTAAGTTATTTTCCCCTGCCTTGTTCCTCCTCTTGTTTGATGTGTTCAGTTCTCTGGCTAGACAGTGGTCTTTAAGTTTTCTGAGTAAGAGGAGAGGTGAGGGTGTGAGGAAAATGAACAGAGGGGTAAAAGAAACACAAGACAACAGTATAAAAAGAGGGGTGAAGTAGAGGGAGTTAGATATGTAGATATGAGGCAGAAAGGTGAGGTAGAGCAAGACGTAACAGAGGGAGAGAAAGGTGAGGTTGTCGGACTGAAATGTACAAACAGGTAGGTAAAAAGAGCTAGAGAGATGCGAACGCTTTATGAGAGAGGTAGAGAAATACAGATGGAGTCAAGAAAGTGTAGAAAGGGGGAGAAGCGTGTTGTGCACCAGTTGATGAGGTAGAGCATGGGTGAGGCAGGCTAGAAAGAGAAGTGAGTTAGAAACAGCTAGAGGAAGACACAGGTAGAGAGGTCAGATATTTAGAGAAGTATAGAGATAGCAGTGAGGCAGATAGACCAAGAACATGAGAAGATGTATAGAAAGACATGTTATGTTGAGAGATTGGTAAGGCAGAGAGAAAAGTAAAGAGGGGTGAAGGGTAGAAAGACAGTTGAGGTGAAGAAAGAAAAAGGTGAAGTAGAGACAAAGGGGTGAGGTAGAGAATGAGAGATGAGGCTAGTTCAGAAAGAGTAGAGAGGATGAGGGCAAGAGATAGTTTTGATAATACATCTGGTAAAGAATAAAGAAATCAGACATATGGTTGAAGTGAAACATACAGTGGAATGATCCAGGGAGCAGGAAAGTGGAAACAGTAAGCGTAGGTGCACAGAGAGAGTAAGGTACAGGGAGAGTTGAGGTATAAAAGATGTAAAAGTAAGACTAGAGAGTGGTGGAGAGAAAGTTGAGGTTTAGATAGCGTCTAGAGGAGTATAAACAATGTAAATGCAAGACTAAAGAGTGGCGGGGAGAGAGCTGAGGTGTAGGGAGCGTCAGAGGTATAAAAGATGTAAAGGTATGTTTAGAGAGTGGTTCGAGGGAGAGTCAAGGTTTAGAGAGGTATTAAAGATGTAAGGGTAAGACTAAAGAGTGGTAGAGAGAGAGTCGAGGTTCATAGAGCGTCTAGTGAGGTATAAAAGAGGCAAAGGTAAGACTAGAGAGAGGTAAAGAGAAAGTTGAGGTTTAGAGAGCATCTACATGGGTACAAAAGATGTAAAGGTAAGTCTAGAGTGTGGTGGAGAGACAGTCCAGATTTGGAGAGCGTCTAGAGAGGTATAAAAGATATAAAGGCTTACAGAGTAGCAAGAGAGAGTTGAGGTTTAGAGAGTGTCTAGAGGGGTTTAAAAGATGTAAAAGTAAGACTAGAGAGTGGCAGAGAGAGTAGACGTTTGAGAGCATCTAGAGGGGTATAAATGATAAAAAGGTAAGACTCCAAAGTGGTGGCAAGAGGTATGTTCGAGAGGACGCTGGAAAGAGGTGTACTAAGACAGGTAGATGTATGTAGGTGAATTAGAGGGTCCAAAAAGTGGGGGTGAAACAGACGTAGAGGTATGTGGAGATATAAAGAGAAAGGATAACGGTAAAAGCGATGAAGTGAATTAAGGAGAGAGACACGAGATAGATCAAACAGAGGGTGAATAAGGTGCCTCCTGGTAATGCCTCCTGGTAATGCCCATAGGACCCCCTGGTAGTGCTCCTGGGGTCCCCTGGTAGTGCCCATTGACTCAGACACAGAGTTACTGGCACCATCGGCATCAGGAGCTTCAAAGGTGAAATTACCATGTGTTATGATGGGCGTTAAAACTGGGGCCTTATGTGGGCGTGGGAAGGTCCAAAATAGCAGTACAGGATTCACCAATTTATGTTGGAGCAATTTGCGGAACTATAAATGACCCCTTTGGTGCTCTGCTTTGGTCAACTACACCTAAGTTAAGCGTCAATGAGGGGCACCTACAGTCAGCCCCTGTACATCACACTGATTAATGTTATAAATATGAACACACGTGGTGTCTCTTCTTTCACACTCACCATATCACTGAAACTCCCGCTGACGTCACATGCATGAGTCGCAGAGGTGAAGTAGTTTGAGGTTTGGGTTCTGCGAGGGCCCCCTCTCTTTTTCTTGTAGGAAGAGCCCCCTAATGTTTTGTTATGTCACTGGTGTGATGCTTTTTGTACAGTTTGATGTTATTCTAAAAGCGCCTCCTTTGACACATGCAGCGCTGTTCTGGAGGGGGCTGCTTTTTTGTGCTAAGAGGTGCTTCGAGGGACACCATTGTGTGAACACAGGATGAAACTGGGCCTGGAGACATGTCTGGAAACAGAAATGTGAAACACGCAATAAAACAGATACATGTGTTCCTATTTTATTACAAAAAGGGGGCGGTGGTGCTTTTAAGCTTAGTGAAATTGCAAAGGTTTTGCACAAACTTCTACTAGGAAGGGCTGTGCTACAAATGACAATTCAAGACAGAATAATAACATTTCCAACTTGACAAAGGATGTGTACAGTTTATTTCTTTAAACAGAGCTATGTGTTTTCTATTGCAAGGGGCTCCCTTTTATCAGTCTCTGTTAGAGTAGAAAGATATCTAGATAATTTCACAGTTTGAGCCTCTTAATATCCGTTTAATCATATAAATGCCCCACAGGAGAGCTTAGCAGCTGGAGTCATGAATATGCAGACAATTATTACTATCCCTCAAACCTTGCTCCTGTGGACAGGGTGTCCTTGAGGGGTCTTAATCCGACAGAGTCTGGAAGGGGTGAGAGGGGTTAAAACCCTGCAAGCCCCCTCTATCCATAAGGCACTCTATGCTGCCCTGGCTCCCCCGCCCCCTAAGCACCCCCTCAGGAGAGTTAGTAATGGTGATGCTCCCCTCACCCCACTGCTTTTCAACAGCATTAGCCGCAGAGATGGGATTGGAACAAGTCTTCCCAAGATGGCTCAGCAAGTTAAACGCTCGCCGCTGACATCTAGTCTTCTGGGAGTCCCCTGTGACAATCCTCAAAAGGCCACTTCTGCGTTCCATCTTTCCTAAGTCGGGTAATTAAATACCCTTAAACAGGGAAAGAATACCACCCATTTGCACAACGCTTAGAAATAGCACTGGAGCAGTATCAAGCACTTTGTAAGAAACAGGATATTTTAACGCATCAGTCTTGACACAGAAAGGTGATGCTGGGTCAGTCACTTCAGATTCATCGCTGAAAGACAGAGTGATTCCGTGGAATCTATCAAATGTTAGACTGCTGTCTGTAGGGCTGGGGCAGGGTCCGTGACTTACCAGAATTCCTCCCTGAAAGGCCGGGGAGGGGGGGCTTTGTTGAATGTTGCATCTTTTAAAAGCTGCCAGAGCTTGGACCCTGTCATTCAAGTGGCAGACGTCTGTCTAGGAACCTGGAGGGCTGGGAAGAAAACGTTCACAGGGAAGCTTCTTTCAGACAACAGCTCCAACGCAAGGGGGCTCTGGGCGTGTTTTTACAGCCTTTGGGCTTGGGCACAACAAATTGTCAAGAAATCACAGACCGTGTCCCTGTAGGTGTCCGGGAGGAAGCTCGCTGTCCGGCATTATTACTTTTGGGTTCTCAGCCCCCTTCCAGAAGTGTCTTGAACATTAACAGGGACGCTACTGCCCGGCCCTGCCAGGGAGACACTCATTGGGCATCTTCACCATGAGACTGAGAGCCTGAAACTGAACGGTGCCCAGGAGAAAGTGACGGGAAGCCCATGCCCTCGTAGGAGGTCATGTGTTATGTAAAACTATTATTTTTAGCTGAATTTGTGTATCCCCCACAATGTGTTTTTTGGCATCGACCTGTTGTGGCTATGCATGCGTGACAGTTGCCTTTTATATGGAGATCTGTGCCTCAGCACTCTCTTGTGGATAAGGGTGGCGTCCAATTCCTTGGAGAGCAGTTGTCTTTAAGATAGGGGCGTGGTGTCGGAGCCATGAAGATCTGGGAAGGAGGTCACAACCGGGACGAGGCACCCTTCACCCCCTCCCATCCTGTGATTCTGGGCAAATCACTTACTCTCCCAATGCCTAAAAAAACAAGAGAGGAGCGGGGGCGAGCAAGCGCGGCAGCCTGGGCTTGAAGCTGACCAGACGCTCGTGCGTCATGGCCTTTTCCCCGCACGGCCGGCATGTGTTTCCACTATCACGCCCGCGTCTGGGCACGATAATTGGAAACACATGTCTGCCGCGCGCGTAACCGCAGGTAAAAGGCCATGACGCACGAGCGTCTGGTCAGCTTTTCAAACTCCCTAACTATAAGTCTCGCAGAGCAGCGATTGCGCGCTCCTCGAGGCTCGACCTAAAAAGGGCCTTTACAAGAAAGAGCCTTGTAGCAATAACAGAGAGCCTTAAAAGTAATTCTTTGTTTCACCGGCAGCCAGTGCAGTGATAGAGGGTCATCTAGGGAGTCCAAGCAGTGTATGAGCTGCTGCATTCTGGACCCGTTGAAGCCTACCCTTTCGCAATTGGGTAACACCCAGGTCGAGAACGTTACAGTAGTCTAATCTGAATATAAACAGAGCCTGGGCTACTGTTTTTTGCTGCGAAATCAGGAAGGAAATGAAGAATTTTCTTCAGAGATCTCAACATCCCAAAGCACTTTCCTGCAAGGGTATTAATCTGGGCATCGAAGGAAAGTTTCTCATCAAACCAGAAGCCCAGGGCCTTAACCTTGGGCTTAGGAGGTGTTAAAGGACCAAGACTGTCCGGCCACCAAGCGTTGGACCAGATGTTGAAATGCTTGCCCAATACCAAAACCTCCGTCTTGCCGGCATTCAGCTTCAAGCCATTAAGGTCCATCCAAGAGGCAATATCTGACAGACACACGCAGAGAGAAGTGGCAATGAGCTCACTGTTCTGAGATAATGGGGGATGGCAAGTTGTGTGTCATCAGCATATGAAACAATGGTAAAACCATAACACTCAATGAACTCAGCCAGAGGGCTGACGTAAACATTAAAAAGGGTTGGACTCAATGAAGAGTCCTGTGGCGCTCCTTGCTGCAGACAACGTTGCGTCGACTGAAATGGTTTTTGTGAAACCTTGAAAGTACGTTCCTGCAGAAATGAAGTCAGCCAGTGCAGCGCTTTGCAACCAATAACACTGTTCCAGAGCCGCTTGACCAAAATATTGTGGAATATAGTATTGAACGCAGCACTGGGGTAAAGCATAAGGATAGCCGCAGTGTCACCCTCGTCCATAATTCGCCTTGCAAACTCGGAGGCAAGTAGCAAGGCTGATTCAGTGCTATATTCAGTGCTATAAGAGGGGCGGAAGCCTCACTGCATTCTATGCAGGAGCTTATTATCCTGTAAAAAGCTGGCGAGTTGTCTGTTCACATTTTTTTCTGCTAGCTTAGAAAAAGAAGAGCAGTGATATGGGCCAATAATTTTCAGGCACAGATGGATCCAGCAGAGGTTTTTTAACGAAGGGCCGACCATGGCATGTTCCCACTATTGAGGAACGCAGCCAGAGAAAAGAAAGAGAATAATCAATGCACACATAACAGATTGAATAATCTTGCAGTCCTGCTCCAGAAAGATGGGAGAAATTAAATCCGCTGGAGAGACAGATTTGACAACAGAACAAATGGAGGTCAATTCCTTAAGAGAAATTGGACAAAATTGTCGAAGCTTAACATTATCGGCTGAAGAGTCAAACCACATCTCCAACTGCGGATGACTTCTAGCTTCTACTGGAAAGGAGATATAGATTTTCTCTCCTTTTTTAGCAAAAAAAGAGGCTAGTGCATTACAACTTTCTTTAGCAGGCAAAACAGAAGGTGAGACAGAGGAATTATGATGTGAGGGTTTTAATGATTTAACATTTTCACATGTAGAATTATTAGTGGCTAAAATCTGTGAATAGTATGCTCGTCTGAGACTGTGAAATAAGCTGGTGGTATGCTTTTAATGGCATCTTATTATAATCTGCCTTACAAAAGGGTCATAATTGTTTCACCAAAGACGCTCAAGCCTTTTACATTGCTTTTTAGGAACAAAGAGTTCATTGTTAAACCACCCTGCTGAGGGCTTTTGTCTCTGTACAACTTGTTTAGCCAAAGGGGCAATCTGGTCAAGAGCTTCTCTAACCAGCTGTCCATTTGAATGCTGGCTTCACTCACATTGTGGTCCAGAATCAGACTGTGATTTTTCAAAGCATGATTGAGCCTCTCAGGGTTCACTTTGGACTACGTACGGGCCCAAGTGGGGTGGGGTAAGGATCACTGGCATCCTATCAAGGAACAGATTTATCGGGATGGCTAGGTGGTCTGACCACGCCAGTAATAATAATAATAATAATAGTAAATAAGTCTTTATTCAGAAGTAATCACAACCATAAAAGATAAATAGAAACATTCTATAAAAAGCACATCATTACAGTTATGATTCATCAAAAAAAATGAGCAAAATCGTAGAGTCCAAACGGCCGTCAGTCGCATCTTGAACTTCTTGATTTAAAAGCAGCCCTGAGAAAATTCATGACAACAAAAAGAATGAGATCATTGGGCAACAGCTGTAAGTACATAAGTGCAACATGGGCTTGCCTAAATTTCATAGCTTTTAAAAGGGGCTTAAGGAACAATCTCCTGAGATAGCTAAAATATTTGCATAAAAGGACAAAATGTAAGGTGTCTTGTGTAGACCTAGCGACGCAGCCACAGGGCCCTGTCACGTTTGAGGGTAAGGAACCAGACGGGGGCGCCAGGAGATGATAGAGCTGATTAAATCTGAATCGAGTTACTAAAAATCTATCAGAAGCGCTTATAAGGGTCGATAGGTATTTCTCAATTTTCTGCAATGTTTTTGGCAAGACATTCTGTTTTCGCACTGGGTAGCGGCATGTTTAAATAACAGCTCGTTTACTATACTCAAGCCCTGAGGCCTCAGTGTGTCACATTTGAAAAAAATATCTGTCCCGCCCAAGGCCACCAGGGACTCCTTAACATACCGTAACCAGGGTATTTTAAGTGCATGATCTAGTGACAAACAATCTTAAATAATCAAGCAGTTAAACTCGGCCTCATACCTAGACCATATCTTCACCCAACACAACAGGGGCTTCACTGCCACCAAATCAGCTATGTAATTGACTCCTAATGCTTCGTGTATGGTGACCAAGGGGGTGCCCTGTGCAACCCTCAGGATTCGCCTCAGAAACTTGTTTCTACAGCTTCTAAGCCGCTATGTACCCCCAAACCTTGCTACCAATCTGGGCCTTGGAGACACAAATAGACTGGTATAACTTTAAAATGATCGCTGGGGACCAAGAACCCAATCTATGGGCATAGTTAGCTTTGGCTCCCATGGATTTATTCATGTCGCCCAACTTTCCATCCATCAGTTGTTTCCAGTTAAGTTTTGCGTCAAATAAAGTAGAGGAAAGCCAGGACCTTCGCTAGAGTATGGGTTTCAGCCTTAAAAGTTTTCGACCGAGTTGCCTGAGGGCCAACTTCCAGAACGTTCCATTTTGTGAAGTTAGCTGTCAGGTCCAACCCGTCCATAAAAGAGACAAACCCATTAATCAGAGCTTGGAGGCCCATAGGTGTGCGTGCCATCAGCACCGCATCATCGGCGTATAAAAGAACTGGCAATGCTTTCCTATCCACTCGTGGGCAATCAGAATGTAGTGTGGTCAGGGCGGCTTCTAAGCCGTTAATATAGATGGTAAATAAAAAGGGGCTAGAATGCAACCTTGGTGGACTCCCCTGGTGCAACTAAAAAAATCAGTGAGGCCCCCCCCCTTTGTGAATATCTGACTGCTGCTGCGGTGTGGGCTTGAAGGTTCATTAATAGAGTTACAATAGCGGGCTCAATTTCCACAGAGGTGAGTAGGTCCCACAGTTTCTTACGGTTTACCCGGTCTAAGGCAGCCGTGTTGTCCATAAAGCCCCAAAAAAGTGCACCGGGTTGAGCTACCATATATTTGGACACTAGTAGGTAGAGGTTAAGGTATTGCTCGGTAGTTGATTTACCCAAGTGGAAACCAAACTGCACCTCAGAAATTACGTGATTCGTGTCAGCCCAAGTGGAAAGCCTAGTCAATAAAAACCGACCCAGAACCTTAACTGTGGAATCAATGAGGGAAATGGGACGGTAACAGTAAGGATTGTCCTTATCCCCCTTCTTGAAAACTGGGACGATGGTAGCACCCTGGTCAAAACCAGAGCCAACACTTCTGTTTTCTCCCGGAAAGGATCCTGTGGAATCCCATTGGGTCCTGGCGCCTTATTCCGTAACAATCCCTCAATGCCCAGGCGTACTTCCTCCAAGGAGAAAGTAACTGGAGTATCTCCCTGACTGGGTTCTATCTCATTGAAGAGTCCTTCACTATGTCCGAAGTTATACACTCCTACAAAGTGATCAATCCATTGTTTTGGGGTAATATGATGGCATAATATAGGCCTTGATGGCTCTGAAAAGCAAGGTCTGTTTATGACCTGCCAGAAAGGTGAACTATTGCGTTGCTCACTCGCTTGTATTAGCTCGTTCCATGCCTGTCTTTGTAGCAAATGCCTCTGTTCTCTCAATGCCCCCTTATAATTACTACAAGAACTGCAGTGCGCATGGTGTATTGCGTGAAGGCATGCCTGGCGCTATCATGGAATTTCATTGGGTCAGGCATGCCTTCACACAATACGCCATGCGCACTAAAGATCTTCCTGTTAATTGAATTCTCTGAGCCGGAGCAGCGGAAGCAACGTGCAGCCAGCAGCAGGTGCAGGACACCATTTGGGAGGTAGGTAAGTCCTAGACTCCTGTCCTCTGCACCCATATACTCCGCTCCGCTGCGAGTGCGGAGTTTTTGAAAACTTCACACTCCAAACGGAGTGCAGTGTTCTACAACTCAGCAAACTCCGCTGGCGGAGCAGAGTTAACAGCCCACCTTTACTTTTTTATCTTCCCAGACCCACAGTGCTCGAGGGCTACGAAAATAATTAAGCACCCACACGCTCTTCCTGCTCTAGAGCCTGCGGCCAGGCAAAAAAAAGGTTTTATACCCCTCTAGGAAGAAATTATTCTCAACTTCCCATGTTTCTTGAAGGCAAATAATATTAGAGGACTTAATAATCAAAATCCATCTTTCGTCTAAAAACATTGCTGATAGGCCTGCCACGTTCCATGAAACAAGGCTTAAATCTTTCCCGGTACCCTGGTTGTGGCTTAAAAAGGGGATTATAGAGCCTGCAGAAGGGTCTGTGGCCCCATGGGAAGATGACCTGCTAAGTTGATGCTCTAAATTTAGCAGAGGCAAGACCTCGGTATTTACCGCATTCTGTGAGGGCAGCCCTCATGGAAGACCCAGAGGTGTACTTCTGATGATGTTCTCTGGAAGTCAATCCAGATCGTTGAGATCCGCCAGAGGAGCGTATCGGTTTGAAGATGCCTGGGACTCGCCCAGGGCGTATTCTAACCCACCACAGGCAAAAATCTGAGCCCTATTTGGAATACTCTGAGAGGGTCTGTAAAAGAAGCCAAGCTGAAGAGGTTTAATACCAGATTAATGAAAGTAAGTCTGGGAAGAGCACCTCACAATGTTTCGTACCATTTCTCGGTATCTGATGGTGATGATCACACAATCTCCCTCAAAAGATTTCCGGGAGGGCCCTATCCAGGAGACCCTCCGGGCCATCAGGATGTGCCTGTGGTCTGCAGCATTATATCTAGCATGTTTGCCTAGCCAATGTGAGACCTTGTTGATCAATTGTCCCGTGGTTTCCTGGTTGGGAGGAGCAAGCTCTGGAACTTCTGTCAGGACTAAAGTGTAAGGGCAACAGGCTGGGGAGGTTAATTACTGGTGAGAGGGGGCTAGTGTTTGCAGGGCCTGGGGTCTGCATAGCTACTACAGGTGTGCGTGTCGGGAAAGACTAACTAGCAGAGGCTAATTCCTTACTACAGGAATGAGGAACAGTGGTCCTAGTATGGGCATTCTGACTTGTGGCTGCCGGTAGCGTGGCTTTACAAGTACAGGGCTGCCCACTTCTCGAGTGATCCGAGGGGGGCAGGTCGGCGGTCGTGGATTGAATCTGCAGGGGTAGGGAGGGGGAAACGATATTAAAGGAGGACAAAATTCTCTCAGATCTATCAACCATGTCTCTTCAGTCCGCCACCAGTTTTACTATTTTGTCCCAGAGTGGTGTCAATAGATCGGTGAGTGTGTCTGTGATTTTTTGCATTGGGAGCCCAAAAGTCGTCCATGCCCGCAAGTGTGTTTCTTGCGTGTTCACCCCTGACCCCCTTCCGAGCGTCTTGTAAGTCATCACATTTTTTGGCCTTATGCTTCCGTTTAGGGGCAGGAGAGTTCATCAAAACAGTGCCGGCAGGAGAGGCTGAGGACGCCGTGCTGTTAGTAAGGCCAGAGATGGGAGCCTTGCAAACCCTATTGGGGGTAGGGCCATCAGGGCCTATCAATGATACCTCTGTCACTGACTCATGAGTGCTGGAGACAGCAGAGTGAGGGCATCCAGGGTTAATGGCGGGGTGAGCCTCCAGGCCCTCCAGGGCCTACCGAGAGCCTCCTTTCCGCCCGGTCAATTTCTTTTGAAATGGCCCCCACTGCTTTCGCTAGAAAGGAGTCGATAGTTGAGCGATTTGGCCCCCTTGGTGTCATAGCTTTCCTTTTCCCCATAGTCATTGTGTTACAAAAAAAAAAAACCTCAGAGGGACAAAGGCAGAGGATCGTAGCACTAAAAGATGAAATAAGTTAGTTACTTACTGCAGGGTCTTTCTTATAGGTCCTACTGCCAAATATGCCGCAATTGTTGCCCCACAGGATTTAGATGGTAGGGGTTTGCTGGAAAACCAAGAGAGTAGGCCCAGCCCGGGCTCCTCCGGCCGCTGACAGGCGCAAACGAGCCCGCCCTTGGCCCGGGCGCGCCCCATGCTATGGGACACCCAAGCTGGTTTTGTGAGAGTAAGGCCCCTCCCAGACACAAGTGCAGGCTGGGGGACCGAGTCCCTCCCCCGCAGGAGGCAAACAACAGAGCTGGCGTTGCGGGCTTCTCACAGCCCATTCTCAGCAACCACACCAGTAGAATAGGTGTAGGAATTTCAATTTGCGCCATGTTAGTAAACACAGGGTCAAGAGTATGACCCAATCTGTGCGTGGGGGTAGATACTTGCTGGAGAAGCTGCAGACTCTCCAGATCACCAATTAGTGTTTTAGCTGCCTGACAATTGGTATCATCAAGGTGAATATTAAAGTCACCTAACACCATCAGATTAGAATAGCGCAAAGCTAAATGGGACAGTGTGCTAGTGAGGTGGAGAAGTTAGACATAGGACCTGGAGGAGGATACATAAGAGCTCCTGACACAACACATTTTTGGGAGAAGTCAGAGAGAAAAAGGAGGCTTCACAACCCTTAACACAGAGTTCAGGAAAGGAACATTTGAGGTCTCTTTTAAAGATTATAGCAATTCCCCTTCCCCCCGCTCTGTGATGACCTATCTTGCTTGGCAATCGAATAACCTTGTGGAATGACCTGAAGTATGTCAGGATAGTGAGAGGAGTCATCAGTAAGCCATGTCTCAGCCAAAAGACTGTGTCTGGTCTGATTTCCTCAAGAAAATCATACATTTCAGCTTTATGCTTGACCAGCGATCGGGACGCCCCTTTGCTGGAGCAGCTGTGCGCTCTATAAGCTATATAACATAACATAACATCTGCAATTAAGAGAAAAAAGTTTAAAAGAGTGGTGCACTGGTAATGCAGGGCTGGTTCTGGTTATCATTGACATGGGAGTTGGAAGTAAAAAACCAAAATGGCCACACCTAGAGTCCATATCCCCAAGGTTTAGGGACCCACAGCAGGCTTTAGGAGGGACAGGGCACAGAGTGTAACAATTCTTTACAGTGGCAGCAATCCTGCAGCTATAGCTCAGCGCCCTCGTTTTTATGGCCAGCTTCCATGAACACTAGACAGCTGACCAAGATGGCGGTCAAAAAAAAACCAAGTCACGTGGTTTAACACACCACTGCAGACACGAGATCCCACTTTATGTGTCTCCACTAATCGGGAGGATGCCCCCCAAAAAGATTTAAAAGCTCCCCAAAAAGTGCAAAGAAGCAGTTAAAAAGCAGCCTTATTGAAAAAAAACAGTACTCAGAGTCGCTCTAACAGGTGATGTCACGAGGCAATAGTGAACTTGAAAAACACAGTAAAAGCGATGTCTAATATTAAAGGATAGCAGCAATTATAAATAAAGTGCCAGAGAGCAACAATTTTTTTATTGTGGCTGCAATCCTGCAGCTATGTACAATTGAGTGTAATGATGTGGACTTGAATTGTGCGTAGTTGAATTGTGTGGCATGGAATGATTAGATGTTTAAATGTGTTGTGTGTAGTGGAATTATTCGGTGTGGATTTGTTCGTTGTAGAATTGTGTGACAGTTGTGTGGTGTTGTGTTGAATTATTTGGAGTTGAATGGTTGTTGTCTTCAAGGGACCAGCATGTGAAGTGATCTCTGCGGGGCGTAGATTGCTACCGGCAGCATATCTACTGCAGTGCTGGGGGAGCAGCCTTCATGGGAGGTGAGATGATGTTGTTTCTCTTTTCTGTCCTTTCACCCCCCTGAAATTGGCTAAAACAATGTGAATGGCATTAAGCAGCTGCTTTTGCCTCCCCTGCAAGAGCTCGAGTCTTGAGATGACTCCTGCTTCAGGCAGTTGGATTTATCACCGCTTTGAAGTTTCAAGGGGGTCTGCTGGGGGGCATGGTGATTAAAGGTGGCTTGCTGAATCCTCTGTATTTACTCAGTGAGCCAGTGGTGTTTCTTTTGCTCTTCTTCTGCAGCTTATTTATTTCAAACGTGCATCTACATAAGGGGCAGAAATGAAGTTATTGTATTCCTCCTGCTAGAACATGGCAGCAGCAGCTTGTCTGCAGTGATGCCCTTTAAATTACGAGCATCAGTCATTAAAAGAAGAAACTAAGGGGCATATTATCAAGAACGGCGTTAAAATTATCGCCGGTTTAGCGGCAGAAAACTGCCGCTAAAGCGGCGATAATGGGCTTGATAATATGCCCTGGAGAATTCCAATAGAAGCCCATGTTCACACCAGAACATGGACTTCTATTGGAATTCTCAAGGGCATATTATCAAGCCCATTAACGCCGTTCTTGATAATATGCCCCTAACAGTCTCCGGTTTCCTGTCCAGAAACAGAGCGTAGGGGGAATAAAGAAATACAAGCAAGGTCGGTGGGTGAGGAAGGGGATAAAGAGAGACACACATTACACCCCGAGCTGTGGAGGGAAAGAAGCAACAGGAATGAGGCAGGTGGGAGGAAAAGGAGCAAGTGAAAACTCATGTGGAGTGCTCAAAGACAACAAAAAAAAAAGTGGCTCCTAAACGGTAGCAGTGGATGTGCACAAGTACTTGGTCAATGCTCTTGGGGAGGGCCAGACACAAGAAGAGGCATGACGTATGCATACCATGGACTAACGGGAACAAAAGATATAAGAGCGACGCTGCAGGGAACAAATGGTAAGCACATCACGCACGGACCTGGGAAACTTGGCAGCTATGCACAAGTGCCACAAAATGTCCTAAGCATTGCCTTATATACCGTTCATTGCATGATAGATGGAACCCCAGCTCTAACATTTTTCTTCAGTTAGAAGCAGAGTCCTCTATTTGAGAGTCAGGGCCTCATCTGTAGCACTTTCTCCCATTTCCTTAACTTCAGCACGCCCAAACATATACAACGCATCCACTCACATCTAAGCACTGCATTTTCTTTTACTTACGCGTTGCCAATATTTTGACAATTGTGTATTTCCTTCACACACATTTGCACAGAATCACAATTGCAACTGGAATACATGACCATTGCTCTGCACTCAGCAGAGAGGCCAAGGTTTGGATGACAATGAAGTCTGAACACATTTTTGACCCACTGACAGGTACAGTGCGAAACTCGCACTTGCTTCAGCTTCAACTCCAGAGCGGTCAATTGTGTTATCAGTTATGAAAAACCTTGAGGCGACTCAGTCGAAAGTATGCACTGTAACAGGCAGGGCCGGGCAGTGAAGGCCTGTGCTACGCAGCGCACAAGAAACTCACACAAGACAAGTCGCGTGTGACCCTGGCCCCTTTATTTATACCCTCGGACCGAGCCCGGTCACGAGGGGTGTCTGGGGTTTCTGGGGTGCAACCAAGTACAGGAGATGCCGGGGGGGGGACGGACTCCTACATCCCTCCCTTATTTTAGTTCAGAGATAAAAGGGAAAACGAAGAGAAAGAGAGAGAGTGGGAGAAGGGAGAACAGAAAAGGAATAACGTGACAAAAAGGAATAACCAAACAAACGTGCATTGGCATATCAGCACATGAAGTCTTTCAGTCTCTGACTTGGAGCGGGGTTGGGCCGCAATAGGTAGTGCTGACTTTGTGGCTCCCTCACCGGACTGGCACCAGGTGTGCTCCCAGAGGGTCTCCCCGGTGCTGTTGGATGTGATCCCTCTCGCCTGCCGTCTTCCGGTACGGCCGTCGATGGGGAAGAGGGTGCTGAGCACTGGCTGCCAGCCATGGTCGGCACATCGTCATCACTCTCAGGCCCCCACCCCTCTTCGCTGGGGTGGTCCGCGAGGGAGGCATCGCCATGCAGAGCCTTGAACCAGGACACGTTCCTCACTACAGTGTGCTGGCCTCGTTGAGCTGTAATCATGGTGCCATTCACTCTGGTCACTGTCCACACTTCGGGCTCATATGGAGTGCGAAACTTCCATCCTGGATGGCGATCCTTAAGCACCACCCGGGCTCCTATGCGCAGTGTCGGAGTCTTTCCCCTCCGATCCTTGGTCGCCTTTTTGTTGGTTATTCTCCGCTTCTGTTGAGCCCTCTCTATGTCCAGACAGGGCGGGGTCCACTCTGGATCTTCTGGGATGATGTCCCGTGGTGACTGCTTCAGCAGTAGGGAGGCGGGGGCGCACCCGGTCGTGGAGTGAGGTGTTGGTCAGTATGCGAGCAGGAACTGGTGCAAACTCACTTCGGGGTCCTGTTGTTGATCCACGCCGATCCTGAGGGCACTGTTCAGCGTCCTCATGAATCGCTCCACCTCCCCGTTAGCTTGGGGCCATTGTGGGGTGATCCGACGGTGTTTGATAGCCCTTTGTGCCAGGAAATCATGAAAGTCTTGCCCCTGGAATGGCGGCCCATTGTCTGACTTGACCTCTTCTGGGAGCCCAAACAGCGCAAAAGTCTTCTCCAGTACTGGATGGACGTGGATGAATGCCGTAGTCGGCACGAGCTCTGCTATGGGAAACTTCGAGAATGAGTCCATGATTACCACTGTGTGCTGCCCATCTGGGAAGCTCCCAAACTCGATGCTGATTTTCGTCCAGGGATCCCGACAGGGTTCTTCCGTCAGTACGGGCGCCGGAGCCGGTTCTTTCCCAGTGATTGCACATGGATGACAGCGCCTGACTTCTTCGTCCACCATTTCGTCCATGTTGGGAAACCACACTTACACGCGGAGTCTTGCCTTTGTCTTTGCGGCCCCCTGGTGTCCTTGATGGGCAAGTGCAACCATTTGACTGCGGAGGCTTCTTGGAACGATAATTCTTTGCCCTCGTAGTACCAAACCTGACCCGCTGATGCTTAGCTCGTGTAGCACCCTCCAGAGCTGGCGTCTGACATTCTGTTCCTCTGGCATGAGTGACTTGGAGCTGTCAAGGAATCGGTACCACTGTCCACTAGCCAGAGTCTCCTTCACCTTTTCGAGGGTGTCATCTGCGCCTGTGGCTCTCCGGAGGTCTTCTCACGTTATGGCGATCGGGCAGGCATTGGCTTCCACCATGTTTATGAAGCATTTGGTATGTTCGTCCTCCGCCATGGTTTCCCCAATGCTGCCAGGTGGTGGGTGTCTTGACAGGAAGTCCACCGGGTTGTCTGCCCCTGGTCTGTAGATCAGCTGGAAGGAGTAGGCTTGGAGCGGAATGGCCCATCTCTCTATCCTTGGTGGTGCTAGGAGAGATGACTCATTGAACAAGGGTAATAGAGGCTTGTGGTCCGTGACTACACGGAACTGGTGGCCGCAGAGGTATAGGAGGAAATGCTTCCACGCCCACCGGATGGCCAGGGCTTCCTGCTCTATTTGAGCTTAGCGGGTTTCAGTCTTCGACAACGCCCGACTGGCGTATATGACCGGGACACAGGTCCCTCTGTCGTTTTCTTGCAGGAGGACTGCCCCGAGCCCTACGGGGCTGGCGTCCACTACCAGCTCCGTTCTCTTCTTGGGGTGGAAGCACGCCATGGTCGTCTGGTCCAGTAGCGCCTTTTTAATATTGTTGAATGCTGTCTCTTCTCTGGGGCCCCACCCCCACGGCACACTGGACTTCGTAAGTTGGCGAAGGGGTTCAGACAGCGTGGCCAGGCCGGGGTTGAACCTCCCACAGTATGTCACCATGCCAGGGAAGCTCCTTATTTCCGTCGGGTTCTGGGGAACCAGGGTGTTTCAGATGGCATCCGCCTTGCGTGGATCTACACGGAGCCCATCTCCTGAGAATACGTATCCAAAGAACTCAATCGACCCCTGATAGAATGAGCACTTCTTCTTGTGCAGCGTGAGGCCGCAGACTGCCGGACACTGCAGCGTGGCTCGCAGCCGAGCGTGGTGTTCTTCCAGGCTCTGAGAATATATCAAAATGTCGTCACTGAGATTGATCACGCCGACCATGCCCGAAAGGGTCTCTCTGATGGCATTTTGGAACACCTTGGCGGCGGAGGATACCCCAAAGCTGAGTCGAGTGTATCGCCGGAGGCCCACATGTGTTGAAAAGGGTGTTATGTAACGACTTTCCGGTGCCAGCTCCAGCTGGTGGTACCCCAAGTTCAAGTTCAGTTTGGAGAACCACTGGGCGCCATTTAAATCGGCAACGGTGTCGTCCATCGTCAGGGTCACATGCCTTTCTCTCCGGATGGCCTGGTTGGGGAGCCTCATGTCTACACATAGCCTGGTGCCTCCCGGCTGCTTGGGCTTCGGGGCTATCACCAGCGGGGATACCCATGGGGTGGGCCCCGACACCTTCTCGATAACACCCTGGCTCTCGAGGTCTTGTAGCTCTTTCTCCACGAGGGGGCGAAGATGGAATGGTACATGTGAGAAGTTGGCCTGGTATATGCTGTCCACTAATTAAAGTGGGCACCTTGCACCAGTCCAAACGACCCTTATTGATGATTAGGTTAAAGACAACCTTTTTAGAAAGCTATCCTAGTGTAGCTGTGGAGAGCAGCCTTCAGGCTAAGTCTTGAAGGAATGTAAAGCAGCTTGTTTTACCAGTATATAACCTCTTGAATGACCAAATGAAAGGAGAACCACACAAGGTATATATAAAATATATGTATTTATTACTAAACACTCTCTACTTACCTCTTTATGAGATTAGAGAACAAGGCACACAATATTACAGTACTAGAACGACAGTAAATAGCACGATACACAGTGGGCTCCAGGGGGAGACCAAACCATATATTAAGAAAGTGGTATAACAACCACAACTTGACTAGACACAGTGCCTAGAGCACGTAGAATCGCTGGGACCCCAAGGAACCACCCAAGGTAGTGACACAGGGGACCCACGGAGGACGGGTGCAGTGTGGGAACACAGACGCGAGCTCCGTACAACTCTATGGGAAAGTCGCAGTTGGAAATTTAGAGTTTAAGGACACTTCGGAGAGGACTTCAAGCAAACCCAGTTAAACTTAGAAGGTTCTAAGGCCAGCCCCCTTGTGAATACCGAGGTACCCGTGTTATCTAGCCCAGGGAAGCCGGGTGCATAGAGGTCAAGTGGTGTCGGAACCTTTTCAATGGCGTGATGCGAAGAAGTGCTGCTGCCGTGGAGAAGAAAAGTGTCCGGTGTGACCCAAGCCTGGATCGGAGATGAGAAGAACCTGAAAGCAGAGGGGACAAAGTCTGGGTCACTTCACGTGACCAGGAGCGGAGCAATCGAATGCCCACCGATGTCGGGTGCTTCAGGTGCGAAGAGGTGAAGCTTGACTCTGCAGCCACGGGGACCAGGAGACGTCGACGACGACCAGGATCCGCAGGCGAGCTGTCCCACGAAGGATGTCGAGTGCTGAGGGGTCAGTTTCCGGATTGGAGACCAACAAGCCTTGGCAACTGCAACCCACGCGGTCAGAGTAATGATGCTTCTGTGAGGACCAGCAAGGTCCTGGGGACTCCCCAAGTGATGGAGAGTCAGGGCACGTCTGGAGCAACCAGGGAAGCCCACTGAAAGTTAAAGTTGCCTTCTCAGGGACCCACAGGTCAACGGACCAGGGATCGCGAAGGGACCTCGAGAGGAATCACACAATACCAGCCTACGGAACACTCGTGGAGTGTAGGCCAGTAATCTTCGGTGGAAACACTGCTCGGGGCTTGGACTACAAGTAGCCCAAAGCACAGCCTCAGGGATCGCCTAAAAGCATATGCTGCTGCAAATGTGCACAGTGTCCAGGGGTTCGGGTTGCACGGTCCCCACGAGGGCTGCGGGTCCCTGGTTTGCTGAGAGCACTAGTCGGCCTCGGGGAAGCTTGGGCACCCACCTCCTGTGTTGCAAAAATCTTCGGAGTCCGTCGGGAGATGCGTAGATGCAAACCGGTCAGATGCGTTGAGGTGCCTGCCTTGCAGGGGAGTAACTCCTTTACTCCAAGGGAGATTCTTCAGTCGTCCAGCAAAGCGTAGATTGTCGAAGGTTACTTGGTTTCTGTAGCAGAGTTTAGTCCAGGTAATATCTAAAGTCCTGTAGTCAGGGTTCCTACTTTATACCCAAGGAAGGGGTGGGACAAACTCTGGGGACCCACCTATGGGAGGGTCAGGACAGAGGGGTGGCTACACCCATGTCCTTTGTCCAGTTTCAGCCAGAGCAGGGGCTGATAGCCCCTGCAACCGGTTTGAGCTGGACTATGCACAGGGACACCAAATGTGCCCCCAGTGCAGACATCAAAGCACTCTGAGAGTGCACCCACCCAGCCCCAGTACGCTAAAGCCTGTCTGGGAGGTGGTCACACCTCCCTGTGACAGGAAACCTATTGTCCAGCCTCCCCTGCCGGAGTTTCGTCCAGCAGCAGGTGGGCAGACTCGTGTCTGTGGCTGGCAGCATCCATTTTGTGATGCCAAGGCTCTGTGAAGCTGGTACCGGGTGTACCGGTGCTGTCATATTTCTCCCTCTAGGAGGGAGGAATCATACGTCCCACACCAGTTACTGGTGTGGAGGTATGATTCCAAGGTGTTTGACACCAAACACGACATAATTCCTTGCAGCCGTTTCAAAGTTAGCATTTACCGCGAGGTTATAATTCACTTAAGAGTATATGGTTGGCTGCATCACAGACAACCCCGGAATAGTGGTTCCGAAGGCTGCAGAGGGGCTCTGCTCATGCATGGGCACCCTCTCACATAAAACCCAGCACCCTGCCTTCAGGATTGATAAGGCCTGCCATAGGGGTGACTGATAGGCTTATATGTGCAGTGATTAGGATAGATATAGTGAACCTATATCTAAGGAAGGGGGTGCCTGCACCACCTTACACAGGCTGCAGTAGCAGACCTGTTGTGTCATTTTGAATGGCCTCTCAGGGGTGGCATAATACATGCTGCAGCCCCTGGGAGGCCTCTGGGGTACCTATGCCCTGGGTACATAGTATACCATATACTAGGGACTTATAAGGGTACCCCAGAATCCATTCTGGAGTGTACCTAAAGTACATGCAATCAATTTAGAGGAGAAAGCAGATAGACTGGGGTCCTGAATAGCAGGATCCCAGTCAGACTAAGTCGAAAACAGTGAAACATCAGCAAAAAGTGGGGGTAACTATAAGAAGCAGATCCTACTCTCCTACACAACCCCCCCCCCCCAAACGTCAGGACATTAAACTAACCTTGACCAGTTGAGTCTTCATGTTCTAAGTGGAAATATCTGGAGAGCCCATCTGCATTGGCATGGTTACTCCCAGGTCTATGTTCCACTGTATAGTCCATCCCCTGTAGGGAAATGGACCACCTCAAAAGTTTGGGGTTTTCACCCTTCATCTGTTTTAGCCATAAGAGGGGCTTGTGGTCTGTCTGAACAATGAAGTGAGTGCCAAACAAGTATGGCCTCAGCTTCTTCAAGGCCCAAACCACAGCAAAGGCTTCCCTCTCAATGGCTGACCAACGTTTCTCTCTGGGGGTCAGCCTTCTGCTAATAAAAGCTACTGGCTGATCCTGACCTTCATCATTCAATTGTGATAACACATCCCCTACCCCCAACTCAGATGCATCTGTTTGGACAATGAATTGTTTGGAGTAGTCAGGACTTTGCAGAATGGGAGCAGTGCATATGGCCTGCTTCAGGTCATCAAATGCCTTTTGACAGCTGACTGTCCACTGAACTTTCTTTGGCATTCTCTTGGAAGTTAAGCCATTCAAAGGGGTCACTATGGATCCATATCCTTTGACAAACCTCCTATAGTACCCAGTCAGGCCCAAGAAAGCTCTGACCTGATTCTGGGTGGTTGGAGCAACCCAGTCCATGATGGTCTGGATTTTGCTCTGCAATGGTTGAACCTGGCCTCCACCCACAAGGTGGCCCAGGTATACAACTTGGCTCTGCCCTATCTGGCACTTGGTGGCCTTGATAGTGAGGCCTGCTTTCTGCAGGGCCTCTAAAACATTTCTCAGGTGGACCAGGTGATCCTCCCAGGTGGAGCTAAAGACAGCAATATCATCTAGATATGCTGCACTATAGGCTTCCAGGCCTGTAAGGACTTTGTTCACCAACCTTTGAAAAGTGGAAGGTGCATTCTTCAAACCAAAGGGCATCACCACAAACTGGTAGTGCCCACTAGGGGTTGAAAATGCTGTTTTGGCTTTTGCATCCTCAGCTAGTCTGATCTGCCAGTAGCCAGCTGTCAGGTCAAATGTGCTCAGAAACTTGGCTGAGGCCAAAGTATTTATAAGCTCCTCTGCCCTAGGGATTGGGCTGTCTGAACTGGGGTGGCGGAGGGAGCTAAAGAATGATGATGGATTAAACCCAGATCAGTTGACTGGGGGTGAGTGCTTGCAATGTTCAACAGTCCGTCCATCATCCCCTTTGGTTTTGCTATGTTCGCCCTAAATTGGCAGGGTATGCCCAGACTTGGGTCCCTTGCTCACTTTGCCACTGGATTCAAGATAGCCTGGCTGATGACGGCTGTAAGCCAGAAATCGGTCCCAGGATGCTTGTTTCCGGTCCAGGGAAGACATGGCTTGGCAGTTCGGGCTGGACTGTTCCCATGAGGCACAGGGTCAGACTGATTTGCATATGGCCATGTCTGAACTGGGGTGGCGGAGTGAGCTAAAGAATGATGATGGATTAAACCCAGATCAGTTGACTGGGGGTGAGTGCTTGCAATGTTCAACACTCCGTCCATCATCCCCTTTGGTTTTGCTATGTTCGCCCTAAGTTGGCAGGGTATGCCCAGACGTGGGTCCCTTGCTCACTTTGCCACTGGATTCAAGATAGACTGGCTGATGACGGCTGAAAGCCAGAAACCGGTCCCAGGATGCTTGTTTCCGGTCCAGGGAAGACATGGCTTGGCAGTTCGGGCTGGACTGTTCCCATGAGGCACAGGGTCAGACTGATTTGCATATGGCCATGTCTGAACTGGGGTGGCGGAGTGAGCTAAAGAATGATGATGGATTAAACCCAGATCAGTTGAATGGGGGTGAGTGCTTGCAATGTTCAACACTCCGTCCATCATCCCCTTTGGTTTTGCTATGTTCGCCCTAAGTTGGCAGGGTATGCCCAGACGTGGGTCCCTTGCTCACTTTGCCAATGGATTCAAGATAGCCTGGCTGATGACGGCTGTAAGCCAGAAACCGGTCCCAGGATGCTTGTTTCCGGTCCAGGGAAGACATGGCTTGGCAGTTTGGGCTGGACTGTTCCCATGAGGCACAGGGTCAGACTGATTTGCATATGGCCATGTCTGAACTGGGGCGGCGGAGTGAGCTAAAGAATGATGATGGATTAAACCCAGATCAGTTGACTGGGGGTGAGTGCTTGCAATGTTCAACACTCCGTCCATCATCCCCTTTGGTTTTGCTAGGGATTGGATGGGCATCAGTCCTAGTGACTGCATTGAGACCTCTGTAGTCAACACAAAACCTCATCTCTCTCTTACCACCCTGGGTGTGAGGTTTAGGCACTAAGACTACTGGACTAGCCCAAGGGCTATCTGAGGGTTCAATCACACCCAAATCCAACATCTTCTGGACTTCAGTCCTGATGCAGTCCCTGACATGGTCAGGTTGCCTGTAAATCTTATTTTTAACAGGTAGACTGTCCCCAGTGTCCACTTCATGAGTGCACCAGGTAGTCTGACTTGGAGTCAGTGAGAACATATGTCTAAACTGGTTGAGAACTTTTCTGCAATCAGTTTGCTGCTGGTCAGTGAGGCTGCCTGCCAAGGCTACACCATCTACTGAACCATCATCAGGGCTCTGTGAGAGCAGGTCAGGGAGTGGATCACTCTCTTCCTCCTGTCCCTCATCAGTAGCCATGAGCAAGCCCATGTCTGCCCTGTCAACATATGGTTTGAGCCTGTTGACATGGAGCACCCTATGGGGGCTCCTGGGAGTTCCAAGGTCCACCAGGTAGGTAACCTCTCCCTTTTGCTCAATAATTGTATGAGGGCCACTCCACTTGTCTTGGAGGGCTGCTGGGGCCACAGGCTCCAACACCCATACTTTCTGTCCTGGCTGATAAACAGTCAACACAGCCTTTTGGTCATGCCAGGCCTTTTGCAATTACTGGCTAGCCTCGAGGTTTTTAGTTGCCTTCTTCATGTACTCAGCCACCCTGGAGCGGAGACCAAGTACATAGTCCACAATATCCTGTTTAGGGGGTTTGAGAGGTAACTCCCATCCCTCCTTCACTAGACACAATTGACCCCTAACTGGATGTCCAAACAGAAGCTCAAATGGGCTGTAACCAACCCCCTTCTGTGGAACCTCTCTGTAGGCAAAGAGAAGGCAGGGCAAAAGTATGTCCCATCTGCGCCTAAGCTTTTCTGGGAGACCTTTAATCATGCCCTTTAAGGTTTTGTTGAACCTTTCAACTAAACCATTGCATTGTGGGTGATAAGGGGTGGTACATTTGTAATTTACACCACACTCCTTCCACATAGCAGTTAAGTAACTAGACATGAAGTTTGCACCTCTGTCTGATACTACCTCCTTCGGAAAACCCACCCTGGAAAAGATTCCCAGGAGGGCCCTTGCCACCACAGGAGCTGTGGTAGTTCTAAGGGGAATTGCCTCTGGATACCTAGTGGCATGGTCCACCACCACCAGTATAAATCTGTGCCCAGATGCAGTTTGAGGATCTAGGGGGACCAACAATGTCAATCCCTACCCTCTCAAAGGGAACCCCCCACAGGTAGTGGTATCAGGGGGCCTTTGTAGTGCTACCTGCCTTACCACTGGCTTGACAGGTGACACAGGAGCGACAAAACTCCTTGGTGTCTTCAGACATATGAGGCCAATGAAAGTGAGGGACAATTCTGTCCCAAGTCTTGTTTTGGCCTAGGTGACCTGCTAATGGGATATCATGTGCTAGTGTCAATAGGAAGCTCCTAAACTTCAGAGGTATAGCCAACCTCCTGGTGGCTCCAGGCTTGGGGTCTCTACACTCTGAGTAAAGGAGTCCATCATCCCAGTAGATCCTGTGGGACCCACTAGCACTCCCAGCAGCCTCAGCAGCAGCTTGCTGTCTGAGGGGTTCAAGAGAGGGGCAGCTCAGTTGCTCCTGGCTCAGATCTGCCCTGGAAGGGCCCCCTGTCCCCAAGAACTCAACCTGATCAGGTTCAAGCTCATCTGGGACAGTTCCTTCTTCAGGACTAAGATCAGCTCCCTCAAGAGACTGATCGGAATTCTGAGGCAGGGGGGAAGACACTGCCTTAACCCTACTGCTCCTTCTCTTGGAAGGTGCCTGGTCCATTTTTCCAGGATCCAGGACCTGTTCAGTGTTAGACATTTTTGCCTGTGACCTGGTCATAGCAAACACATCTGCAGGGATACCCAACATTTCTGCATGAGTCCTGAGTTCCACTTCAGCCCAAGCTGAAGTTTCTAAATCATTGCCCAACAAGCATTCAACAGGGAGGTCTGCACTTACCACAACCTTTTAGGGCCAGTTACCCCTCCCCGGTGAAATTAACAACTGCCAGGGAATGGTCTGTCCTGACATTGCTAGCATTGGTCACTTGGTACATCTCACCAAGTATGATTTGCTCAGGAGCCACAAGATCTTTGGTCACCATGGTGACACTTGCTGCTGTGTCCCTGAATGCCAAGGCCTCCTATCCATTGATTGTAGGCTGTTGTCTGTATTTGCCCAGATTATTGGGGCTTACAAATAAGGAGGCCATATCCATGCCTCCATCACAGATCAACATAGCCTGAGTTGGAACTCTGACTAGGCCAGAGTCCATCTCAGATCCCAGGGTTAGCCCTACTACACCCTTATTTGGAACACCACCACTTGGAGCTGAACTAGGGGGAACAGTTGCCTTAGGGGCAGTGGTGGTTGGAGTGGAGTCCTTGGACTTGTTACAATCACTTGTCCAATGGGTCTTCTGTTTACAGATTTGACACCATGGCTTCTTCTTGCCTTTACCTTTGTTGGATTGTGACTCCCCACCAGATGCAGATTTTTGGGGCCCTTGAGAAGACTTCTGGTCTTTACCCTTCTCCCCACCCTTATCAGAGTTTTTCGAATCCTGCTTCTTGGTGTCACCACCTTGGTTCTGAACCTTCTGCCTCACCCTGGTTCTGACCCATTTGTCTGCCTTCTGGACCAATTCTTGGGGAGAGGTCAGATCAGAGTCCACCAGGTACTGATGCAACAGTTGATTTTGATAGTTATTAAGGATCTGCTCTCTCATGATTAAATTATACAATCCTTTGAAATCACACACCTTACTGCCAAGTAACCAGCCTTCCAGAGCCTTAGTAGCACAATCAACAAAGTCAACCCAGTCCTGAGTCTGTGCCCTTTGGGTGTCTCTGAACTTTAACCTTTATTGTTCAGTGGTTAGGCCAAACCCATCAATCAGAGCACTCTTCAGGACTTTGTAATTATCAGCATCCTCTTCTCTAACAGTGAGGAGCTTGTCTCTGCCTTTGTCTGCAAAGGAGAGCCACAAGATTGCTGCCCACTGCTCCTGTGGGACCCTCTGTACCTTACAGGCCCTCTCCAGTGCAGTTATCCATTTGTGGATGTCATCCCCACTCTTGTAGGGAGGGACAATCTTGTTCAGGTTCCTATGGTCATGAGTATGTTCTCTACCTCTAGGGACACTGTGGCTGCCACCATGGGACTCCAGTCCCAACTTCTGAGAAGCTCTCTGAAGCTCCAGGGATTCCCTATCTAAGGCCAATTGCTCTCTCTTGATCCTGAGCTTAGCTCTCTCAAACTCAAGCAGTTGGCACTTCTTCTCATAAGAGGACTCCCTTTTATAAGAAGCAGAAGTCCTATGAGAAGCAGAGCTCCCTACAGATGTACCATAATGATTAAATTCCAGAGAAGGAGATCTGGATCTTCTTGGTAAACTGTTAACCCTTCCAGGTGGGGTAAAGAGAGGCCCACTGGGGCCTCCTTCCTCACCTTCAGGAAGGATTGGCTGTTCCAGGTTAGAATCATTTTGATCCTCTGGCCAGCATCAGAGTCCAGGTCATTGAGGTTTTCACTCCCTGGCCTTTCCTCTTCTGCTGTCCCACCCCCTTTGCCTGCCTCATCAGACCCTGGGGTCTTTCTGAGGTCATCTAAAAGCAAAGTCACTATGAGCTTTTGGGTGTTTGGGTTTTTCCCTGTCTTCAGTTTCCTTGATGCACACATGTTTCTCAATTCTTGGAATGTGAGATGGTCATACTTAGTTGGCAAGGAGTCACTGACTTCAGGCCTTGAAGACATTCTAGTGTGGTGTGGTGTATGCACCTACCTACTCTAGTGGGAACTGAGACTCTCTTGAGTTGGAGAAAGGGTGTGCTAGACCCTTTGACTTACCCAACTCTAAGTTCAGTAGAACTTACCTTATTCTAGACGTGATTTATATGTACCTAAGTACCTTTAGTGGTTTTCAGTTAGTCACTCACTGAGATTATCTGGTAAAACAATAGCAAGCTTGAATCCCAACCGCTGCACACCAATGTGAGAAGTTGGCCTGATATATGCTGTCCACTAATTAAATAAATAAAATCTTTTGACTGGGGGAGAATGTTTGCATTGTCAGCATTCCGTCCATCATTTGTTTGCTGTAACACTTTTCACCCTAGGTGGGATGGGTATGCCCAGACGTGGGTCCCTTGCTCACTGTGCCACTTGATTCAAGCTAGCCTGGCTGAAGAAGGGTGACATACCCTGAAACCGGTCCCAGGATGCTTGTTTCCGGTCCAGGGAGGACCTGGCCTGGCAGTTCGGTCTGGACTGTTCCCATGGGGCACAGGGTCAAGACTGATTTGCACATGGCTGGGTCCAGACTGGGGTGGCGTAGTGGGCAAAAGAACGATGGATTTAACCCAGATATTTTGACTGGGGGAGAATGTTTGCATTGTCAGCATTCCGTCCATCATTTGTTTGCTGTAACACTTTTCGCCCTAAGTGGGATGGGTATGCCCAGACGTGGGTCCCTTGCTCACTGTGCCACTGGATTCAAGCTAGCCTGGCTGAAGAAGGGTGACATACCCTGAAACCGGTCCCAGAATGCTTGTTTCTGGTCCAGGGAGGACCTGGCCTGGCAGTTCTGTCTGGACTGTTCCCATGGGGCACAGGGTCAAGACTGATTTGCATATGGCTGGGTCCAAACTGGGGTGGCGTAGTGGGAAAAAGAACGATGGATTTAACCCAGATCTTTTGACTGGGGGAAAATGTTTGCATTGTCAGCATTCCGTACATCATTTGTTTGCTGTAACACTTTACGCCCTAAGTGGGATGGGTATGCCCAGACGTGGGTCCCTTGCTCACTGTGCCACTGGATTCAAGCTAGCCTGGCTGAAGAAGGGTGACATACCCTGAAACCGGTCCCAGGATGCTTGTTTCCGGTCCAGGGAAGACCTGGCCTGGCAGTTCGGTCTGGACTGTTCCCATGGGGCACAGGGTCAAGACTGATTTACATATGGCTGGGTCCAAACTGGGGTGGCGTAGTGGGCAAAAGAACGTTGGATTTAACCCAGATCTTTTGACTGGGGGAGAATGTTTGCATTGTCAACATTCCGTCCATCATTTGTTTGCTGTAACACTAATTAAAGTGGACACCTTGCACCAGTCCAAACGACCTTTATTGATGATTAGGTTAAAGACAACCTTTTTAGAAAGCTATCCTAGTGGTAGCTGTGGAGAGCAGCCTTCAGGCTAAGTCTTGAAGGAATGTAAAGCAGCTTGTTTTACCAGTATATAACCTCTTGAATGACCAAATGAAAGGAGAACCACACAAGGTATATATAAAATAGATGTATTTATTACTAAACTCTCTCTACTAACCTCTTTATGAGATTAGAGAACAAGGCACACAATATTACAGTACTAGAACGACAGTAAAAAGCACAATACACAGTGGGCTCCAGGGGGAGACCAAACCATATATTAAGAAAGTGGTATAACAACCACGACTTGACTAGACACAGTGCCTAGAGCACGTAGAATCGCTGGGACCCCAAGGAACCACCCAAGGTACTTACACAGGGGACCCACGGAGGACGGGTGCAGTGTGGGAACACAGACGCGAGCTCCGTACAACTCTATGGGAAAGTCGCGGTTGGAAATTTAGAGTTTAAGGACACTTCGGAGAGGACTTCAAGCAAACCCAGTTAAACTTAGAAGGTTCTAAGGCCAGCCCCCTTGTGAGTACCGAGGTACCCGTGTTACCTAGCCCAGGGAAGCCGGGTGCATAGGGGTCAAGTGGTGTCGGAAACCCTCGTCGTTTTCAATGGCGTGATGCGAAGAAGTGCTGCTGCCGTGGAGAAGAAAAGTGTCCGGTGTGACCCAAGCCTGGATCGGAGATGAGAAGAACCTGAAAGCAGAGGGGACAAAGTCTGGGTCACTTCACGTGACCAGGAGCGGAGCAATCGAATGCCCACCGATGTCGGGTGCTTCAGGTGCGAAGAGGTGAAACTTGACTCTACAGCCACGGGGACCAGGAGACGTCGACGATGACCAGGATCCGCAGGCGAGCTGTCCCACGAAGGATGTCGAGTGCTGAGGGGTCAGTTTCCGGATTGGAGACCAACAAGCCTTGGCAACTGCAACCCACACGGTCAGAGTAATGATGCTTCTGTGAGGACCAGCAAGGTCCTGGGGACTCCCCAAGTGATGGAGAGTCAGGGCACGTCTGGAGCAACCAGGGAAGCCCACTGAAAGTTAAAGTTGCCTTCTCAGGGACCCACAGGTCAACGGACCAGGGATCGCGAAGGGACCTCGAGAGGAATCACACAATACTAGCCCACGGAACACTCGTGGAGTGTAGGCCAGTAATCTTCGGTGGAAACACTGCTTGGGGCTTGGACTACAAGTAGCCCAAAGCACAACCTCAGGGATCGCCTAAAAGCATATGCTGCTGCAAATGTGCACGGTGTCCAGGGGTTCAGGTTGCACGGTCCCCACGAGGGCTGCGGGTCTCAGGTTTGCTGAGAGCACTAGTCGGCCTTGGGGAAGCTTGGGCACCCACCTCCTGTGTTGCAAAAATCTTCGGAGTCCGTCGGGAGCTGCGTAGATGCAAACCGGTCAGATGCTTTGAGGTTCCTGCCTTGCAGGGGAGTAACTCCTTTACTCCAAGGGAGATTCTTCAGTCGTCCAGCAAAGCGTAGATCGTCAAAGGTTACTTGGTTTCTGTAGCAGAGTTTAGTCCAGGTAATATCTAAAGTCCTGTAGTCAGGGATCCTACTTTATACCCAAGGAAGGGGTGGGACAAACTCTGGGGACCCACCTATGGGAGGGTCAGGACAGAGGGGTGGCTACACCCATGTCCTTTGTCCAGTTTCGCGTCAGAGCAGGGGCTGATAGCCCCTGCAACCGGTTTGAGCTGGACTATGCACAGGGACACCAAATGTGCCCCCAGTGCAGACATCAAAGCACTCTGAGAGTGCACCCACCCAGCCCCAATACACTAAAGCCTGTCTGAGAGGTGGTCACACCTCCCTGTGACAGGAAACCTATTGTCCAGCCTCCCCTGCCGGAGTTTCATCCAGCAGCAGGAGGGCAGACTCGTGTCTGTGGCTGGCAGCATCCATTTTGTGATGCCAGGGCTCTGTGAAGCTGGTACCGGGTGTACCGGTGCTGTCAGTCAGTCAGTCAAAAATACTTTATTCGGCAACTTAATGCCATAAAAGTGCACATAACAATGTAGTACATTTCATATATATATATATATACATTTTCTTTTAAAAACGCAACCATAACGTTTAAAAAAGGAGAACATTTCATAATATCAGTCGGGGAGCCAGGTTTCTGGATACATGAGGGTCAGTACATTGTATAAAATGCAATCAGTTTAATGCGATGGGCCACCTTGAAGGCGCAGAAGGAGCCTAAACATAAGGGCCAACATTAGGGGGAAACATGCTTCTTGTTACTCATAGAATTCAAAACGTAAAATACATAGGGTCCAAGTACGTTATGTAAAGTGCAATGTGCAAAACGTCAGATACGGTCTAAAACAGTGGGCCCACTTAATAATAATACGGGCAATGCCTAAGTTTTAAAAACATAATATAAAAACTGGAAATTAAAAAAAAAAACTTTTTCCTATGCCTGATGGCTCCAGTCAGGAAGCTCGCAACGCCAAAACTGATCGTGGTGGAAGGTAACATTTGGAGGTACAATAAGGCGGGCCTAACTTGGACAAAGTGACACTCTCGGAGTAATGGGAATATGAACCTTTACGAAAAGAAACATAATAATCACAGAAAAAATGAAATGAATAGTATCCTGTTCAGAGAAGTTGTCACAAGGACAAGGTTTTAAGGTGCCTAGTTTGTGGAAACCTTGTGGAACAGCCAAAAGCCAGGGAATCAAATCTAAGCGAAATCTTGTTAATACAAAGCGGTGGTAAGGTTTGCTGACGGTGAGTAGGTATGGCTGAATTTGATTATTCGTAGATAGCATTACATATCTCCTCACCGTTGGTTTTGCTAACTCATTCTCTTCTCTAAGTCCCTGGCGCTTAATCATGAACTGTTCTTTTATATTTCTGATCATAGTTTTGTCCAGGGGTTTAGGTCTAAAAAATAATTCAGGACAACCTAACCATTTTGTCAAATCCCTTAAGTATTTTAGCCATGGGATGCTACCGCCTCTATCAAGCGTCAAACAATCAGTAATTATTGTTTGATTTAGATTTGCGGTGGAGTTAGCCCAGACTCTCAGCCAGCACAGCAATGGTGCTACCGCTATCTGGTCTGATATATATCCCACCCCTAATTCTTCATGTAATATATATGTGGAGGTGGAAATCGGGACTGACAAAATTTTACGTAAAAACTTGTCTTCCTCAAGCTGGATGTCCCTTCCATCCTTGTATCCCCAAATATCACAGCCATAGATTGCCATGGGAATGCACTTTTCTTTATATATTTTCATCAGTGCCGGAATGGGTTTGGTCCCTACTCTCTTGGCAAAGTTTAGTGTGGCCCCGTGGCTCTAGAAAGGGTATTCCTTTTCTGTGTGATTTGTGGGCACCATGTTCCATGCTCGTCGAAAAGTACCCCCAAATAGGGAAAGGTGGCAACCTTCGTTAATTCAGCCCTTTTATAATAAAATGTAAACTTTTTTTGGGACTTTCCAGGGCCAATCGACATGGTATGCGATTTCTTAAAATTAGTTGAAAGATCTAAAGAGTCCATAAAAACAATAAAACCATCTAAAAGTGATTGGAGGCCCACTGCAGTTCTGGCTAATAGAACCGTATCATCTGCGTACAAGAGTGCGGGAATCATCTTGTCGCCAAGTTTAGGAACATCTTTACAGCTGGCTTCTAGGAATTCCCCCAACTTATTTATGTATAACGTGAATAAGAGGGGAGCCAGAATACAACCCTGGCGTACCCCTCTCTTCATGTCCCAGGGGGTTGTCAGATCACCATTGCTGTTATATCTTACGGCAGCTGTATTATTTTCATGAATGGTGTGTAGAAAAGACACAAGCTCCGATTCAAGGCCTATATCATTTAGAATTGCCCATAATTTGGATCTATTGACGCAATCGAAAGCTTGGGTCAAGTCCATGAATGCCAGATGTATTAAACCCTTTTTTGCGACAGTATACTTTCCTACCACCAAATGTAAATTTAGGCATTGGTCTAAGGTCCCTTTCTTTGGTCTAAAACCGTACTGTAATTCAGAGATAACATTCCGGTCATCCAGCCATGCTGTTAGGCGGCTGAGTACGGCCTTGCCCATTATTTTGGCCGCTGAATCTAAGAGTGAGATCGGCCTATAACATGTAGGTTCGTCCCTCGCACCCTTTTTAAAAATCGTAACAATCACTGCCTTTCCCCAGGATATCGGGTATCCATTTTGGCCTGCGGCATTAAAAACGTTAGTTAATATTCTAGCCCAGACCTTAGGATCAGTTTTATATAGGTCTGCCGGTACCCTGTCGGGGCCAGGGGCCTTACCTCCCAATGTAGACACAATTGCCTTTTCCACCTCCTCTACACTGAAGAGAAGCGACATACTTGATTGTCCATCTTCTCCAAATTTTTTCGCTTCCCCTAAATTTGCGTCGCTAAAGATTTGGCCAAAATGTGAAACCCATTTTTCCGCAGGATTAAGCAGTCAATCTTAGAATTAGGGGTTTCAGAAAGGAAGGGACTATTGACTACTGACCAGAATTTGGAACTGTCTTTCAAGACACTAACTTGTTGTAAAACGTCCCATGCCTGTTCCTTTAATTCCTTCTTCCTATTCTGGGTTGCTATCTTGTAGGCCTTTCTTTTGTCCCTAATTTCTATTTCATCTCTGGGGATCGATTTCAACGCCTGTAAGAGTTCCGTGTGGGTTGTTGAGCATGCACCATCAAACCACCTTACAGCCTTCATGCGTTTGGTCCCACCCACCACTGTGAGATCAAATTGTATTTGTCTTACTAAATTCCCGTAGGCTATTAATATAGAGCTACCTTGTGTATCAGAGTCTAAACAGATTTCAATTTCCAAGGAACAGATTGTGTATAAGTTATTTAAAAAATTGTCTGGGATTACTGCTTCCCATTTTAGCCTACGGGCCTGGTCTTTGGAACGGATAACTTTATTATTCAGACAAGTGGTGTGTTCTTCAGTCGTAATAATAGAAAGCGATATAGTGACGGTAAGAGGATTATGGTCACTGAGGCCCGCCCAAGTAACAATTAGGTCCTCAGCAAACAAAGATAATGGAACTGACAATAAAATATAATCAATAATACTTTGCCTACCGTTCCCAACAAAGGTGGGTATCGATGTCACACTACCTGTTTGCTCAAGACAACATAGGTTTTGATTTGAGAGGATGCCTTCAAGCAGGACGCCCGACGGTGTGTGCTCAAAATGGGTAGGCAAGGGCAAAAACTCATCCTGGTCCTTATTTAAAAAACAATTTAAATGACATTGATGAACATTAAAATCTCCCAAAATTAATACATCATAATACAATTGTCTAATCTCCTCATAGTATTCCAGAAAGTCCTTCAGGTCTTGTAGGTGTTCCAACTCATGCCCTCTGTAAAAGGAATTATAAAAATTCACCACTAATACAGTACTACGGTCTTTAAAAGACAGTTCTACCGCCAAAATATTACGTGATTTACATTCAACCAAGTTTATCCTACAGGAGAGCTTCAGTGAAAACATAAGGAGCAAACCCCTCTGGCTCTACCCATATTTGATGGGGTGGCATATTTACAATACGAAGTGAAACCATCTAAGTGAAAACACTCATTTGCGTCCCAAGTTTCCTGGAGGGCAATAATATGATACGTGGTAAGAAAATGTTCCCAATCCAGGTTTCCTCTTTTGGACCTAATTCCCGCTATGTTCCACGATAGGACTCTTTCGCGAACAACCAGACTGGAGGTAGTGATTGGGACGGTTCCTAGATGGTTATCAACTGTATCACCATGATCTAAAACTAGTGGTATATCAGTGTTTTGGGTCACGTTATTTGAGGGTATGTCCTGACATATTTTCCCTTCTAACCCTAGTCAGTCATTTTCATCCAAACTGTGGGGACTAGTTAGTGGCTGGAAGCGATTGCTCATTAACATGGCGTTATCTTTGATAGTTTCATTTACAAGCCTACCCGGGTTCCTGGGTAGCTGCCATTGCCATTGCATAGGGCACGTGCGCTGGCTCGGAGGATAAAAATGTTGTAAGGAAACTGCTATTATTTTGAAGTTTGAACTATTCTTATATGCACAGCCCATTAGCATCTTGGCTTTCTCTGGGTTCTCAAAATTAACAACTATGCAGTCTTCACCATCAATCCTTTATGTTTGCTGGCCTATCCACCCCACTCTTCTGGACATAATGATATCAGATGAAATACTTGAGCCATTTATGACATTATTATTGCACCAATGGGTAACTTTATGTATTAAATCCTGAGCGGATTCCCTGGAATTTTGGGAAAGGGGAGGGACCTTCAATAAGACTGCTACTAAAGGTGCGGATGCAGGGGGCAGGTCAAGTATACACTGATTAGCGACCTTAGGTAAAACAGTATTTGGTTGGGTACATACAGGCGGAATAGCCCTCTCGATACTTAGGGGCATATTTATCTGATCTGTTATGGGATTCTGGACTGCAGGTCTTATTTCCTCGCTCCCATTTATTTGTCTGCTTTCCCTAGCCCTGCCCTCAGTCCCTGAAACATTCGCACCCAGGCCAGGCGGGCATTGGTTCCTTTTCTCTGATGAATTTTCCGCCCCTCCCCCCACAGGTCTAGGCACAAGCGTCACAGCACAATGTTTGTTAGCTATGATAGAATCATGGCATAATTTTTCAATCTTTTCCATCCTATGCAATATTGGTGTTAAAAGGGCCTTTGTCATTTCTTCAAGCCTTACAAATAAAATATCCAATAGTTGTTCAAAGTTCGAACCAGATTGCGGGGATGTTTGTGACCGTGTTTGTTTCCGTGGAGACTTTCTCATAGGCTTATTACAGGCAAGTCGTTTTCTCTTTGATGGGGGTAAATCCGAGGCCACATCACTCCCTTCTACTGTTTTAACAGCCAGGGTATTTAATAGCGTACCGGGGTCCTCCGGGGTTGGCGCTTGACATAAAGGCGCAGCAACGGTGGTAACAATCAAAGACTGGGCCGGGGATACTACAGGATTAATTTGCTCTGCTTGTGTCCCATCCCTATCGCCGGCCGATGTGTGGGCGCACTTCACTGTCTCCAGTGACAGCCTTCTTTCTGTCAGTGCTATTTCTTGTGTGAGCACGTGTGCGGCTTTAGTTAAAAAAGCATCAATTGTGCCAGTCACACTAGCTCCCGGGCCCCCCCCTTGCAAGACAGGGTTTTCCTCTTACCCATAACAAAACAATATTCCTAACCCCAGTATCTCTGAAATAAGGACAAAGTACAAAATAACTGATGGTGGCCCAGGTACCTTATTTTTTTGACTGTTCTCTCCGTTCTCAATTTCCCAGCAATCCAAAGAGGGGTGTCAAAGAGATATGGCCCAGCCCGGCCTCCTCCGGACGCTGACGGGCGCAGAGGGGCCCGCCCTTGGCCCGGGCGCGTCCCGCGCTGCGGGAGCCCGCGAAAGCTTTTGTGGCGCCTCCGGGCGCGAAGGAACCACGTGGGCGGCAGCGGCCGCGATGCGGGCTGGGACCGCTAGTCCGGGTCCCCCTGTATGGCAGCTGGTGGCAGGACAAACAAACGGGCTTCCCGCGCTGCGGGAGCCCGCGAAAGCCTTTGTGGCGCCTCCGGGCGCAAAGAAACCACGTGGGCAGCAGCGGCCACGATGCGGGCTGGGACCGCTAGTCCGGGTCCCCCTGTATGGCAGCTGGCGGCAGGACAAACAAACGGGCTTCCCACGCTGCGGGAGCCCACGAAAGCTTTTGTGGCGCCTCCGGGCGCGAAGAAACCACATGGGTGGCAGCGGCCGCGATGCGGGCTGGGACCGCTAGTCCGGGTCCCCCTGTATGGCAGCTGGCGGCAGGACAAACAAACGGGCTGTCATATTACTCCCTCTAGGAGGGAGTAATCATACCTCCCACACCAGTTACTGGTGTGGAGGTATGATTCCAAGGTGTTTGACACCAAACACGACATCATTCCTTGCAGCCGTTTTAAAGTTAGCATTTACCGCGAGGTTATAATGCACTTAAGAGTATATGGTTGGCTGCATCACAGACAACCCCGGAATAGTGGTTCCGAAGGCTGCAGAGGGGCTCTGCTCATGCATGGGCACCCTCTCACATAAAACCCAGCACCCTGCCTTCAGGATTGATAAGGCCTGCCATAGGGGTGACTGATAGGCTTATATGTGCAGTGATTAGGATAGATATAGTGAACTTATATCTAAGGAAGGGGTGCCTGCACCACCTTACACAGGCTGCAGTAGCAGACCTGTTGTGTCATTTTGAATGGCCTCTCAGGGGTGGCATAATACATGCTGCAGCCCCTGGGAGGCCTCTGGGGTACCTATGTCCTGGGTACATAGTATACCATACACTAGGGACTTATAAGGGTACCCCAGAATCCAATCTGGAGTGTACCTAAAGTACATGCAATCAATTTAGAGGAGAAAGCAGATAGGGATCCTGAAATAGCAGGATCCCAGTCAGACTAAGTCGAAAACAGTGAAACATCAGCAAAAAGTGGGGGTAACTATAAGAAGCAGATCCTACTTTCCTACAGTACACGCCTGTGCCTGAGCGCTGTTGGCTCGACTGCCTTGTCTATGTGGAGCTTCACTTGGTGTCCTTTGAGTTATCCCAAACCCTGGAAGAGCTACGGGAATTCGTTAAGAATGTCTTCCGCATGTGTGTCATGGACTTGCTTGGCGAAGAACACCAATTCCAGATCCTCTGCGGTGTGGCACCCGAGTAGCGTCCCTTTCTGGCCTTCCGTTACGTGGAACCTTGTCTGGATGGAACGTTCCGTGCTGGAGACCTCAACTTCGATTACTCCCAGAAGCGGCATTGGCATTGTGCCTCCATAAGTGTATATCTTGGCCGAGCTGGGGGCGAGGGGTGGTCGAGGTGATAGTTTTTCATACTGATTGGAGTCCATCGCATTCAGTGTGTGAACAGTGGTACCGTTGACCTGCACGTGGCACATTGGAGGGGAGCGTTTCTTTCGGCCTGACCGTCCGGCAAAAGAGATGACGAAGGCATAGTCTTCGTCCTCATAGTCTGCCGCTGCTCCTTGTCCCCATTGCTCTTCTGTGTGAGTGAGGTCTTCTAGCATCAGATGTCGTATGGTCGTGGTGCAGCCTCTTGGTGCGTGTCCTCGGGGTCGCCCTTCACCTCCTCGGCAGATGCTGGCATAGTGGTTGGCCTTGCCGCACTTGGAGCAGGTCTGCCCTCTGACCGGGCACCTGTCCTGCGCCCTGTGGTCGAAACCGCAGTATCCGCACATCCCTGTGGGCCGGCTAGGGGGGGTTCTGCGCGTGTGCAGGTCTGGGGCGCCGTTGTACCGCCTCCACAGACTCTTCTTTGATGTGGACAGGTTTCAGCGCTGGAGTAGCTGAGCTACTGCGACCCGGGCAGCCTCCATCTCATCAGCCCGGCTGTCCGACAGCTCATGGGAGCGTGCCAGGACAAGGATCTCGTTGAGGAATATGCCTGGTTTGCGGAGTATCAGACGTCTCAGCGCGACGGACTTGCACCACTCAATGATCTCCTCCGACTGATCGATGTTAGTGCATGTGCGGGCAAGCTTCCTCAGCCTCGCGTAGAACATGTCTACAGTCTCCACCTCGGTTTGCTGGGCCTGACGCAGTTTGAATCGCTCATAGTCCGGGTTTATTTGGGGGTCGAAATGTCTGTTGAGGGTATTGACCGCTGCGTCGTAGTTGTGATCCTACAACGTGTCTGACAGCGTCTCGAACAGCTCGTATAGCTCATCGCCCCCAAAGTGCATTAGCAGGACGCGCTTCACCGCACCATCCATCTCTCTGATCCCCCAGAAGTAAAGATTGAGGCGACCCAACCAGAGCTTCCACCTGGGCGCCGCCGTGGCGGGGTCGGTGAGCTGGCTGAAGGGGGGTATGGGAGTCACTGACGTGTGTGAGAATGGTGCTGGTGGTGCCTGCGCGGGCGGTTGTGGCGGCGGGGGATCTCCCATTGTTAGCAGATGGTGGCCCCTGTGTGATGTTGGGGCAGCGCTGCTGGAGGTGGGTGAGGTGCTGTTGTGGTACTGTTATTTCCGCAGTCTGCGAGTTACCTTCTTTGTGCTTGGGCCTCGCTCTCCTTGCCCCTTTAAGTGGTCGTGGGTGTGCTCTCCTCCACGGTGTGCTTCAGGCGGTAGTATGCAGGAGAAAAACTGCGGCAGGATGCAGGTGACCGGTTGCAGGCTTGTGTGGTGCTACTGCTGGGCACCAGCTGCTGAAGCAAGTCTCTAGACCATTGTGTGAGGGAGGGGAAAGCGTGCCTTGATAGGCCTCTCTTCAGGCTCCCGGTGTGACTTTTTCCCCCGCTCAGGATCCCTGCAGGGCGGGGCACTCGCTCCTCTAACCGCAGAGCAGGTCTTTCTTCAACGCGATGAGGAGGCGGCCAGGAAACCACGCCCCCGCTGTGCTGTTTTCGCAGGCCTCCCTGACTGGAGTCAGCCGCCCACAGATGTCGGAGTGCGTCTGCGCTTCACACTCGCTGCTGATCACCGCCGCGGGCTTGGGCTGACTTCAAACATGCTCACGCTGTGCTGCCACAGCGGGACACGGGCAGCAGCGCGCGGAGCCGATCAGGTATTGGGCAGCAAAACACACCCGCCGGGGCATAACCACACTTGTCTGGCGGTGCGGGTGGCAGGCTCGCCGCTCAGCGGATCGGGTGAGTGAAGCTACCGGAGGGAGGGCGGGAGTTCGTCACCCCTCGTCGCCAGTGTAACAGGCAGGGTCGGGCAGTGAAGGCCTGTGCTATGCAGCGCACAAGAAACTCACACAAGACACGTTGGTCTCTCTTCAGCCAGTGGTCGCGTGCGACCCTGGCCCCTTTATTTATACCCTCGGACCGAGCCCGGTCACAAGAGGTGTCTGGGGTGCAACCAAGTACAGGAGATGCCGGGTGGGGGGGCTCTCTACATGCACTACATTACAGTGATATGCTGCCCGAAAAAGAAAATAGGGAAACACGTTTCAATCTGCTTTTTTAATTACTACCGGGTCTCAGACCCCAAGGGACACAGCCCAGTTAGAAGTCAGATGGGGGGATTTTGGCATTATTTAGAGTTAGGCAGACAAGTTATTCTGTCACAAACACGACAGATATCTCGTCTGCCGTATTACAATTGCATTATATCCAATGGCACTTGTAATACGGCGGACAGGATATCTGTCCCTATTGAACAAGTTACTTACCTTCGGTAACGATATATCTGTAAGAAACATTAGTTAGTTATAGATTCCTTACCTTAGAATTACCCCCAGGCGTCAGACTGGATCCAGAAAGTTTTTTCGTCAGCAGTACCTCTGCGCGTCGGAAGGTGGCGTCGGTCGGCTCCGCGTCCGTCGTTGGCATCGTGGTCTCCGGGATGACGTCGCGGTAGCTACTTAGATGCCGCCCTCGCGCGCTGACGTCAGTTCTGTACACGACTTTCCGCGCCAGAAACACAGAGCCATGCAAGGCATTGACCACTGGTGCACAAAACTAGGGCCCTGAAAGGATGTCCTTAACCCTATAAATCAGTTCGCAGAACGGGGAGGATGGGTCGGGCGGTAAGGAATCTATAACTAATTAATGTTTCTTACAGATATATTGTTACCTAAGGTAAGTAACTTGTTCATCTGAAAGAAACACGTTAGTTATAGATTCCTTACCTTAGAAAAGATACCCCAGCAATACCAACCCCGGTGGTGGGTCTGCAAACCAAGATCACACCAGAAAGTCCTGGAGAACAGAACGGCCAAAGAAGCCGTCTCTCCGGACTTGGTAAATGTGTGCAGCGATGCCCACGTAGCTGCCTGACAGATGTCATTCAGAGGAACTCCTCTCCCCAAGGCAGTAGTGGCGGCCGTCACCCTGGTGGAATGGGCTCGTAGCCCCACTGGAGGCTCCTTTTTAGCCAGAGAATAGCATGCTTTTATACACAAAACAACCCATCGAGAAATGGTTCGCTTGTGTACGGCCCGACCTTTCTTGGCACCCACATAGCCAACAAAGAGTTCGTCGTCCACCCGGAACTCTTTTGTGCGATCCAGATAGAAAGAAAGCGCAGGTTTTGGGTCCAGACGGTGGAGCCTCTCTTCCTCTTTCGAAGGATGCGGAGGCAGAAAGAAGGTGGGCAAAGTGATAGTCTGCCCGATGTGGAAGGCAGTGACAACCTTGGGCAGGAAGGATGGACGAGTTCTAAGGACAACTTTGTCCGGATGTACAGAGAGAAAAGGATGCTTAGAAGAAAGCGCCTGGAGCTCACTCACTCGTCTGGCAAATGTGATGGCCACCAGGAACGCAGTTTTGAGAGTCAAGAGCCGTAAAGGTCAGTTGTGAAGCGGCTCAAAGGGAGCACACATTAAATAAGTTAAAACCAGGATCAAATCCCACTGAGGCATAACAATGGGAATAGGAGGAAAGAGATGAGTTATGCCTTTCAAGAAGCGACTTACAACCGGGGACTTGAAAAGGGAAGGCTGATCTGGAAGCCGAAGGAATGCAGAGATGGCCGAAAGATAGCCCTTGATAGTGCCCAGAGCAGAGCCCTGCTGGGCTAGAGAAAGAAGAAACAAGAGAACCTCAGAAAGAGGGGCAGAAAGGGGATCCACAGCCTTTACTGTGCACCATGCCACAAACTTGTTCCACCGGCAGGCGTATACCGTCTTAGTGGAGGGACGCCTGGCTGCCAAGATTACATCACAGACTTCAGGAGGCAGGTCGAAAGACGTCAACTGCCGCCGCTCAATCTCCACGCAAGGAGGTGGAGGCTGGACAGGTTCGGGTGGAGGACCGTCCCCTGCTGCTGCGACAGAAGATCCTCCCGAAGAGGCAGTCTGATCGGAGGATCGGTGGCCATGTTGAGCAGCTCGGGATACCTGACTCTCCGTGCCCAATTCGGAGCCACAAGAATGACTTGGGCCCGGTCGCGCCTGATCTTCTTCAGCACTCTGGGCAGAAGTGGTATAGGCGGACAGGCGTACAACAGACCGCAACTCCACTCGCAACGAAAAGCGTCGCCTAGCGAGTGCCGCCTTGGAAATTCCAACGTGCAGAATTGCTGACATTGCGCGTTCTCTTCGGTGGCGAATAGATCTAACCAAGGCTCTCCCCACTGTTGAAAGAGACCTTGCACCACCTCCGAGTGAAGACGCCATTTGTGATCCATCATGCACCTGCGGCTGAGTTCGTCCACCCTGGCGTTCATAGAACCTGCCAGGTGTTGAACCACCAGGGACATGCCCTGATGTTCCAGCCATGAAAAGAGGCGGAGGGCCTCTTGACATAGGGTCCACGACCCCACCCCGCCCTGTTTGTTGCAGTATCACATGGCGGTGGTATTGTCCGTGAACACCTGCACTACTCTTCCCCGGACAGAGGGAAGGAATGCTTTCAGTGTAAGACGAATCGCCCGGAGCTCCAGAAGGTTGATGTGGAGCTCGGACTCCGCCGGAGACCAGAGGCCTCTGATCTCCGCCTCTCCCATGTCGCCGCCCCATCCCAGAAGGGATGCGTCCGTCACTACAGTGTGGTCTGGGTGGGGAAGGGAGAGGAATCTGCCATTGACCCAATCCTGGTTCGTGAGCCACCACTGCAGTTGTCGTGCAGTGCCCTCTGAGATCCGGACGCAATCGGACAGATTCCCCTGATGCTGCGCCCACTGGAACTTCAGGTCCGACTGCAGAGCCCGCATATGCCACCTGGCATGATCGACCAGCAGGATGCAGGAGGCCATGAGGCCCAGCAGCCTCAGAGTCATTCTGACCGAAACCCGGGATAGAGGCTGAAAGATCGGAATCATAACCTGAATATCCCGGACTCGCTGTTCGGGAGGATAGACCCGAAACTGCGTCGTGTCCAGAACCGCTCCGATGAAGAGGAACTTCTGAGAGGGAATCAGGTGTGACTTCGGCACATTGATGGAGAACCCCAGCGAATGCAGGAGGTCGGCCGTAGTCTGGAGGTGGGAGACGACTGCCTGGGGCGAGCCCACCTTCAACAGCCAGTCGTAGAGATAGGAGAAGACTGAAACCCCTGATCTGCGCAGATGAGCTGCGACCACCGCCATCACTTTCGTGAACACCCGAGGGGCGCTGGTAAGGCCAAAGGGGAGCACGGTAAATTGAAAATGTTCGTGGCCTACCGTGAACCGTAGGTAACGCCGGTGGGCCGGCAGGACTGGTATGTGAAAATAAGCATCCTGCAAGTCCAACGCTACCATCCAGTCTTCCGGGTCGAGGGCAGACAAGACCTGAGCAAGCGTCAACATCTTGAACTTCTCCTTCCGGAGGAAGCGATTGACGTCCCTGAGATCCAAGATAGGACGCAAGCCCTTGTCCTTCTTGTGGACCAGAAAGTAGTGGGAGTAACAACCATGACCAACTTCTGGCCCAGGAACGCGCTCGATGACTCCCTTGGCCAAGAGAGCCGTAAATTCCTGCTGGAGAAGGGCCAGATGATCCTCCGACATGTGGTGGTATCTCGGTGGCATGGCTGGAGGGGTAGTCTCGAAGGGGAGGGAGTAGCCCCTTCGGACTATTTGCAAAACCCACCTGTCCGACGTGATGGTGCTCCAGTGGGGGAGGTGATGGTGAATCCTGCCGCCCACTGGCGTGTGATGGGCCTGAAAGGTCGGACTAGGAGGGTTTGGAGGCTGCTGCAGAGGGGGGGTTGGTGGACTGGCCCGCCCGCTGGCCCCCGGAACCACGACGGTTGTTCCCACGTCCCCAGCCGCGCAAAGGTTGGGTAACTTGCTGCGGCCTGTGGCTCTGGGCGGGACGTAGCGGGGCACCCCTTCCGTAGCCACGAAAGGGGCGATAAGCAGACTGCCAGGGCGGGTGGAGAGGCCCAAGGACTTGGCCGTAGCCCGTGAGTCCTTGAAACGCTCTAGAGCGTTGTCTGCTTTGTCGCCAAAAAGGCGAGGGCCATCAAAGGGCTTGTCCATCAAGGTGTTCTGGACATCCCCCGAAAAGCTAGTCCATCTCATCCAGGCGTAGCGACGAAGGGCTACTGGCGTTGAAATTGTCCTGCCCATAGAGTCGGCGGTATCCAGCCCACAACAGATGGTAAACTTCGCCGCATCCCTCCCGGCGGCGACAGCCTGGGAGATGGCATGCATTGCCTCGTAGAACGTACGAAGCTGGGCGGGAGTCGCTCCGGGGCCCGGAAAGGGAGGGAAACGCAGAGTCGACTCTTCGGGCTCAGCACGCGGAGCTGCGGGAGGGGCACCACCCGCCTCCCTTGTCGGGTCGGCCGACCGACGAGGAGAAGTCGAAGAGCGACGATGCTTCTTCGACTTCTTCTTATGCTTCAACTTACCCGACCCGGAGTGCGAAGACTTCGAAGACTTGGACGAATGGTGGTGGCTCCGCGACCGGTCCCTTGACCTCCCTCGCGACCGGGACCTCGAACGGCGCGGAGCCGACTGCCGGTGCTCAAGCAGCTTTCGGGACCGTTCCTGCAAAGCCTTCGGCGCCATCGACCGGCAGTCGGAGCACGACTTGGGGTCGTCGTGGTCGCGCACCAGGCAAAAGAGACACACGTGGTGCGGATCCATCACCGACATCATCCGATGACAGGAACCGCAGGGCTTGAAGCCGGGCATCCCTCGTGCACCAGGAGTCAAAGACTCGAAAAAGAAGTCGACAAAAGTCGAGAAAAAAGTCAGTCAAAAAGTGACTGGAGGTACCGCTCTTCCCGGATCTGCGCTGGCTGCCACGGAAAAAAAAAGAACTGACGTCAGCGCGCGAGGGCGGCGTCTAAGTAGCTACCGCGACGTCATCTCGGCGACCACGACGCCAACGACGGACGCGGAGCCTACCGACGCCACCTTCCGACGCGCAGAGGTACTGCTGACGAAAAAACTTTCCGGATCCAGTCTGACGCCTGGGGGTAATTCTAAGGTAAGGCATCTATAACTAACGTGTTTCTTTCAGATGTGATGAAGTAACCCAACAGCCGAACTTTAAGTAAGGCCCTTTGTTGTTTGTCCCGTTGTCTGCCACACCAACTGATCTTCCCACAGTGCAAGGGAAGGATTGCCACTACACTGACCATGGGGAGCTTGACTTCAGAATAAAGGACTACATTACGTCCCAGCCGTCGGCTCTCTCCCTTATTTCCAGATACAGGCCAGGCTGCGCTTAGACTGTAATATTTTGTATGCCCAGGTCTGTAATGGGAACTACATTTCCACTACCAATATTTCTGCTGCCTATTGTTCATAGCATGTTGGGTGAACAATCGCTATTGCACCGAAGACAGCGAGGACGGCAGGAGAACTTGGTTCTATGTGTACTGAAAGTCAGCGCACCTTTTCACCATTCATTGGGCTCCCATTCCTGTTTCCGTCTAGGGACAGGGCCTTATGCTTAAGACTGAGTACAAGCTGAGCACAGCGCAGTCATACCAAGGGCCAAGGGTAATCCCATCTCACCACTCAGAGCGGCAATGAAGCTGGGCTGGACCAGGGCTCTTGGCCATCGCCCTACAAAACAGGTGATGTTTTGTTACCGGTTTTCCATTATACTTCAGCAACTGTTTTCTGGAGCACAATAGTCCATTTCAGACACTACATTAACAGGCCTTTTAATGGTAACATTTCTAAGTAACATGGGATCCCCTGAAGACACATTCTATTTGACTTGCAATTGAACATGAATTGTGGGGCAATTGCTGCTCTTTCTTCACCAGCTGATCAAAAGAGACCCCTAAGTAAAAGTGGTTACATGGTGAGGGAAATAAACATTCTACACTCTGGGATGGAAACTCTTAAGAAAGGTTAAAAAAAAAAAAAATTCGGCCACTATGAGGAGTACTAAAGTCCTCACTTGGAAAAGAAAGAAGATGAAAAAAGGGGCAGTACTGAGAAAATTGACGCCTGTTTTGGTCAAGATATCCCAGCAAACTCCCCCAAGAAATTAGCAACATATAATTTGATTGATAAATGGTCTTTGTGAAGGGATCATGGGTCAATCAAAAACTAGCGCAGAGGGGGTCGCGGCCTCCCCGGGTCTGGGCCCACTGGGACTGGGGTACCAGGGCACGGGGGTCAGGGGGCCTTCGGGGGGCTTGACCCTGTGTATAGCACACGGCTCCTACCGTGAACGGCGGCCCTACGGTGGGAGGTGCCTATGAATAGAGGATGGTTAGACCCAAGGGACCAAAGATGGTACTGGCATCGGCCCCCCCCACCCCAAAATGAGGGAGGACCCGGTCAACCAGAGAATGCTAGCAACAGAGCAAACACAAGGAGATGATGGACGGAGCGCTGAAACTTTTCAGACACTCACCCCCAGTCACAGATCTGGGTTGAATCCATCATCGTTCATCGCAACAATGATTCAGATTTATAGTTAGACAACCTACAATTCAAGGACTCTGAACCATTCAGTCGTCTATATTTATAGGCTTTTAGGGGTATAATGCCACATCTTAGCCTGATTAGATCTTTTGTTGGCTTTGTTCGACCTAAGTTAGCAGGGTATGCCCAGACGTGGGTCCCTTGCTCACTTTGCCACTGGATTCAAGCTAGCCTGGCTGATGAGGGCTGTTAGCCCGAAACCGGTCCCAGGATGCTTGTTTCCGGTCCAGGGAAGACATGGCTTGGCAGTTCGGGCTGGACTGTTCCCATGAGGGACAGGGTCAAGACTGATTTGCATATAGCTGTGTCTGAACTGGGGTGGCAAAGAGAGCTAAAGAACGATGATGGATTCAACCCAGATCTGTGATTGGGGGTGAATGTCTGAAAAGTTTCAGCGCTCCGTCCATCATCTCCTTGTGTTTGCAATGCTAGGAACAGACCTGGCCACCCACACCACAGTCATTCTGACTGCTATTAAGGACACAAAAACAGCCAAGGAGCTCAAAATTGAAGAGGTAGCTCTGGACCCGGGGCTTTTACGGGCAGACCATAAAAAGCTGGCAGACAGGGGGGAAGATTCGGAAGTCACACTGACCCGGCTGGAACCCAGGGTCATGGGCAGTGAGAAGAGGATCCAGGCTCTTCAGAAGACCATTGGGAAATGAATGGACAAGGTGGAAGATGCAGAGGGGACATCCCGCCGCAACAACGTGCAGGTGGTGGGGGTCACATAGAAATCAGAAGGTCTGAGCATGGAACTTTTCCTGGAAGACTGGCTCCTCACAGAGGTGTTGGGCGGTGAAGCATCCACACTATTTAAGGTGGAAAGGGCGCAGAGAGTGCTCGGCAGACCATTGGTGTCGGGGTGCTGCCAAGGCCAATCATGGCCTGCCTGCTCACCTTTCAGGAGAGAGACCACATCCTGCAGGAGGTACGAGCCCACGGCCCATGGTAGAAAGTCAGCAGTGAGGTGACCATCCATCCTGACTACACCAACGCCATGCAGTGCCAAAGAAAATCCTTTCTGAGCATTAAGAGGCACCTCTGGACTCTTAATCTGAAATGCGCTCTGTTCTTCCCAGAGCGGCTGAAAATCCTGGCCAAGGGAGAATCACACTTCTTCACCTCTGCCCCCGAGGTGTGGGACTGGCTAGAGTCACTGGGCTTCCCACTCCCAGAATCTAGGGAGATTAACTGACCGGCACAGTGGCAAACTCAAAGGTCCAGGCGTAGATCATGCAGACACCCGCAAATGGCCCCGACTAAGGTGCAGGCGGAGACTGAAAGGGCCAAAGTGGTTGCTGACATTGAACAATACAGCTCTCTTGACATGATGAATAAATGGGCGGCTCTTTTGCAGAACTCGGAAATGGGATCCAGCGACTCTGAAGCCCCTCAGGAGGATGGGGAAGACTCTGCACTGTCGGTTGTCACCCCAATGACAGTAGACACTATCATCTTGCAGGACTGGTGATGGTCAGAGCCGCCGGAGCCTGGACCGAGAGATACACGGGCCGAGGACCATCAGGACCTGCCATGCTTGGCAGGGGCATAGCAGGGCCACAGGGCCAAGCCCTCTTCACTATTCAAGTGGAACTCCACAGCCGTAGACAATGATGTTCAGTTTCTTCTTTCATAGGGTCTACAGAAACCTTAGGCATTGAAGGAGGCGGGTAGTTTTAGACCTGCAGAGTGAGGAAGTTGGGAGAGGGGTATTGGGGGGGACATTGGAGGCATGCGGGGGAACATCTCACATTCATCACCAGGCCACAGAACCATGAATCCCATGATGCCACATTCAGCATAGCCCACTAGTCCGGGTGTTGTCCTGGAATGTGAATGGCCTGGGCGGTAAACTTAAGTGGGGTGTCATGTGGAAGTACCTGGGGCGACACAACCCGGACATCATCATACTGCAGGAAGCACACCTGGCAGGCAATACCCTAAACCATGGCAGATATACTCTGCTGGCCCATGCGGGTTTCTCAACAGGGCCCCTGGGAGTGGCTATCCTTGCCCGGAAGACCCTCCCTCTCCAGGTGAGCCAGACCTGGATGGATAATTTGGGGTGCCAGGCGGTGGTGGGCGGTCATTGGAATAGAGAGAGCCTGTTGCTCGCCTCCTGGTACTTCTCCCTGTGGTTGCAAATCGAGGCACTGGACAAAATGAGGAGGTGGGTGGCAGAGACCCCAGAGGCGCTGCTCCTGATGGGGGGGACTTAAATTTGACCCTGCATGCGGACCTAGACAGACCTAGACAGAACGACAGTCTGGGGATAGACCTAGGTCGGACACGCAACTGACATCTTTCTTGGACTCCCTGGGGATTACAGATCTCTGGAGGGAGGACCACCTGGGAATTAAACAATACAGCAAACCAGGTGTGGTCCATGTCCAGACTTGATAACCTCCTGGCACCCAACACCTATAGCATAGATTTACCCACACAACAATTGTACTCTGGGGCATCTCGGACCACACACCACTGACAATGCAACTGACCACCGCTACCCTGGGGACGAGGAGGGACTGGCAGCTAGACCCAAGGAAGCTTACGGGTGGGGCCACCAGGAAGTTGATTCAGGACACCACCGACCTTTATTTTAAAGAAAACCAGAGCACGGTAGACTCGGAGATAGTGTTATGGGAAGCGTATAAGGCAGTCATACGAGGACAATTATGACCCACATGTCCGAGAAGTGGAAGGAGAGGGACAGGGAGGCCAAGGAACTGGATGCACAGCTGCTCCAGCAGGAAGCAGAGTTATGTCAAAGCTCACACCCCAAGGCTGGTGGCCACGATTGAGGGGCTTAGAGAAAACCTGCGCAGTCTGGTGGAACAGGAGGACAGGGTGCAATTCAGGGCAAGGCAGGATAGACTTCATGAGGTATGAGACAAGGCAGGTAAGTTATTCACGCGGTTGGCCAAAAACGAAGGACAAAGATGGATAGCCCCGCTAGATACAGGAGCTAGGGGGGTGGCAGAGACCCCAGTGGAGGTGGCGCAGGCTCTTGCTGCATACCTGGCCAACCTATATCGGGCACAGAATGAGATAGACCAGTCCGACTTTATCAGGGAATTCCCAACCCCTTGGATACAAGAGTTAAAGAGCCGCTCCCTTGACACAGACCTCAAGGATCGAGAGTTCACTGATGCACTGCGGCAGATCAAGAACGGTAAATCCCTGGGTTCCAGCAGTCTGCCGTCTGAATTCTTTAAATATGTCAAATCCTGCATCATGGGCCCAATGCGTGCTATGTATTTTAGGGCGTGCAAGTAGGGAAGGATGCCCCGAGACCTGCATCGGGTGACGATAGTCATGACACATGAGAAAGGTAAGCCACGGGAGGACTGCTACTCATTTAGACCAATCTCACTTCTCAATCTGGAGACAAGATATTGGCGAAGGTTCTGGCTAACTGCCTGCTGCGGGTGGTCGATACATTGGTGGCCCCAGACGAATCAGGCTTTATGCCTTATAGAGCGACACAGCACAACCTTCGCAGGTTGACCGGAAGTCTGCCACATTGCAACTGGGTCAGGGACCCTGCTGTTTTATTGCCACTGGACGCCACAAACCTTTGACTCAGTGGAATGGCCCTACCTGTAGGCACTACTGCATAAAATGGGGACAGGCCCACAATTCTTGGCCTGGGTGCAGCTGTTATACAAAGACCCAATTGCTAGGGTCAAGATGAAAGGGGCCTTCTCCGTGGAGTTCACGCTTGGTATAGGCACCTGGCAAGGCTGCCCCCTGTCCACACTGCTCTTCATGCTGGCCATAGAACCCATGGCCTTTTGGTTGTGAAAGGATGCCCTGATACGGGGACTCCGCTGGGATGGGGACTGGGAGGACGTGGCCTCTCTTTATTCCATGATTCCATGGCAGTGGTGGCATTAGCCATTCCCCAGGGTTTTAAAATTTGCTGCGCTAATAGAGATGGTGAGAAAAGAGGAGGAGGAGTCGCTATTATTTTTAAGGACTCCTGGGAATTAACCTCTTCAGTGCTAGTTAATATGGACAAGATCGAAGGGCTCAATTTTTGTATTAAGGTGAGCCCGACCTCCTCTTTCACCGGCCTATTGGTTTACAGACCGCCTGACTGCAGTCCTGGTATATTGTTGGATTTTTGTAATTTTGTGGTACAAAAATCAATTCTGTTCTCTAATTATACAGTTTTGGGGGACTTTAACCTTCATATAGATGATGGTAATTGCACCCAGGCATGGCAACTTGTGTCTTCTCTTACAGGGGCTAATTTAATTCAACATGTCATAGCTCCCACACATAAGCAGGACATACCCTCGATCTGGTATTCTCCAATATCCAGAACTTAAACATGGACACCCCAAAGCAGCTGGCCTGGACAGACCACTGCCTTATATCCTTCTCCTTCAGCTTAGGAAGAACATTGGCACATGCTAATGCCCATTCCTTTCTAAAAACGAAACTGGAAATATATGACTGAGGAGTTTTTAGGGCCTATTTTGCAGACTAGCCAACCCGAACTATCGGAGGATCCCAATGCTGATGCCCTGGTCTTTCATAAGTGGATTGCGGCGGCTGTCGAGTCCACTGCTCCGACCAGACTTGCCAAATCACTGAGAAATTCACCTTCCGCCCCATGGTTTTCAGAGTCCCTCAGCTGCACGGATTAATAACTCGGATAAACCAGGCAAAGAATTGTTTAAGTGGGCTAACTCCTTTCTTAAACCCCGCGTATTAGCTATTGACACTCAGCCGTCGCACTTACTATGTGAGGAACTCTCCGAGTTTTTTGACAATAAAATTCGTGTGGTCTATAACTCCTTTACAGATGGAGTAGAAACAGTCAAATCAGATGTCAGTGAGAGGAGTGACCCTAAATCCTTTTTATCCTGTTTTGTCCCTATTTCTCAGCAGGAGGCACTGGCTGAGATGCTAAAGTGCAGGTCAGGTGCACCAGGGGACCCCTGTCCCCCTAAAATTTGGAAGGAAGTAGCTCACGCCGCCGTACAGGTGTTACTTCACATATGGAATTCCTCTCTTGGCTCTGGCACCTTCCCCGATCCATGGAAGCATGCCACACTTTTCCCTCTGAAGAAAAAACCCAATGTTGATGCTGGGGTTTTGTCTAATTATAGACCTATTTCCTTACTGCCGGCACCTGCCAAGATGCTAGAAAAGGTGGTCCAGCGTCAATTGGCCAAATTCTCGGAGAGCAATAACATTTTACATGACACTCAATCTGGCTTTCGTGCAGGCTTTAGCACAGAGACGGCCCTGATAGAGGTGGCTGAATCAGTGAGGGCAGCGGTAGATTCAGGGACATCGGCTATGCTGGTGCTCCTGGATCTATCTGCTGCATTTGATACAGTAGATCATGATATTTTGGTTCAACGCCTTCATGACTTCGGCATTAGGGGAACCGCCCTTGAGTGGGTGAGGTCATTCCTCCACAAGCGGACTCAAAGGGTGGCTTTACAACCTTATCAGTCTGAGCAGAAGCGCTTGTGGTGTGGGGTGCCCCATCGATCTGCTCTGAGCCCACTGCTGTTCAACATCTACTTGGCCCCCCTGTTTTCACTCATTGCCAACTGGGGGGTCAAGGCAATATCTTATGCCGATCACACCCAGTTGGTGTTCCCTTTTACAGACCAGTCGGCTGACTCCTTTGAAAGTTTCAAGAGCTGTCTCACTGATGTTGCAGCTTGGATGAACAATAATAAATTAAAATTAAACGCTGAAAAAACAAAAGGTGATGTTTTTTGGGACCAACAAGCCTCCAGACTCGGACTTGTGGTGGCCACAGGTAATGGGGGTGCCACCCGCCCCAACAGGCACGGCGAAAAATCTAGGAGTACAATGGGAGGCTGATTTGTCTTTTTCCTCTCAAATTCAGCAAGTAACATCTTCCTGCTTTGGAAAATTGAGGTACATGAGGACATTTTTACACCTGTTTCCAGAAAATTGCAGTTGAACCGTAGTTCATGCAACTGTGACGTCCAGGCTGGACTATGCGAATGGCCTTTACTTGGGCCTACCTGCCTATATGGTGAAAAGACTGCAATTGGTTCAAAACGCGGCAGCACGATTGATTAGACGCGTACCTATGCGACAGCATATCTCTCCACATATTAAGGAACTTCACTGGCTACCGGTGGCCAACAGAATTAAATTTAAGGCCTTAACTTTGGCTTTTCGGTCGTTCCATGGTCTTTGTCCCAGATATTTGAAACAACGACTATCTGCCTACAAACAAACCCGCCTATTGCGGTCCAACAATCAGAATCTGCTGGCTACCCCACGAGTTAGGAAAGAGCGCTGGGGCGGCAGATCTTTTGTGGCAAGAGTGGCTAAACTTTGGAATTCCCTGCCGCTTGCCATGCGGCAAATTGATTCAGAATGCCTATTCAGGAAAGCAATTAAGACATGGCTTTTTAACCTGGATTAAGTCCGTAGATTGGCTGATGTCTGACCTTTTATGCTGCTGTCACCTGTTGTTATAGCGCCGGGACACCTCCTTTGGGAGGTAGCTGTTTTGCGCTCTATAAATGGCTGTATTATTATTATTTATGCGGATGATGTCCTTCTATGCCTAGCCGACCCAGACCACTCTGTCCCCAGGGCACTGGAGATCCTGGGAGTGGTCGGCTCCTACTCGGGGATTCGCATCAACTGGCACAAATCTCTCGCATTTCCACTGATGAAGGGTGGTACGGACCGGGGTTTGAACTACCGTTATCTGGGAATCTTTATAACAAAGGACCGGTTTTCAGGAAAAACTTTGACACAATCTTAGATTCCTATAGAGCTGATATGGCTCGTTGGAGCAGGCTCCCAATCTCTCTGATGGGTAAGGTGGCCTTCTACAAAATGATATACATGCCCAACTTCCTGTATCTGTTACAAAAATACCCCCTTTGAGGTCCCAGGTAGTTTCTTTCGGGTGGTGGCCGGCGCGACATGCACGTTGCTGTGGGCAGCGGGGCACCACGGATAGTATCCCTAACTTGAGACTATATTATTGGTTGACACAGCTACAGGTGATCAATCACTGGGCTTTCTCCTCACAGCAGGAGCCCTCGATACAGGCTGACAGGCATGCAATGGACCCGGAGGGGTACCCACGTTGGCTCTACGGAAAGCAGGGGAGGACATCCCTCCCGACTGCCATGTCAAGACTTGGCATATGGCGACTCAGACCCTGGGATGGCAGGGGGAAATGATGATGGAGACCCCTCTTTGGGACTCTGAGATTATACAGGGGCTGCGTGCAATGGAGGGCTACAAAAATGGGATTTGGTATTTCGAAGGTGGAGGATTTCTGGAGAGAAGCACAGTTGATACCATTTTCTGAACTACAGGAGTAATACAAGTTGACAGGGGGCCAAATTCTCCGATATCAGCAACTGCATCACCTCCTGCGACCCCACAGAGAGGTGTTGAACGAGGTGCCCAACGAAACGCCCTTGGAGCACAGAGTACTAGGGGCTCCCTTGACCAGTCATGCCGTGTCTCGGCTGTACTCCTTCCTCCTACTCAACAAGATGTTTCCAATGGACAAACTCGGGAACAAATGGGAACAAGACTTGGGAAGGGTAGAGGACGATGATTTGGGGGCGGCATGCCAATATCCACGCATGGTGGCCATCAGAGCAGGATTTAGGTTAGTCCAGCTACTCCATAGAGAATACTACATTAGAGCCAGGCTGTTCCGCATGGGACGAGTTGACTTAGATCTGTGTTTGCAGTGGTGCGGGAAGAGGGGTACAGTGGTTCATACACACTGAGGATTCCCCAAGATTCAGGACTACTGCGAGAAAATAGGCTACAGGCTGTGTGTTATCTTGCAGTTAATTTTGGAGCTCACCTCGCAGTTGATTACACTGGGCATATATGGGGGGGGAGCAAACACTGGACCGGTATACACTCCTGTCCTGTAATTTTGCTCTCATGGTAGACAGACGGGATGTGATCAGAATGTGGGGTCCGTGCAGAACCCCATCGGTCCACGCCTGGGAAGCAAATATGGACTGGTGCATGAGGGCAGAGAAAATGGTTTAGCACACTAGGGGCTGCCTGCGGAAATTTGAGAAAATATGGGGACTTTGGGGGGCAGCGGAGGATGCGGGAAGGAAGTTGGACACTGAACGGCGCCTAGGTAGGAGGAGACCACTGGACACCCGCCGGGTCAGAAGTGTGCATATCCATTTATCGCTGGGAAGCAAATGCACAGCCTGTGGTGATGGTGAAGGGGGAGGAAGGACCGGTACGCCTTACAGGTTTGGTTATTGTGGTTTGTCTCATGTATCAACTTAAAAAAGAGGTTAAAGAAAAAACCCTAGTGAAGACCCCTCATGTCCAAACACAAATTAAGATGGAGGTTTGGAGCCATGCCCACCTAGTCAGTTGCAATTTCATCCTTGGGCATCCCACCTTCTTTAGCAATAAACTAAAAATACTTGAGTGACACTGTTAGTCTCCCAGAACACAACAGACTGTAGTGTGTGTTTTTTTGTGATCTTACGAGAGCCAGGTGGAAACTCAATAAACAAGAGGCCACAATATTCCTGGAAGAGATGAGAGCTCTTCAGAACAAGTGCTGGTGGTGGAACTGCAGTTGGAAGCACATCTTGGAGATTTGCTGAGGATGCAGTTATCTGGTTGGCTCCCACGAGTGGTGTGGCAGCAGCTACAGAGAAGAAATGCAGGCAACCATTCCCTCCCTCCGTGCCAAGGATATAACAGATGAATGATAGGCAAGAAAGGGGGAAATCTGAAGGTTAGTTACCACGGATATAAACAACACTACCATAATAGGCCATCATATTGAAGCTCCATCAATTTTGGGATGAGGTGGGTCTCAACTTAAAGGGAAAGAACAATGAAAAACACATAATCCTCCATCGCAAACAAGGGAACAGAGGTAGGAAAGCAGGCTTATGCGAGATAACTAACCAATCGTGTACAAGAAGGTTAGATATTTCCTGAAATCCCACATGTCAGAAATTTCTGCATAATGCAAGGATAGGAAACTTGCAGTGAAAAGAGCCCACTGGTAGGGCAGAGGGTGTAACTGCTATATTCTATATTCCTCAGGAAGGAGACATGTACCCGCACTCAGGATGTGAAGGCAGTATGTAGGAGGCTGGCTTAGTATATGGTGCTCACTAATGTAAGTGCAGCACCCTGCACTAATCCAGACAACCCTTATGGTGATTTTGGTGGTCTTAGACAACCTTAGAAAGCTCTCTAAGTGATAGCTGTGGAGAGCAGCCGTCAGGCTTAGTCCAGAAGGAGTGTAAAGCAGCTTGTTTTACCAGCACTTAATCTTATGGGATGAGTTAAGTGAAAAAGAACCACTCAGTGTAGTTATAAAAAATAGGTCTTTATTATTAACACTCACTAACACATTGCAGTATCTCCTACCCGGAGATATAAACCCAATACACACAATACTTTGTCAATAGAATACGTAAGCAGCACAAATACACAGTGGTCTCCAGGGGGAGAACAAACCATATAGTAAAATATTGGAATGCGAACCACGACTGAAGTTAAGAACAGACCCAGAAGATGTAGAAGAGTCAGGGACCCAAGGAACTACACAAGGTGAGTATCTATGAACACGACGGAGGGCGTGTGCAGAGTGGGAGCACGACCGCGTGCTCAATAGAAGTCAATGGGTAAATCGCGGTTGCAATTTTAGAGAAGGACCCTTCCCAGCGGACCCTGAAGAAACCCCATGGAAGATGGAAAGTTGGAGAGTCGCCCCCCCCGTGGATACTCCAGGATCCAGGATACCTACACCATGGAAGCCGGGTGCATAGGTGCGAAGTGATGTCGGAAACCGCCGTAGGCCACAATGGAGGACTTCAGAAAAGATGCCGCTGGCGAAGAAGGTGAAAGTGTCTGGTGGAACCCAAAGGTGGATTCAAGATGAGAGGTACCTGCAAACAGAGGAGACAGAGTCTATGCCACTCAGGAGTGACCAGGAGGCACGGGAGACGAATGCCCACTGACTTCGGAGATGCAGGAGAGTTGACGGTGCCATTAAAGTTGCAGCTGTGCGGACCAGGCAACGCTGTGGAAGACCAGGAGCTGATCACGAGCTGTCCCACGTCGGATGTCAAGAGCCAAGGGGTCAGTGTCCGGCAGGGGGACCAACAAGCCTTGGCAACGGCAACCAACGTAGTTGTAGAAAAAGGTGCAGTGTCGGGACCAGCAAGGTTAAAGTGACTCTCCACTTACAGGTAAGTCAGAGCAGGCTCCGAACAAGCAGGGGAGCCCACTGGAGCCAAAGAAGACCCTCTAGAGGACCCACGGGCCGGAGGCACAGGAGTCGCATGACTTATAGAAAATTAGAAGCCATGGGAAGCCTTGAAAAGTAACATAATTAAACATGAAAGGTCCCCGGAATACATATTACTTTTGGTGCACATGTTCTCACATTGGCCAGAATTTAATGTTACAACCGTTCTTGGTAAACCTTTCACAAGAGAGGGGTTACCCAGTAGTTTGCTTACGGACAGTGGTCTCCAGTTGATCTCCCATTATATGGCTCAGTTTTTGTAAAGTAGAGAGATACTGCACACGTTTTGCTCAATCTACCATCTTGAAGGGAAAGGTCTGATTGAACATTTCTATCAGACGATAAAATAATCCATCCAACTGTCAAAATGTTCAGGTAAAGCATGGCAAGAAGAACTTGGTAAGTGGTTACTGGCGTATAGGATGACTCCACACAACACCACTGGCCAAGATCCATTTGAGACGTTACATGGACGGAAACGTAATACCATTGTGTCTTCTGGTTGGGTGAAAGATCAGAAACCTAAAACTGTTGTGGGATTCAGGTGATGTTCAAGTGCAAGAGATGTTGAAAATGACTAGAAGAAAAGCCATTTGTGATGTGTGAAAATGGTGAGCGTTCCTCACATTAGAGGGGGATTTGGTAGTAGTAAAATTACCCATGGAAAAGTAAGGGTCAAAGTTTTCTGTCCCCACAAGGGTAACTAAAATATTCAAAAGCACTGTAAAAATATAAGAATGCACATATGGAACGTGAATTGCATTTCATTGCTTAATTGATTACACAATATTTGACACAACTTGAGGTATCCATCCTCTTTGATAAGTCATAAAGTTAAGGGACACATTACTTATTAGAGTTATATTGTATTATGTGTAATTTTCTTTGGGTTTTTTTGTGGTTGCTTTTTAGTATGTTCACCTCTTGTTGAAATGGCGGTGGTGGCATTCAAGACTGATATTGAAACCTTTCAAGGGGTAACATTGTCACAGTTCTGTGCTGTTTGTGGGAGTTCTATGTATTATTTGAATTGAGCGCTGAGCAGTTTCTCTGTGAAGGCTGTGGATGAGGTGTTTAAAAAAGGACCGGCTGAATTTACAGAACTTCAGAAGATGAGCCAAATGTTTGGCTGCAGTATCAGATAAATAAGTAACACTGATTTTGTGCAAAAAATCTGAATGTTTCAATTCTGAAAATATAGGACTGTGAATTAAACATTACTGAGGTTTGTCTGCAGAGTTTCACTCCAGTTCTCCCAGTCACAACACTTTCCACTGCAGCCTCTCAAGCGTCAGACTGGGACAGAAAATTGGCCCGGGGGTCCAAAATAAAAGTGGCCTCAATTGGTGTAATAAATAGCTAAAAAGTGTCCTGTGTTGAGAGACTATTTGTTGCCCTTAAGAGAATTTGGACAAAATACCAAAAAAAAAGAGAGAATCTATTAAATGTGTTGTTTACAAGTTCAAGATTTTAATCACGTGCTATTTGTGTGTCCGGAGTTGCAAAAGGCTAGGCACGTTTTCCTACGACCCTCATACCTCAAATTCAACATTCATTCCGCCCACAAGGCCCGCTCATTTATTTTGCCCCACCAAATTAAATGGTTTGTAATAGGATTTATCAATTCTTTTAAAAGTTTTTGGCTATCTATTAGGAAATTTTAATGTTACTTCTTATGTTGTAATATTTTGACTTTTCCTCATCCTTGTGTAAATGCGTTGCAATATTTTCACTTTTGCTTTTTAGGAATGTTCTGTTTTACCTCGTTCCTTGTATGTTGCAATTTGCACTTTGCTGTCTTACATGACTGTTTTATTCTCCCCTGCGTTCTGTACAGTATGTATGATAATATATTTTAAGGAGGCAGCTTCATACAAAGGAAAACTATTTATCAAAGGAAATGCATTTTTTGTCTCATCTGAGGTGTATAATTATGTGGACCTCCGTAGGACTTCCATATCAAAATAAACTTGACATATTGACTTATTGTGTCCCGTGTTTGCAAATTGGAGCAGTTTTTAACTTATAAAGACTTGCTGTATAAGTATTTTGGAAGGTATGAAATACTGTATGGATTTGAGCTTCCTGCATGCACTGTTTGTTTTAATAACAGGGAAATCAACAGTAAACACCAGCCCAGCAGACCATACAACAGGACCACAAACAGCCAAAACACCAGCCCACAAACTGACATGTCAGACCAGCCCTTTGGGCACTGCCATATTGCTCTATAGGCCACTCTGATCCCGAGCCTCTCTGTGAGACACTTACACTCTTTTTCTCCCCACATAATTGTGAAAAATACAATTTCTATATTTCATCTCCTTCATTTCACCACTGCCCACAGGCACACAAAGTGCCAATTCGCCTGTAAGCACTTATTTTCTTCTACTTTCATCCTGTAAATATATCAACAGCTTTGTACCTTCTTCACACACAGTTTGCATATACTCACAATTACAAGTGGCACATGTCACCACTGTTGTGTGCGCTCTGTAGAGGGGCCAAGTATTGGATTTGGATGAGCATGTATTCTGAACACCTCTATGACGACTGATGTGAGAACTTCGCACTTGCCTTAAGCCTCAACTCGAGCTGTCAATCATGGCCCATTAAACAAGCATTTGCAATGCAATAGGTCTCGCTTTTGCGAGAGTTTAAGCTATTGGCATTGTAAATGACAATGCCTTTTATTTATGTTTTAAAAACCAACACGTAAATAAAAGGCATTGCCATTTACAATGCCAATAGCTCAAACTTTCACAACTGCGAGACCTTTTGCATTGCAAATGCTTGGTTCAATCCTTTTCGAAAATATGGCCGAGGAAGCGCTTTACAACACAGTCAAAACACATAATACAGTGAATTTCACATATATTTAAAAGGTATGTGTAACACACAGATTAACAGTTAAAATATATAATGAAAACAAAATACTGCAATTAATTAAGAATCATTCTAGGAACAAAAGCAATAAGTTTTCAATTCCCTCCCAAACCAGCTGTGTGTGGGGGGCATGGTTGTGGGGGTGGCTGTGTTGTCTTCCTGTCTCACTACAGCTCTACAACTTTATATGTCTTTCTTTATCTATCTACAACTTACTCCATTTTCATGTATCTCCATTGCTGTTCCACCCCTATTTATCTGTATATAGCTGTGTCTGTTTTCTGTCTCTTTGCCTCTAGCTTTCTCTGTTATTCTTTCCCTACAGTGGATTACTTAACTGGAAAAAATATTGACTTTTTCCCAGTTCCAAAGAGCTGCATCTACTGTTCAGTGACCATACAATTAAACACCATTTTGCTGTCTTCTTACTAGAGAATTTACATAGTTTCTCCACTTCACGCCAAAGCATATGCCAGTTGGCAAATTAACTAACATTATGTCTTCTGTGTCACACCTTACTTCTGTTAAGTGGAACCATAGAAGGTGTTCTAAATCTTACCCCAGCAAATGTGTTGCTCCAATAGCTTTCACTTTTCATTCCTGTTTCTGTCTGTCACGTCCGCCTTCTTCGTACTACCTACAAACCCTGCTTCCAAACTCACAAATTCGAGGTAGTTTCTTTTCGGTATATCTTTGGAATGCCTTGCCATTCCAGATATGGAACTATAGAACACTTCTTCGTGTTCAGAAAAATGCAATTAATATTTCTTTATCAAGGCAATTTAACATACCAATATACCTGCATGGCAGCTTGCAATGCGCTATCTTGGTTATTGTGTTAATGCTTTGCTAATATGTGTTTATTTTGTATTGTTTTGCGTAAGTAGTTACATCAGTCCAATGGGTTATTCCACTTTTTGACACTTTATTTGACTTCTGCTAACCAAGCATCAACAGCTGCTTGCACTACTAACAAGCACAAGCGCACAAGCGCGGGCGCCTCGCGCGGCAGCAGGGGGAGAGAGGAGGGGGCCTGCGCGATTCCCTTGCGGGAGCGAGCGGCGCCTAGGAGCGATAATTGCTACCATATGGCGCCGCTCGCTCCCGCAAGTGAATCGCCAAACGTGCACGCATTGCCATTGAAGGCAATGGAACGCGTGCACGTTTTTGGCTGAAAAGCCGAAGCGATTGCAAAAGGTCTTTTTGCCTATGCAGCGCATGCGCGCTGCGTAGGCGAGACCTAAAAACAACCACCCACAGCCAGAGCTTGCACAGGCACCTACAGACAATCCAGTTCACGGTACGCAGAATACCAGATTAATATGCTGCATGAAAGAAACTACAGAAAAACAGTATCCTAGACAATCCAAATACTCTTAGGGAAGTCAGTTAAGCAAGAGATGCGAAAGGTAAACAGGAACGACCTCCCCGACATAGATAACCGTGATGGTTATTACAGCCATTGTTGAGATATCCTTGTAGAGAAAAGGATTAGTGTTTTCCCTGTAAAGGATAGCTGTATAAAGCCCAAGTGGCATTAGTTTGAAAGTAAGGTTTTAATTACTGCTGGGTCTGAGAACCGGAGGGACTCGTCCCACTTAAAGCTCTGCACATAAATCCATATCCTCATATTCAGTGTGCGTAATCAAGACTGATTGGGGAATCCTCGTTTGCCTCTTATGGTTGTAATAGCTCACAGACACATCAAGTATCCTGGCCCTCCGCGTCTCAAAAGTAGGCCTTATGCAGCTATTTTTTCAGGATTACCTATAATTAAGCTTTTTCTGTTCTGCATTAGTGTGACCTATCTTTGTGGAATCATGCCACACATTTGGTAGTGTTCCTCCACGCGGTCATCCACACTCCTCTCTACATAATTGACTCTGGCGCCCAGTGAAACAAATTTACCTTTTAATTCTTTGAAGAAAGACTTTCATTTAGATATAACAGAACTACAGAGCCTTATGTGTCCTTCAAGAACTGTTTCAGGTAGACTTGCATTAGTATGGGGGTTCATCAGCTGTTTATTGCCTATCTGATGTCGATCAAGACACAGATAACTTCTGATCCCTTTTCTCTTTCCTGGCTTCTTGAGTTTCAGTAGGTCCTGAACAGTCCTACACCCCTTCCACTGGCCATTGTGTTCAAAGTCCACTAGAGGCCGTCACGAAGGGAGATAGACCTTGGTAGTTGCAGTTAGAATTCAGTAATCACTATCTTAGTATAAAAACCCTTCTGTGAAATGAAAAGCATACGTTGTTGCCCCAAGAATTGAGGGCACCGACAAGCGATCAGTCTGCAAAGCAAAACTCCAGCATCATCACAAAAGAACCAGTATCAGGAGGGAGTATGGTTGCATGACTGTCCTAAAGAGTGCGAAGCAACAAGGAGTGTGCAGAAACCACACAGATGAGTAACATGTAAGCATGTTTCACAGCACAGGAGCACTACCCCAACCACTGTTGTAGTCTCTGAGGATCTTTCCTGCAGCAAGAGTGAGCCCACAGTTGTAGGACAATGGTGTAGCAGCTCAGTGAGCAGCTGCCCCTCTTTCAAGTCTCCAGACTCTCCACTTGTGGAAAGCGAGCCAGGTGAGCCTCCCGTGAGCACATGGTCTGACCTGTACTCAGTTTGTGTCTGCAGGCAACACATGCCTTGCTTTACCTTAATTAAATTATGGACTTCTCCTTCAGTTTTGCCCCACACCTATGAGCAGCAGGCAGTGGACGTCACGGGGTACAATGCCTCTTCAACTGTTTACCTGCTGTAGATTGGGTCTTGCTCCAGATAGGGGTGTCGCACCAGCATTTTCAGTGCCTCAGCAACAAAAGATGACTGTGTGTGGGCCATGCTGACTAGAGGCCCTGGCATTGCAGCCCGATACTTAGATGTCAGCTGAAGACCTTGAGTCAGGGAGCAATAAGTTACATTTAATTGACCCCACCACGCTCTCCCATCCTCCCTCAGCCTGTATGTAGATTCTCGAGGGTGCTGCAGAAAAGCATTAACTATCAGGGTCTAAGTGGATGGAAACATATCTATTGCATTCTCCGATCAGGTCATATCCCGTAGGATTTCACTCAACATCAACGTCCAGCTTCAAAACACTCTTTGCCCAGTTACTATTAGATCACTAACGGTTTGACACTCACCCTCTGTAACACACAAATTGTGTAAACTCTTCAACTTCAAGGGCAGCTCTAACAACATAGATTTCTCCCCTCCTCTCACTGATCCCTTGGGGTATGGCTCCTGAATATCGAGTCCAGGATATCGTGGGACACTAATATTGTTGACAAAATACCAGGGGACAAAATATTAAAAGGTATGTATAGATTTTCTATGCCTAACTCCACATCTGTGTACCTCGAAGATCTCACAGCCTTTGTCAACCTGATAAAATGTGCCATTTCTTCCCGTATTTAAACATATATATATATATATATTCACTGAAAAAACCATAGGTTTTAGGGGCGTTATAGTTAGAAATTAGCATTTAAAAAACCTTTGAAATTCACTGAAAAAACCACAGGTTTCAGGTACGTTATAGTTAGAAATTAGCATTTAAAAAACCTTTGAAATTCACTGAAAAAACCATAGGTTTCAGACACGTTATAGTTAGAAATTAGCATTTAAAAAACCTTTGAAATTCACGGAAAAAACCATAGGTTTTAGGAACAGTTATAGTTAGTTGGACATTGCACTCGTACAAAACCCGTGAAATTCCCCCGTTATAGTTAGTTCAGCTAACTATAACTCGCGCCCCCGCAATGCACTGCTGATGACGTCACATATTACATCACTCATGACATGGTCAGTGACATCACTGATGACATCACTGATGACATCTCAAATGACATCACTGATGACATCACTGATGACATCATCCAGTGACTGTGTTTCTGTAAAGTTTAAATATTTTTAATATATATAGGAAAAGACGTATTGAAGAATGAGTGGGTGTATAAGTGTCTGTATGGATGATTTAGTAGGTGCGTGACTGACTCTATAAGTGAGTGATTTAACGTATCTTACTGAATGCATGGGTTAGTGACTAAACTGGGTGAATGTCTGTATCCGTCTGTCTGTTGCTGTGTAAGTGGCTGCATGTGTTTGTGAATAGCTACATGAGTGTCTATATGAGTTATTGAATGGTTGTCTGAGTATCTGTATGGGTGCCTGAGTGTTTGTGTGGGAGGGGTGTGTGCGACTCTGTGCATAGATGTGTGAGTGGGTGATTCACTGGGTGGATGGTTTCAAGAGTGCATCTGTGATAGACTGTATGGGTGGGTAAGTGTGTGTAAGAGTGTGTTAGTGAGTGAATGTATGTCCCAGTGGTACATGTGTGAGTAACTACATATGTGAAAGGCAGTATATATGTGTGTTGGAGTATATAAATAGCTATAAGCGAGAGTGAGTGATTGTGTTAGTGGCTGTATTGATGAGTGTGTGCTTGTATCAGTGATTGTATAAGAGCGTAACAATGTGCTAGTATTTGTATGATTAAGTGAGCTGGTGTGTGTATAACTGTATAGGTGAGTAAATGGCAGTGTGTTTAATTATTTGCATGACTGACTAGGTGTGTGAGTACCTCTATGGATGAGTGGCGGTGTTTGAGTGTCTATATAGGAGTAAGAGTGCATATGTTAGTCCTGTACTGAGTGACCATAAGTATGAGTGACTGTACGGGTGAGTGAGTGAATGTGTGTGTGTAGACCTAAGAATCAGTGAGTGGGTATGTAGTTATTGGTGTTGGAGTGTCTATGGTTTTGCGAATGGCAGTCTGTAATTTAGAGTGGGTGTATCAAAGGTTATATTAGGGTGTGAGGAGGTGCATCAGATTATCACGTGGATGATGTCATCAGTGATGTCATCAGTGATGTCATTTGAGATGTCATCAGTGATGTCTTCAGTGATGTCACTGACCATGTCATGAGTGATGTAATATGTGACGTCATCAGCAGTGCATTGCGGGGGCGCGAGTTATAGTTAGCTGAACTAACTATAATGGGGGAATTTCACGGGTTTTGTACGAGTGCAATGTCCAACTAACTATAACTGTCCCTAAAACCTATGGTTTTTTCAGTGAATTTCAAAGGTTTTTTAAATGCTAATTTCTAACTATAATGTGTCTGAAACCTATGGTTTTTTCAGTGAATTTCAAAGGTTTTTTAAATGCTAATTTCTAACTATAACGTACCTGAAACCTGTGGTTTTTTCAGTGAATTTCAAAGGTTTTTTAAATGCTAATTTCTAACTATAACGCCCCTAAAACCTATGGTTTTTTCAGTGAATTTCAAAGGTTTTGTAAATGACAATTTTTAAATGTATTAATTGTTTTATTTATTTTTTTGACACTGATTTACTACATTTTTTAAAACTATTTATTTTTAGATATTTTATTTATTAAATTACATTGTAATTACATTATACATTACATTACAAAATATACTTTCTCAGAATGAATTACTTTAGTTTAAATAGTTTGCAAATAGGCAATAGAGTTTTAAGTACAGTAGTTACAGTTGTTGCAATGGGCAACACAATTTCAAACACAATGCAACATTGAGCTCAATGTGAATTTCTAGTTAAATGCAATTAGTTACTTTATGGATTACTTTTCTAACCTCAGGACTGGATCCTAGATTCAGGCCTGGGACATCTCCTGTAAACAGTTGAGTAAAAGTGTTTTGGTTACAGTAGTGATTTTTAAGGAATATTATTGTATTTTAAAAGTTGACACTTAGAAACTTTTTCACATAGAATCACCAATGTTATCCTATGGGAGGAAATTCACTTAGCAGGTAAGTAGTGTTATCGTTACTTTTTCTTACTCAGTGTTGGATCCTGGATCCAGCACTGGTGCATCTCCTGTAAACAGTTGAAAGAATGCGTTTAAGTCATACAGGCGATTTTTAAGGAATATTTGTAGTTTGTGAAAATCGACACTTTGAAACTTTTCTGCTGAAAACCAGACAATGGATTCCTATGGAAGGAAATATAAGTTACTGGTAAGTACGGTTAGAATTACATTTCAGGGTCAGTGCTGGGCTAAAAGATGTAGCACTGGGTTCTCTCCTGAGAACAGGTGAGTAAATCGGAATTCGTAGTTCGGTTGATTTTAGAGGAATATTATAAAGTTCCAAAACTCCACACTTAGAAGAATTTCCAAGTGAAACCAGTCAATGTTAGCCTATGGAAGGAAATTCAAGTTGCTGGTAAGTACGGTTAAAATTACTTTTCAGGATCAGTACTGGGCTGAAAGATGCAGCACTGAGGTCTCTCCTGATAACAGGTGAGTAAATTGTAATTCGTAGTTCGGCTGATTTTAGAGGAATATTATAAAGTTTCAAAACTCCACACTTAGAAGAATTTCCAAGTGAAACCAGTCAATGTTAGCCTATGGAAGGAAATTCAAGTTCCTGGTAAGTACGGTTAAAATTACTTTTCAGGATCAGTACTGGGCTAAAAGATGCAGCACTGGGTTCTCTCCTGATAACAGGTGAGTAAATCGGAATTCGTAGTTCGGCTGATTTTAGAGGAATATTTGTATGTTTCAAAAATCGACACTTAGAAACTTTTTCAGCAAAAAGCAGACAATGATATCCTATGGAAGGAAATTCAAGTTACTGGTAAGTACGGTTAAAATTACTTTTCAGGATCAGTACTGGGCTGAAAGATGCAGCACTGAGGTCTCTCCTGATAACAGGTGAGTAAATCGGAATCCGTATTTCGGCTGATTTTAGAGGAATATTATAAAGTTCCAAAACTGCACACTTAGAAGAATTTCCAAGTGAAACCAGTCAATGTTAGCCTATGGAAGGAAATTCAAGTTACTGGTAAGTACGGTTAGAATTACTTTTCAGGACCAGTACTGGGCTGAAAGATGCAGCACTGAGGTCTCTCCTGATAACAGGTGAGTAAATCGGAATTCGTATTTCGGCTGATTTTAGAGGAATATTTGCACAATGGTGAAGGGAGGGGCGGGGCCTGAGGTGACATCTGTGCAAACGCGCCCCGTGGCGCGTTTCAAGTTGGGGGACTAAGTCCCCTTGAATCATGAGGGTCCCTGGGGCCAACTAGCCCACCAGGAACCTCCAGTATGCGCCAGGGGCTGCGTTGCAGAGACGTGTACAGAGGCCACACCCCTTTTTACACCTCTCTGCAACGCAGCTCTGTGGCGCTTTCTGGACGTACCTGTTGGGCTAGTTGGCCCCCAGGGACCCTCAGGATTGAAGGGGATTTAATTCCCCATCTTAAAGCACGCCACGGGGCCTGTTTGCACACATGTCACCTGAAGCCCCACCCCTCCCTTCACCACTGTGCAACCGCGCCCCGTGGCGCGTTTTAAGTTGGGGGATTAAGTCCCCTTGAATCCTGAGGGTCCCTGGAGTCCAACTAGCCCACCATGTACTTCCAAAAAGCGCCACAGAGGTGTAAAAAGGGGCGTGGCCTCTGTACACCTCTCTGCAACGCAGCCCCCTGGTGCATACTGGAGGTTTCTGGTGGGCTAGTTTGCCCCCAGGGACCCCCAGTATTCAAGGGGAATTACTTCCCCTTCTCAAAACGCACCAGGGGGCGCGTTTGCAGACTGCTGCAGGGAGGGGGCGGGGCCTCCGGCACGATGCCGGTCTTTTTTTTTTTTTTTGATTGGGAGGGGGGCTGCGTGGCCCCCCTTCCCTCAGCCACTTTTTGCCCCGGGGACCCCATCCCCCGGGGCCTAAGGAGTTTTGTTTTTTTTAATTAAATTTAAAAAAACGGGAAGGGGCCGCGTGGCCCCCTTCCCTGGGCCTGTATTGGCCCCGGGGACCCCATCCCCCGGGGCAAGCCCTCTTTTTTATTATAAATTTGGAGGGGGCTGCGTGGCCCCCTCCTCAGGCCATTTAAGGCCCCGGGGACCCCATCCCCGGGGCCGGCCTTTAAATATATATATTTTTTTAATTTTTAGGGGAGGGGGCTGCGTGGCCCCCCTCCCTGGCCACTTATGGCCCCGGGGACCCCATCCCCGGGGCCTGGCCTCTCATTGGGGACTGTGGGGGGTCCCCAAACCCCCACAGTCCCGCCGGCTCCCCGTGTCCTACGGGAGCCGGCATTGCTTTTCCACATGGGGAGCAGCTAAGATGCTGCTCCCCATGTGGAAAGCAATTTGCTTTGTATATTGGAAGCGAGAGCAGGTTTCCTGCTCTCGCTTCCAATATCCAAAGCAAGTTTGCAATGACAGGACGGGAGCCGCGAGGCTCCCGTCCTGTCATTGCAAACAGCAGTGTCCCGGGGGTAGGCACCCCGGGACACTGCAGGAGCCGGCCCTGGGGGGTGGCGGTCCCCAGGGCCACCACAGGCTCCAGGAGGGGGGCTGCGCGGCCCCCCTCCCCACATCTAGAAAGCCCCGGGGAGGTGGTGGTCCTCGGGGCGTGTGGGGGCTGGAGCCCCCACACAGGTTAAATAATTTTAAACGAAAGCCCCGGGGAGGTGGCGGTCCCCGGGGCAGCGGGAGGGCAAAGAGCCCTCCCGCACCATTATTTTTTTAAGCCCCGGGGGTGACGGTCCCCGGGGCTTGGGAGCCTTAGAGGCCCCCCACATATTTAAACAAAACCCCTGCATGCCCCCGGGACTTGGCCCACCCGGGGCCATTACTAACGAAGCGCGGAGACCGCGCTTCGTTTTTCTCGGCGGGATCCGCGCACCCTGAGCGCATCCCGCCGATTTTTTTTTTTAAATGCTTTTTTCTGCCCAGGGGTCCTTGTGGGACCCCCTGAGCAGACCTAGAGGGTCAGGGTGTTTCTACCCTGCCCCCGTTTTGCGCTTTGCGCACTTGTTTCTGTCCCTCGGTTCTACCGAGGGACAAAATGGCTGCCAACACTTCCTGATTTGGAGTGTTGACAGCCAATTAGCATGCAGCTCGTGGTCGGAAGGGTACGCGGACCCGACGCGGCCATAGATATATATGTGATTTTCCTTTTGATTTTCTCAGGAACTACTGAACGGATTTACACCATTTAACAAAAAGGGTTCTTTCTGAACCAAGAACTACCTCTTTGCCAAATTTGGTGTAATTTCGTTCAGCAGTTCGGGCTGTAGCCGTGTCTAAAGTTTCCTATGGAAAAATGAATGGGGAAAACACGTTTTGGGACTCCCCTTTTTTCTCGGCCCCTGCTTGACGAATCACCCCGAGACTTTCAGGGTAGGAGCGGACCGGAGCGGGCCATAAAGTTTGAAAATTTCGCGAAGATACGTCAACCGGCAAGAGAGTTATTTCAAATAGAATGTCGCGGATTTCCTATGGAAAATAGGTCCTAACTATAACTATCTACTGGCGACCGCCAGTAGATAATATATATATATATATATATATTCACAAGCTGAGGAATCTTTGGTTAGATAGAGTACTGACCAGAAACTGCACTACCTAAAGTAACTTGTTCATCAAGTACAAGAATATTGCGGCACACTAATGGCGTGAACAAGATATTTAGATATTGTGGGGCAAAATGTCGGAAGATAAATGGACAGAGGGAAGTGAAATGAAATGAAATGACTATTTATTAAGCGCGATAGCTACCCTCAGGCGTCCTAGCGCTACGGACAATGCATATGGAGGAAACAATTGAAGTTTATTCAGGTTTGTTAAAAAGCAGGGTTTTTAGATGTTTTCGAAACCAAAGTAAATTGGGCTCTGAACGTATATGAAAGGGAAGGGAGTTCCAAAGCTTGGCTGAGTTATAAGAGAACGACCGACCCCCACATCTGGCTCTCTTGATCCTGGGTACTGTCGTGAGGAAGGAGGATGCTGATCTGAGTTGTCTGTTCGGATGGTAGGGGGTGATTAATGAATGATTGATACCAGCACCTGTTTTCCAGAAGGCTCGATGGGCGATACACAGAGTTTTAAATTCAATTCTTTCCCTGACTGGGAGCCAGTGAAGGCTCTTTAGTCCGGGTTTTATTGACAGTCGACGAGGGATCTGAAGCAGTGTTCGGGCAGCGCAGTTCTGTATAATCTGGAGCTTGCGCAAGGTGGTTTGGGGGCCCCCAAATAGAGAGCATTCCCAAAATCCAGACGAGACAGGATGAGACCCTGGACCATGATATGTCTTGCTTGGAAAGGCAATAGAGGAAGAATCTTCCGCAGTAGCCTAAGTAGGCCAAAGCAGGTGGCTGATAGTTTGGCTGCTTGATAATTGAAATTAAGAGACTTATCCAGCCAAATGCCTAGGCTCTTGATTGTGTCCTTTGGCATGGGAGCAGGGCCAAGGCAGGTGGGCCATAATGAGTTGATCGTAAGCATGGGGGTATTGCCCAGGAGCATCAGCTCGGTTTTGTCTCCGTTCAATTTGAGACATGACGATGTCATCCATTTAGTCACTTCTTCCAGGCAGTCCCTCAGGCTGTTGTGCGCGGTGTGTAGCTGATTGAGAGCCACCACTAGCTGGGTGTCGTCGGCATAGGTGATTATTTTTATCCCGAACGGACGAACTATCTCAGCTAGTGGGCTCATATAGATATTAAAAAGCGTAGGGCTCAACGAGGAGCCCTGTGGCACACCGCAGCCAAGAGGCTTACTGGGGAGGTGATATCACCCTCAAAAACCTGGAAGGAACGGTCTGAAAGAAAGGATTCAAACCAAGCTTTTGCTTTCCCTGAGACTCCCAGACTGGTGAGTCGATGTAATAAGATGTTGTGGTTTACAGTGTCGAAGGCGGCACTTAAGTCAAGGAGGATAATTGCTGCAGATCCTCCCTGATCCAAAATCTTCCTGGCCTCCTCCGTCACTGCAACCAGAGCGGTTTCGGTCCCATGCATGGGACGGAATCCAGTCTGGGAGGGGTCGAGCAGATGGTTGATCTCGATGAACTCTGCCAGCACTATGTTGGCATGTTTCTCCAAAATCTTGCTCACCCAGGGCAACAGGGAGATCGGTCGATAGTTACTAGGGTTATCTTGGTCTAGGTTGGGTTTTTTAGATTACTAACCTTAATTCAACATCTATAAACCTTGGCGATATATACATATACATATATATATACATATATATATATATTTTCAACAATGGCCCGAAAGCTTAGGAGGGAACACGCAGGTCACCCACCATGCGGTGTATCTCTTCACCACTCGTGCCAATTCGCTAGATTTCTGCAATAGCCGACGCGTTTCAAGGCAAATCCTTTTCTTCTGGGCTGTTCAATCACATCTCGCTTTGTACATTTCTCTTTTATTTGCTTCATCGCCCCCTGGTGGGCTATATTCCATTTTCGATTTTCATTAAAGCATTATGGGACATATAGTCCCCAAAGCGAGTTACAGTGTCCCCTTAGTGGGTGTATATGCAATTATGTCTCTTTAGAACTTTAAAATCCTTTAGTAAGGTCCAGCATTTCGGGACGAGTGAAATTAAATTCTTGGTTCGCCGCACTGCATTTGGTTACGAAATAGTTCCGATCCGCAGTCTCCCATTTCATTTGAGGGATGGTTCTCCTCCTCACGGCAGGGCTGCCGTGTTATTTATTTTCAACAATGGCCCGAAAGCTTAGGAGGGAACACGCAGGTCACCCACCATGCGGTGTATCTCTTCACCACTCGTGCCAATTCGCTAGATTTCTGCAATAGCCGACGCGTTTCAAGGCAAATCCTTTTCTTCTGGGCTGTTCAATCACAAAAGCATTACGTCTCGCTTTGTACATTTCTCTTTTATTTGCTTCATCGCCCCCTGGTGGGCTATATTCCATTTTCGATTTTCATTAAAGCATTATGGGACATATAGTCTCCAAAGCGAGTTACTGTGTCCCCTTAGTGGGTGTATAGGCAATTATGTCTCTTTAGAACTTTAAAATCCTTTAGTAAGGTCCAGCATTTTGGGACGAGTGAAATTAAATTCTTGGTTCGCCGCACTGCATTTGGTTACGAAATAGTTCCGATCTGCAGCCTCCCATTTCATTTGAGGGATGGTTCTCCTCCTCACGGCAGGGCTGCCTTGTTATTTATTTTCAACAATGGCCCAAAAGCTGAGGAGGGAACACGCAGGTCACCCACCATGCGGTGTATCTCTTCACCACTCGTGCCAATTCGCTAGATTTCTGCAATAGCCGACGCGTTTCAAGGCAAATCCTTTTCTTCTGGGCTGTTCAATCACATAAGCATTACGTCTCGCTTTGTACATTTCTCTTTTATTTACTTAATCGCCCCCTGGTGGGCTATATTCCATTTTCGATTTTCATTAAAGCATTATGGGACATATAGTCCCCAAAGCGAGTTACAGTGTCCCCTTAGTGGGTGTATATGCAATTATGTCTCTTTAGAACTTTAAAATCCTTTAGTAAGGTCCAGCATTTCGGGACGAGTGAAATTAAATTCTTGGTTCGCCGCACTGCATTTGGTTACGAAATAGTTCCGATCCGCAGTCTCCCATTTCATTTGAGGGATGGTTCTCCTCCTCACGGCAGGGCTGCCGTGTTATTTATTTTCAACAATGGCCCGAAAGCTTAGGAGGGAACACGCAGGTCACCCACCATGCGGTGTATCTCTTCACCACTCGTGCCAATTCGCTAGATTTCTGCAATAGCCGACGCGTTTCAAGGCAAATCCTTTTCTTCTGGGCTGTTCAATCACAAAAGCATTAAGTCTCGCTTTGTACATTTCTCTTTTATTTGCTTCATCGCCCCCTGGTGGGCTATATTCCATTTTCGATTTTCATTAAAGCATTATGGGACATATAGTCTCCAAAGCGAGTTACTGTGTCCCCTTAGTGGGTGTATAGGCAATTATGTCTCTTTAGAACTTTAAAATCCTTTAGTAAGGTCCAGCATTTTGGGACGAGTGAAATTAAATTCTTGGTTCGCCGCACTGCATTTGGTTACGAAATAGTTCCGATCCGCAGCCTCCCATTTCATTTGAGGGATGGTTCTCCTCCTCACGGCAGGGCTGCCTTGTTATTTATTTTCAACAATGGCCCGAAAGCTGAGGAGGGAACACGCAGGTCACCCACCATGCGGTGTATCTCTTCACCACTCATGCCAATTCGCTAGATTTCTGCAATAGCCGACGCGTTTCAAGGCAAATCCTTTTCTTCTGGGCTGTTCAATCACATAAGCATTACGTCTCGCTTTGTACATTTCTCTTTTATTTACTTAATCGCCCCCTGGTGGGCTATATTCCATTTTCGATTTTCATTAAAGCATTATGGGACATATAGTCCCCAAAGCGAGTTACAGTGTCCCCTTAGTGGGTGTATATGCAATTATGTCTCTTTAGAACTTTAAAATCCTTTAGTAAGGTCCAGCATTTCGGGATGAGTGAAATTAAATTCTTGGTTCGCCGCACTGCATTTGGTTACGAAATAGTTCCGATCCGCAGCCTCCCATTTCATTTGAGGGATGGTTCTCCTCCTCACGGCAGGGCTGCCGTGTTATTTATTTTCAACAATGGCCCGAAAGCTTAGGAGAGAACACGCAAGTCACCCACCATGCGCTGTATCTCTTCACCACTCGTGCCAAGTCGCTAGATTTCTGCAATAGCCGACGCGTTTCAAGGCAAATCCTTTTCTTCTGGGCTGTTCAATCACATAAGTATTACGTCTCCCTTTGTACATTTCACTTTTATTTGCTTCATCGCCCCCTGGTGGGCTATATTCCATTTTCAATTTTCATTGAAGCATTATGGGATATATAGTCCCCAAAGCGAGTTACAGTGTCCCCTTAGTGGGTGTATATGCAATTATGTCTCTTTAGAACTTTAAAATCCTTTAGTAAGGTCCAGCATTTCAGGACGAGTGAAATTAAATTCTTGGCTCGCCGCACTGCATTTGGTTACGAAATAGTTCCGATCCGCAGCCTCCCATTTCATTTGAGGGATGGTTCTCCTCCTCACGGCAGGGCTGCCGCGTTATTTATTTTCAACAATGGCCCGAAAGCTTAGGAGGGAACAAGCAGGTCACCCACCATGCGGTGTATCTCTTCACCACTCGTGCCAATTCGCTAGATTTCTGCAATAGCCGACGCATTTCAAGGCAAATCCTTTTCTTCTGGGCTGTTCAATCACATAAGCATTACGTCTCGCTTTGTACATTTCTCTTCTATTTGCTTCATCGCCCCCTGGTGGGCTATATTCCATTTTCGATTTTCATTAAAGCATTATGGGACATATAGTCCCCAAAGCGAGTTACAGGGTGAAGAGATACACCGCATGGTGGGTGACCTGCGTGTTCCCTCCTAAGCTTTCAGGCCATTGTTGAAAAAAAAATATATATATATATATATATATATGTGTGTGTGTGTGTATATACATATATATGTGTGTGTGTGTGTATATGTGTGTATATATATATATATATATATATATATATATATATCGAATGGAGTTCGCCAACAACATCCAATCCGCAGGGAAAAGACGAAACCGGACCCTTTACTTGGTGCTAGGTGAAATATTTTATTGTAGATGTCCCGCACCACCGCCACGACGCGTTTCGACCTACCAGAGGTCTTGTTCACATAACGCGCTGCGAAGTGCCATACCTTTTAAAGTGCCTAGTGCAAATACTCGTGACCTGTCACATGACAGCTAAACATAGAAGAAACATTCAATCTCAGGTCTTTCTTTTAGCAATTTTAACTTCTTACAGCCTGCCCTAATAATGATTTATATATTTGTGACATTGCACATGGTGATATAAATAAACATACCAACATAGAAATATATAAATATAAATATATAAATATATAAATACACAGAATATACACTATATAAATATATGTACCTTCATATACACAATGTGAATACTTAAAACTAAATTCATTTAAAAGCATCACCTATAATCGCACAGTATTGTCATACACAGTTATATAAATAACGGGCAAAGATTTAAAAAGGTCATAAAAACACCAAATTAAATAAATTGATATTAATCATGAACCTTCCATACCCTACATCTATATTACGATATAGGGTGGATTCCGTTATAAACCATAATAAGCCATCTATTAACATGAATCTTATATGGCTGAAAGCTGAATAAAGCCCTAAGTGGGCATTGACCATGTTTCTATGCAATCCCATAAAGTGCTAGTGCTAAATATAACTTTCCTTACAGTGCCACCTAATAAAGTGCAAAGTGCAAAACATTCAACAAGGTTAAAAATTGGAAGCAGCATATTGATAAAATGTAAACAAGTAACAGAATTTTCATCATACTCCAAAGGAGAAAGAGAGGGCAACATATGATTACAGGCAAGTATAGAAATCTTCACTCGAGTTCATACCAGAAGGAACCTTACTATCCAGTTCTAAGATATATCTTGTCTCTAATGACCGGAGGAGTGATTCACGATTACCACTCCTTCTCAATGGTAAGACTGCGTCTACCACAAAATATTTCAAAAGCCCTGAATTCTGGTTATGAACATCTTTAAAATGCCTAGCAACGGGGTACAGGGGATCATAATTGTTGATAGCCCTGATGTGCTGGAGTATCCTCTTGTGGACCTGCAGCTTAGTGCTCCCCACATACCTCAGGCCACAGGGACACTCCAGCACATATACTGCATATTCCGTTTTGCATGTCAGAAATTTTGTAATCAGTACAGCCTCTGTTCTAAAAGGACAAGTATATGAAGTAGTACTGACTGCATATTTGCATGCCTTACATGATGGACATTTCACAAAACCCCTACGAGCAGACAGCCAGTTTTTAGGTGTTATCACTTCTGGGCAGCTTTTTACTAACATGTCACTCATAGATCTTGCCTTTCTAAATGTGATATCTGGGGTTTTGGAAGTTGACTCTCCTAATATTGGATCATTGCGTACCAATGCCCAATTTTTGTTAAGGATTTTTCGAATTTGTCCATGCTGAGAGTTAAATGTAAGGATCATACGCGTAGTCTGATCTAAAGATATATTGTCATCGCTCTCAATAGAGGGTTTAACTGCAAGAGTGTCTTCCCTTGTAACATTATTGGTTTTGGCAATGGCAGTATCTATAGTCCGGGCTGTATAACCCCTAGCCAGGAATCTGTCCCTACTCTCTTGTTGGGCTAGATAACATTCATCCGAGGTGCTGCAAATGCGTTTAATACGCAGCATCTCACCATAAGGCATATATATATATATATATTATCTACTGGTGGTCGCCAGTAGATAGTTATAGTTAGGACCTATTTTCCATAGGAAATCCGCAACATTCTATTTGAAATAACTCTTGCGTCGGTTGACGAATCTTCGCGAAATTTTCAAACTTTATGGCCCGCTCCGGTCCGCTCCGACCCTGAAAGTCTCAGGGTGATTCGTCAAGCGGGGGCCGAGAAAAAAGGGGGTCCCAAAACGTGTTTTCCCCATTCATTTTCCCATAGGAAACTTTAGACACGGCTACAGCCCGAACTGCTGAACGGAATTACACCAAATTTGGCAAAGAGGTAGTTCTTGGTTCAGAAAGAACCCTTTTGTTAAATGGTGTAAATCCGTTCAGTAGTTCCTGTGAAAATCAAAATGAAAATCACATATATATCTATGGCCGCGTCGGATTCGCACACCCTCCCGATCACAAGCTGCATGCTAATTGGCTGTCAACACTCCAAATCAGGAAGTGTTGGCAGCCATTTTGTCCCTCGGTAGAACCGAGGGACAGAAACAAGTGCGCAAACGCACAAAGGGGACAGGGTAGAAACACCCTGACCCCCTAGGTCTGCTCAGGGGGTCCCACAAGGACCCCCTGGGCAGAAAAAAGCATTTAAAAAAAAAAAAAAATCGGCAGGATGCGCTCAGGGTGCGCAGATCCTGCTGGAAAAAAAAAATGTTTATTTGCCCCCGGGTGGGCCAAGGGGGTTTAGATTTAATGTGGGGGGCCTCTAAGGCCCCCCAAGCCCCGGGGACCGCCACCCCCCGGGGATTTAGAAAATAATGGTGCGGGAGGGCTCTTTGCCCTCCCGCAGCCCCGAGGACCGCCACCCCCGGGGCTTCTTTTTAAAAAAATTTAACCTGTGTGGGGGCTCCAGCCCCCCACACGCCCGGGACCGCCACCTCCCGGGGCACTAAAGATTTGAATATGGGGGTCCGTTACGGACCCCCAAAGCCCCGGGGACCACCACCTCCCCGGGGCTGTGAAATGGTTGGGAGGGGGGACGCGCTCCTGGAGCCAGTGATGGCCCTGGGGACCACCACCCCCCAGGGCCGGCTCCTGCAGTGTCCCGGGGTGCCTACCCCGGGACACTGTAGTTTGCTATGACAGGACGGGAGCCTCGCGGCTCCCGTCCTGTCATAGCAACTTGGTTTGCATTTTGAAAGAGAGAGCAGGAAACCTGCTCTCTTTCAAAATGCAAACCAATAGCTTTCCACATGGGGAGCAGCATGTTAGCTGCTCCCCATGTGGAAAAGCAATGCCGGCTCGCGCAGGAGGCGGGGAGCCGGCTGGGACTGTGGGGGGATTGGGGACCCCCCCACAGTCTCCAACGAGAGGCCAGGCCCCGGGGGATAGGGTCCCCGGGGCCATAGTGGCCCGGGAGGGGGCCATGCAGCCCCCTCCCCAAATAATTTTTTTTTTTTTTAAAAAGAGCAAGGCCGGCCCCGGGGGATGGGGTCCCCGGGGCTTTAAATGGCCTGAGGAGGGGGCCACGCAGCCCCCTCCAAAATAATAAAAAAAAAACATCAAGGGCATGCCGCGGGGGATGGGGTCCCCGGGCCAATACAGGCCCAGGGAAGGGGGGCCACGCGGCCCCCTTCCCGTTTTTTTGGGGGAATTTAAAAATAAAATAAAATGCACAGGCCCCGGGGGATGGGGTCCCCGGGGCCAAAAGTGGCCAAGGGAAGGGGGGCCACGCAGCCCCCTCCCATTAAAAAAAAACAAAAAAACGACCGGCATCGTGCCGGAGGCCCCGCCCCCTCCCTGCAGTACTCTGCAAACGCGCCCCCTGGCGCGTTTTAAGAAGGGGAAGTAATTCCCCTTGAATACTGGGGTCCCTGGGGCCAACTAGCCCACCAGGAACCTCCAGTATGCGCCAGAGGCTGCGTTGCAGAGAGGTGTACAGAGGCCACGCCCTTTTACACCTCTCTGCAACGCAGCTCTGTGGCGCTTTTAGAAGTACATGGTGGGCTAGCTGGACTCCAGGGACCCTCAGGATTCAAGGGGACTTAATCCCCCAACTTAAAACGCGCCACAGGGCGCGTTTGCACAGTGGTGAAGGGAGGGGGCGGGGCTTCAGGTGACATGTGTGCAAACAGGCCCTTTGGCACGTTTTAAAATGGGGAATTAAATCCCCTTCAATCCTGAGGGTCCCTGGGGGCCAACTAGCCCAACAGGTACGTCCAGAAAGCGCCACAGAGCTGCATTGCAGAGAGGTGTAAAAGGGGCGTGGCCTCTGAACACCTCTCTGCAACGCAGCTTCCTGGCGCATACTGGAGGTACAGGGTGGGCTAGTTGGACCCCAGGGACCCTCATGATTCAAGGGGACTTAATCCCCCAACTTAAAACGCGCCACGGGGCGCGTTTGCACAGATGTCACCTCAGGCCCCGCCCCTCCCTTCACCATTGTGCAAATATTCCTCTAAAATCAGCCGAACTACGAATTCCTATTTAGTCACCTGTTATCAGGAGAGACCTCAGTGCTGCATCTTTCAGCCCAGTACTGATCCTGAAAAGTAATTTTAACCGTACTTACCAGTAACTTGAATTTCCTTCCATAGGATATCATTGACTGGTTTCACTTGGAAATTCTTCTAAGTGTGGAGTTTTGGAACTTTATAATATTCCTCTAAAATCAGCCGAAATACGAATTCCGATTTACTCACCTGTTATCAGGAGAGACCTCAGTGCTGCATCTTTCAGCCCAGTACTGATCCTGAAAAGTAATTTTAACCGTACTTACCAGTAACTTGAATTTCCTTCCATAGGATATCATTGACTGGTTTCACTTGGAAATTCTTCTTTTTTTTTTTTTTTTTTTTATTTAAAAGATTTTTCCAATTTATTGTTACAGCACAGCAGAGCAACAATCATAATAATTATAATTATAGATAAACATGACCGTTAAATAAGAAAATAAAGGAAGAGAAGAGGAAGAAAAGAAAAGAATAATATACCGACAGAGGATAGCCCACCATAGAAAGTCATACTGCAATTTTTTAACAACTTAAGAGAGAAAAAAGAAAGAAAATATATAAAACCAAAAAGCATTTCATAGCAATACATTTCTAAACCATATATTTCAACCATCTTTGCTACCCAATTTCCACCTCGAGATGGGTTCCCAAATCCGTTCCCCAAGTTTTCTCCCCCTTTTCCCCTTCCTCCCGTAAATCCCTTTTTCAAGATTATAAGCAGAGAGTAACCTAGCCAACCATTGTTGGAACGTTGGTGGTAGTTTGTCCCGCCATGCTGATGCTACACAAATACGTAAAACTGACATAGCCATAAATATAAACAACTGAAAGGGGGATTGCCTATCACTGTTATCTATCCCTAATATTATTAATGATGGTGTCAGAGCAATCTTAACCCCCAATGTTCTATCTAAAAAGAGTTCTATAGCACTCCGGAGACCCTGTAGACAGGGACAAGATGCAAATATGTGTATTATTTCAGCCTCTGTACTGTCACATCGCGGGCATCTTATATCTGCACCGCCACCCCATTGAGCTATCCTTGCGGGGGTATAATACAAAGAGTAGATTGTTTTATAATGCTGGGCTTGAAGCCCAGCAGAATACAGAGCAGTTTGTCCTAGTTCTAAAGAGAGGTGGAAACACTCTTGATCAATCCCTAATTTAGCTGCCCACTTCTCTCCATATTTTTCAAGATCATCACTTTTTAATGCTAACAGCTCTGCATAAATTCTACGTATAGTGCAATCTTCACCACCCTCTATGATATCCAATATTTTATTTTTATCAAAACCTATTGGACCCCCTTTCTTATTTCCTAAAAAACTCCTAATTTGCAAATACTTATAGAAATTCCTTTTATCAATACCAAAAATAGACTGTATTTCCACAAATTGCTTAACACCATTTACTCCAAACAAATCTCCTATTTTCCGAATTCCACAACAACCCCACTCTATCAATACAGAATCTGCAAATATTTCCTTAGGGAGAGTTGGATTTCTAGACAGTCGAGTATAAGCATTCAGTCTACCCAATCCAGTTTTCTTTCGAAAAGATGCCCAGACCTTAAAAGCCGCTGATAGAGTCTTAAACCTAGTTCTTTTATAATATGAAGAGTCAGTGTATTTCAAAAAGCAGTTCTCCGCCTCCACTCCAATCAACATAGAATACATATCTATAGATCCTAATTGAACCTGTGGATCCGATGGATCCCCTCCCAGGAGACCTCGTATGTGTTGAAAAACTGCCGCCCAATAATATAATTTAAAATCAGGGACCGCCCAACCACCCTTTGCCCTAGGTAGAGCCATAAAGCGGAGAGCCCTCCTAGTTTTCCCGTGGGCCCACATAAATCTATTTACCAACTGTTCTAATATTGTAAACCATTTTGCCTCGAATTCCAATGGGATTGCCCGGAAGAGGTAAAGAATTTTTGGCAATACTATCATTTTTATCACGTTACAACGTCCTACAAGAGAGAGGTGGAGATTATGCATTCTATCGAGGTCTTTCTTAACCTTTAATATTATCGGGTTAATATTACTTTCCACTATATTATCTAAGTGTGGCGAGATATTAATCCCGAGATAAGTTACTGCTTCAACCACTCGGATATCATTACAGACAGCTCCTTCATTCTTAATTATCTGCGTTTTTGATTTATTTAACACATACCCTGACACCTGCCCGAAAACCAAAGCCTCTTGTTCAACTATAGGGATAGCAATTCCTGGTAATGATGTCACTAAGGCAATGTCATCTGCATATGCCAGAGTCTTATATTCTGTTCCGTAAACCCTTATTGGAGAGATCGCCCCGTTTATTTCCAGCCTACGAATAAATGGATCGATATATATTGCGAATAGCAAGGGGGAGCATGGACATCCCTGGCGCGTCCCTCGCCTAATTTTCAAGGGTGCTGTGTATCCCCCATTAATTCTGAGACGGGCAGTAGGTGCCTGATACAAAGCCTGTATTGCTTGAGAAAACCCTCCCCCTATACCACACCTCTCACATGTCTGCCAAAGGTAGTCCCAGGAGACCCGGTCAAACGCTTTCTCAGCATCCAATAATATAACCGCCATAGGGCCTCCTGAGACTTCAGTAAGGTCAAACAAAGTAACTACCCTTCGGACATGCTGTGTGGTACCTCTGCCTGGGATAAAGCCATGCTGAACTGGGCTAACTATTCTATCAATAACCTTACAAAGCCTAAGGGCCATAGCTTTAGAAAATATCTTTGCATCTGAATTCATCAGGGTAATTGGTCTATATGATCCCGGCTCTACAGATGATTTCCTTTTTTAAAATAACCACTATGTCGGCCGCTGCCCAAGAATCAGGTACTGATAATCTCATCTGAGCCTGTTTAATTGTTTCGACCAAATCCAATTTTATTACTTCCTGGAAAATTTTATAGAATTCGATTGGTATTTGGTCCGGGCCAGCCGCTTTACCTGTTGGAAGGCTATTCATGGCAGTTACAACTTCTTCCTCAACCAAGAGCTCATCTAGAGCCTCTCGCTCTTGCTCACTAAGAGGTGATACAGGAATATCCCCCAGATACCTTCGGGTTTCTAGCGGATCTCTAACTTGTTCTTCCTTATATAGAGAGTCATAAAATTGCCTAAAAACCTCCCGTATCCCCGCTGAATCACTAACTGTCCCACCCTTGCCATCCAAGATCCCTTTAATTTCCCCTATGGCCTCTCTCCGTCTTGTACGAGCCGCCAGAGTGCGCCCTACACGTTCACTCAACTCATAGCATTGTTCCTTCTTTGCTAAAAACGTAGCTGCTGCCTTTAATGCAATAGCCTCCTCTGCTTCTGCCTTTGCTAATGCAACTTTAAAGAGAGCTTGGTCCAAACTTCCTCCCGTAGCAATAGCACTGTTTAATTCCTCTTCTGCCTCCAAAACTGCTTTAGTCAATTTCTCTGATCTTAAAGCTTCCTGCCTTTGTCTATAGAGGCTAAAGCTCAAGGTTTCCCCACGGACACCCGCTTTGAAGGCATCCCAGACCATACCTGAAGTGGTACTACCCCTATTAATGTCCCAAAAGTCTATTATCCAAATCTTCATGTGTTGAATATATTCTATATCTTTTAATAATCCTCTCTCAAAAGTCCATTCACGTTGACATCTAGCAACACCCGTCATTTCTACTGTTAAGATTATAGGGTTATGATCTGAAATAATCCTAGGTAGTTTCTCAATCTTGCATCTTGACACTAAACCATGTGTTACTAAAAATAATCAAGCCTAACCGAGACTCTGTGTGGTGCTGAATAATATGTGCTGCCAGAATCAAGTGGCTTTAAATGTGCCCAAACATCGGTTAGTCCATTATTAAAAACTAGATTGGTAAGCGCACAAAATGTTTTCTTTTTCCGACCCTGATATTGCGCCCCATTGTTGGTCCACAACCCCCCCATACCATTTATATTAAGGTCCCCGCACAAAATTATAGGCGTGGGCCATGTAGTCATTTCTAGATCCAAGTACTCAAATATATCGGGATCGTCCTCCGTGGATCCATACCCAGAGCATAGGGTGATCAGTTCATTATTTATCATACATTGTACCAACACCCACCTTCCCCACTGATCTTCCATCTTCCTTATAACATTAATATTGTTTCTTTTAGCCAATATAGCGACCCCCTAGTTCTTACCCCTTGTTTTGTATATGCTAATAGGTGAAACCCCATCTGCTCCATTATACCCCCTACATCCCTCTAGATGGGTCTCTTGTAGGCACACAAAATCTAATTTCATTGCCCTCAATATTATTGCTAGCCGTTGTCTTTTAGCCGGGTTATTCAATCCGCACACGTTAATTGTTGCTATTCTTATACTCATTAATACTTTGAGCTAAGATTTCCCCACCAATAATGTTCCATATTTATATACAAATTCATCAAGTCTAACTGGTAACCTCCCTCTATCTTTATTTCCATCCAAATGGTGCCTTCCGTGCATCTAAAAAAACACTCAATATGCTGTGCTGTGCTGTCCGCTACTCCCCGTGTACCCCTCCAACCCCCTCCCTCAGGTCCCTCCCTGGAACCCCCCCTTACAGGCAATTAGGTCATTCATGACCTATGTGTGACAGCTTACCCGCAGCTAGGTCACCTCACCCCCTCTCCCACCCTTCTGTTCTTTTAATTCATTTAAGAATGATTGAGCCTTAATTTCAGAAAAAAACATTCTAACTTGCCCCTTTACAATTACTTTCAAACGAGCTGGGTACAACAAACATGCCTCACAGCCTAGCCCCTGGAAAGATGAAATCATCTGCCTTAATCTCCATCTCCTTTCCACAGTAACATGGCAGAAATCAGGACGCGCAAAAAATGATGTGCCTTCAAATGATCGCTTAGCCTGTGGCCTAGCCTTATCCATTATTTCCTGCCTAAGCAAAAAATTACCAACATAGACAAGGATCGCCCTAGGATTGCTAGATTGGGATGCCTGATAGCCCTTTTTCAGAGTCAGAGGATAACGGTGTGCTCTCTGCACTTCCTCTTCCCATTTCCAGGAGCTAAGTTCGGGAAAAGCCCCCCGCAGAAGAGAGACAACAAATGCCCTAACATCCTGCCCTTCAGCCCCTTCAGCAACTCCCAGGAGTCTGATGTTATTCCGTCTCTGACGGTTCTCATAGTCCTCAAGTTTCCATCGAACATCCTCCGACGTTTTTTCGTGCATTTCTTTAAATGCCTGCCATTTATTAACGTCATCCTCCAATCTCCCAGTCCTCTCTTCCACCTGAGTAACTCTGTCTGCCATGTCCTTATAGAGTTTATTCATTTTCCTGAGTGAGCCTTGTATTTTTTTAGTAGCTTGTTTTGCTCTGCGGCTTTCTGTCCTGGCTTCTGCCTGCATCTGCTTAAGGGTGATATAGAGCAAATCCATTGAAGGAGACTGAGGCGCTTTATCTGCTGTTATGCCCCCTCTGGTCCAGCTGCTGAGGTCTCTTCTTGGTAAAGTTGTGAAGTAGCCGAGTAATCCCATAATAATTTTTTTGTAGCTTCCACACGAGGAGGGCTTAAATTTGATTTAGACCTTGATTTAGATCTGCGCTTAAGTTGCGGTGACCTATAGGCACCTGATGCTCTTAATGCCGATAATTCATCTGCCGAGTCTGTATCACTCGCAGTAGTACCATCAGACATGCAAGAAGAGTCTGACTCATCGTTGAGGGAGAAGAAACAATCTCCTTCCAATGATCGATTAAGGACATTCTGTTGAGGAGCTCCCTGTCTGTGCTTCAAATTGATGCCTGTTATCTCCAAAGCCCCTTCTGTGTGAGGGGCTATCGCATGTACTGTCTCCTTCAGCTTTCCTGGGTTACTAGCATGCTTCCCCTCTCTTTTACTATCGATATTTCCTCCCACAGTCCTGCTTTGCGCAACTTCATTGTTCGCATCCGTGCTATCAGGTCTAGTACTATCGCATCTAGATTCATCAGCGTCCCCTACATACACTGGCAGCCTACCTGACTCATCATTGTTTCCGCTGCTCTGCTCCCCATGCCTGTCTGTATCCTCATCCTGACAGGTTAGGTCAATCTCCTTCTGGGCTGCATTCTGCAGTCTGTCAACGTTTGCCACGTCCTCACTTATCGGCGCCTTCGAAGAACTTGGACCGATTACTGCGAAAGACTCCATCAAGGTAGGCTGCCGTAGGGCGCTCTCTTTACTTTTGCTGCTCCCTTCTTGTCCAGTTTTTGCCGCTTTCATTCCGGGATCCTTATTACCTTCCTGATTAACATCAGAGACGGTGCTTGAGCTGGCCAGCCTGCCGCCACCACCACCGCCGCCGCTAGTAAGGTTAGTTGCACCCAGCACCTCTTCAACATCCTCTGGTTTTTTCGCCGCTAGTCCTGCTCCAACTCTGCGGGGCTGCGTCCGTATCGTCTGATTCCCCGAAGGAGGCAGCGCCGCGTCCTTCTCTTTCTCCTTCTGCTGCTTCGGCAATCTAGGCGCCATAATCGTGTGCTTCGTAGCCCAGCAAAAGGGTAACCTTAGTGTCTCAGTAATCTTTTCAACTGCAAAGATAGAGACCCCTTTGTATAACGAATACCAGAGCCAGAACCATTCCTTTGCCCAGCACGAAGTTTGTTCCAGCCCGACAGGGGTCATCAGCATCCTCGCCTTTCATTACATTCTTCAGGGAGAGGGAGTGAAATGCGACCTCTCACTGCGACTGGTCAGCGGCCATCTTGCCTGACTGGTTTCACTTGGAAATTCTTCTAAGTGTGGAGTTTTGGAACTTTATAATATTCCTCTAAAATCAGCCGAAATACGAATTCCGATTTACTCACCTGTTATCAGGAGAGACCTCAGTGCTGCATCTTTCAGCCCAGTACTGATCCTGAAAAGTAATTTTAACCGTACTTACCAGTAACTTAAATTTCCTTCCATAGGATATCATTGACTGGTTTCACTTGGAAATTCTTCTAAGTGTGGAGTTTTGGAACTTTATAATATTCCTCTAAAATCAGCCGAAATACGAATTCCGATTTACTCACCTGTTATCAGGAGAGACCTCAGTGCTGCATCTTTCAGCCCAGTACTGATCCTGAAAAGTAATTTTAACCGTACTTACCAGTAACTTGAATTTCCTTCCATAGGATATCATTGCCTGCTTTTTGCTGAAAAAGTTTCTAAGTGTCGATTTTTGAAACATACAAATATTCCTCTAAAATCAGCCAAAATACGAATTCCGATTTACTCACCTGTTATCAGGAGAGACCTCAGTGCTGCATCTTTCAGCCCAGTACTGATCCTGAAAAGTAATTTTAACCGTACTTACCAGTAACTTATATTTCCTTCCATAGGAATCCATTGTCTGGTTTTCAGCAGAAAAGTTTCAAAGTGTTGATTTTCACAAACTACAAATATTCCTTAAAAATCACCTGTATGACTTAAACGCATTCTTTCAACTGTTTACAGGAGATGCACCAGTGCTGGATACAGGATCCACCACTGAGTAAGAAAAAGTAACGATAACACTACTTACCTGCTAAGTGAATTTCCTCCCATATGATAACATTGGTGATTCTATGTGAAAAAGTTTCTAAGTGTCAACTTTTAAAATACAATAATATTCCTTAAAAATCACTACTGTAACTAAAACGCTTTTACTCAACTGTTTACAGGAGATGTCCCAGGACTGAATCTAGGATCCAGTCCTGTGGTTCGAAAAGTAATCCATAAAGTAACTAATTGCATTTAACTAGAAATTCACATTGAGCTCAATGTTGCATTGTGTTTGAAATTGTGTTGCCCATTGCAACAACTGTAACTACTATACTTAAAAGTCTATTGCCTATTTGCAAAGTATTTAAACTAAAGTAATTCATTCTGAGAAAGTATATTTTGTAATGTAATGTATAATGTAATTACAATGTAATTTAAAAAATAAAATATGTAAAAATAAATAGTTTAAAAAATGTAGTAAATCAGTATCAAAAAAATAATATATAACAATTAATACATTTAAAAATTGTCATTTACAAAACCTTTGAAATTCACTGAAAAAAACCATAGGTTTCAGACATGTTATAGTTAGGAATTAGCATTTAAAAAACCTTTGAAATTCACTGAAAAAACCATAGGTTTCAGACACGTTATAGTTAGAAATTAGCATTTAAAAAACCTTTGAAATTCACTTAAAAACCATAGGTTTTAGGGACAGTTATAGTTAGTTGGACATTTCACTCGTACAAAACCATAGAAATTCCCCCGTTATAGTTAGTTCAGCTAACTATAACTCGCGTCCCGCAATGCACTGCTGATGACGTCACATATTACATCACTCATGACATGGTCAGTGACATCACTGATGACATCACTGATGACATCTCAAATGACATCACTGATGACATCATCCACGTGATAATCTGATGCACCTCCTCACACCCTGATATAACCTTTGATACACCCACTCTAAATTACAGACTGCCATTCGCAAAACCATAGACACTCCAACACCAATAACTACATACCCACTCACTGATTCTTAGGTCTACACACACATCCACTCACTCACCCGTACAGTCACTCATACTTACGGTCACTCAGTACAGGACTATCATATGCACTCATACTCCTATATAGACACTCAAACACCGCCACTCATCCATAGAGGTACTCACACACCTAGTCAGTCATGCAAATAATTAAACACACTGCCATTTACTCACCTATACAGTTATACACACACCAGCTCCCTTACTCATACAAATACTAGCACATTCTTACGCTCTTATACAATCACTGATACAAGCACACTCATCCATACAGTCACTCTCACAATCACACACTCTTGCTTATAGCTATTTATATACTCCAACACACATATATACTGCCTTTCACATATGTAGTTACTCACACATGTACCACTGGGACATGCATTCACTCACAAACACACTCTTACACACACTTACCCACCCATACAGTCTATCACAGATGCACTCTTGAAACCATCCACCCAGTGAATCACCCACTCACACATCTATGCACAGAGTCGCACACACCCCACCCACACAAACACTCAGGCACCCATACAGATACTCAGACAACTAATCAATAACTCATATAGACACTCATGTAGCTATTCACAAACCCATGCAGCCACTTACACAGCAATAGACAGACGGATACAGACATTCACCCAGTTTAGTCACTAACCCATGCATTCAGTAAGATACGTTTAATCACTCACTTATAGAGTTAGTCACGCACCTACTAAATCATCCATACAGACACTTATACACCCACTCATTCTTCAATACGCCTTTCCCTATATATATTAAACATATTTAAACTTTAAAGAAACACACAGTCACTGGATGATGTCATCAGTGATGTCATTTGAGATGTCATCAGTGATGTCATCAGTGATGTCACTAACCATGTCATGAGTGATGTAATATGTGACGTCATCAGCAGTGCAATGCGAGGCGCGAGTTATAGTTAGCTGAACTAACTATAACTGGGGAATTTCTATGGTTTTGTACGAGTGAAATGTCCAACTAACTATAACTGTCCCTAAAACCTATGGTTTTTTAAGTGAATTTCAAAGGTTTTTAAATGCTAATTTCTAACTATAACGTGTCTGAAACCTATGGTTTTTTCAGTGAATATATATATACATATATATATGTGTGTGTTTGTGTATATGTGTATATATATATATATCCACACACGATTCCTCGGATTTTCCACCAGCTGGTGCAGTCAGTAAATCTCTTACACTGCAAACTTTCAAAGTGTCCTTGTATTCTTTTGGAAAATCCGAGGAATCGTGTGTGGATATTGCAGGGTTTCCGATACCCTGAGCAAGGACCGCCCTACTTGACAGCCTCTGCATTTATCGGACTCTTTGGGAAACATATATAGATATATATATATATATACATACACACATCTATATATATATATATATATATATATATATATATATATATTACCTACTGGAATCGCCAGTAGGTAGTTATGGTTAGGACCTAGTTTCCATAGGAAAGCATTTTTTGACTTGGCTATAACTTTGATGTCATTTGACCAATCTGCATAAAGTTTTCCCACAGAAGTGTCAAAGTAGGTTTTGTATGTCATGGAAAGTTTGGGGGTGATCCGTGTGTGGGGACCGAGAAATAGGGGCGCGAGAAAAGAGTGCATTTGTAATGTTAATTCCCATAGGAACGCGTTGTCGAACCTACAGCCCGAACCGCTGGACTGAATTACACCAAATTTAGCAGAAAGGTAGATGTTGTTACACAGATTGTGCTTTTTGTTATTTCGTGCACATCCATTCACTAGTTCTTGAGAAATTAAATCCGAACAGTATAGTGATATCTCTGGCCGCGGATATTTCGTGACCATTTAGTGGTGATCACGGTTAACCCGTGACATGTTTGAGGTAAATCACAAAAGCGCACACCAGCGGGAAGGCCCTGATTGGCTGGGCACAACCTTAACAGAAAGTTGCGGCGGTTTCGCGGTTCTCAGTTACATTGCAACGTGTTCGAGGTAAATCGCGAAAGCGCGTCAACGGGAATGCTGTGATTGGCTGGATGCAAACTGAACAGAAAGTTGCGACCGCCATTTTATGTGTCGGGGACGGTTCTCGGGGGTTGAAATTCTTTTTTCAAAGTGACATAAGGGGTCAGGGTAGAGGTACTCTGACCCCATGTTTGACAAATGGGGGTATTAGTGACACAAGTTGTGTGTCCAAAATTGATTTTTTTTCAATAGCGTGCGATATTCACGAAAACACCACGACCGCCAGCGCTGTTTCCCATGTACCGTTGCGGGCATCGATGTTTTCACGACACCTTTTGTCACCGCGAAATCAGAAGATCGATTTTAAAGATGAATTATATAACAAACTAGCTTGAAAAATGATTTTAAACAGTGCACTAATAACACCGTAGTGTCTAAAATACTGTAAAATGTATGCATATATGTTTTTTACACTTTATAAAAAAAGGGGCAATCATCTTGATTACCGACATCTTCACGATACTTAGAGTACTCGCGAACATGGAAAATTGGTTTAATAGATTGTTTTTGTACAAACTCCCAATAAAAATATGATTTTAAACAGTGCAGTAATAAACCCCTTGTCTAAAATACTGTAAAATGTGTGCATATATGTGTTTTACACCTCTTAAAAAGGCACAATCGTCGCAGTTACCAAAATCATTGCGACTCTCCGTGTAAGACAGGAAGTAGGGTTCAAACACAGTTTTTACAAAAGTTACTACAAATATATGTGTACCAACATATTCTTTAAGTTAGTAATGTGTGTATTGTAATAGTTAGAATACATTTTTTAAGTTATAATTATTGATGTGGTGGTGGTCGTTGAATGTTTGCATTTGTTTTGCGATTTTGCAACGTTATCACGATCATCGTGACTTTGCCGCAAAGTTTCAAAATTCAGCAAAAAAAATAATTTAACAAGAAATTGAACAACATTTTGGGCTCTTGGGTGGCTCTGACAAGAGCCTTTGTGTTGAGAGTGTGTGTAAGACAGCTACATATAAGACTGTATGCAAAGTTCCAGGTTGCCTAGAAACAATCTGTTCCCTTCATCTGTAAAGTGAACTCCATAATCTCTATATATTCCAGGCATGTCAAAGCGCAGATTGTTGTTGTAGATAGAGCCCATGTTATGGTCTCTGAGGAAAGCAGAAACAGTTTTATCAACATGTTTCCTGATTTTGCCAATCTGTGTACAGAATTGATTTGACCACTTCCATTTCTGTCTTTGGCATATATTAGAGTACACCAAGACAGTGTAAGGAAGAAGTGACATCAGTTCTGCAAAGGTATCCTTCAGTAGGATTTCCAGCCCTACCCCAGTCAATGTGTCTTGATCATTGCCACCACAATGCACAATATTGAGGTGAGGAGCTTGGAAAACCAGAATGGTTTTAACCAAAGCCAGCAGCTGATGAAACTTTAACCCTCTCTGGCCAAACCAACTAATCTCCACAATTGGCAATCCCAAATCCCTGTCAATACCTTTGTTTTTGCAGCCTCTTTAGCCCAATAGACATAGTTGTGGCCCACAATCCACACTCTAAGCATTTTGTAGGAAGGAGGAGTAACACATAGGACAGGTCTGCAGCTGAATATTACAGTTGGTACTATGAAAGACACTGAAAATGCATGTGTGCTGGTGTTTTAAAACTCGAAATTTGATGGGATGAAGGGAACATGCAGGTGAATAAAAGTAGGTTGCATTTGGAAATGATTAGTAAATAGATGTTTGATTGGCTCTGGTAAATAAAAAAAAATGTAATAGAGAGTTGGATATGCTTTACAGTATGTGCAGTAAACCACACCTGCTGTGGTTCATTTTGTAACTAGTATGGACCTTCTGGAATGTGAACTTGTGACCTACTGGTTCTAGTGGATTTCTATGGAGAATCTGCAGAGGGTGTATTGGGGGATGGGTGTTAAAGAAACAGGTATTCATTTTTACAAATTGGAGAGTTTTAGGTACATTGTTTTATAAGGTAGGTAAGATTCCCTAGTGAGGGTGCTCAAAGAAAGTGTAGTATAGTGATAGAAATATAAAAGTAATAAGGGAAGTAGGTTTCTTGACTCCCAATTTTTTCGCGAATTTATTGCAATGATCGTGATTACTTTGTGAATATTGACACAAAGGCATGCATTTTGAGCTACCTCCAAACAGGAGTGAAAGGGTTAATAGACAGTAACCATTCAGAAAAGCAGTTACAAGATTGAAATATGAAAGCAATGTTTTTATTTACAGACTTTTGCAGTATCAGGCAATGGAAAGTTCAGAAGTTTAACATTTATGGTTGCTTTGTATGAGATGGGTGTGCCATTCTTGTGCTAAGAATTTACAAACCCTGAGAATATTGCATCTACCTAATAAGAGAAAAAAAGCAATTTTACCAACAAACTCAATCTTCTGGTATGCTAATTAAATTTTTTTGTAAGTCAAAAAAATTATTAATAAGGTATGTAATTATGTTATATTGTAATAAAAAGATTTTGAAATATATATTATTTTAAAAAGAAAGGAGGATATATAAATCAAATTGTACTCTTTTTTATATATCTATTAATAGGTAAGTACGACATAGTTTGTCTCAGGTGCAGAATCAGATGTCTGTCAAGTTAGTTTAGAATGTGTTTCGATGGAGGTCAATATTGCACTTGTATTCCTTTACTGCATTCTGGAAGTGGGAGGAGAAAAAACTGCACACTAATGGTTAAACCTATATGTAATCTTGTAGTATATCATGTCAAACATTTATTATGTGTATATGTGATGTGCTGCTTATAACTAATATTTTTCTTTGAATTCTGGGAGTTGTAGTCTTATTTGTTCCATTATAAAAGATGAATACAACACTCAGTTTTGAAAGTGGAATTTATGCACTATAGCTGTATATGAATTATGAATCTGAATTGATCTGTGCATGGAGGTTCATTTGTATGGCTGTCTTATCACTTAAAACTGCTACACAAGGTTTACATTTTTCTTGAACCATATATAACTGAACAGTGAGGTAGGCTGTAGCTAGGCCATAGCACAGGGAGCTATTCGCTTAAAAAGCACTTTGATGTTTCAGTGAGCTATATGCACTCATAGAAACCTATGTGCCAAATTATACATTCAGCCTACACCCAGACTTAAATCTGAGATACCTAAGTAGAAAAGCACAGAGAGACTGAAACACCCAGTGAGGTAGTTAGAGAGCCACACAAAGATTCAGTCACACAGACAGGCACAACTGATATGTATCTTCTGGTAATAAAGGCAGCTTCTTACACACTTAAATAACCCAATATTCACTAGTACACTCAGGAGGCAATCTATCTATGTGTCCCTTACAGACACATTTAGACAATCACATAACACATAAAGAGAGGCAGTGATTTAGTAAAAGATTTACATACACATGGAATGACAGTTCAGATAGGAAGTTAAACATTCATTCAGATATCTGCTAAACAACTGACACTTTCAAGGTTATCATGCAGGGAAGTAACCCTTGGAGTATGTCTCAGACCTGGTATACTTAAGCTTGGGCACGTAGTTTTACTGGTACAGCTGTCTTATTGCGGTATTCATGGTCTGTCCTTGGCAATAGCGACATCATTGTAAAAATCAAAAATATCTTGAAATAAGATGATTAATGTTTCAAATTAATAGATGACAAATACAACAATAAGTGGTGCACCATGCAAATGTAATGTTCAATATCTAATTACAGAAAAAAATACAGGGACGTTATAGTTATAAAATAGAATTTAAAAACCTTAGAAATTCACTGAAAAAAACAAAGGTTACAGGGACGTTATAGTTAGGAAATAGAATTTTAAAAAACCTTAGAGATTCACTGAAAAAAACAAAGGTTACTGGGACGTTATAGTTAAGCTGACATTTTGCTCATACAAAACCAGAGAAATTCAGCTGTTATAGTTAGCTGAGCTAACTATAACTTGCGCACCCGCAATGCCCTGATTATTTCCTCACATATTACATCACTCATGACATGGTCAGTGACATCACTGATGGTATCACTGATGACATTTCAAATGACATCACTGATGACATCATCCAGAGAAACACTGATACACAATTGCTAACAAACTCATTCTCAGAACCCATGCAAATACTCACACATATCATCGCTCATCCATACAGCCAGTGACACATCAACGCACCCAGAGAGCCACTAACAGAACCACTAACTCACAGACACTCATGCACCTACTCACTTACCAATACAGCCAGTCACAGATTCAGACATAGACACACCTACACACCCACTCATAACCCATACAGCTAATGACACAGTAAATGAGTTAATCATACACCTACTCACAGACCTACCCAGTGACCCATGCAGTCAGTCACAAAGCCACCAACTCACCCATACAATTACTCACACAGCAACTCAGTTACTTATACATATAGTAATACATATACTCACTCACCTGTTCAGTGACTGAGAGAACCATATTCTTTCCCATACAACCTCTCTCACACTCACTTACTCACCCATACACCCACTCACTCACCCATACACCCACTTCACTTACACACCCACTGATGCACCAAAACAGCCACTCATGTACCGGGTCACTCGTCCCCGTTTGAGTGCCACATCGAGTCCCGCCCCCGCCACCCAGCCTTTATAATAGTGGTGGACCTTTTACCCAACAGCGACCACATCGATAACTGGGTGATTAAGTATTTCTACATTTACACCTTAGTACAGGGATTTGGTCTATTCCAGGCCATCAAGTTGTTATTTTATTAGACACCATTGTTACACCAGCTGGTGGATTACGAGGCATACTCTAGGAGCATGAGTCCTTGTTGTACCCCATCTCATAAAATTTTAGTTACAAAACCTTATGACTACCGCTTCACAGTGGCCCACAAATAGTTAATTGGGGAAACCTTCAATGACACACACGCAATGGGGATTCCAACGTGGCGCCCGGAAGTGTTTGTTGATGCTCTAGTCGTTGTCCCTACCTCGATACCGGAAGTCCCGCCTCCACCGCTGGCCGACCGGGGAATATCATTCGAACACGAAAGAGAAGTGACATCCACCCGGGTCCGGCAGAGTGAGGGGTAGGTCGACCGTGATCGGACGGAGCGAACAACGTGAGTATCGGGGTTTTTGGGCTTAGGCGAAGAGTGTGGGATCCGTGCGCTTTTGCTTTGACCACTAAACAGGGAATTTTTCCGCTATGTTTGTAGTGACCGCATAGCGGGACCAGCCTTAATGTGTCCCGCACCCTCCTTCTACTCAGTGTGGGTGCCGTAATTGAGGAGACCGCCCGAGTGAGTTTAACCACTGTGAACAACAAAGGAGAGAATGGCGACACAGTACGGCACTGGTCCCCGGCCATCGCGCTCACTCTTCTTGCGCTAAACTTTTATTGTATCTGTTGCTTAACTTGGTTGGTAGCGATACCGGGGGGTGCCAGCGGTGCGCTTCAGTGTATCACTCTAGACCACTGGGTTGGAGTGATTAGTAGGAGCGCGCGGTACGACACGCCACCGGTTCACCGCCTGCTACCAACGTGCAGGATATACTGTATACTCTGAGTGATAGCCATCGGGATCACAATGGGACATACTCCTTGTGGGTCCCTTGTTGGTAATCTCCACCCCACTTTCTCTTTTTTTACCTTCATTGAAATACTGTCATGAGGTTAGCTTCAACCAATATTCTCATGCTATAATTCCCCCCCCCTCTTTTTTCAATTACTACAATACATAGGACACTGAACCTTGCAGTGTTTTCACCTGCCGCGCCCCTTTGATGCATTGAGCTGACCCATGTTGGGTGAGTGTGCTAGTGTGCCTCGAAAATCTGCATAATTCTTTGCTACTTCTGTTTTTAATCTTTTTCTGAAATTCGCCGAGTGCATGATCACATATACCCTTATGTGAAGCATGCTCATCTTTCACGTTTGTTTTGCAGTGTCACTATAGCATGGTCAAATTATGGACTTTTGCATTTAGGTTGAACTGCAGACCATAGAAGAACGATGTACTAATCTTTATGATTCTTCTCTCCTACAGGCATTGTTGTTGATCGACAGGTACCACTTTATAGGGTGCTGTATGGGTGGTCACTTAACTGTGTAATTAACAGACCACCAACCATAAAGTGTAGAATGATCAATAATAGGTCCTGAAGAATTGCCGTTAATTTGACACTAGGCAAGAAACATGTTGGCCTGAGTTTTAGCACACAACCCTGCAATCTTCGAGCAGGCGTGTGCGCCTCTTTTGGTTTTTAATCAGGATAGTGACCACAGTCATTAAAATAGTTTTGGGTGGATCACTAACTCCTGTTTTATATTGCACACATTACACATCTACACATCTACACTCACGAGGGCCCTTACACGCACCGCACCCAACGGCTAAGAAAAAAGATCTCCGCCAAGAAGGCCCCATCACTGGCGCCGATCGGGTATTGCAGCGCCGACCCGATAAGGAGCAGACCCAGTGATGAAGCAAGACACCTAGCTGGCTGGGTGTGTGAGGGTCTCTTTCTGAAAGGAGAAAAGATTTTCTCCGACCTTCATGAGCACTCATATGCTCTCTTTACACCCATAGACCTGTAGGACTCTTTAGGAACAGCATACCCTTTCTTGTTGTCACTCGTCCATACAGACACTTATGTATCTCCTCAAACACCCATTCAGCCACTCATGCAACTCTCATTCACCATTTACAACCACTAATACACCAACTCAGTCAACTATACAGAGACTCACACAGCCACTCACTTACTCATACATGCACTGACACACCCACTCGCTCACCTATACAAAAACTCACACAGTCACTATCTCATGTATATAGTCTCTTATATACCCAGTCACTCTTCTATACACCACTTACACACCCACCCACTTAGGCACTTCCACAGCGAGTTACCTTAGTATATATGTTTAACACTCAGTAACTTTTAGAAAACACTCACAATCACTGGATGATGTCATCAGTAATGTCATTTCAGATGTCATGAGTGATGTCATTTGAGATGTCATCAGTGATGCCATCAGTGATGTCACTGACCATGTCATGAGTGATGTAATCTGTGATTCATAAACAGGGCATTGCGGGGCGCGAGTTATAGTTAGCTCAGCTAACTATAACGGCTGAATTTCTCTGGTTTTGTATAAGTGAAATGTCAGCCTAACTATAATGTCCCTGTAACCTTTGTTTTTTTCAGTGAATTTGTAAGGTTTTTTAAATTCTATTTCCTAACTATAACATCCCTGTAACCTTTGATTTTTTCAGTGAATATAATATTCAACATCTATGTACCGTGAAGAGATATCTATCTAGATAGATAGATAGATAGATAGATAGATAGATAGATGGATATATATCTGTTCAAGGTACATAGATGTTGAATTAAGTTTAGTAAATTTATACTTCCCTCTGTCCATTTATCTTCCGACATTAGTTGCTTTCTATGGCTTGTCTGTACCCTCAGATGCAGAGGCATTAGACAAATTGGTTTGACCACTATGTAGATCTCTAGATTGGATCTTCTTTTTAGAAGAAAAGGAGTCCATTTCACAGAACAAAGCGGTGGGAGAGATGGTGAGGAATTTGCGGTTAGAGTATCCACCAGAAAGAGTGTGACCAAAGGCAAATAACTTGTTCTCTGTTGGATACTTCCAACCACAGATTCCTCACCTTGTGAATAGATACCAGCGTACTACCTCCCCCATGGTGGGTCTTTGGAATGGCTCAAACCAAAAAGTCCTGCAGGACAGAAGGGGTAAAAAGCCCATCCTGATGAACCTGGCAGGCAAGTCAATAGTGCTTCATGAACGTGTGCACTGATGTCTACGTAAAAGCTTGACAGATATCCAGGACAGGCATGCCACATGCCAGCACATTAGTAGCAGCCTTGCCTCGAGTGGAAAGAGAACTCAATGCTTCAGATGGCTTCTTCTTAGCTGGTGCGTAGCAGATTTTTATGCAAAGGACTATCCACCTAGTGATGGTTCTTTTCTTCACTGCGTTGCATTTCTTTGTTCCCATGAAGCCCACAAAGAGTTGATCGTCCACATGATGGTCCTTGATACAAATAATGTAGAAAATAAGGGCTCTCATAGGGTTCAAACATGGAGTCCCTCCTCATCTTTCTAGAGGTGAGGTGGGGAAAAGAAAGTCAGAAGTGTAATTGCTTGCCCAACGTGGAAAGGTATTGCTACCTTCAGCAGAAATGCAGCTTGATTTCTCAACACCAGCTTGTCTGTAAACAATGTTGTATAAGGCCATCGGTCAAAAGGGGCCTGCAGCTGCCTCAATGTGAGGAGATGACGTGATTGTTAAAAGAAAGAAAATTTTCAGGGTCAAGAGATATAGTGGACATCTGTGTATTGGCTCAAATGAGGTACACGTTAGAAAAGTGAGAAGCAAATTCAAGTCACGCTGTGTAATCATGAAGGGCTTCCATGGAAATATGCCATAAACCTTTAAGAAATCACATCAAAACAGGTGATTAAAAAAAGAAGGCTGATTTGACAACCTTAAAAAAGCCAAAAGAACCAACCAATCATCTTTATTTTACAGTATCCAATGCAAGGCCTTGCTGGGCCAGCAACAAAAACACAACAATACTTGACAGTTTAGCTAGTAGCGGGTCAGTCTGGCAGGTGCTGCACCAAACCACAAACTTGTCCCACTGCCCAGTGTTGCTGCCAGAATAACATCAATGACCCTGAGAAATTCACGGTGTTGTCTGAGAGTATCTGTACTAGGCTCCCATTGAAAGATGGTAGGAAAGCCTTCAACGCCAAGCAAATCAACTGCAACTCCAACAAATTTATGTGGAGCCGGTTCCATAGGAGACCAGAATCCTCTGATCTCCGCCTCTCCGAGGTGGCTTCCCCAGCCTAGCAGTGATGCATTCATGACCACTGTCAGCTCTGGGTAAGGTAATGAGAGGAGTCTGCCAATGGCCCAATCGCGGTCCAGCAGCCTCTACTGCAAATCTTTTGCAGTCTCCTCTGAAACCTAGATGGACTCCAATAGGTTCTCCTGGTGTTTTGCCCACTGTGACTTCAGATCCCACTGCAAAGCCCGCATGTGCCATCTGGTGTGGTTGAAATGGGCTGCAGGAGGCCTGGAATGCCAGTAGCCTCAACGCCATCCTCACTGAAATCCACAACAGAAACTGAAACAACAGGACCATACCCCGAATGTCCTGGAATCTTCGCTCTTGGGCCCAAAAGTACACCGTATCCAGGATAGCTCCGATGAACAGGAGCATCTCCAGGAGTCAGGTGTGACTTTGGCACATTGATAGTGAATCTCAAATATATTAGAAGACCCACTGCCATCTGGAGGTTGCCTATGACTGCCTGGAGTGATCCTACATTCAACAGAAGTCATCCAGGTATGGGAAGACTGGTAAACTCGACCTCCGATTACGTGCTACAACCACTGCCATCACTTTCGTAAACACCCATGGGGCACTGAAAAGGTCAATGGGGAGCACCACAAACTGAAATGCCCCTGGCCCACAGGGTAATGCAGGTAATACCTTTGGGCCCGTAGTACAGAAATATGGAAACATGCTCCCTGCAGGTCCAACGCTACCATCCAGTGTCCGGCATCCAAAGCAGACAAGACCTGGGCCTGCATGATCATCTTGAAAGTATCCTCCTGCCGGAAGGCATTGAGAGGGCAGAGATCTAAAATAGGACTAAAGTCTCCTTCCTTCTTTGGCACAAGGAAGTAGCGGGAGTAACACTAAGTTCCTACTTCCGAGGTAGGAACCCTCTCTCTGGCTCCTTTGGCCAAAAAGACCTGCACTGCCTGCTGCAAAATGGGCATGTGCTCCTCCATTCACCGCATTGATAGGGTGGCAGGTGCTGTGGAGTAGAATGAAATGGGAGAGCATAGTCCCGCTTGACAAGTTGGAGGACCCATGTTTCAAAGTGATGTCCTGCCAACCTTAAAGGAAAGGACAGAACCTGCATCATACAGGGTGGGTCTGCATCAAAAAAGAACACACTGGAATGACTTTACGGTTGGGATTGCAGGAAGAGGTGGACTAAGCTGCATGTTGTCCCTGATGCCATGAACATTGTCTTTTGACGCAGCAACCGCGGCCACAAAATGGCTGAACAGACTTTTATACCAGTGGCAGGGTCTGCCGTTGCCAGTATTAGAATTCCTCAGCATAATCATGCAGAGGAAATTGTCTGATGGGGCAGAAAGCACCAGGGAACGCTCTGTGGCCCAACTCTCCCTAAAGCATTCCAGAGCAGACTTTGCTTTCCCACCAAAAAGGCAAAAGCTTACAAATGGCATCGCCATCAAAGATACCTGGGCATCCCTTGAGATGCCCGTAGACCTTATCCCGGCATGGCGCCGAAGCACCACACTCATGCCCATTCCCCGACCCAAGCAGTCAAGGCCAGACTTTTTAATAATGTTCCAGCATCCTTGTCATCCTGTTTGCTAGAGCTAAAGACGTCCATAGATCCTCTGGAACTGCTGGCAGGATTTGACCAATTGTGTCCCATAAAGCATTACTGTAGCAGCCTGGGAGGCAGCTGACATTGACTAAATGCAAAGCAAGACTAGCCAAAGAAACATGCGATTGCCAAAAGTTTTCATGCGGTCAGGAATAGTCGTGGTAAAGGCATTAGGGTTGACTCTACTCATGGACGCCAGAACCTGCAAGCTCTCAGGCATAGAATGTTACGTTAAAAAGTAAGGATCGCCCGGTGTTGAGCTGTGGCAATATCCTACCTGCCTGTTGACTGGGGGCACAGGGCATGGATTAGCTAAAATAGTCATTCAGGTACTAGCTTTCATATTTATTAAAAGTCCAATTCATTAGTAAAGGGCACATTACTTACCTTCAGTAACAATCTTTCTGGTGGTCTATCTAGCGGCAGATTCCTCACCTTGTGAATAATCCCCAGGTGTCAGAATGGATCCAGAATCTTTAAAAGCGGTTCTCCTCTACACTGGTAGGTGTCATGCGGCTTCACGCTGTCAGTCCACTCAGGAAGTGATGCGCTGAGCAGCATATATGCGTCAACTTTGCACTTATCTAGGCTGTCCGCGCCCTCTGATGAAAAACCCCTTAGCAGATTGGCATGACTAGTGTGCAGATCTCTAAATTTGGGAGCTCTTTAGATCTGAAAAGAGTCCAGTTCACAGAAAGGAGAGGCGGGTTTGCTTCTTCTTCAGTGCATAGCAGATCTTTATGTAGAGAACAATCCATCCAGAGATTGTGCGTTTTTGCACTGCCTTGCCTTAATTTGATCCTGAAAACCCTACAAAGGGCTGATTGCCCACTCTATATTCCCTGGTATGATAAATATAAAAGCTTAGTGCCTTTTAGGGTCCAAACAATGGAGTCTCACTTCTTCCTAAGAGGGAGCACAGAATAGCGGAAGGGTAGTAGCCTGGCTGAACATAAAAAGGAGTAACCACTTTCGGTAGAAGTAAAGATTGGGTCCCCGCACACGCACTGCCCTGACTGGGTTTGAGATGGGAAATGGGCACATTTAGATAATTGGGGGTCATGGGTTGCATGCACACAGTGGAGGAACAGCGCCGCCAAAATATTGAGAAGATGCTGGGGGGCCTGACACAGTCCACAAATTTTTGGAACACACTGTCGCTCTCGGTGGTGGGGCTGGGAGAGGTTACAAAAATGGTCTTCCTGCCCAGATGCCTTTACGTAATCCAGAAATCGCTGCACATGCTTACACGTGACATCTTCAAAGTATTGAATAGCCTACTGATATCCTTAGTGTGGGCAGGAAAGAGAAGCAGAGTAGCGCTGCCCATACTTAAGCTAGACGTAGAAGAGGGAGACATAGAACTGTACTACTATGCCACTAAGCTGCAAAACGCGGTGCATTGGGTGGCGGAAGAGGACAACTGGGAGAAGCGACTGTTGAGAGGCACTTGTGGAGACACCCCCTGTAGGAAAGTAGGATCTACTTCTATGCTTACCCCCACTTTTTGCCTGGTGCTAAGCTGTATTTTGACTAGTCTGACTGGGATCCTGCTAATCAGGACCCCAGTCTATCTGCTTTCTCACTAAATTGGTGTGTTGAGTACTTAGGTACACTCCAGATTGGATACTGGGGTACCCTTATCAGTCCCTAGTATATGGTACTAAGGTACCCAGGGCATAGGTACCCCAGAGGTCTCCCATGGGCTGAAGCATGCATTATGCCACCAATAGGAGACCATGCAAAATGAATCTACAGGCCTGCCATTGCAGCCTGTGTAAGTTGGTGCTTGCACCACTTACTTAAGATATAGGTTTACTATATCTAAGGGTCACTGCACTTAAAACCTATAAGTCACCCCTATAGCAGGCCTTTGCAATCCTGAAGACAGGGTGCTTGGTTCTAAGTGAGAGGGCGCCCCTGCATGAGCAGGACACCCCTGGAGCCTACGGAGTCCATTCTCCCAGGCTGTCAGTGAAGCAGCCATTTACTATATAGAGGGGCACCGCGTAATCACGCAATGACCATCTCGAAAACGGCTGTAACGAATCCTATCATGTTTGGTATCAAATATGTTGGAATCATACCCCCACACCTGGAAGAGCCCTCCATTAGGCTCTCAGTGTTCTCAGTACCAGTCTTCTAGACCCGGACAGCACAAAATGGTTGCTGCCGACCAGAGACACATTTTTGCCCTACTACTGCTGAGCCAAGCTCGAGCAGAGGAAGGTGGAACAATAGGCATCATGTCACAGAGAGGTGTGACCACCTCCCAGACAGGATTTAGTGTATTGGGACCGGGTGGGTGCGCTTGCCAGCGTCAGAAAGTCTGCATGAGGGGCACACTTGGTGACCCTGTGCATAGTCCAGTTCAAACCAGTTCTGGGAGCCGTTGGCTCCCGCTCTGGCACGAAACTGGACAAAGGACATGGGAGTAACCTCCCCCCTGTCCAGACCCTCCCCTGGGAGGGTCCCCTGAATCTACCAAACCCTTTGCCTAGGGTACTTAAGGGCTTACCTGGGTGTAGGTCCCTAGATTCGTCGTGGGATAAAATTTAGATCAGACACCACTGCTCTTCTACCGTCTGGGCACTCTGGACTTCGCTGGACCTCGTTTGGTCCTGAATTCGTCTCCCTTACAGTCTGCTGCATCGTCTGTGCATGTGCATCATACAGGAACCTTCCAAGGCCTGTGAAGCATCAAAGACACCTGAAGTAATCTCCCTTGGAGTGAAGGAGTCACTCCCCTGCATTTGCAGGCACCGCAACTAAGTCGACCGGTCTGCAGATCCTGAGCTCCTCCAGACTCCGTGGGCTCTGCAACACAGGTGGTGGTTTTCCACAGCTCCCGAGGCCTGCCCTGCTCTCTCACCAAGTTTGAGGCCAGTATCCCTCGTGGGAGTTGCAATAACTGAACCCCTGTGCACCACGTCCAAGTTGCAAAGGCTTGTTGGCTTTTTTGCAAGAAGATCTTCAGGCTCCACGTAGCCCCAATCTCGAGCACCTCCAGTGACAAGAATCTTCAGCCACACCGCATCGTGTGCATCGTGGCCTGCATCTTTTGGTGAGCTGCTTGAGGTCCTCTCGTGACTCCAGTGCCTCCGGTCTGAGGGTCCCCTTGAGGGTCCCACTTGTTACTTTTGGCTTCCCCTGACTGCTTGGGCCTGCCCTGACTCCCCTGCCTTTGCTGAGTCCCCTGGACCTTGCTGGTCCCGACGTTGCTCCTTCTTTGATTCCTGCGTGGCTTGGCTTTGCCAAGGCTTGTTGGTGCTCCCGCCAGACACCGACCCCTCAGCACTCGACACATCCTTTGTGGGACAGCTCATACCCGGGTCCTGGTCTTCCTCAGCATCGCCTGGTCCTCACAGCTGCAGAGTCAAGGTCATCGTCATCTTCCCTGAAGTACCTGACATCGGAGGGCATTCCAAGTCTCCTGGTATCTCCTGAGTGGCATAGACTCTGTCCCCTCTGCTTTCAGGTACTACTCTTCAAGAATCCACGTTTGGATTCCCACGGACACTTTCTCCTCTTACAGCAGTGGCACTTTCCTGAAGTCCTCCATTGGGCTCGACGGCGGTTTCCGACACCACTTCACATATATGCACCCGGCTTCCCTGGTATAGGTAACGTGGGTACTAGGGTATCCACGGGTGGGGTGGCTCTACAACCTTCTGTCTTCCACAGGATTTCTTCAGGGTCCACTGGGAAGGGTCCTTAATCTTTAAAAATCTAACCGCGACTTGCACATAGAGTTGTACGGAGCATGTGGACGTGTTTCCACACTGCACAAGCTCTCCGTGGGGTCCCTATCCACTCACCTTGGGTGGTTCCTTGGGGTCCCAACACTTCTACGTCCTCTCAACACTGTCTTGACTCGAGTCGTGGTTCTTATAACACTTTCTTAGTATATGGTTTGCCCCCCGGGCCACTGTGTATTTCGTGCTATTTACTGTGTTTCTTTGCTAAAGTATTCTGTACATTGTGTTTATCTCCATGTTGGCGATATTGAGACGTACTAGAGAGTATTATATAATAAATACATATTTTTATAAATACTTGGTGTGGTTCTTTTTCACTTAATCTATACTATAATATTGCATTCTGGTGAAACATGCTGCCTTGCACTCCTTCTGGACTAAGCCTGAAGGCTGCTCTCCACAGCTACCACTTAGAGAGCTTTCTAAGGTTGTCTAAGACCTCTTAAATCACCATAAGGGTTGTCTGGACTGGTGCAAGGTGCCCACTTACAATAGTGGACATCATATACCAGGCCAGCTTCTCACACCCCCCTAATGGAGTTACTTATGAGAGGCTCGAGAATAGCTGGAAATGTCCTGTATATAGTACGACAAACAGCTGATATCTTGGATAGGGTGGTTAGCAAGGTGCTGAGATCGCCCCCCACCCCCCTTTGCACGAGATTTGGATTTTTAGACATTGTTGTCGTTCAGACGTATTGGTGAAGATATGTTGGAGGGAGGGCAGCTGTAGAACGTTAGGAGACCTATACCCCGGAGAACGATTCATTACTTTTGCAGAAGCCTGAAATGTATTCTCAGTGGGGTTTGGCCTGTTCCTACGATATGCTAAAATTGCAGGGATGGTGCTGGAAGTATGGATAGGGTTTCCGGAGATTCCCAGAGGGTCAGAGACATTGCAGATGGTGCAGACTGTAGGTTCTGCCCAACACCTGGTTTCTATCTTTTACAAAGCTCTTAAAAGGGACAGGGTTGCAGTAAGCCCTAGAGCCCGCAAGGTCTGGATGGAAGAGTTGGGGGAGCAGATGAAGGACAAAGAGTGGCAGACGACATGTGCATTGATTAAAACGATTTAGTGTAATGCCAGGTTCAAACTGATACATTTTAGTTATGTCTACCCTACATAATTGGCCCCCATCAAACTAAGCAGAATGTATAGGGGCAGGGCTGCAACTTGCCCGAGATGCAGAGTAGACAGAGCCTCCTTTTTAGGTCTCGCCTGAGCCAGCGCATGCGCTGCTCTGCGAGACATTTAGTAAGTGGGTTTTCAAAGTGCTACCCCATGCTTTTGCTGGCCTCCAGCTTGCGTTCACGATCGCGTGCACGCGCGCAGCCGCCAGCTTTCAGCGCCCGATCAGGCGCCATCTGGCTTTCCTCTCGCTTGCTGTCTGAACGCTCCTCCGCCCCTCCCCTGCCGCGTCGCGTTAATTGGAAACATATGCTGCTTTCACTTTCGCCGCGGCGGGCGCTCACGCGCGCACCACTTTTGAAGCCGGGCTTGTCTTGTTATAGTTAGTCGCGCGCGCACCTCTCGGTCTCTCCATTCACCCCTCCCCCCCTCACTTCTCTTCCCACTTTCGTCTCGCTCCCGATGTCTCCCTCCTTGTTTCTCCATTTCACCCAGTGCAAAGGTCAGTGTGTGCTTCAGACCTCACACCGCCAGCTTTGTCATACAGATGTCAGAAGCTTCACCGCCCTTCCCCCCCACCTTCGCTGTGTATTAAGGGCTCCCTTCACAGCTCTCCGTTCTCGAAAGCGGCGAGGCTGTTCGACAAGACCACCAAAGACCAAGCCACCCACCCTCTCCGCAGTATATATGCCGATCACTCAATATGCCAGCTTCTGCGCATCCACAAGCAAAGAGTGCGTCACAGAATGCGTGGTCGGTTGTGCTTAAATCACCACACAGCAACGCGTGCACACACCGCATTGCAAAGATCATTTCGAAACAAATGATACCAAAACCAGTTTCCGTCGTCTTCTCTCTTGCTTCCCTCCCTCTTCCACATTATCCCATTGCCAGGGCTCCCGCCCAGCGCCTGTTCCTAGCAGTCTTTCTTGTCTCCTCTCTCTCGCTGTATGTCCCCTCTCCCTCTTCTTGCCTCCTCTCTCTCTGTATGTTCCCTCTCCCTCAGTCTTTCTTCTTGCCTCCTCTCTCTGTATGTTCCCTCTCCCTCTTTCTTGCCTCCTCTCTCTCTCTGTATGTTCCCTCTCCCTCTTTGTTGCCCCCTCTCTCTCTGTATGTTCCCTCTCTCTCTTTTTTGCCTCCTCTCTCCGTCTTTCTCTGTATGTTCCCTCTCCCTCTGTCTTTCTTCTTCCCTCCTCTCTCTCTCGGTTTGTCCCCTCTCCCTCTTCTTGCCTCCTCTCTCTCTATATGTTCCCTCTCAGTCTTTCTACTTGCCTCCTCTCTCTCACTCTTTCTTGACCCCCTCTCTCTCTCTGTTTGTTCCCTCTCTCTCCTCTGCTGGCTCCGCGGTCGCCCCTTCTCGCCCTGCTCCCCCCCCTCCCTGTTCCCACTCATCCCACGTTCTCTTGCCGTCTCAGTTCCTCCACCCCTCTCTCGTCGCTTGCCCACTCTTTCTCCCGCTCTCTCTTCCATCCCTCTGTTCCCTTTCTCGGTCTCCCTTCCTTCCATCTCCCTCGGCGTCCCTCCTTTCTCTCGCCAGGTGATGCATCTCTTGTGTTTAAATTGCCAGTGGCAGCTGGATGCTGCGCTCCGTTCAGATGGCGCTGGGCTTGATTAATTCCCCCCCCCAACCCCCCAACACAATCAGTAATACATAAATACCTGGCAAAGCCTCAGCCGGCTCATTACAATGGAGTCACATAACAGCATTAACACCGCTGTACATGCCTCCGTTAATAAAAGCCTGGCAAAGCCTTCATCATTGCAGTAATCAGTCAACTATAAAATAGCCTTTGCAGAGTTAAAAACAAAATGCATTCCTCTCATAACTGCACATATCGAATAGGTCTCGCCTTTGATTAAGTTAAAGCCATTTGATTTGCTGTAAATACCATTAGCAAAGCAAATGGCTTTAACTTAATCAAAGGCGAGACCTATTGCATTTTCAATGCCAATAGGTCTCGCTTTTGGGACCTTATAAGTATTTAGTTATGCAGCACAATATCCTTGGTGCAACAACATCAACTGTTGCATCAACTGTTGCATGGCTAAACACTTATAAGGTCCCAAAGGCGAGACCTATTGGCTATGCCAATGCTTGTTACATTTGGCCTGGCTGTGTCCGAGAGTGTGAGCATACTGGGCACCGGCAGTAGCACAGTTGAGGAAGGTGACAGGCATTGCGTTGGAGGTTTGGAGTAAGCCCTGATGCAGTGCCTTTTGGGTATTATAAAAACGCCCCGGAGAAAGAAAATGGAGTGGAAATTCTTACAACTTGCACTAGTCCTTGCTAAATGACGCATAGCCATGGGATAGCTGGGTGACAGACTCCCTCGACAACGCTATAGAATAGGGTCACTGTAGAATGGGCGCTAGCGGAAGAGATGCATATAAGACGTTGTAGAAGGGATGAATCAATGCAGGAGCATCTGGAGACTTGGGCGGAGATGCTGGCAGCATTTCAAGACACGGAAGGGGGCATACCGCGCTCGGGCGCAGGCACCGGGCACTAACAATAGTACACAACACTTTAATGCACGGGTAGAAGGAGAAGGGTAGAGAGGGGTGGACAACACAGCCTAAGGTGGGTAGCTATGACAAGGGGGGGACCAGTAGGGGGCGCTAGACGATTGAGAAGTTTGTGGTATTTCCATGGTTAATGGAAATGGATGCAACATATGTAAATCCCTGTAAAGGAGGGGAGTGCGGCTCCACACTGGCGAAGAACACTGGACTATAATGTAAGTGAACACTGTCATAATGTTGATTATGATTTATTGCTTCTTCTTTACAACTCTATGTAAGAGTGAAACTGGTAAATAAAACCCTTAGTTGCAGATTCTACTGGCAACTGGCATGATCAGTGTGCAAATCTCTAAACTGGGATCTTTTTAGATGGAAAAAAGAGTTCAGTTCACAGAATAAGGAGACAGTAGGGTCAGTGAGGAACCTGCAGTTAAATAGATTATACACCAGAAAGATTGTAATCAAATGTAAGAAACTTGTTCTTCTGATGGAAACTTCTAATAGCAGTACCACAACAGGTGGTGGATCTTCAGTCTGGCTCAGACCAAAAAGTCCCGCAGGAGCAAACAGGCAAAATGCCCCTCTTGATGGACCTGGCTGTCGAGACAGTAGTGCTTAATGAACATATGGACCGATGCCTGACATATATCCAGGACAGGCACTCTGCATGCCAACGCAGTGAAAGCAGCCTTTTATCTGGTAGAATGAGCCCATAATCCTTCTGAAGACTGCTTCTAAGCCAGCGCAGCGCACATCTTTATGCAGAGAATAATCCATTGGGAGGTGGCCCCTTTTTGCACTTTCTTGCCCTTCTTTGCACTGGAGAACCTTAGAAAGAGCTGATCATCCACCCAATGTTCTTTGGTGTGACCTATATAAAAATGAATCTGCTCTTAGTGTCTAGACAGTAAGTTTCTCTTTTTTTCAAAAAAGCAGGAAGAGTAGACAACTAGCCTTTAACAATGACCAAAGCAACTCCTTGCTGAGTCAGGCACCACACAAACAACAAAACCTCAGACACTTGGCTTGCAGTTAATCAGTTTGGCGGGTGCCTAACCAAGCTACAAATTTGTTCCAACAACTGGCGTACACCAATTTTGTGGAGGGACGCCTTGCCACCAAGATGATATCAACGACTTCAGGGAGGAAGGTCAAAATCAAACACAGTCAAGTGCCGCTGCTCTATCTCCACGCATGAAAATTGAAATTGCGCTGGCCCAGGTGAGCAACCTGCTTTGCTGCTATGACATAAGATCCTCCTGAAGCTGCAGCTTTACCGGAGGACAGGTGCTCGTGCCCAGGGGTTCCAGGTACCACAGTCTCCTGGCCCAATCCAGTACCACTAGGATGACTTGGGCCCAGTTGTTCCTAATATTCTTCAAAACTCAGGACAGGAGAAGAAGTGGCTGGAAAGCATACAGGAGGCCTGAGCTCCACTCTAGACAGAATACATCCCAAAGAGAGAGAGATCCTTTGACAACTCCAATGTGCTAAAATGCTGACTTCTGCATTTTTGGTGGCGGCGAAAGTTCTCCCCATTGATGGAAGACACCCTGCACCACCTCTGGGTGTAACTGCCATTCATGGTCCACTAGTCATCGATGGCTGAGGTTGTCTGCCCTGGCGCTGAGATCCTGCTAAGTGGTTCACCGCCAGATAAATTACCAGGTGGTCCAGCCACTTCCAGAGAAGTAGAGCCTGATGGGGGACAGGAAGGCCTTCAACTCAAGTGAATCACTCTCAAGTACAACAAACTGAAATGGAGCCAACCTTCCATCAGAGATCAGAGGTCTCTGATCCCTACCTCTCCCAGATAGCCACCCCGACACAGAAGAGATGCAACCGTCACCAATGTCAAATCTGGGTATCGGAAGGAGATGGGTCTGCCTCTGACCCTATTGTGGTCCACCAGCCACCACTGCAGGTCTTTTGCAGAAATCTTGATACAATCCAACAGGTTCCTCTGGTCCTGTGTCCACTGGGACTTTAGGTTCCACTGCAGAGTCCTTATATCCATCTGGCATGTTGCACCAGCAGGATGCAGGAGGCAGGCAATCCCAGCAGCCTCATAGTCAGCGCACTGAGATCCAGGATAGAGGCTGAAACATCAGGATCATAGCCTGAATGTCCTGGACTCTCCACTCTGGGTGGAAGGCACAAAATCGTAACATATCCAGAATGGGTTAGATCCGTGGTACTCATAGTATGGCCCGCGGGCCACCAGCGGCCCGGCAGGCCTTCATTGGCAGCCCGCGGACCTTGCCTTGCAGTTTCTACGTTTCAAGAGAGGCCGGCAGTAAACACAGAAGATGACTGCAGGAGCATACGTAGTGAATACCTATTAAATACGTATTCACTACGGGGGCATGGCTAAGCCGAGCAGCAAGATGGCCGCTCACTGAGATGGCTCTGCCAGCCAAGCCCATTTATTCGACAATTATCCTGTCTAATCCTGGAACAATCAAGGGAAATCTGCCTGTTACACCCACCTGAGACATGCGACAATAATAATCTGCCAGCCCAGCGGCCGAGGAAGAACCGAGCTGCCCTCCGTCAGCGGCGTGGAAGCTTCGGGCCTATCGCAGCCGGGTGCGCACGGCCCCGGAGCTGATGTGGAGCTTTGGAAGATAGAGGCAGTCAACGAGATCACGCTGCGACGGTGACAACGGCAGTATACTCCTGGGGGACAGGAACTTTGTGCAGCCGTAAGCTGGTGCAAGCCGAGCTGAGCGAGTGGGGGCCGGGAGGACCAGGAGCTCCAGTGTGCCTGGCCGGGCGGACCCGGGCCTGTGCTGCGGAGTCGGACCCCCAGAAGAGGGGGCCCAGGAGGAGGTCCTCGGGTCCCGCGCCACGGCATTGTGCGCCCGGGTGGGGTGGAGTGCACCGGGAGCGGAAGTAACCAACGAACGACAGGATCTGTAATCGCAGTCCTCCCTGGGTCCCCTATAAACTATGTCGGAAGGCCTGCCATGACAGAACACACCGAGTGAAGCACTATCTGAAGGCCCCTGCTGACCGTGCTGTTGTTCACCCTGGACTGTGGCCGAGCGCTGGTAAGTGCCCACCTGGTGCGCGTCTGGCCTGGTGGCGGGTCGCACGCAAGAGGAGCGGACCGCGGCGGGCTGGGGAGTACTGGGCTGGAGCGCAGAGAGGGCGAGGCCCTGCCGGGAGACACACCGATCTCGGACGCTGCAAGACGCCATTTGCTGCCATGGTAGGGCGACAAGCGCGCTGGGAATAATATACACATCGCAATATTACGCCAATGCTGCAGGCCAAAAATGTGCTGACTCACCGACAAGCTAGTTCTGCCTCAAAACAGACTGCGCAGAGGTTTCTGGAACACGCTATGGGTGCAAAACCTCGAAAAGACCAGGAGGGGGGCTCCGGCGGGCCGCGCGGCCAGGCGCCCGGCAGCGTGCGGGCCATAACTGTCGGAGGTGCGTTTGGCCCAGTGCCAGGAGGCACAGCCAGAGAGCGGACTGCGGCGACCTGTGGGGGTGCCCGGCTGGTACGGGGAGCGTGTGGGGCCCTGCCTGAGAGCAAGCCGAACTGAGAAGCCCACCAGCAACAAGCAAGCCCTCTGGCAGCACAATAAACGCAACAACACACACTGTGCACCAATAGAGACTTCACCAGCCATGGGCAAAACGGACATTAAGCAGCCTAAATTAACGTTTGACAAACGCTCAACGTGCCAAATGGAAGGGGGAACTGCACCCACTACTGAGACTGGCGAATCTGAAATGGCTCCCACACATGACGACGAGCTAAAATCCATGTTGAAAGACGTAAAGGCAAGCCTCAATGCTATAGACTCTAAACTTGATACCATGGCTGCTCGCATGGACCAGATGTCACAGAGGGTAGAGAAACGCGAGACCCGGCTTGACGCTATCGAAACAAGGATATCAGACTCGGATGATCGCCAAGCTGAGTCACACGAACAGCTACTACATATGGACAAGGTCCTCAACCTGATAAAGGCCAAAAACGAGAACCTTGAAGCCAGATCTCGTCGCAACAACGTAAGAATTACGGGAATACCGGAGACAACGAACATTTCAAACATGGAGAAATACGTAGATGTTAATCCTGAAAGACTTATTTGGAAATTACCTCTCCAGCATATTCCTGGTAGAACGGGCACACCGTACTTTGGGCCCTAAATCACCGACCGGGGCACCACCACACCCGATTCTCGCTCGCCTATTGAACTACAGAGATAGGGACACTACCCTGCGAATGGCTCGCAAGCAAGGCACAGTTCAATATCAAGGCAATAATATATCCTTGTACCCGGACTTCACCCAATTGGTACAAGCTGCGCGCCGTGAATTTGCAACGGTGAAAAAACTGCTTCAGCAAGGCGGAATCAAGTACGCCCTCCTCTACCCTGCCAAACTCAAAGTGCTAACTGATGGCAAACCTTTGATCTTCACAGATGCTCGTGCCGCGATGAAATTCGCCAAGAAGAATGTGGGACCACGCCCAAGTCCGAAGCATAACAATGGAGACACCTCAGAAGATCGCCTGAGCGACAATGACTGAACGTGTAAACTCCAAACTCAGATAAGCTGGGGCTAGCTCCAATTTTCCCTACCCAATGTTATACTAAATCTGCCCTAGGGGGGATCTTCCAACTACAGGCAAAGAATTCTTCTGTGTTCACACTAACCACAAATTACACCCCGAGTCTGGGCTATTAGCTATGCGCTGCACTGCTTACAAAGGGGTGCCAACCTACCCACATGTTCCAACTAAAACTGGCTCGACCACCCAGCCATAAACGGCAGGGGTGTTCTCCGGCGAAACCTCGTTCCCCATGGGATAATTCCTGTATAGCCATTTGCGCTATCTCACTATTCAAAAAGAGTTGGGGGGGGGCATTCACTCAACCTGTTTGGGGGGTTGGTGTGGGAGGAGGGGAGGATTGTTTTAATTGTTGTTGTTTAATGTTGCAGACTGTACAAACGAACGCACCGCCATTATGCAATCTTACAAAAACTGCAGACACTAACTGTATGTTCAGTGGCGCACATGGCTCAGACACATACCCGCAGGCACGTGTTTCCACTTGCTGCACGAAACGCACAGATTCACGCACTTGATATCGCGCTCCGCTAAAAATCTGTGCTGGCAGGTAAGAATTGTCTAACCTGCATAACGTGGAATGTGCGTGGCCTAAATGACCACAGAAAGGCGAGACTGGTACACTCCTACCTGGCTAGGCACAAGGCTGATATCCGTCTAATACAAGAGACGCACATAACCGACGCATCCTTCTCTAAACTGAAAGCCAACAGGTGGGGAAAAATACACGCCTCGACCTATTCCAACTACTCAAGGGGAGTAGCAATTTTAATCAGGAAGGGACTCCCGTGGACAACTGAGAAGGCAAATATAGATCTAGAGGGTAGATATATCATCTTAAGTGGCGAGCTATTCGGTCAGTGCCTTACTCTAGCTAATACCTACGGACCAAATACTGACGATCCTGTATTTTTTAATCAGATGTGGCAAGGGGTTCAGACCATGGGATATAATGCCATACTGTGGGGAGGCGATTTTAATGTTGTTCTATCAGAACGCGATGACAGAGTGGGCGCACCTAGGCCGCATCACCCATGGTCTGCTGCCACACTCAACCTCATAATAGACGACAACTACCTGGTTGACACCTAGCGAGCCCTACACCCTAATACCAGAGAGGGCACATGTGTGTCTCAACAATATAGAGCCTGGTCTAGGCTGGACTTTTGGCTTACGTCACGAGACATTCACTCATGGGCCATAGAGGCATCACACCACCCGCGCACACTGTCAGACCACGCACCTGTGGCACTCCATATTCAGATCCCTAGGCCGTATATACAGCCCTTCACATGGCGCCTGCCGCACCAATCACGTTGGACACCGCATTTAGAGAGGAAATCCGCAATAAAAGACAAGATTACTTTGAACACAACGCGGGATCAGTAGACTCAGAGGGTGTAATGTGGGAGGCATTCAAAGTTGTAATCCGCGGGGAGTGCATAGCCCTACAGGCCGGGATCCTGAGAAACATAGCGAAATTAGAAAGCGAAATCCTGGAACAGCAATACTTTCAATCTCAAACACCAGACATATTGGCGGACATTTGTGGTAAACTAACGGCGCAACAAGAAGAAGCTGTACGGGAAACAAAATTCTTACACAAGTATGCACAGGCCCGCAAATATGGGGAGGGTGATAGACCTGGGAGGACGTTGGCAAATCTGCTTAAACCGCCCAGAGGTTCTGGATACATCACTAAGCTGTACTCACCAGAAAACTCACCAATACACTTGCCCACTGACATTCTTGACACAATGAAGAACTATTATGCCCACCTATACACATCGAGGGCCACCCCATCAGACTCGAAAATAAAAAACTACTTTGATTCAATCGAACTATTGTGGCTTAGCAACGCACACCGCGAGTACTTGCCTGGCGATAAGGCCCCCGGGGCGGATGGCTTAACCGCTGCCTTTTATAAAGAATATGCTGATCTTCTGGCACCACGGTTGCTGGAAGTGTACAATGAAGCACTACAGGTGGGCTCACTTCCGCCTTCAATGCGGGAAGCCATTATCATAACAATACTTAAGCCAGGCAAAGACCCAACCTCATGCGATTCATACCGCCCATTATCCCTAATCAATATCGATAATAAAATTTTCGCCAAATTACTAGCAAATAGAATACAGCCGTTACTCCCCCTCATTGTGAGACCAGACCAGTCTGGTTTTGTACCGGGTCGCTCCACCTCGCATAACATCAGAACAATTTTCACGCTGCTACATTATCTCGCCCCCCACGTTTCGGCAGTCGCTGCAATGCTGGACGCCACTAAAGGGTTTGATTCGCTGGAGTGGAAATTTCTCTTCGCGCTACTCGAACGGTTGGGTATCAGCCCCTTCTTTATACAGCTTATTAGACTCCTATACACCGCACCCACTGCCAGGCTAAAAGTGAATGGGCTAATGTCGGAGTCAATCCCGATCTCTCGTGGAACCCGCCAGGGATGTGCGTTATCCCCCCTACTTTTTGCCATCGCCACAGAACCTCTGGCAGCACGGTTACAGCAACATCAAGCGCACAGGGGCATTGGCTTTACAACTAGAGGTTCGATACTATCCATGTACGCGGATGATCTCACTCTTTATGTTACGGACCCAGCGACTAACTTTGATCCACTAACCAGAGAACTGATCCGCTATGGGGGACTATCTGGTGTCCACATTAATTGGGCTAAATCCACTATTCTCCCACTGACAGACACCACGTTACCGTTTGACACTGAGTACCAGGTTGCTTGGGCGGAGGGCCCGGTGCGATACCTGGGAGTTTGGATCAGTAGAGACCTACAGGAGATTTGGACAGCTAATTATGGCAGGGTGTTGACCTGGATTGAAGAGAGAATCCAAAGGTGGAAACATCTTCCGCTATCTCTCACAGGTCGCATAGCAATCACGAAAATGATATTCCTCCCCAAACTCTTGCATCTTTTTGTAAACATACCTATACCCATCACTTCACATTTTTTTAAAGTTCTCAAATCCTGCATGATCAAATTGGTTTGGGCTGGCAAACAACACAGAGCATCTTGGGACCTCCTCACACTGCCCCTGGCACAGGGAGGGCTGGCAGCTCCTGATTTTGTATTATACGCATACTGCGCCCAGGCACAATATCTCCACTTCTGGCAACATCCCATACCATTCCAACCACATGCAGCTATAGAAACGGACAGAGTGGCCTCCTTACCCCTGTCAACCGCCCTATACCAGGAATACAAACATCCCAAACAAGAGATTGATACAGCCGAAGCATTACGCTGGGCCTGGAAGGGCATTCGCAAAAGGGCTAAACTAGACGTCCTGTATGCGCCAACTATGCCACTAGCAAACAACCCTTTGATCCCTCCATTATTGGAAAGTAACGTATGGAGGCGAGCTCAACAGAAGGGGCTCATTACATTTAACGACCTATACCCAAATGGCCAATTCCTTACAATACAACAATTAAACGCCGCACCACGGCCCTCACCACAAGACACTCTACTATATTTTCAACTCCGAGCCGCGTGCCGCGCACGGTTCGTCACCTTCCCCGACGCCCTGCCACCGCTGGTAGCGCTAGAACACGTGCTAAAAGAGCCCTCAGCGCGGAAACTAGTCACCCGTATCTATACTATTACACAACCGGAATCACCTATCACCACACCAAAAGCGCGCGCTGCCTGGGATATTGACATAGGGGAGGATGTCTCTGACGAACAGTGGGCTTTTTGCTGCGGGCAACTAGAAAACCTGTCGCCAAACTATTGCCTCCGCCTCATACATTTCAAATACCTGCATCGTTTATATCTCCCCCAACACAATTACATCGCATGGGACTGCGATCTGATACACGGTGCTGGCGCTGTGGTGCGACACAAGCCAACTTTATTCACTTGGCCTTGGAATGCCGTACTATTGCCACTACTGGGGAGAGATCTTTAGACACATAAAGGACATAACAGAGCATAGTTTACCGTGCACTCCCCTGGTGGCGTTGTTGGGTTATGTGCGTGGCGTACCAACCACGGGGAGACGGCTGACTGCGCTACTGCTATTATTGGCAAAGCGCCGTGTGGCACTACATTGGGGGACACCAACACCACCAGCCATAAAAGCTTGGGTCGAAGACGTCACTTACTGCCGAGAGCGTCTGGAATGTTATTGGGAGCTGATACCGGCCCGATCCCGCCCAAAGGATATATGGTCTTTGTTCACACACTGGCTTGGCTCCATAGATGGTGCTGCACTCCAGCAGTTACTCCTTTAACCGCAAAATAAGGTGCATGACAAACTACTGAAACCAAAGGAGCTAGTCTCCTGCTATCACAGTCTAGAAGATGCTGTTTGTATTGGCGCGGGGCGCTGCCTCATTGTGGAACATGTGTTTGTAACCTAATCAGAACTAAAAAAGTTGTCATATGTCAGAAGGCGGACAATTGTAAACAATGTATTGCAAAAACGATTGTAACACAATTGATATTGTCGAGTACTGTAACTGTTGTTATGTTTGTTAACAAATGTTTAAAAACCCAATAAACAAAATTAAAAAAATTAAAAATACGTATTCACTACGTATGCTCCTGCGGCCATCTTCTGTGTTTACTGCCGGCCTCTGTGACGTCATACACGGCACCGTCAGAAAGCTTCCCAAAAGGCCCTTTAAAAGTCAGCTGTAAGCGCTTTCACAGCTGACTTTTAAAGGGCCTTTTGGGAAGCTTCCTGTTTCGTGTTGCCGACGACGTCCTCTTCTTCCGCAGCAGCTTCATCTTCGAGTCACTATCCCTGAACAGTAAATGTAAGCACATTCAGAATTTGGACAATTGCACCTGGAGAGAGAGACAGACAGAGACAGACAGAGAGAGAGAGAGAGACAGACAGACAGAGAGAGACAGACAGAGACAGATAGAGACAGAGACCGAGACAGATAGAGATAGAGACAGATAGAGATAGAGACAGATAGAGATAGAGACAGATAGAGAGAGACAGATAGAGATAGATAGAGATAAAGATAGATAGAGATATAGAGACAGATAGAGATAGAGACAGAGAGAGACAGATAGAGACAAATAGAGATAGATACAGATAGAGACAGAGACAGATAGAGATAGATAGAGACAGAGACAGATAGAGACAGAGACAGATAGAGAGAGATAGAGATAGAGATAGCGACGGATAGATATAGAGACAGAGACAGATAGATATAGAAATAGAAATAGATAGAGACAGATAGAGATAGAGACAGAGATAGATAGAGATAGAGAGAGATAGAGCTAGAGAGATAGAGCTAGAGAGATAGAGATAGAGATAGATAGATAGATGTGTGTATGCCGGGTCTGGTGGCTCAGTGGACTAATGTGTCCGCTGCGGGGGCCTGTGTTCGACCTCATGGTCACAGGTTTTTTTTTTTTATCTAGCCCCGCCCCTCACTGACCCCGCCCCCACCAGTGTGTCCCTCAACCACAAACCACACTGTAAATTTGGCCCCCAAGAGAAAGTTTGTGAGTACCCATGGGTTAGATGAACTGGAGTGTATATGAAGGGTTCTAGTGTGACTTCGGTAGCGAATCACAATGATGCTAGGAGGTTCGCCTATCTCTGGAGGTGGTTGACGACTGCCTGGAGTGAGCTCACTTACAACAGCCAGTGTTCGAGGTAGGGAAAAACTGGTATTCTCAACCTCCTAAGATGTACTGCGACCACTGCCATCACTTTTGCAAAGACTCAAGGGGACACTGGTGAGGCCAAAAGTCAGCAATGCAAACTGAAAATGCCCTCGCCCACTGTGAACCACAGGTCGCGCCTGTGGGCCTGCAGGATGGAGATATGGAAATAAGCGTCCAGCAGGTCCAACACCACCATACAGTTTCCAGGCTTTAGGGCAGACAGGATTGGGCTAGCATTAGCATCTTTAATTTGTCCATCTGCAGGAAGGTGTTGAGAGAGCAGAGATTTCCCTGATGCCTGGGCATTGTCTTTTAGAGCTGGAACCTCAGCCACAAAAAGGCTGGAAGCACTGCAGGGCTGGGGGAGGGGTCTGGCGTTCGCAACATTGAAAACCCCAGACACAGCCCCAGAGAGGGTGTATTTGCTGGAGTCTGCTGTGGACAGACCGATACAAGGAACATGCTGTGACTCTGCTTTCATTAAATAATTCCAGGGCTAAATCTGCTTTTTCATCAAAAAGATGACGGCCTTCGAATGTCATGCCCATTAAAGATGCCTGGATGCCCGCAGACCTCATCCAGGCATGGCTCTGAAGTAACACTCTTGTTCCCATTGCGCCACCTAAATAGTCAGCAGTGTCCAAGCCACAGCGAATGACAAACATTGCAGTGTCACATCCATCCTGAATAGCTTAGCCAAGGGCCGCCCATTGGTCATCCAGGAAAGTTGGCAAAATATGGGCCACCATTCCCATAGGGCATGTGAGTAGTGACCTAAGCGACAGCTGCCATTGACGGAGTTGAGAGCAAGGGTCTCAGACTAGCACATTTTCCCATCGTTTCAATATGTTTTGACTAAAGATCAACTGGGTAGTGGGGAAGGCATTAGGATTCGCTTTACCTGTGGGTGCAGTACCACCAAACTGGCAGGCAGAGGGCACTGCATATGAAAGTCGAGGTTGGCTGGTGCTGGTCTATGTTGACAAGAAATCTGTCTGTTTACTGAAAGTCAGAGCATGGCTTTGCCCAAGCGCCTAAAAGAGTAGCTGTGAGAGCCTTGTTGAAATGTAAGAGAGGTTCTGTAGGTGCCTAGCCCAGTTGGAGAACCTGTGAGGACATTAGTTTTCACCTCTATGGTGGGTAGTTGCAAACCAAGCACTTCTGACTCCCTCCGCATCACTACAGTGATCTGATGGGGATCTGGTGCGAGACCGGGAGGCACATTGACACCCTTGCGCCTACTCTGGAGATCGAGAGTGGGGCAAAGAGCATGGACTTCTTAAGGTTTTTTTCAGACTTACCAGATGTCTTCAACCGAGATGAAGAATGCTGTTGGAATGGCACCTCCCTTTCGACTGCAACCGAACACGACATGGAGTCTTTCGTGGTTTGGTGACGTAAAGTTTTGTCTTGCAGTCCCGTATGGCCTTCAGGCTCTTCTTGGTGCAGTAATCGCAGGTCCTATGTTATACTTTTTATAGAGCACATGGCTGCCCCAGCCAAGGGGCGTCCCAGCGCTAAGCTCAGACAGAAGATAAGTAAGTGACAGGGCCGAAGAACGCCGCAACCAATTATTTAGAAAACAGATGAGTTTTTATGGCCTTGCAGAAAGCAGCGTGATTTTGAATGCTTCTGATGTTCACAGGAAGGGAGTTCCAGAGATTGGGAGCCAAAGCTCGGAAAGAGCATCCTCCGGCTCTGGCTCTCTTGACCCCCGGGATGGCTGCCAGATGCTGGTTGAAAGAGCTCAGGAGACGAGTGGGTGTATAAGGTATGAGGAGGTCTGCTAGGATTTCAGGGGATTGAGCATTAAGGATACGGTGGACACAATGCTTTAAAAAGAACACGCTTCTCCACTGGGAGCCAATGAAGTCTATTAATGAACTCCAAAGTGTGACAGGTCCTAGGGAGCCCAAACAGTAGTCGGACGGCCGCATTCTGTATTCTTTGGAGGCGCTGTGTCTCTGCTCTGTTAACCCCTAAGTACAGAGCACTAGCGTAGTCCAGCCTAGATAGTATGGTGGCCTGAATGATAACCTGCCGAGTATTAGCCTCAAAGAAGCCCAAAAAAGGTTTGAGACCACGGAGGAGCCCGAAACAAACTCCTGCCACTGTCTTAGTTTGGGGCTGAAAGGAGAGTGCTGTGTCCATCCAGACGCCCAGATTTTTGACCATCTGTTTGGGTATAGGTGGGGAGCCAAGGGCGGAAGGCCACCATTGCTCACGCCACAGATGAGTGTTTTTCCCCACCAGCAGGATTTCCGATTTGGTGGCGTTTAGTTGGAGGCAGTTTGATGTCATCCAGTCCTCGACCGCTGTTAAGTTCTCTTTGAACTTAGAGGCATCCCATGCGGGGTTATCGGATAGGGTGATAACTAACTGTGTGTTGTCCGCATTGGAGACCACAGTCAAACCCCTATCCTTTGCCACAGCTGCCAAAGGTCGAATGTAGATGTTAAAAAGGGTTGGGCTCAAGGCATAGCCCTGCGGGACCCCTTGGCGCACGCTGTGCGTCTGAAAACAGAAAGGGGGGGCGATCACTTGAAAGGATCTTTCCGAAAGAAACGAAGAGAGCCACCCCAAGGCCGGGCCACAGATACCAATGTCCTCTAGGCGCTGCAGAAGAATCTGGTGGGACACAGTGTTGAATGCAGCACTTAGGTCCAATAGGATCAGGGCAGAAGTTCCTCCAGAATCCAGTGTTCCGTGACCGCCAAAAGGGCAGATTCCGTACTATGACGCGGACGAAAACCATTCTGAGAGGGATCCAGCAGGTTATTAGTGTCAATATAGCTGGAGAGAATGGAATTAATGTGGGCTTCGGTGATCTTGGCTGTCAAAGGGAGGAGGGAGATGGGACGAAAGTTTGCTGGCTTGGAGTCATCCAATGTGGGTTTCTTGAGGAGTGGGATCACTTTAGCATGTTTCCAGGCAGTGGGGACCATAGCAGAGGATAGAGACAAATTTATGAGATCACAGAACACAGGTGATAGTTGCGGTAAAGAAATCTTAAATTGATCGGGTTTGAGGGGATCAGCCGGAGATCCGGATTTAAGTTTATTACAGATAAGCCGCATGGCTTCCTGGGAGAGCACAGGAAAGGTGGACAGTGATGGGCCGGTAACGGCCAAGGGGATAGGCCGACCTATAGGAGGCACCGTATGAGGAAAAGTTTTGTAGAGATCGTCCACCTTTTTAATAAAAAAGGCAGCAAGGATCGCAGGTCCTAGAGTAGTGTCTCCTCCATAGGGACCACAGACATACCTCGTGGGGAGTCTGTACTAGACATCTGTTTGTGACATTCCCTTCAAGACTTAAACCATGTTGTTTTGGGATGTACACTGTAAAAAATCTGGAAAGACGTAGGAGTAGTTCTGGATCCGGCTCTGAAGGCGTGGAAAGAAAGGAACTAGTGTCTGCATGCATGGGCAGCGCTTATATGCACCTCTGCTCACTTACGGAGTGGAAATGCGTTGGCGCAGAGCTGTGCCGCAACACCTACCGGCACACAGGGGTACTGCTTTGAAGTTTCCGGGTCCAGTTGGACTCCTGGGGAATATTCACAAGATGAGGAATCTGCAGTTAAAAGTATTCATCAAAAGTTAGATTTAAAAACATATTTAGTAAAAATAACTTTTGGAAAGTGACCTTTTAATGCCTGCAGCTCCTGGAAGTTAATTTGCATTAGCCTGCTAGAAAATGCCCAGCAAGTGATTTACCTTAATGAGGTATGAAGGCTGGTCCCAGAGTAGAACAATGGCTTAGGCCTGGTGACAGATGGATTAGTTGTGGGACATTTGATTCCTTTCAGCCGAGGAAGGACACTTGGGATGGACCCAGGAACTTCATTAACTTACAAGGGACAGAGGTGAGGCCTGACATCCATACTTCAGTATAGGGGGAGACCTGAAGAAGAGAATGCCTTTGTCCCCAAGGCCTACACTAGTCAAGCTGGCTTCGAACCTAGTGGGAGGGAAGCTACATCAAGAACATATTTGGAGTGGGCACAGGGAAAGGGGCGGACAAGTTACTTACCTTCGGTAACGCCTTATCTGGTTGAGACTCCATCTAGCCGCAGATTCCATACCTTAGAATATTCCCCAGGCGTCAGACTGGATCCTGAAATTTTGTAGCAATCTTCTTGCACACTGGATTAAATGAAAGCGCCTGCAATTTGCTAGCCCACCTGGCAGATGTTATCACCACAAAGAAGACAGTTTTGATAATTTAAAGCTTTAGAGGGCAGCAGTGCATCAGCTCAAAAGGGGAACACATGAGAAAGGTGAGAACTGAATTCAAGTCTCATTGGGGCATAATGAAGGGTGTGGGAGGAAACATATGCTGCAAACCTTTAAGGAATCTAGTCACAACAGTTGATTTAAACAGGGAAGGTTATTCCGGCAGCCACAGAGATGCAAATGGTGGACAGATATCCTTTCACTGTGCCCAAAGGAAAGTCTTGCTGGGCCTGGGATGGAATGAAAAGGAGAACTTCAGACAAGGGTACAGACAGAGGATCAACTGATTTAGATGCACACCAAGCCATATACTTGTCCTATTGGCAGGCGTAAACAGTTTTGGTTGAAGAACGCCTGGGTGCCAGAATGACATTGCATACTTCAGGAGGGAGATCAAACACCCTCAACTGTTGCTGCTCAATCTCCGTGCATGAAGGTGGACAGTGAAGTGAAGTGAAAGTGATTTATAAAGCACAATCTCATGCCCAAGGGCATCTTGGCACTGTAGAAATGGATATAGGTACAGAACTACGGTTCCTGCAGATACTCTGATATCTCCTAGTCCTGAGAGAAGAGCCAGGTTTTCAAGGCCTTTCTAAAGGCAAGAAGTGAAGGAGCAGCTTTTAGTTCCAGTGGTAGACTGTTCGAAACCCAGCAGTGGTCCTGAAAAACTCTTCCCACCCCAGGTTGTCCTCCTAAAAGGGGGACTACCAGGTTCATAGCTGAACCTGAGCGGAGCATCCTCCCTGGGGTGTACCATTTGAGCTTATCCTTGAACCGGGCTGGCCTCAGTCCCTGTAGTGATTTGTAGGCCAGGCAAGGAGCCTTGAACTTAACACGTTGCTTGACTGGGAGCCAGTGCAGTTTCCTGATGGCTCCTCTAGCAGATTTGTATTTAGGGATTTTAAAGAGAAATCGTGCAGCTGCATTTTGCAGAATCTGAAGTTTATTCAAAGAGCCTGAGGCAAGATTGAGATATAGGCTATTACAGTAATCAATCCTTGAGAGTACCAGAGTAAACATGTTCGGGTGCAGTGCCCTGCCCTGTTCTGTGACAGAAGATCCTCCCGAATGGGCAGCCTGACCGGAGGAGAGATGCTCATGGTCAGGAGTTCGGTATACCATACTCTCCATGCCCAGTTTGGAGCTATTGACATGACTTGGGCCCTTAAGAGCTGCCTTGGAACTCCAGCATGCAGTACTGCTGACCTTCCGTGTTCTTGGCAGTGAATAGATCTAATCTTGGCTCTTCCCAATCTCGGAAGATACCTTGCACCAAGATACCTTGCATCACCACCGAATGAAGACGCCATTCAATGATCTGTGAGACAACGAAGGCTGAGTCTGTCTGGTCTCCAGATGTTGAACCACTAGGAATGTCCTGACATTCCAGCCATGTCCAGAGGCGCAGAGCCTCTTCACATAGGTTCCACGACCCCACCCCACTTGTTGCAATACCACATGGCACTTGTGTTGTCCATGAAGACTTGAACTAGCCTTCCCTTGATAGAAGGAAGAAAGGCTTTCATTGCCAGTGGATTGCTCTCACTTCCAACAGATTGATGAGGGGCTGAGATTACGCCCAAGACCAGAGCTATCCGACCTCCACCTCTGCCAGTTGGCCACCCCAACCCAGAAGTGACGCATCTGTCACCACTGTGAGCTCTGGGTGGGGAAGAGAGAGAGAGGTCTGCCGTTGACACAAGCGTGGTCTGTGATCCACCATAATTTTCAGTTCCCTCCGATATCTGGACCAGGTCAGAGAGATTTTCCTGATGCTGTGCCCACTGGGTCTTCAAATCCCAATGCAGAGCCCGCATATGCCAACAGGCATGTTTCACCAAGAAGATGAAGGAGGCAATGAGATCAGCAGCCTCAGAGTCAGTCTCATTGAAATCCAGGATAGAGGCTGAAACATCAGAATCATAGCCCAAATATCCTGTACTCGCTGTTCCGGAGGATAATCTCAAAACTGCACTGTATTCAGAACAGTTTTGATGAAAGGGAGCATCTGAGAGGGAGTCAGGTGTGACTTCAGCACGTTGATAGTGAACCCAAGCAAATGCAGAAGATCCGTCGTAGTCTGGAGGAAGGAGACTGTCAAGACTCCCTCTTTGGTAGCTTCCTGTGTCTCTATAGATGTCCTCTGCAGACCTCCTGCATCTCTCTGGCCACCTCTAGATGCCCTCTGCAGATCTGTGGCAAGAGACTTTGGTCAATAAAAGGGCAGGTTTGTAGCAAGATACATTGGCCATCACCTGCTAATGGGAAATGGTGGCTTCCCTGTTGGAGAAATGGGCCATTAAGGTGCTAAATTGTGTTTGTTTATGATTTTTGTCTATTTCGTTTATGGTTGGATTTAACCGTGCAGTTTTATTTTCAGGTGCTTCTTTATACTAATGGGACTTAATGTCTCCCAGTGGCGGCCATTTTGGGAGTGGCCTCCTATAAAAAAAAGAAGCCCTGCCCTAGACCGCATGCTCATTATTCTGGATGATTTACTAAGGGACACAAGATCTTGCTGTGCATCTGCTGAATGCTGTTACCGCTTCTGGTTCATGTCTGCACCAGCAGGAGTGGCCTCTCGAGTCTCCTAGAGATTGGAACTATCTCATGGTAAACCCATGGTTGCACCTAATTACTGAACTGATATAACTATGTATGGAACCATTGCGTTTGGCAATATTGCGTTAAAGTACTGACAATGTTAGAACTGTGATCTGAACAAAGCAATCATGCGATCTTAGTGAAAAGTACTTGACTATTTTATGAGAAAAGGCACAGAAAGCACTGACATCTTTTAAGCATCAGTCCAGAAGGAATCTCATACTATTTAACTAGAGATTCTCCCACAATAACGTATTCTACTAGGAGTCAGGAAACACCACACCGTTCAGCCCTTAAAGAAAGGAATAGAGTCCTACAGGGACAAAAGCTGTGGTATGTATAAGGTTTCAAAACAGTATAAGACCTGATCAAGCTTAGATGTTGTTTGAGGGTGTTACAGGGATCACAGCCTAACAGGATTCCGTTTGTCATTTGCGCCTATTAGCTCTGTTTCCCTGGACATCCGGGTTCTCACATAAAGGCTGAATCATCAGAGTTGACACCCCTTTTTTTCAGGCACTAACTGAATAACCTATTGGGAGGGGATAAATAAGAGGGTTTGAGAACAAGACATTGATAAAGGTCTTTCTTTTTTCTTTAAGATATCCTTCCCAGCTGTTCCCTCCCCAAAATCTCTTTCAATTGGCTGGCCACTCCAAGAGTCTGCTATAACACACACGTTTGTGGTGGTGCCTTGAGTTGGACCCCTGAGTTGCCATGCAAGTTCTGAGGAACCCAACAACATCATGACAGAGATGACTGCCTGGGATGAGCCTGCCTTCAACAGCAAATCGTCGATGAAGGGGAAGACTGGAATCCCTGACCTCCACAGATGTGCTGCAACCACAGCCATCACCTTGGTGAACACCCAAGGGGCACTGGTAAGGCCAAAGGGAAGCACAGCAAACTGATAAAGCTTCTGGCCCACTATGAACAGCAGGCAACGTCTGTGGGCAAGCAGGGTGGGAATGTGGAAATAGGCGTATTGCAAGTCCAAATGCTATCATCCAGTCTCCAGGGTCAAGGGCAGATAAGACCTGAGCCAGAGTGTTATGAGCACCAATGTACCCCAATATAGGCCTAGGTAGCTGCATGACCTTTTACCTACATTAGTCCTACCTTGCTCCACATAACGGCTCTGGCGCGGACCTTTTACCTAGTTATGTGCCGAATAAATGTCGTGTGGTTTTCTTTGAAAACTAGCCTCATTTATTATGCATGAGGATTCTTAGTATCACACAGCAGGATTACCATCTTCTGTATAATAACTCTGTACAAAAGTCACGGCTAACGTCATCCTTGAATAACAGGCCCACAGTATCATCTCACATCTAGGTATATCCCCTGAGGGTACCTTTTATTTTTTTATAGTTTTTATATAGCGCAAACTTGACCCGAATCGGGTATTTTGGGTATATAAGCACCACATCTTCGCTGGGCAAATCAGAGGAGAAGCTTCCATGCTGACACGAGACGCTGGAGTCCCTTCACGCATTAACCCCAGCACGCAGTGGTCTGACTTCCCTTGCGGGGTGTCCAACTCGAGACCAAGACAGGGTCCTTCGTTCTTTCCCATCAGATAATGGGGTTGGCTCTTTCCTAGGGAGATTCTTGCCTTTATACCTACATACATGCTAGGTACACTTAGCAAGGGTTTGCATCTTAGGAGTATGCTTGATTATTGCTATGTATCTATATGCCTGCATATATTCACTGTTTTAGCACCATGGTAGAATTCTACCTTTTATTTACTCTGTCGGTGCTTGCAATCGTATACATCTGTTTCTGTCTATGGTTGTCGCAGCACATGTATTTTATACTAGAATGACGCTGGTTCAATAAATGCTTATTGAAAACGTCCCCATCGTTTATTCTGTATATCACTCTGAGAAGTAAGCACGAGTGACTGAACAAAAAGTACTGTACTGTTTCCACGATCACTGAAGGATCCAGGGTTGTCATGTTCGATAGTTGCCAGAAGCTATTCGCTCCTTGGTAAGGTTAGGGGGCTTATAGTGACAGTGTGAGCTCGCTGGTCTAAAGGCTAACATATCCTCTGGGGGTGTCTGGAATCAGTCTGGACACCAATCCCTTGGTTTATGTTGTCTAAACGCACAGATTCTATGTATTATTAGGGACTACACGACATGGCGCCGCCAAAGTTGGTTTGGTTTTTATTTAACGGTCAAATCTGAGTAGTTCAGTCGTGCTTTCTCAGAGACCCCTACTCACATTTACCCAGAGACGTCTGGAGTGGGGAGGGAAAATCCGCCACAGCTGAGTAGGTATACCCTATGTATTGGCTGTAGGTTTATTCAAGCTTGAAGGATTATAGTTCCCACATTGTGCAAAACCTTATCTCTTTTTCTATAAACCTCCACCCATAATGTCTTAAAGCGCAGATGCTGGTGCTAGTGGTACTGGTAGGGAGGAAGCTGAGCAGGAAGGTGCTATAAACATTTCGGAAAATTGTAGAAATGCACTTGCTATAAAATTAGAACATTTTGGTCTCTCAGCATTAGGCAGGACCATTACCTTCGTGATTGAGGCACACGAGGCATTCAGAACAGAGGTGTTCTATTCTTGGGTCAAATTCTCTCCTGCAGATGCACGTACACATACGTTTCACTCTTATACTCTGGAGGAAATATCAGATGAATACTGTCCATACGAGGACATAGAAGTCCCATTAACTTACCAAGAACATATAAATTGGTTTAAAGGCACCCTCCCTATACCACAGATAAAGTGAGACTCAGCAGAGACGGAGCAACTTGGCCGGTCCTAGCTGCTTACACACCACATCCAGAGATTGATACATTGCCAGCAGCAGACTTACGTTCACTCCACAAAGAAATAATAAAACTTTACAGAAATCTTACACAGTTGGTAATGCGAACACTGACACTTCAACCTACAAGGGTCACTCAGGCTGGTCAACTACAAGGGACCGCAACAAAAATCCCCCCACAAATGCTTAATGCGATTATGGGAAGGGTGCCCACTAAACGTGAGCAAATGCCATTCTGGATAGCACAGAAAATAGCACAGCTTGAAGCAGTTTTTCCACACACTAGCCCCCAAGAAAAACATAGAATACTGACAATTTGCTTGCCGATGGGGATAGCTCCCCCGATAGAAGATTGTACCACTTGGGGTACAGTTTTCGCTGCCATTTATACCAGAACGCATGGTACCCCCTCAATAGCAGTCATACCAGAATTACTGAAACAAATACAGAACGAGTACGGGGCAGAACCTGCCCTTGACTTGGGGATGAAATTGATAGGCAATTTTGCCCAGGTATCAACAATTATGTCGGCCATCATTTGTCCAACCAGCACCCTCCTCTTCCTTCTACCATAATAACACAAACGCACAACACATACACTGCACGACACCATACTTTTTAACTCTTGCAACAAACCAGTCTAAGACATTCTTACCTCTACTTCATTCCCTCCTACACAAAACATACACTCTACTCATAAACACATCCCCACCCCCTCTACCTTACAACCTCCTCTCACAAACAATACTATACAAACAAATCCATTGCATGAAACAAATACACCAGCACCTCTTTTCACTACTCCTCAAAAACAAAACATATCACGCACACCAACACAACAAGATCTCCCAAGCGCAACACCTCATAATACTTACCATCACAAAATACAAACATACACCCACCTTTCAAACCACACAAAGGAACAAACACCAATGCCAAGCTTTCTCTCTTCCACCACATCTAACACAGATACAGCAACACAGCGACTCTCTTCCAAACGCCTCTCATCCATTGGAAAATTTAGAACCTTACTACATGACCCACATGCTGCACCACCACCCCTGACTCATACACCTTCCGCCCTAAACACACGCAAACAATATAAGTGACGTGCCACACCTCACAACTTCGCTTCCCCATGTCTACTGCACAACAATGTTACACCACGAAAACAACACAGCACACCAACTCACTCTCAAACACCGTCTCCACCACCTACACACGCAGACCCATCAAAATGCCTTCTTAGCATGCTGGATGAGGAACATGATACAGAACAGCTACACAATTGCTATCCTAACACAGCTAATACCAGCACTAAAAACACACCTGCTACAAACCCACACAATACTAATCACTCTTCTACAAAACAAAGTCTCACTATCACCAAAGCCCATTCTCTAAACTGTCTACTAATAAATGCTCGACCCCTCTCTAAAAACAAACATCACATCTACGACCTTCTCACCGATGCAAAACCAGACATACTATTCGTAACTGAATCATGGTTGGGAGATGATATGGCTCCAGTCTTGCATGAAGCCGTTCCTCTAGGCTATCAAACGATCACCCAAAATCGTATAGGCAAAAAAGGAGGTGGTCTTGCTGTTGTGTTCAGGCAAACATTACATATCACTAAAGTTGACGACATCACCATAAAGAATTGTGAGGCTCTTCTCACCAGATGCAATCCTACACCGTCTTCCTCCTGTGACTTCCTGCTCCTTTACAGACCTCCACCTAGCAAGGCGACATTCCCAGACACACTTCTAGACACAGTTTCAAACCTGATAACAATACACTCCAACCTATGCGTTCTGGGTGACCTCAACATTTGGTTTGACAAACCCAATATGACCCATCCAAAAACAATCATAACTGGCCCAGACGCACTAAACCTGCATCAGATTGTCCACAAACCCCCACACATCGCTGGACATATCCTAGATGTCATTTTTGCTAATACCGAACTAGTTACCGTTCAAACTATAACTCCAGTCACATGGTCAGACCACCACTTGCTTGCTTTCCAACATAAAACAAAACTAAGCGACTCACCTAAAACTACCTTACATCCATCCACTTATCGACCGTGGAACAAACTCAATTTGGAACACTTAGAAACACAACTAACATCCAGTACAAATCTGGAAACAATAAATTCTGTTAAAAAACTATATGAGTGGTTACAGGAACCTTTTGACATCCTGATACCACTCAAAACCACACAACAGAACAAAAGAAAAAAAGCGCCTTGGAGAAATATAGAGATAAAAGACATAAAAGACATAAAAAACAAATTAGAAAGCTGCAAAGTACCTGGCTCAAAACAAACGCCAAACAAGACAAACTTAACCTACAGAAAATTAACAGATTATACAAGTCAGCTATCAAAAAAGCTAAGAAAAGGTACTATTCAGACAGAATTCAAAATGCTAAATGTGCAAATAAAGAATTTTATAAAATACTCAATGAATTTCGCAAACCAAATTGCCTAGAAGGAACTCATCCAGTTACTCAAGATTTCACAGACAAACTGGCAAATCATTACACTGACAAAGCAGACACGTCGGACTCATACTTAAAACAGAGACAAAGCACCAGCACTAACCCTTTGACAAAACAACAATCCAAGAATACTCTAACCCAGCCTCTCCGTTCCTTCCAACACATCTCACACAATGAATTTATGGACCTGGTCAAAGCAAGCAGGCCTGCCGGCAGCCCTTCTGACCCGGGTCCACCACAAACTTTCAAGACAATTCTTTTAACAACCTCTGCTGCCACTCCAGTAAGAAGAATCATCAACGATTCCTTAACTACCGGAATATTTCCAGAAGAACTCAAAAAGTCATACATACGCCCTTTACTGAAGAAAACAAACTTGGACCCGCTGAACCCTGACAACTACAGACCCATTACAAATGGACCTTTCCTGGGCAAACTGATAGAAAGAGCAGCGTTCACCCAGATGTCACAATTCATTGAAGAGAATGACATACTTTCAGACTTCCAAACAGGTTTCCGTCCGGGAAGAGGCACAGAATCTGCCCTCCTTGCCGTCTGGGATGACCTGAAGAACACAGTAGACCGCAACGGGGTTGCTGCGCTTCTCCTCTTGGACCTCTCGGCTGCCTTTGACACGGTTGACCATGACACTCTGAAACAAAGACTCTATGAAGCCGGCATAGAGGGGACTGCTCTAGACTGGATCGCGTCCTACCTTCGAAACAGAACTAATGTCATCCATACCCCACCTTTCTCATCCAAACCATACTCCACAAAAGCAGGGGTCCCTCAAGGCTCTATCATCTCGCCCATGCATTTCCACATCCACATGAAGTCATTACCGGTACTGATCAATCAATTTCACCTCACGTGCTATAACTATGCAGATGACACACAAATACTCCTTCAACTGGAATGCCCCAAAGATATTGGAAACTCCCCAATTTTCAGTTGTCTCAGAGCCGTGGATCAGTGGATGACTTGGAGCCACCTCAAATTGAATGCTTCCAAAACGGAAATACTCACATGTGGTGAATGGAAACATTATGACCCGCTTGCCGCCTGGCCTGATGAACTGGGATCACCACCTATAGTATTGAAGGAAGTAAGAAACCTCGGAATGACCATGGACTCCAAGCTGTCGATGAATGCCCAAGTGGACAAACTAGCAAGATCAAGCTTTGTCACTATAAAAACGCTGCGACGAATTTTCCCTCACTTGGGATTTCCACACAAGGTCCAAGCTACCATCTCCCTTGTTCTGTCCAAACTCGATTATGCCAATAACCTCTACCACGGATCACCTTTAACGACCATGAAAAGACTACAACGTATTCAGAACTCGGCTGCCAGACTACTCTTGCATATCAAACCGCGAGACCACATGTCACCTGCCTTGAAAGCCCTGCATTGGTTACCGGTTGTCAGAAGATCCACGTTCAAGCTGCTTTGTATCACCCACAAAGCAATACATGGAATGGGACCGCTCTTCATCAGGAATTAAATCACCAAACACATTCAACAAAGGAACCGCCACTCTAAAATGGCACCTAGCCTCAAAATCCCAAGATACAAGAAAAAAACCATGGGTGGCACATCCTTCTCTGTTCAAGCAGCCAAACTATGGAACTCTTTACCCCCCAACATAAGATCCACGGACATCCACCTTATCTTCAGAAAACTGCTCAAGAATTGGCTCTTCCCCACATAAGCACCATACGCAAACAGAAATTTACAGCATATCCCTCTGTATATAATCATTTATTTTTACTATAAATATGTACCTATCTTTGTGTATTGCTTTGTAGAATAATTATGTTAAAAAAATAATAATAAATTAAAGTACAATAACACTTGAAAACCGGCGTTTATCTGGTGCATCTTTGGTATACATGTACTTCTTCCATTGTGCATCTATGTACCTTCCATGTACTTGGATCTGTGTGTTTGTTACTTTCCTCCTGAAAAGCATATCCAATGCACTACCCTATTTCTCATCCTGTACCTCTATCAATATCTTTAATCTACATATACCTACCTCCTTTATGCATCTATATACTTTCAATGTACTTACGGATCTATATATTTATCACTTTCTTCTAATTCAGCATATCCAATGCACTACCCTATTTCTTACCCTATACTTCTCTCAATATATCTTCTAACCCAACTTTCTGACTCATCTCAAACTTCTTTCTACTACTCTTTCCAATGCACTACCCTATTTCTCACCCTATACATCTATCAATATATCCTCTCCACCCACTCTCTCATTTATCCCAAACCCCATACCACTACTATGATCCCCAAAATAACCCTTTCTAGACTCTCCCTTACTCTACCCCTCCTTGCATCATCTGACACCTCTTTTACTATACCGATCCCCAAAACAAACCTTTCTAAACTCTTCCTTCTGACTCGTCCCCTCCACAACCCCATTTTACTCATCCAAAAGCCTCCTCCTACTGCTATGACCTCCAAAAAAAACAAGAAAATCAAAATCCTTCACTCTACTATCCCTCCACTATCCTTTTCAATCAAAATAACAGACTAACATGTTCACATCTCAAATTTCATATTCCACTATACTAATTCACCACTAATCCTTTATGAGTCCCAGAGTAGCGTGCTACTCGCCAAAAAAGCGCTTCAACACCTCATCAGAGGTAAGTAAGCATTATATAAATGCAAACCTTTTTCCCTCTTCTATCCCTCCGCTACCTTTCTCTATCCAACTGAATAACACATCCACCACTCAAACTACTTTCATATTTCACTATACTAATTTTCAACACTAATCCTTTATGGGTTCCGGAGTAGCGTGCTACTCACCAAAAAAAGCGCTTCAAACCCCATCAGGGGTAGCAAGCGCTATATAAATACAAACCTCTTTCCCTCTTCTATCCTGCCACTACCCTTCTCTATCCAAATAACTGAATAACATATCCACCACTCAAATTACTTCATATTTCACTATACTAATTTTCAACACTAATCCTTTTATGGGTTCCGGAGTAGCGTGCTACTCGCCAGAAAAGCGCTTCAACACCCCTTCAGGGGTAACAAGCGCTATATGAATGCAAACCTTTCTCCCCCTTCTATCCCTCTGCTATCCTTCTCACTCCAAATAACTGACTAATATCCACCACTCAAATTACTTTCATATTTCACCATACTAATTCACCACTAATCCTTTATGGGTCCCGGAGTAGCATGCTACTCGCCGAAAAAGCACTTTGACGCCTCGTCAGGGGTAGTAAGCGCTATACAAATGCAATTACAATACAATTACAATATGCCAACGCCTGAGGGAATGCACTCCTGCACAACAAGAGTGAGAATTACCAAAAATTATCGAAGATACCTATGCATCACTGGGTAGAGATAATTTGGGAGCTAGACCAGTGAAGCCACAATTGATGGGTAATCCTGACAAGGATAACTCAAAGCAAGCACCCGATTCTTCTAAAAAGAATGAGGACAATAAACAATCAAAAAAGAAGCAAAATGCATCACAGTCAAGGGGTGGGTCTTCTCAACAGGAGCCTTCTGACAGGAAATATAACCGTAGAAACCGTGACAATATCAAAAAACCTGACATATATTAGGATACTGATACATGTTCCTCTCGTTCCTTTCACCGTTCATCAAAAACACTCTGAGAGAGAAGGACGGTCAAAACACAGATCAGAAGAGCGAGCAAAGTCAAGAGACACACATCGCACTTCCGACTACATTATTAAAAAAGAAGATAAACCCAAAAGTAAACCTCAATTTAAAAAGAAGAAGGTAGCTGGCCTTAAAATAAGAAATGCCCAGGCCACTGTGGACTCAACTATTGAACAGGGAATGGGCTTTGATGATGCTAGACAGTGCAGCAGAAGTAACAATAGCTTGCCAGAACCTGATGGAATTTCTGGTGACAGCAGCATTGAATGAACACATCACAGTGGAAACATCTGATACAAGGGTAAGTGTCCCACATCAGTTATATGAAATAACGCTCCAAATGGAGGGGGACATACCCAGAAAAGTGAAAGGTCTCTTTTGGGAGAACCTGACTTGTGTTTATACGATATCCTTTTGGCTGAAAGAGATTGGCCACCTGAGTTCATCATGGATTGCCAAAAGGGGGAAGAGGTAATTTTGCCGGCTTTCTCCTACCTCGTTCCAGGATCACTAAAACACACATACGAGCAGGAGTGGGCAGTAGCACTAGCTCCAGCATTATACCGTAATCATGTAGGGTGGGATGCTGAGTCACCTCACCATGAAATCCCAGTTAAAACTATTCCTACACCAAAAAAGGCAGTACCCAATAAAACATTTTGCAAAGAAACAGGTCAGGGAGAACTTAGATCAACTTGAATACCAAGGTGTAATTGAGAATTGCACCTCCTCCATGAATAATCCTTTGTTTCCCATAATGATTCCCAACAATTCATACCGTCTAGTATTAGACTACAGGCATTTGAACACATACACGAAAACATTTGCAGTACAGAATGCACACAGTGCCGCATTAATGAATACCATTGTGTGGAAGAAGTTCAAAACAACACTGGATTTCTCAAATGGATTCTTTTGAAAAAATATTGGGCCTGAAAGCAGATATTTGACAGCATTTTTAGCGCTTGGCTCTCAGCGCCAATTGTGTAGATTGCCCCAAGGGTATAAGAATAGCCCCGGGTTGTTCTCAGCAAGAGTAACAGAGCTACTTCAAAATTGTGATGAGGAGGCATTGTCCTATGTAGATGATATTTATCTGACAGACGATCAATTATTGGATCACTTGCACAGGGTGAGCAACATAATTCTGGGGTTCGCCTCTGAGGGCTACAAATGTAACTTTAAAAAATCAAAAATTGCCCACCTCAATGTCCTATTTTTAGGATATGAACTTTCAAGTGAAGGAAAAAGCCTAGCAGCTAATTTTTTAGAAAAATATGCGCTGCTCTAACCTCCAAAGACTCTGAAAAACGTACAATCCCTTTTAGGATTCCTGAATTTTGGCAGAACATATATTTTGGATTACGCAGAAAAAGTAAAACCTTTCTATGACTTATTCAGACCTGATTTTTCAGTTCGACATTGGACACAGGAACACACAGAAACTCTATGTTCCTTACAAGCTGACATGATAGCTTCAAAACACTCACACACACGTGTCAATACTATGAATTTGATGATCCGTGTAGTCGCGGGTCAATCAGGGTATACTTATCTAACCTTCAATGAAGGTGAAACGGTACCGATTGCATACAAATCTCATTTGTACACAAACGCTGAGATGCGTTTTGTATCCACAGAAAAAAATACTGACAGCTGTACAGGCTGCTGTAGTGAGAGAAAGAGCACTAGCTCAGGGTAAACGAATAATTGTCGTGACTCCAGTACCGACCTTAGAGGCAGTTACAAAAGCAAGCGTTCGAAACACAAAAGCACTGCATCCGCGATGGATACAATGGGCTAATTCTCTCACTGCAACAGATGTAGACTACAAAATTGACTCTACATTAAAAACACAAGCAATCCTGCAGTTCGAACAAGAATATCCTCTCCCGAATTAAATAATGCCTCTAGATCAGTATGAATACATCATTTACACTGACGGATTTACCCAGCCTGCTGTAGGAAGTAAACAGCAATACAGCACAGCCTGTGCGATTGTAAAGGGACTTATGCGGGAAGGCAAGTTCCGTCCTAGCAATACCCAGACGGAGTCTCTAGGAGATTGTAAGGCACAGCTGGCAGAACTAAAAGCCCTGATACTGGCACTAAAAAATATGGATCGGAAATTCCCCACACTTATTGTGTGCGATTCATTTTACTGTGTCCAGTCATACAATGAATATCTCCACTATTGGGGCCAGAATGGGTTTAGAGATTCCAAAGGTTGCACAATAAAGCACAAGTTGCTTTGGGAACAAGTGGCAGAGCTGAAAAAAGGCTTGCCACAGGCTCATGTGATTCATACATTGGGTCATCAGCGTGTTGGCATGTACGTTGAAGGGAATTCATTGGCTGATGATGCCGCCAAGGCGACAGTGAGAACTGCTGCCGTTGCTGCAATCACATGTTCTAGTACAAGGATAGATGGACAAATAATGATAGCTGTGAAGCTACACGTAACAGCTCACCCTTGCCAAGAGGGTTTTCACTCAAGTACTCCTATAAGTTAGATGCTCAAAACATTCCGTATGCTCAAACTCTAGGAGTGGGGAATAGAGTAATACCAAACATGGATCGCAGATTAGGATTAATTCTAGCTGCACACGACAGTCTGGGTTCAGCACAAGCAGGTATTACTGCGACGGTTTCACTACTGAAACAACGTTATTGGTGGCCAGGTCTTACCAAACAGACCAAAGGTTTTGTCCTTAAGTGCAACATCTGTCAGCAGATGAAGGGTTCCACCGTAGCACGTCCACCGCAAACACCACTACTGATATCAGACAGACCTCTTGCATGCGTCTATTTGGACCACTGCAGCCCCTTACAACATGACGGGGCTTACAGGTACATCCTGGTGACAGTGGATTCATGCTCTAGATTCCTGTGGGTTTGGCCACAGCGCTCGGCTGACGCTCGAACTGTTATAAAGGGTTTGCGAGTCTTTATAGGGACATACGCAATTGGCACATTACATTCTGACTGTGGCCCTGCGTTTAGCTCTCGGGCTTACAAAGAAGGTCTTGAGGTACTCCTCTCCGTATCATCCCGTGGGAAATTCGATTGTGGAGAGGAAAAACCGGGACTTAGAGCAATCCTTAACAGCAAGTGTATTAGGCTCGGGTGGCAGTTGGGTCAATCACCTATATGGGGTCCAGAGGACACTTAATAACATGCCAAGAAGTTCCCTGGGGAGCCATACGCCATATGAAGTGCTGTTTGGGACTAGAATGTGGGTACCCGACCTCGATTGTGGCAGCGCAGTGGCGGCTGAAAAACCATTTGACATCAATGATCGTTTGGCTGTTTTACAGGAACTCAATGAATTCCGAGTATTACAAAGCAACGTCCAAGTAAAACACACCGCCACTGGGGAAGTGAAGCTGTTACGGCAAGACCTGCCTGTGTCCCGAAGATTGGGGACCTGATCAGAGAACAAATTGTGGACAAAAAAGAATCTGGGCCATCTTACAGAGCACCTGTACCTGTCCTGGCTGTCGAAGGAACAAGAAATGTACTTCTTCCACCCCTTGCCGGTAAAAAAGAAAAGAGATTAGTTTCCATTGATCTGATCAAACCACACTAAGTGGCCGATACTGAATAGTAGGCCGCGTGGGCTCCTGGGTAGCCGCCGATCTCTCGCTACAATACAGAAAGTTCAGACAGAAAGATTGATAACCTTCAAAGATCCTACTCTACGAAGTGACGGAGTTACCAACAAACGAATGGAACTTGTGTCTATTGAAATTGAACAGCAACAAAATACAAATGAAACACAGATCTCAATTCAGCCTAATATTGACATCTATGTGAGTATGTCTCAAAACAAGTCATCTGCCAGTTCTACAAAACCTCTAGAGCTACCAAAGATTGATCGTACTGAGTCTGGCTACGTCATCGATTTTGATACTTTCTCATTGGATCCAAGTGAACCCGAGTCACCACCAGATCCTGTTTCCCACAAACAAAAACTATGTGATAGCTACCTTTGGCTGAAAAAGACTTACTTTGTTACTCCCTGGCTACAGCTCTGGATTGCAATTGGTCTACTTTTCCTAATCATTTGGATAGGTATCATGACTGTCTTTTTCCTGCTCCTGAATGGACATTATCTACCAAAATGCTCCGCAGTACAACATGTGAACTTGGTCCTAAAACCACATGCATAATCACATCGTGAACAGAGAGACCTGTCCTTAGTGAACATCACAGCAGTTCCAGTTCATGAGGGAACAGTTTGGGATAGGGTTGCATATGATGTATATGGTCCAACTGAACTTTTGAAAATACCGCACGTTTAAAATTTCTTTAAGTGATATCATCACCTCCAGTACTTTCTCTGATGATTGGGACTTTCAAACTATAAATACTATGCTGTCAATTTAGAACAATCTGCTGCATTTTCAAGTAATGAGTTTTATGATGATAGATCTGATTTTGACACCATGTATTGTTACCAACACTATGGTCATCATTTCCTGCACAAAGAAATTATCCCGCGTAATATTTTCTCTTACCATCAATGGGAACATTGTCCAACACCACCTAGAGGTAGTTCACAAACGTTTGCACAAAAGTTTGCTTATTTTTCTGGGTTTAACACTTCAGACCCGAGATCTTATTATTATAACCTTGCAACTACACCTGCAAAGAAAAATATGCTAACAAATACAAAACAGATATATTCTGCTTCCTTTATTTCCCAACTGTCGTTACAGGGTTTCAACTTTTGGAGGGCCACCATAGACACAAAATCAGTCAGGGGGACTAAAGATTGGCAAGTTCAGGGAACTGAGGCCTTATTCAGAGCATGCCTCATACCACAGCAAATTATCTTCCTGAACAACACAGTGCAACAGACTTCCTGTCTTGAACTAGCCAAGATAAAGGACTTTAACACATCTCGCATTCCTTCACTTACACCCTTTGAGGGGTGGCGAAATTATACTCAACATAGTGAGAATAGACTAGATGACATTCTACATGATGGTTCATAAAATTCATCAGACCCCAATTAGAAGGGATGGCTAGTTTGGCCTATCGACACAAATAGGTGTCAGTCAAGATTCAAGGGTACAACCGAAGATTTTAGTATTCAAAGGCCTTACCTACTTTACATACAAACAGAACACTTGAGGGTGGTGACATCTTACAGTGTTGGGAAGTTATGCCTAGAGTGGCTAAAAACCTCAACACTGTCCCAGGTGAAACAACACTTGTCCTTACTCTCAGAAGACCTGGATCTTAGGGATTTTTTGGTAGGTCCCCAGAAACCATGTCGTAAGCGCTTATTATATGCCATTTACAACCAAGTATGGAAAATCTCTCAACAATAGACTACTGAGAGATTGCGTGAGATTGACAGGGTTAACCTAGAAAAGGCATTGGCAGTGGTCGACAATGGCATGACCACACTGACATCCAGGATTTATTCACTGGGCAACTTTGTGCCTTCTGCAATAGATATAATAGAACAGGATTTGTCTATTCTTCAACATGGGCAATAGCAGTTGCGATCCATTCTATTATTGAGCTGGACGCTGCAATCACTGCATTCTGGTCACGTGCCCTGATGGTATATCAACAGTACGTCTCTGTTTTCTGCATACAACTTAATGGGACGACAGACAAAAATGACACGAAGAGATGCAAAGTATGCAATGTTGTACATTGAAAAATTGGACCAATTACCTTTTACCGTGGCTGAGTCACCCCCCCAGAATGGTTAATCCATAACCATATTACACTGCCAGCCACAACATTCCAATTTCAATACTGCCTACAATATCACCAGGTAGGCAGGTATGTAGCGTTGGGAGGGAGGTACATACATGAATCTTGGGAATTACTGTACAGATTTAGATGCAGAAATGGGGACACTGAAGTTTTTTTCCGCGGTTCAGACTGTGAGAGTTCTTTAAGTGGGTCTCTAATTTGTCAGGATATCATGCTTCTCGGAGCATGTAATGCTTCAGTTGCAAACCTAGCGTGTCACTTGAAAGGGTCCCCAGCTTCCGTGATTCATCCGGTATTCAAACTGCTCTCAAATGGGAGTTATTTGATGTTGAATGATCAAGGTTGTTGGGGGATGCTGCCAGGCATCGCATATCTGGTCACAGTAAGTTCCAGGGTTACTTGTATGCAAGTATTGTTTCCACCGACCAACAGAGTCAGGGAGGCCCCGCTATGGCCTTCATTGAATGTTTCCCTTATACGGTTTGATTCTCTGAGCAGACTGAAAGCCATGCTTTTACAGAAGGATGTGGCCTTAACCTCAGCCCGAGAGACTTTTGATCTCCAGGTTGCAAGGTCTTCAGCTGAGATATAGGCATTAGTCCGAACGAACTTCCCTCTCGATTTCGGAGAAATGGTACATTGTATCTTTAACATGTCTGATACGAGTGGGATAGTGCACCTATTGAAGAGCATAGGTTCTGGACTATTGAGCACCTTTCAGAAGATCTTCGGAGTTATTCCATCATTTATACACTCCGTGTTGGGAAGCGTTTTTGGAGGGCTTCCGCTGGTCCTACTACTTTGTAGTGGGTATCCTGGTTTTGATTTTCCCTCTACGCAAATGACGTTGCCGTGAACGCATAGTACTCCATCTGGCCACACCTCGGCTTTGGGAGCTAAGCAAGCATTGGTTCCTATCGTTCAGATCAGTCTGGGTTGACTGCGTCTTGCCTGTGCTCTGCTGCCTATTCCGCAGATACGAATGCGTGCTGGACATATGTCTAACACTTCCATTGGTTGCGCCACCGGACGTGGACGTACTACTGGACCCCTTCAAGGCCCACGTATTACAGTGTCCTCAGCGTATTCCCATGTTGATATTGGCATTCTTAGAGCCTCCACAGGATGCTTCAGCTCCTGTCGGAATGGATACCGGCTCTGCAACAGGCTAACAGGTGTCGAGTGCTGCCTCAGCGGCTGCTGTGAGAACCGGAGAAGATCACCTTTACTCCATTGACCTGATTCAAGAGGTGTTACAGGGACCGTCGTCTGCGAAGGCAAGCAACAGTGATGTTGCGTCTCCCAAACAGGACACATAAACATTTGGCTCTCCGTGTGATGGGAACAATTCTGCCTTTTTCCAAAACAAGCCAAATTGGAATTTCAGACACATCATTTTGTTTTATTTTTCTCTCCTTGCTCTAACTGAGCTCTATGGCTTTCGATGTGCTCAGTTGGTCTAAACAGTATATTGACTATTTGGAGGACCTGTAGAGTTTTACATCGCTTTTACATATACCATGTTTTTTAGATGTTTTTTACATTCACTTTTAACAATGTGTTTATGCCTCTTAGTCAGGCATATTTTATGATTAGTTTACGTTATCTCATCATCCTTCGGATGAGGAGTGGGTGTTATGAGTCCCAATGTACCCCAATATAGGCCTAGGTAGCAGCACGACCATTTACCTACATTTGTCCTACTTTGCTCTACATAACCAATCTGGCGCTGACCTTTTACCAAGTTATGTACCGAATAAATGTGTTGTATTCCTCTTAGGGTGTCCATACACGGGCTTTCCTGTATCATGTCCTTATATAGGCACAATTCGCCCTGCCCTTATATAGGCATAAAATCCCAGTCCTTATTTAGGCATTAAACCGTGCACTCCAAATACAGGCATGGTCTCCGACATCCGTCCACCCTAACGTCACAACGAGTTCTTGAAGAACAGACCCTTAGGCTTCGGGAATTTCCCTAGCACAGGACTATTGATTTCTTCAAGGACTCATCTATTATGCATGAACCATTATACCTTAGGGGTTCATTCATGACGTCTTCCGCTGTCCGACTCACGTAAATGCTAACATTATGAGGTACCTCTCAGGTATAAATATACCTTCCCTAGCCCTTGTAAACTAGAGGAGACCTCGACTTCAGAGGAGCCCGTTTCCCGGCCTGACGCACTGAGAAGACACTGTCATCCCTGCACGCAGAGAGTCCAGCTTCCAGTGATCTAACTTCCCTTGCGGGGTGTTGGAGTTCGAGTCTGGCAAAGAGATTCCCACCTCTCTCATTCTAAAGGTATGGAGATGACTAAAACCTAGAGGGACTCTTGGCATACTAGGCATACTAGGCATACTAGGCTTAACATACTCTTAGTATACCATAGTAAGGAATACTTCACCTACTTCATACCTCTCCCTAACACCTAGGTTAGGTTAGGCACATTGGGGTAGAACTTGCTTAGAAACGCATCGTATGAGTACTCGCATTTTTAGTCTGTGTTATTTATGTGAATGAATATCTGCTAAAAGATAATGCTATCGCAGTATTATTTATTTCTACTGCTTACGCTGTACATTATTTATCTTGCATACTGTCTTGTGATCGTAACAGCACATTTTACTTACACGAGAAACAAGACTGTTCAATAAACCTTTTATTGAAACGCCCGTCTATTTCTTTCTGTGTAACTTTGAGGAAAACTAAGCATGCACGATTGAGCTGAGTGAAATAGTTATCTATTGTTTCCACGACTCTGGGACACGTTCTGATTCTAAAGGGAAACAAAGTTGTCATGTTTTGCGGCTGCCAGAAACTACTCCCTTCTTGTCGTCAAGGAGTTTCTAGTGGCCTCTGAGCTAGCTGGCACAAGTAATTAAGTTTAATATACTCGATAGGGACATACTGACCTCAGTCCAATGTCAAACCTATAGGGGATATTATTCCAATGCGCAGAGCCTATTAGGGAAATAGGAGCTACACTACATGGCGCCCAACGTTTGGTAAGGCGGTAATTTAACGCTAGATACTGAGTAACTCAGCCGTGCTTTTTCTCTCAGAGACCCCTACCCATATACTCCAAAAGACGTCTGTAGTGGGCAGGGTTAAGTATCCACCACGGCTACATAGGGAAACACCCTATATATTAGCTGTTTGGTTTGCTCAACGTTGAAGGATACAGTGTTCCAAAATATTGTGCACCTTATCTTTATTTCCTTGAAACTTGTTCTACATTTTTCAAAAAACAAAATGACTGAAGCCGGAAACGGTGAAACTGCGGCTGATCCAGCCCAAGCAGCAGTTTTTAACATTACAGGTTTAAATGAAACCGAGGAGGGTGTTATAGACATCGCTCCAAACTTAAGAAGAGGCATCACTCTAAAACTTATAAAACATGGCCTACCACCAAGAGGCGGTAGAGCAGGTTTCGTGATAGAGGCACACGAATCCTTTCAGACAGAGGTATTCTATTCATGGGTAATATTTCCTGAATCCAATCCAGTAACGCACATGTTTCACTTCTACAAAGAAGATGATCCACCAGAGGAATACATTCCTTTCGAGGATATTGAATTTCCACTAACATACCAGGAGCATCAACTCTGGTTTAAAGGCGCCCTAAAACATCACAGAAACATTACCAGGCTCGGTCCACTAGGTAGACCAGGAGCAACATGGCCGATTCTAGCCTGCTACACACCTCATCCTGAACTGGATATAATGTCAGATGAGGAATTACTTATTCAACTTACAGAGTTAATAAAAATCTACAGACAATTGGTCCAATATGTCATGCAGACTTTCACAGTCCAGCAACCATTGACACTTCCAAATCCAACTCCCCAACAGGGGAATACACTACAAATTACACCACAGACTCTATACGCAGTCATGGGTAAAATGCCCACAAAACGTGAGCAAATTCCATTCTGGATAGCTCAAAAAATTACTCAAATCGAAGCAGTATTTCCAAATACTAGCCCGTATGAGAAACACAGAATCCTAACAATCAGTTTACCGATGGGGATCACACCACAACTGGAAGACTGCACCACTTGGGGCTCAGTCTTTGCTGCCATCTATACTAAAACACATGGCATTCCGTCAATTGCGGTAATACCTGAGGTCCTGAAACAAATTCAAAATGAATACGGGGCAGAGCCTGCTCTAAATTTAGGTATGAAATTACTGAAAAATTTCGACCAGGTCTCAACAATAATATTATCTAATATTAAAGGGGAGGCAGCAGCAGTGGCGATCCGCCAACGATTAAGGGAATTCGATGTTACAGAACATCAAACAGAGCTACCCAGAATAATTGAACAATCATATGCAGAATTAGGCAGAGATAGTTTGGGTGGAAGACCAGTGAAACCAAAACTATCTGAAAGTCCTGAGAAGGACTCCATTAAACAAACCTCTACATCTTCTAAAAAGAAGTGGAAGTCTACTAAACAAAAATCAAATGAGAAACAATCCCGGGGTAGGTCTCCTCAAAAGGAGCCCTCTGAAAGGAGGTATAACCTCAGGAATAGGGATAATTTGAGAAAACCTGACAGGTATCAAGATAATGATACACGTTCCTCTCGTCCCTTTCAGATCTCATCACAGACTTCGGAAAGAAGAGGACGATCAGAACATAGAGAAGAACGCGTGAAATCCAAAGAAGAAAAACACGCTCCAAAAAATAAAACAAAACCTCAATTCTCCAAAAAGAAAGTAGCAGGTCTGAAGATCAGACATGCCGAGAATACTGAGAACACAACTCAAGAATGGAGAATGGGCTCAGACAATGCTGGACAGTGCAGCAGAAGTCACAATAGTTCGCCAGAACCTGAAGGAACTTCTGGAGATAGTGGACTTGAATGAGTACATTACAGTAGAGACTGTAGACACCAGGGTTAGTACTCCACAAAAGTTATATGAAATAACACTCCGGATGGAGGGAGACATACCTAGACAGGTGAAAGCACTTTTTTGGGAAAGACTATCAAGGGGCTATGACATACTTCTAGCAGAAAAAGACTGGCCACCACAATTTGTCAGGGAGTGCCCACACGGCGAGGACATTATTATGCCTGCCTTCTCCAACTATATTCCAATTCATCTAAAGTATACATATGCCAGGAAATGGGCAGTAGCCCAGGCCCCAGCATTATATAAAAATCATGTAGGATGGGATGAGGACTCACCTCACCATAAAATACATCTGAAACATGAACCAACTGCACAAAGGCAGTACCCAATAAAGCAAGAAGCTAAAAAACAGGTCAGGGAGATCTTAGATCAACTTGAATACCAAGGGGTGATTGAAACATGCACCTCCTCAATGAACAATCCTTTGTTTCCTGTCTCCAAACCAGACAATACATATCGTCTAGTTTTGGATTACAGACACCTAAACACGTGTTCTAAAACTTTTGCAGGGCAAAATGCACATAGCACAGCATTAATGAATAACATTGTGCGTAAAAAATATAAAACCACATTAGACATCTCAAATGGTTTCTTTTGTCAAAACATAGCACCTGAAAGCAGGTACTTAACAGCATTCTCCATAATGGGGACCCAGCGTCACTTTTGTCGACTCCCACAAGGGTTCAAGAACAGCCCAGGTTTATTCTCAGCGAGGGTAACGGAGTTACCTCAAATTTATGACAATGAGGCATTGTCCTATGTCGATGACATCTATCTGACAGACGATGACCTGGACAAACACTTGAACAGGGTGAGCACCATTATACTGGGCTTTGCCTCTGAGGGCTACAAGTTCAACTTTAAAAAGTCCCGAATTGCCCATCTCAATGTCCTATTTCTAGGATATGAGCTTTCAAGTGAAGGCAAGAGCTTGGCAGCTAACTTTTAGAAAAGTGTGCGCTGCTCCAACCTCCAAAACGCTAAAAAACTTACAATCCCTCCTGGGTTTCCTAAACTTTGGAAGAACATACATTCTAAATTACGCAGAAAGGGTTAAACCTCTCTACGCATTAATCAAACCTGATTTTTCAATCAAAAATTGGACAAATGAACACACAGAAATCTTGCGTTCACTCCAGGCTAACATGTTAGCAACAAATCACTTACAAACACGCGTAAGTCAACGCAATTTGGTGATTCGAATAATTTCGGGTCAATGCGGATTCACCTACTTAACCTTCAATGAGGGTGAGAAAATACCAATCGCATACAAATCTCATTTGTACACACAAGCGGAAATGCGCTTCAGTTCAACTGAAAAAATTCTAACAGCAGTTCAACCGGTGTAGCAAAAGAAAGAGCCTTAGCCCAAGGGAAACGCATTATTGTCGTAACCCCAGTACCAGCTTTAGAAGCGGTCACAAAAGCAAGCATTCCAAATGCAAAAGCATTACATCCAAGATGGATACAATGGGTCAATTCTCTTGCTGCAACAGATGTTGAATATGTTTTTTTTCCTGATTTAAAAACACAAGCATTCCTGCAATATGAACAAGAATGTCCTCTGCCTACTAAAATTCTGCCTCTCGATCAGTACGAATTCATAATTTACACTGACGGATCCGCACAACCCGCAACAGGGAGTAAGCAAGCTTACAGTGCAGGGTGTGCAATCGTTAAAGGTCGCATGCGAGATGGCATCTTCAGACCTATGGTCACAAAAACTCAATCTCTAGGGGATTGTACAGCTCAGCGAGCTGAACTACAAGCATTCAAACTGGCACCTGAAAGTACAGATCGAGAATTTCCCACACTGATAGTGTGCGATTCCTTTTACTGTGTTCAGTCGTATAATGACTATGTACAAAACTGGCTTGAAAATGGTTTCAAAGATGCGAAAGGTGGCACAATAAAGCACAAAATGCTTTGGGAACAAGTAGTTCTGTTGAAAAACGAACTACCAAAGGCTCACATGATCCACACACTGAGTCATCAACGTGATGGCGTTCACGTTGCAGGGAATTCATTGGCTGACGAAGCCGCAAAGGGGGCTGTTCAGACGGCTTCCGTAGCTGCGATCACTCGTTCAAAAACAAAAATAGACGGTGAGATAATGTTGGCTGTCAATGCTTCAAGCAAAGGCAGCAGTGCAGCGTTACCAAAAAAGTTTCCACTCAAGTACTCTTATGTAATTGATGCGAACAACGTTCCTTTTGCTCGAATCCCTGGAGTGGGGGATAGGGTAATCCCAAACAAGGAACGTAGATTAGGACTAATCCTAGCAGCACACGAAGGGATAGCTTCTGCCCATGCAGGTGTTTCTGCAACAGTATCTTTACTAAAGCAAAGATATTGGTGGCCTGGCATTAGAAAACAAACAAAGAACTATGTTTTAGAATGTGAAATATGCCAACAGATGAAAGTCTCCACAGTGAAACGCCCTGCGCAGACACCCCTGTTAATTTCAGACAAACCATTAGCTTGTGTTTACCTGGACCACTGCAGTCCCTTGCAAAGGGACGGTAACTATAAATATATCATGGTTGCAGTGGATTCATGCTCTAGGTTCCTATGGATATGGCCTCAGCGCTCGGCTGACGCTCGAACTGTTATAAAAGATTTGCGAGTCTTTATCGGCACATACGCAATAGGCACGCTACATTCTGGCCAGGGCCCTGCGTTTAGCTCTCGGGCTTACAAAGAAGCCATGGCCAGTCTGGGCGTTGCATTGCGGTACTCCTCTCCATTCCATCGTGAGGGAAATTCGGTTGTGGAAAGGAAAAACCGGGACATAAAGCAGTCTATAACAGCTAGGGTATTAGGTTCGGGTGATGGGTGGGTCAAACATCTTAATGGGGTCCAACGCTCATTGAATAATCTGCCAAGAAGTTCTCTGGGGGGGGTCACTCCATATGAGGTCCTATTTGGGACAAGAATGTGAGTACCAGATCTCGATGACGTAGGCACAGTGGTGGAAAATAAAACGTTTGATATCAAAGATCGTTTGGCTGTTTTACAGGAACTGAATGAGTTAAGAACTAAACAAAGCAACGTATTCCTACAGCCAACTACCACTGGGGAAAAACCGGCGGTCTCAGCAAGGCCTGTCTGGATTCCAAAAGTTGGGGATCTAGTCAGAGAAAAAATTGCGGACAAGAAGGAATTTGGACCTTCTTACAGACAACCAGTACCTGTCCTAGCAGTTCAAGGAACAAGAACAGTACTTCTGCCGCCCCTTGCTGGAAGAAAGGAGAAAAGATTTGTGTCCATCGACCTCATCAAACCACAGTATGTGGCCAATACTAAATAGTAGGCCTCGTGGACTCCGACCTAGTAGCAGACACACTCCTCTCGCTACTATCCAAGAGGTTCAGACTGAAAGACTGATAATCGAGAATTCAGCTGTAACAGATGGAGGACTAAGCAACAACGCTATGGAACTCATCCCTCTTGAAAATCAAGTAACAGTTCGTCCAAATACACCTGTCTACACCAATGTAGCAAGTGATCAACTGGTTCCAGCGATTTCTACAAATCCTGATGCAATTCCAACAATTGACAGAACTGCTTCTGGCTATTTCATTAACTTTGATACGTTCTCAGAAGATCCGAGTGAGCCTGAAACGACGCCAGCTTCATTGAAATTCAAGCAGCAAGTACAAGACTTTCTTCACTTTCTGAAAAAGACTTATTTGGTTTCTCCATGGATTGAACTCTGGATTACATCTGGACTTTTTGTTTTCCTGCTCTGGCTAGCTTTGGTTACAACTGTGAGCGTGCTTATAAGTGGCAGATACATCCATGTGAACACTGAAGGAAAAGACGTGAACGTACTTTTGAGACCTCATAAATCTTCCCATCGTGAAGCAAGAGACTTGTCATCAGTGAACATCACAGCTGTTCCTATACAGGATGGTATAGTGTGGGACAAAACAGATTTTGATATCTTCGGCCCGACGGAACAATTGAACATTCCACATTTGTTTAAAATTTCACTAAGTGATCTAATTACGTCCAGTACCTATTCGGATGATTGGGACTTTGAAACTGTTAATGACATAATGTTTGACTTAGAAAAATCTGCTGCATTTTCTAAAAATGAATATTTAGAGGGTTCAACAGACTATGAAGAGCTGTATTGCTATAACCATTATGGTCATCATTATTTGCATAAATCTGCATATCCTAGAAATGTGTTTATGTTTAACCAATGGGAGCATTGTCCTACACCACCACACGGTAGTTCAAAAACATTTGCTAACAAGTTTCCATATTTTTCAGGATACATCTAATCCAGAAATGTTTTACTATAAAAATGTAAACAAGACAGGACTGAAAATTATGTTAACAAATACAAAACAGATTTATTCTGCATTATTTAATGCCCAACTGTCTAGACAGGGTTTCGACTTTTGGAAAGACACAATAGACACAAAAACTGTCTGAGGTACTAAAGATTGGCAAGTGCAAGGGATGGAAGCTTTATTTAGAGCCTGCATTATCCCTGAACAAATAATGTTTTTGAATGAAACTGTCCAACAAACATCTTGTCTTGGACTAGCCAAGATCAAAGAGATGAACACACCTTCTGTACCAACACCTGCCACTATATATAATAATACACAGGCAGTGGTGACAGTTGACAATATACTACAACTCAACAGATCTAATCCTGATTGGAAAAAATGGTTGATCGGGCCCACAGACACGAACAACTGTCAGGAAAGATTCCTGAATAAAACTCAGGGCTTTACTATTCATAGCAAAACCAAAGGGGATGATGGACGGAGTGTTGAACATTGCAAGCACTCACCCCCAGTCAACTGATCTGGGTTTAATCCATCATCATTCTTTAGCTCACTCCGCCACCCCATTTCATACATGGCCATATGCAAATCAGTCTGACCCTGTGCCTCATGGGAACAGTCCAGCCCGAACTGCCAAGCCCTTTGGTTTTGCTATGTTCGCCCTAAGTTGGCAGGGTATGCCCAGACGTGGGTCCCTTGCTCACTTTGCCACTGGATTCAAGATAGCCTGGCTGATGACGGCTGTAAGCCAGAAACCGGTCCCAGGATGCTTGTTTCCGGTCCAGGGAAGACATGGCTTGGCAGTTCGGGCTGGACTGGACAAATGCAAGCAGGCAAATATGAAAGGTTGGGTAAGGAATACATTAAGACATCTTGGGATTTACCGTATACATATAGATGTTGGAGTGGGGATCGTGAAGTGTTTTTGAGCGGTACACACTGTAAAAGTGCACTGAGCGGTTCACTTATATGTCAGGACATTTCTTTACACGGGGCTTGCAATGGTTCTGTGGCAAATTTGTCTTGCCATCAGCAGGGTACACCAGCTGCTGTGATTAATCCAACGTTTGGACAACTTTCGAATGGGAGTTACCTCATGTTGAATGATCAAAGTTGCTGCGGCATGTTGCCAGGCATCCCATATCTAGTAACGGTCAACTCCAGGGTCACTTGCTGTATGCAAGTATTGTTTCCCCCAATACACACAGTCAGGGAGTCGCCTTTGTGGCCTTCGCTGAACGTCTCTTTTATAAGATTTGATACTTTAAGCAGAATGAAAGCCATGCTTTTACAGCAAACAGTGCCTTTGACCTCGGCCAAAGAAACCTATTATCTACAAGTAGCAAGGACTTCGGCTGAGATACAGACTTTAATACGTACAAACTGCCCTATACATTTCGTAGAAATGATAACACGTATCTTCAACATGTATGATACAAGTGGAATTGTACATGTATTTAAGAGCATCTGTACCGGTCTGTTAGCACCTTTCCAGGCAATACTCGGAATAATCCCGAACTTTGCACATTCGGTGTTTGGTGGCATACCATTAATTCTAGCACTTGTTGCCGGAATTCTATTTCTCTTCCTGCTATTACGTCAGCCTATTCGCAGACATCACTCCGAGCGAAATGGAGAAAGCTTTCCTTGAACGAAAGTGCCGTGAGCGAATAGTACAGCTTTTGGGCATGACTCGTCTACGGGAACTTAATACCACGTGGTTCCTGTCATTCAGACCAATCTGGCAAGATTGCATCTTACCTGTTCTACGATGCCTGCTATGCGGTGAAGAATGCGTGTTGGACACCTGTCTAACATTTCCATCAGCTACGCCAACGGATGTCGATACTCTGCTGGTCCCAATAACGGCCCATGCTCTGTGTTGTCCCCAGAGGCTGCCTATCCTGATGTCAGCATTCATTGAGATCTCACAGACGCTTCCGGCTGCTGCTGAGGTACGAGAAAGATCTACAGGCACACAGGTAACAACGGACACGAACATTGCTGCGGCAACCTATGCTGAAAGCGATGCTTCACATCTCTGTGCAATTAATCTACTACACGAGGTGTTCCAACTGACACCAACTTCAGTGGACGATGTTTTGTCTACAGAAATAGATGATCTCATGTTTACACCAGACCCGTAAACTGACTCTGATTCAGCCCACAGTGTTCCAGAGATGCAGTAACAATTTGGCCTTCATACTTCAAAAACTTGGACCTCTTCCATAAATTGAACATTTTCCCATTTTTCGAACTAAAATGGCACTTCAATCTGCTTCAAGTAGAACTAGCCTTATAGTACAGACTTCGCGGTACTTCCTCAGACACTTTTTTCATCGTGTTAGTCTAAACAAGTTTATTAATTTCCATAACAAGAAATGACTTTTGATTTTGAAAAAACTTATCGATCATTTTTTTGTCACATGTAAATATTACTGCTTATTTCGTTCAAATTGCATTTTTATTTTAAAAATATGCCTGAAATGAAAAGCAATGCTTAAAATGTACAGTACCTTTTGCATTCTAATGTTTTTTTTAATGCCCTTTTAAACGGTTTTAAGAAATATTTTAGCAATATGCGGTACTCCATTTAATGTTTAGCATTTTAAATGTTTAGCATTTTAGTATTATCGTACACACGAAAGTGGAGTGGGTGTTGTATTCCTCTTAGGGTGTCCATACACGGGCTTTCCTGTATCATGTCCTTATATAGGCACAATTCGCCCTGCCCTTATATAGGCATAAAATCCCAGTCCTTATTTAGGCATTAAACCGTGCACTCCAAATACAGGCATGGTCTCCGACATCCGTCCACCCTAACGTCACAACGAGTTCTTGAAGAACAGACCCTTAGGCTTCGGGAATTTCCCTAGCACAGGACTATTGATTTCTTCAAGGACTCATCTATTATGCATGAACCATTATACCTTAGGGGTTCATTCATGACGTCTTCCGCTGTCCAACTCACGTCAATGCTAACATTATGAGGTACCTCTCAGGTATAAATATACCTTCCCTAGCCCTTGTAAACTAGAGGAGACCTCGACATCAGAGGAGCCCGTTTCCCGGCCTGACGCACTGAGAAGACGCTGTCATCCCTGCACGCAGAGAGTCCAGCTTCCAGTGATCTAACTTCCCTTGCGGGGTGTTGGAGTTCGAGTCTGGCAAAGAGATTCCCACCTCTCTCATTCTAAAGGTATGGAGATGACTAGAACCTAGAGGGACTCTTGGCATACTAGGCATACTAGGCTTAACATACTCTTAGTATACCATAGTAAGGAATACTTCACCTACTTCATACCTCTCCCTACACCTAGGTTAGGCACATTGGGGTAGAACTAGCTTAGAAACGCATCGTATGAGTACTCGCATTTTTTAGTCTGTGTTATTTATGTGAATGAATATCTGCTAAAAGATAATGCTATCGCAGTATTATTTATTTCTACTGCTTACGCTGTACATTATTTATCTTGCATACTGTCTTGTGATCGTAACAGCACATTTTACTTACACGAGAAACAAGACTGTTCAATAAACCTTTTATTGAAACGCCCGTCTATTTCTTTCTGTGTAACTTTGAGGAAAACTAAGCATGCACGATTGAGCTAAGTGAAATAGTTATCTATTGTTTCCACGACTCTGGGACACGTTCTGATTCTAAAGGGAAACAAAGTTGTCATGTTTTGCGGCTGCCAGAAACTACTCCCTTCTTGTCGTCAAGGAGTTTCTAGTGGCCTCTGAGCTAGCTGGCACAAGTAATTAAGTTTAATATACTCGATAGGGACATACTGACCTTAGTCCTATGTCAAACCTATAGGGGATATTATTCCAATGCGCAGAGCCTATTAGGGAAATAGGAGCTACACTACAAATGTCGTGTGGTTTTCTTCAAAAACTAGCCTAATTTATTATGCATGAGGATTCTTAGTATCACACAGCAGGATTACCATCTTCTGTATAATAACTCTGTACAAAAGTCACCGCTATCAACATCCTTGAACGACAGGCCCACAGTATCATAACACAACTAGGTAGACCCTCTGAGGGTACCTTTTGGGTATATAAGCACCACATCTTCGCTGGGCAAACCAGAGGAGAAGTTTCCATGCTGACACGAGACTCTGGAGTCCCTTCACGCAGAAACTCCAGCACGCAATGGTCTGACATCCCTTGCGGGGTGTCCAACTCGAGACCAAGACGGGGTCCTTCGTTCTTTCCCATCAGGTAATGGGGTTGGCTCTTTCCTAAGGGGATTCTTGGCTTTACACCTACATACATGCTAGGTACACTTAGCTAGGGTTTGCATCTTAGGAGTACCCTTGATTATTGCTATGTATCTATATGCCTGCATATATTCACTGTTTTAGCACCATGGTAGAATTCTACCTTTTATTTACTCTGTCGGTGCTTGCAATCGTATATATCTGTTTCTGTCTAATGGTTGTCGCAACGCACGTTTTTTATGCTAGAATGACGCTGGTTCAATAAATGCTTATTGAAAACGTCCCCATCGTTTATTCTATATATCTCTCTGAGAAGTGAGCACGAGTGACTGAACGAAATTGGTAAGGTTAGGGGGCTTATAGTGGCACTGTGAGCTAGCTGGGCTAAAGGCTAACATATTCTCTGGGGGTGTCTGGAATCAGTCTTGACACCAATCCCTTAGTTTATGTTGTCTAAACGCGCAGATCCTATGTATTATTAGGAACTACACGACAAGAGTGAGCATCTTGAATTTTTCCATTTCCAAGAAATAATTGAGAGGGCGCAAATCTAAGATAAGACTGACGCCTCCATCCTTCTTTGGCACTAGAAAGTAGCGGGAATAGCAAACACAACCTACTTCTGATGCTGGAATGCCTTTGATGGCTCCTTTAGCCAAATGGCCAGCACTTCCTGTTGCAAAAGTGCCAGGTGGTCTTTAATCAGCCGATTTGAGAATGGAGAAAGTTGCTGCCGGGTTTGTTGGAAGGGGAGGTCGTAACCTAGATGGACAATCTGGAGCACCCATTTGTCTGTTGTGATCTCCCGCCATTGGTGCAGATGGTGTTGGATTCTGCTGCCAACTGGGGTGCAATGCTGGATTGGGGGCATACTAAAGAGGCTTTGACTGTGTGGCTGCCGGGTGTGTGGGGGGAGGGAACGGATTGGGCAGACCTCTGGCTTTGGGGCCCACAAGCCATGTGGGAGGCGTGTCTGTGACCACAAAAGGAATGAGACTGCTGGCCATGGTGACTAGGGCGGAATGGACACAGCTGATAGCCCCTACCGTAGCCACGGATCAATCAATCAGTATTTGTTAAGCGTGACTCAAGGCATGGGGAGGGGGGCTGCAGGTCCGACTGGGCGCTGTGGTTCAGTCGAAGAGTCAGGTCTCGAGATCCTTCCTGAATTGGGTTGTAAAGCGGAATGTGGCTGTTGTGGGAACACAGACAGCCCCAATGACCTAGCAGTGGCTCTACTGTCCTTGAATCTCTCCAAATCCGAATCTGCCTTGTCTCCAAAGAAACGGGTTCCATCAAAGGACATGTCCATGAGCAAGGTTTGGACACCCCTCGAAAAACCAGAATTCCTCAACCAGGAGTGACATTGAAGCACCACCAGAGAAGCAATGGCTCTGCCCAGTAAATCGGTCATATCCAACCCGCATCTGATTGTGAACTTTGCTGTGTCTTGCCTGTCAGCAATAGCTTGGGAGAGTATGGCCCGGGATCCATCCGGGACATTGGAAGCACTTGTGCAACCATATCCCACACATTATGGGAATAACAGCCCAATAAGCATGAGAACAGACCGCAGTGCCAGTGAAATTCGTCTTATCAAAGTATTCCAGCCTCTTGGATTCCCTATCCAGTCGTGTGGTAGGGAACGCACCGGGATTGGTTCGGGAAGTTGAGGCCTGGACCACCAGGCTCTCAGGAGTAGGGTGACAAGAGAGGAAGGCTAGGTTCGCGGGAGCTGGGCAATGGCAGCGAGCAATGGTCCTGTGCACAGGAGTGCCTGTGCAGGGCTTGGCCCGGGCCCCAACCCCGAGCAGGGCATCAGTGAGAGCTTTCTTGAAGGGTAGTGAGGGTTCTGATGGGGATACCCCCGGTTGACCCACACTCATCAAGAAACTGGTCTCGACTTGAACCGTAAGGAGCTGTAGGTTCAGGATTTCAGCCGTCCTCCAGACTACCATTGCGATAGAGGCCCCTTCCTCCATAGCCACTGTGGGAGGAGAGAGAAGACCAGTGTCTGATGAGGTATCCAGACCAGGATCTCATACCAGTTGTCATCGGTCATGGACTCTGCTAAGAAGTCAGTATAGCTATAGGGATCCTCAGATCCCCTCCATTCATGTTACTAAGTTAGACCGTCAATGAAATAAGGCTCCGTTTCCAATTCAGGCCGTGTGGGCCTGGTCGTCATTGAAAGCGATGTCATAGCTGCCGGTACGGCTCAGAGTTAGGAATCACAATGGGTCCGGCGCCGCCAATGGGCATCAGCAGCACCAGGAACGGTGCCACTGGAGCAGTCCCCGGAGGAGGAAGCGAAGTCACAGCCAGGGCCGATCCAGATCCATCAATGGTGCCAAGGGCGGGCCCACCGGCAGGCCACCAGTGGAAGACACTCCCGAACCAGTGGGACCGGAAAGTGCTCCACAGGGATTCGACAGCCTAAAAATTAGGTTTATTACCTCATACAACTCTCAGAGTTGGGCAGGGGTTGCTCGGGCTCCAGGAAAGTTAGGTAAGCACGGAGCAGACCCAGTTTCCAACACCGGTTGCACAGGAACCCCCTGCAAGCGAGGTTGGGATTTGTGGAGTTGTTCCCCTATGTCGTCCGAAGAGTGGGAACGGCGTGGAGGAGTCAAAGAGTGCTTTGACTTCTTAGACTTCTTTTTATGGGACTTACCTGAAGAAGTCCTAGAGTGCAAGGAGGATATACGCGAGCAACTCTGGGAGCAGTCCCGAGACTTCCCACGAAAATGGGACCTGGAGTGGCATGGAGTTGCATAATGAGCAGCCAAGAACTTCATTGCCTGCTCGTCCATGGCCTTGGGGTTCATAGTCTTGCACTCTGCACACGACGCAGAGTGGGGTCATGGTGTAGGCACAAGCCACACCAAGTGAGGGTCTGTAACCGACATCTGAAAATGTCAGGCTCCACAAGGTTTGAACCATGTGGGTTTATTCGGAGACGTCTCAGAAAAGATAGAAAAAAGTCATACTAGTCGTAATCAAAGGTGTTGAAAGAAGTCAGCCAAGAAGTGACTGAGGGGAGCTTGAACCGGATCTGCACTGATGGCGCAGAAAAGAAGGAATGGCAGGTCAGCACACTAAGGTGGCGCCTATATAGGCACCAGACAGGTCATCTCCAGCGTGGAAGACGCCAACCACGGAACGCAGAGCAGACCGAAGCCACCTACCGATGTGCAAGGGAATTTCTCAAAACATTTTCTAATCTAGTCTGACGTCTGGGGAATATTCTGTGGTAAGGAATCTGCGGCTAGAAGTCTCTATCAGATTGCTCATTTCCGTGGCCACACCTCTGGGTGGACACAAAAGCTGTGCACAAGGTAGGAAGGGATTCCCCATCTTGAATTTTAGAAGGGAAAGGCACTATTGTATTGTTTGCAGCACGGCAAACAGAAACAGTTGAAAATGTGGGTACTATTTCCTAGAGCGGTGTCCGACCATAACCCAATTATTTTTTAGTTTTCTATGACAGGGCTTTATCGTGTACCTAGAAAATGGACATTTGAGAGGGGATTGCTGCTGGATCCTGACTAGGTCAAACAAATGAAGTCTTGGATCGTGTTTTTTTTTTAGCTGAATAAAGTAAGCGCCTCTGCTGGAATAGTTTGGGACGCATTTAATGTCTGGGTGAGGGGTGAAACCCTGAGTTTTAGCATTACCAAACAGAAGTAGGCGCTGGGACGCAGCAGAGAGCTTTATCAAAAGCTAAGTAGTTTGGAAGCAGAACTAATCTGTGTTGTAAAAACCAGGAAAGATTCGGCCCCCGTTCTGAACCTGATAGCTATCACTAAGGCTCGTCTAAACGAACATTTTGCAGAGAAAACAGCTGGGAAGTATCTGTCCAAAGAACATGACCGCTACGAGTATAGTGAGCGCATTGGGCAGTTTCTTGCAGCTAGGGCACTGCAACAGAGTGTGGCAGGCCGTATTAGCAAAGTAAAGAATATGCAGGGAAATATAGTCACGGGCCCCTGTGAAATTAGAGAGGCTTTCAGGGGCTTTTATGCTGATCTGTATAGGGGTACCCCGGACTGTGGGCCCACGCTTTTAGATATTGGCATGGCAGATCAATCGAGCAGTATCACAGATAAGGAGAGATTGATGTTAGGGGGAGTTATACTACCTGAGGAACTACAGGCGCTTTGTTCGCCTTACCATCTGGGAAAGCAGTTGGGGCAGACCACATCCCTCTTGAATTTTATAAGGTATTCTATACAGAAATACATCAGGAACTGCTGAGCCTGGTTAATGACGTTAAAACTGGGGCCCCTCCCCCCGGGTCATGGGGTATGGCCAATATAATTTTTTTTTTTTTTTTTTTTAAAAGGCAAGGACCCCACAGTTATGGGTTCAAATAGACCAATCACATTACTTAACAGTGATGTGAAGGTCTACTCTAAAATCTTTGCCACCCGGCTATCGGGCGTTATACACCGATTGGTGTCAGAGCAGCAGCATGGGTTCATTCCCGGCATAGGACTACGGATTACGTTCAGAGGGTCATTTCTCTATTTGATGTAACTGAAGTCCTGGCAAAACCTATGGGGGTGGTCTTATTGGATGCTGAAAAGGCCTAAGACCGGGTGTCATGGGCCTTTTTGTAGTAAGTTCTGGAAGCAAATGGTTTGGGGGGAGATTTCATTGGTGCAATTTGCGCAATGTATAACAAACCTATACCCCGTTTACAAATAATGTGACATGAATCAGAGCCCTTCACAATAGAGAGGGGCACGAGACAGGGCTGTCCTATCTCCCCTTTGTTATTCGCGTTATTTATTGACCCTTTTCTCAGGAGGTTGGAATCTTAGCCCAATATTGTGCCCGTCAGCTTATAGGGCTGGGACACGAAAACCCTGGCCTATGCTGATGATGTGGCCATAATTACCAGCGACCCGGACAGAGCTCTGCGGGCTGTTGAGGAGACTGCAGAAGACTTCAGGACCAGATCAGGGTTTCTGCTAAATAGGGCTAAAACCCAAGTATTGATTAACAGTCATACACTTACCTCCGATAGTAGGATTACGAATGAAGCCATATATTTAGGAATATGTATCTCTGCCAAGGTGGAGCGTATAACTGATCTAAACCTAGCCCCCATTCTTGAGAAAGCCAAGAAGGATTTTATACGGTGGGATAATCTGAGACTCTCTATAATGGGGAGATGTAACTTAATCAAGATGATTTTCCTCCCTAAACTGTTATATGTGTTTCGCACTGTCCCATTGGAATTCAATAATGAATGGTTTAAGAAAATTGATAGATTAGTGGCAAGCTTTATTTGGGCGTATGGGAAAACTAGGAGAGCTAATACTTTTATGTGCTTACCCAGAGAGAGGGGGCTCTCCAATTTTAGATTATATTATTTCGCTGCTGCCATGCAGTGCTATAATATATTATTTAACTGCCGGGCAATAGAATGTCGAGCAATCGGTTATGTGGGTACAGTTGCCCCGGAAACTTCTTTCCCCATTGATTAAGTGTCCAGGAGTCATTACCATCTACTGGCTAGTGCCTGCCATGATTGAGGCACTGCAGGGAACCCTGCTCAGAAAACTTTCTGGACATGGGGAAGACCAGAAGAGGATGGGACATGCTATGTGTTACCTGAAAGGGCCCTGAAGAACTGGACCTGCTCCCTCTTGTACACATGACAAAGAAGTGGACTCCAAAGGTCCGTTGGCTGACCTCTTGTGCAGCTACAGGGAAACAACAATCTGCAAAATACATTTTTACTGAGGTGACTAGTTGACCAGTACCTGGACCTGGGCTGTACCTTGTTGGTGCCCTCTGCTGGAGTGAGTCTTGTGAGCCTTAGAAGTGACCCAGAGGAGCTGCTCCAAAAACCCTGAAAGGTGGGTACTTAAAAAATGTTTGGACTTCCAAGGCATCTAGACCCATCAAGGGAACCTCATGCAAATGTGCCCACTTTCAAAGCACCTTCCTTGGATACAGCTTCAGACCTGCCCCAATGGATCATTTTGAGCCCCATAAAAAAGACTGAGTCAGAAAATAAAATCTTTGACCAGGATGAACTCACTTGGTGTATCCGTCCTGCGCTCTATCATGCATAGGTCCCGGTCTACCGCTTCCATAGACTATCAGTGGTGCTTCATGCTTTTAGCACAGTTTTTACTTAAAACTTTTAAAAACTCATATCTCTGGTACCCACTTATTGGATTGTCATCATGGTGTTTATTACATTTTAAGCTATTTTTCTAATTCTGTTTAGGATTTTTATTGTTTGGTGTTTTGACTTTATTACTGTTTTGGTATTGCACACATACTTTACACATTGCTGTAAGTTAAGCCAGTCTGCTCTGTGCCATAGCTACCAGGGGGCAGGGCTCTGGTGAAATTAGTGACTTTGGGGTTCTCCCTGACAAGTTAGTATCATTATTCTTTGAGGTACCCACTTCCAAATAATAATCCACTTTCTTACATCAAATTTTATTTCCACCCTCATCATAATCATCTATCTTCAATCCCTTTTCTTCTTGATCTGCCTCCATCATTTGACATCATTATTCACCCCACTTTACTTCTGTTACGGCAGACCATTTATACCAATGGTTGTGCTTTATAATGGTTCTCCTCATATCTACCAGTCAATCAGACTGATCAATTACATAGGGATGGGACTCCAAGATATCACCACCAACCAAATTAACAGTTGAGGTTCACCAAATTCAGTCATATCCTCACTTTCAGATACTGAGGACTTAGGGCCTGATTTAGATCTTGGTGGAAGGGTTACTTCATCACAACGGTGACGGATATCCCGTCCGACGAAATATAAATCCCATTATATCCTATGAGATTTATATATCAGCGGATGGGATATCCATCACCGTTGTGACAGAGTAACCCGTCCACTAAGATTTAAATCAGACCCTTAGTCATTACTAAAATCCAATCGGCTTAAGGAATGGGCTGACTCTGCTCTTTACTCCTTCTGTTGTTTTATTTATTTGTTTATATAGCGCTAGAATCGACCCCCGAAGGGGTATCTCTGCGCTTAGAGCAGACTGTGAGGGTGTAAAGCAACTCCAGCAAAATTTAACACGTGCAGAAAAGATTGGTCTTAAGCAACTTCCTGAATTGCAAGTGATCCAGACACTGTCTTAAGGGCAAGGAGAGCTCATTCCAATAACGAGGACCAAGATGGGAAAGAGCTTTTCCTCCTAATCTTGCCTTACTTACTCGAGGCACCACCAGAAGGTGTTTAGCACTTGAGCGGAGGGATCTTGATGGTACATAGGGCGTGAATTTCTCACAAGGTAGGAAGGGCCCAGATTAAGCAGTGCCTTATGAATAGTGCAGCAGATTTTAAATTTGACCCGTTGGCGGATGGGGAGCCAATGCAACTTCATGAGAAGAGGGCGGGAAGAGGTCCTGGAAGGGACATTAAGGACCAACCGCGCCGCCGTATTCTGAACTACCTGCAGTCTACTGAGTGAAGCCTCATTAGCAGAAACCAGTAGGCCAATACAGTAGTCCAGACAACTCAATACCAGCGCCTGGACTAGAGTTTTCCGGGTAGAATCAGGAAGCAAGGGGAAAACTCGGCGGAGCAGGCCTATTACATGAAAACAGGAACCAGCTGTCTGAGCAGCGTGCTCCTTCAGACTGAGGGCTTGATCTAAACGGATACCCAGGTTTTTGACTGTAGACCTGGGAGCGGGATGGGGACCCAAGTCGATCGGCCACCAATCTGGGGTCCACAGGAGGGGGGCCTCTCCAAAGAGCATTATCTCTGTTTTTCCCACATTACACTGGAGGAAATTATTCTTCATCCCATTAGAGAAGGCCAGTCGGACCGCTGAGGTGAATTTATCAAATGGAAAAAGTAACTGGGTATCGTCGGCATATGATATGGGGATGAACCCATGTGTTCTCAAAAGATTGGCCAAGGGAGCAATATAGATGTTGAATAATGTAGGGCTCAAACAAGAGCCCTGGGGTACTCCCTTGGTCAAATCTATAGGAGCCGAACGATACGGGCCTAGATTGACAATCTGGGAGCGATCAGACAGAAAGCTCCTCATCCATTGTAAGGCTGATTTTCTTAGCCCAACCGCTTCCAACCTTTTGATCAGAATACTATGAGAGATTGTGTCGAACGCTGCGGATGTTCAGGTTTGCAAGGTGGACCACTATGGAAACAAACACACCTGAGAAGTGGCAAGTCTACCCAGAACTAATTTTCCTATACCTGTAGCTCCTTACCATCAGTATATAATGCATATAATACTTTAATTGTGTCGTTCTCGCCCTCTGCTCACTTTACCCAGTCTATTTTGCTTGTCTATCATACTACAGTTATTGCCTCTTGCCAGTGTATCTTTTGTTGAGGCGGCAACCAATTTCAGAACCGACTACATCATACCTATTATTTAGGTCAGTTGTCAGCTGTCCTGTTCTTAAAACCGCCAGTGACTGGAAGAAACTCTCACCTGAATGCGGTAGTCATATGTTAAACACTTCCTACTTCAAATGGGGTTCTCATCCATTCTGTGTAATCAAAGTCTTGCTGTGCTCAACACACTTTCTTTATATGGTAAGGGTAGAACAAGATACTCCAGTTGGCTGAACAAGTATCTTTGGTAACTCAAACATTAACAGCAAAAAAGCTGAAACACCTTGGCATTTTAATTATATGACACTAGTAAAAAATTACCTTATAAAGCTACACCTGCTGAAAACAAAACAACCCATGCTCATATAGACTTTTACTCATCTAGATGGTTTGCTTCCAATAACAAACAAAACGAAATCTTTGAAATTGTTAACAAACTTACCTCCACAGCACTTATTTCTTCCCTGCCCTCCTTTGTTGTGCGAGGAGTTTGCTTATTTTGCCACAGAAATTGTTAAAATCCGAGAGGGATTGCTAATTAATAACATGCTCTCACTTTGCTCTCCTGTGGGCACCTTCATTTTCTTGGGATCAATGTAGGCATCCAATTTTCTCTACTTTGAACAAGCTTATCAGGCAGCCTATGGTCAGGCTCTCCCACATGAAATAAATGATTTGTTTTTAGACAAACAACATCTTTCAATTCTAAATGATTGTCTTCCGACTGGCATACTGCCTTTTTCATTTAAAATGGGCACCGGGTTCAACTACTTTAGAAAACCTGGGGGCTGATTCACAGAACTAATCTGAGACAAAATCCTAAACTTACTACTTTTGGTATTCACAGAAGGCACTTACTACTTTTGGTATTCACAGAAGGCACTTACGACTACTAACTTTACGTCCGCAATCGGGCCGGAATTTCCGCACTCGGGCCGGCATTTCCGCATCCGGAACAGGAATCCCGCATTTGTGCCGGAATTTCCGCTCCCGGGCCGGAATTTATGAATCCGGGCCAGAATTTCCGATTCTGGGCCGAAATACCCGCATTTGGGCCTGATGATCATTTCAAGTGCCTACCATCCCCCACCATGCTCCAGCTGAAGTCAATTAACACTAACTGCAAGACCAGCACCACAAACCATATAAAAGCAGCACACATTCAAGGAACAGGTTTGGCCACAGAGAGTTCCTGTTTTCATTCGCTGTTCATCGCTAGAGGAAAATGTACCAAATGAGGAGGAAGAAGAACTTCACTACCGAGGAGACCACCATGATTGTGGAGTTCATTGTGAGGCACCACAAACGCCTATATGGTCTCCCACCTTACTGCACCAGTGGAACACAGAAGGCAGCTCTATGTCAGCAATTAGCCACTGCTGTCACAGCATTGGGGGAGGAGAGGCGCACAGTCCGGGACATCAAGAAGAAGTGGCAAGATGAAAAGCAGAGGGTGAAGGAGAAGTACTCCATGATCGAGTTGAACAGGATTCTCCCTGCCCCACACTCTGGACCCCGCCTCCATCTCACCCCACTAGAGGAGGATTTCCTCACTACAATCCACCCCCACATGCTCCATAGGCTGCCTGTGAGTGATGTCCGCAACGTGGTACCAGGTAAATGGGATGACAAGAATAAGTATATGAAAAGATTGGCTGTGTTGCACTGCCATTGTGAGTAAGGAAGTTGTCCAAAGTTTATATAAAAATATAGTCAGTCAGAGGCTCATGTGTTACCCTCTGTATGTTGCACCACAAGTCCCAGAATCCTTTGTATTAGAAATGGCAAATCCCTCTCCCACTATTGAAAACATGGGCCCAGTACTGCTGCCGTATATACCTAACACTGTTAAGTAGCAATTGGCAAAGTGCCCCTTCCACTTATCCAGACGCTGCTGGGTCAGTCAAGAACGTAATGGGGTGGGGGTTGCGGTGCAGAGGAAAATCAACTGACAACGGAATAGGGAAAATAAATACAAATTATCCAAAAAGTAACACCTTGTGCCAGCCAAAATCACAAAGCAGAAGGTGAGAGAATCCTTATCTCAAAACATTTCATTCACATATTCTGTTGCCTATTTCCCACCCTGCCACGCCATTACATCCCCAACGCCCCACTGCTCCTACTTGCACCGGCCGTGGCAGTACTTCACAATACTGTTAGCATGCAGAAGATATGAGGAAATGTCTGACAAGTTCCACATGTACATTTTCCATTTGGTGACTTTTCTCTCTTCTCACCTATTGACACATTCGTCCAGAGCACAGACAACCACAGAAGCAGAGGTCCCTGCATCTTCTGGGAGGAAACAACATCATTCAGAGCAACGCTTACCACCCTCACTAACTGGTAAGTCAAACTGGTCAGGAGATGGTCAAAATGCATACATTGGCAGCAGACAACAGAGGGACATATAGGGCCCGAATATCAAAGGTAACCGGAGAGGAAAAACTAGCTTTACAACTATTGGAGTTCTTAATGGACATTTACCTTTAGCAAATTACATTTGTGAATAGCGAAAGACAATATATAATATATCTTGGCTCATCATACCTTTGTAATTTGGGAACATTACATGTATTCCACCAACAGTTCCAGAACTGGGAACTCAATCCTGGAATCGAGTGCCATAACAAGTCAAACTATATTGTAATTGTTTTTGTAGACCAAATCAAGAAATACAATGTTAACAAATATGACAATGATGAACAAGAAGTGAGATACTATTGTCAGGAGTATTGAGAATGCATCCACTGTCCAACTTAGAATGTTTTTACTATACATGAAATTGCCCAGTCCACCCAGCTGGTTATATATGTTTTCATTGGATGGCTTGTTTTTTGGCCATTAACCCCTTCCGCGCTGCGCGGGCGTTTTAATGAGTGGGCGGGGTTCGGACGGCCCCCGGCCGTCCTCCGCACACGCCCACTGTGACGTCGGACGGCCAGGGGCCATCCGAAGCACACAAGGGGTTAACAAAACACGATAGTGGACCTTACCTCAGGATTTGTAGTCATGTCATTTTGCTAGACGTTGCTTCTAGGCAGTGGGGCCATTATAAGTTAAATGTGGGATCACTCATGATATTTAGTGCTACACACTTCTGCAACGGTAGTGCCCACAACTGCTTGTGCTTATCCTTTGTGCCTGAAATTGAGTGCATCACATGTGGCAGCAGAAATGTAAAGTTGCAAACACACTTATCATTGTAGGTCCAATGATGTCCTCCCAGATTCCAACACCCACATTGACTTATGCTACAAGGTTGGCTGTGACATCTGGTCAGGGACCACACACTGGGCAGGTGCTGGGCCATGGTAAGTAAACCCAAGAATAATGTACCTAAATGCTCATGAAATGTGCCTTTAATCTCCACTGTATGTTGTATGTGTTGTACAACACTGTTGTCCTGCATCACAATATGCTCACATATGGCATTTAACCACATACCAGATCAGACCATGGTGGCTACTGAAAGGATGACACAAAATGTAAGCCAAGTGAGTGCAGAATGGACATAAAATAGTACATTGTGTCATGAAGTGTCCTACACACAACTGGATTGCAATTCAATGATATGAAAACTCTCTTGCAAAATATCAATGGTAAAATCATATTGAAATTGGTGTGGATGAGGCTCGCACTGATGCCAGTTGGGTTCTTTTGAGATGGGTGTATGGGCTGCTAAGGTGAATCTTCAGGAAGTGAAATTTTCAAATCACTTGGCTGAAAAGCGTAACGCAAATCCAGTGCAGGCGGCAACCATCAAAGCTTCTCAACTTACCCACAATGTGGGATCCTAGTCAAATGTTGCATTCTGCTTGCCTCCTCTTCTATTGTATTCACATATATAAGTGAGTGGTTGACATATGAGGTTAGGATGTCTGCTGTACAAGACACCATCCGTTGGAAATGGAGTATGCGAACAGAGGACACTCAAAGGATGGACATAACAAATGTGTGATCTCTCATTCCAAAATGAGCTTTGTGACTTCATGGGTAGGGAAGCACAAATGAGCCACATTATGTACCTGACTATTGCACATCTCACACATGAACTCTGCAATGCAATGTTTGAACTGATGTGCAAATGTGATACTGGTCAGCCTAGTGATGTACACTCCTTTCGACTTGTCAACAGACAACATCAAACTCATGAAACATGTTAGTCTTAATGGTGAAGGTGTAATCAATGTAATGCTGAGGAGTCCTGATCATTTATCCCCTTCCTTGAACTATCAGTAACCTTCTCATACAAGTTTGTCTGTTGATGTTAATGTTAATGGGATTTATAAAGCACACACATACCCGGGGGTGTCTCGGCGCTGAGGACACAGTAAGCCCGACCAGGTGTCTAATTCTGGAATAACCAGGTTTTTAGCCCCTTCCTGAAGATGGAAAGGGAGCCAGCACTTCTGAGCTCACTCGGGAGCGTATTCCAGAGTTTGGCGGTGCGGTAGAGAAAACTACGGCCGGCCCAGTGAGAAGATCAAATTCTAGGGACTGTCAGGAGTCTGGCCCCTGTAGAGCGAAGTTGTCTGGTTGGTTCATACCAGGCAAAGAGATTTTGGAGAAAGGAAGGTCCTGTGTGGCTCAGTGCCTTGTAGGCCAAACAAAGGGCCTTGAATTTGATACGATAAGTTACCGGGAGCCAGTGCAGGCCACGAATCTCTTTGGAAACAGATTTGTGCCTGGGAATGTTGACCAGCAGCCGAGCCGCTGTGTTTTGAACAGTCTGAAGCTTTTTTAGATATTGCTTCTGTATGTTCAAAAAGAGCCCATTGCAATAGTCCAATTTTGACTGAATTTGAGACATGTAACCACTGTCTTCCTAGTGTCTGCGGGAATGTAAGGCAAGATCTTCCTTATTTTCTTAATGAGAAAGTGGGAGGCAGAGACAATGGCATTTGTCTGATGTGAGAGTGCTAGTTTGTTGTCGAACCATACTCCCAGATTTTTAACCTTGTGCGCTGGTTTTGGTGGTTCACCCATCTCTGCCGGCCACCACAGGCTATTCCAGCTGGGTTGCATGTTGCCAAAAATTAGGACCTCGTTTCTTTCAGAATTGAGTTTGAGGCAATGTGTACCCATCCATCTATTTATTGCACTCATGCAGTTCTGAAACTGAAGAGCAGGAGAGGCCTGATTTTTATAGGCAGCCACCACTATCTGGGTATCGTCAGCGTAGGACGTCAGGCTGAACCCAAAGTCCCGGATCAGTGGAGCGAGTTCCGAAACATAGACATTGAAAAGAGATGGGCTTAAGGAAGAGCCCTGTGGAACTCCGCACGGGAGGGTGTACGGCGCTGAGTAATACCCATCTACCGCTACTGTTAGTCTCCTGTCCTTGAGAAAGGAGGACAGCAGGGCTAATGCCTCTCCCCTGACCCCCAGGTTCTCCAGCCGCTGTCGCAGGAGAGAGTGATCCACAGTATCGAAAGCGGCTGACAAATCGAGGAGTACAAGGGCGGCTGTACCCCCTCTATCCATCACCGCTCTGATCTCCTCAGTGGCTTTGATGAGAGCCGTTTCAGTACTATGCTCCCGACGGAAGCCAAACTGGGAGTGATCGAGCAGATTGTTTTCATGAATAAATTGGGATAGTTGAATGTTCATAATTTTTTCAACTATTTTGGCTGGTAGTGACAGCCGGGCTATAGGACGATAGTTATTCGGGTTAGACCCATCCAAATTGGTTTTTTTTAACAATGGGAGGATGGAGGAGTCTTTCCATTTAGATGGGAAATTGCCCGAATTAAACATGGAGCTGAACATTTCTGAGAGTCCAGGGCTCACCACTTCCGCCATTTAGTTCAAAAAGGCCGGCGGGCATGGGTCAGAAGGAGACCCTGACTTTGCTTCTCATATATTTTTCCACTGCCTCCGATGATGTAGGGGAGAAACAGAGGAGGGTGTTATTTTTGGCTTCAGGATTTATTGGTAGAGTGGTGGAGAGGAGGGCTGGGGTATCCTCAAAGGCCTCATAAATATCCAGGACTTTGGCTTTAAAGGCTGCTGCGATATCATCGCAAAACTTTTGATCGCCCTTAATCCCTGTGTTCTTGGGTGTGGCCAGCTTATTTACTCCCCTTAATAGCTCTTTGGAGGAGTTTTTTGCTTTCTCAATCTGTTTAGTGAAGAAATTCCTTTTCTCTGATATCAGTAGGTTTTTATATTGTGTTAGGGCAGATCTATATGCCTCTTTATCGGCTGTGTGATAGTTAATTCTCCAGCGCCTTTCCAATCGACTGCACTTTTGTTTTTCCTTACGCAGTGCGTCAGAAAACCAAGGGGCAGAAGGGATACTCCTATTCCCCAAAACTTTTTTTGTAGGCACAGAGGCCTTAACAGCGTCGTTAAGCCAGTCGGTGTATTTAGTAACAGCTAACTCTGGGTGAACATTAAGTAGTGGTCGTGTCATCTCATTGATGTCAGTGCTGTGTGGAGTTAACAGCTGGCAATTGCTCCATGTGAGCAAATTCCATGAGGTAAACATGCTGCACATTGTCCAGGAATATCCTATCAATTGTCATTGAGAATGACATATACATGTTAGCTCATAGCTACCATCTGGTGTACTGAAATATGGACATGAATGTCTCATCACAGTTGCTGACAGGATGACACCAGTGCAGCGTACAACACCATCCCGGGGAATGCAAGACATCCTGGCTGCAGCAGTGAAACCCTCTCGCACCTGTCCATCAGGTAATTGTGGCGTGAGGTGTTTCCCTATCATAGATTACTTACAATGACAAAGATCAAAATCCCCTTCTGCATAGAATCTGCAGTCGTTGTTTACAAAGTTACATACATATTATAAGTGTCACATGTGCCTGTTTGTAAATTAGTACTGCAGATCATTGAGAATGGTGTCACTTCCCTCTACAGCTGCTGGATCGGGGACGGGTTTGTCAACAAAACCTATGAGGAGCATGGTTCAGCAGTTGACACGGGGGATCGCAAAGGGACAGAAAGTTGTGGCTGGAGCTGGTGAGTTTGCTTGTGCAATGTACATCTCTGTTTAACACCTCAGTGCTATGGTGTGAGCTGTCATTTGTAGGGGTACCCAAACCAGGTCACATGTACGTCATCTGTTGATGCAAAGTACAGTTAATCCAACCCTTGTGCTGCACCACATCTTATGCTAGGTCAATTACTAATACGGTTGCGACCTCTGTGTTCCAGGGGATGATGACGATGAGGAGGACGGAACTTCCACCAGTGTTGGGCGATGGGCAATCAGAGGGGAAAATTAACTGCTCCTCCAGGCAGTTATGTCGGCTGCAAGTACTGCGCAAGAGGAGGAAAAGGAGGAGGAAGTACCTGAGGATGAAGGATTGGAAAATGATGGTGACTATATGTCCATTCTGACGATTCTGAGGACAGAAATCTTACCACATTGCCCAAATCTTGCAAGGCATCACACCCTCCGCCCAGCAAAGTGCCTCAGCCTCCTCCAAAACGAAAGATTTCCTGTCCCCAGCATAGAGCTAACCAGCCACAGCTCACACGCATCCCAACACAGACATCACTCCCTCACAGCCCTCACATCCAGGACAGACATGGTGGTTCCCCTACACGCTCCTCCCTATACAGTGTATCCCAGGCATCCTCTCCACCATCTGGGGGAAGTACCAACCCTGTTGTGGTGCTGGTATCCCCTGGGCACCATTCTTCTGTCCACAGGCTTCCACCTGCCACGCCACCCCTGCTGTTGGACCTGCTGGTCTCATCCATGGCCGACCCCTGCAGCGAGGGCCTGCACCTGGCTACGGTGGCCAGTGGGAGCAGGACTTCTTCCAACAGCAATCAGATGTGAGGCAGGACATTCGTGCCATAGGGGCTACCCTGTCAGACACGTCTGAGTCCCTGCAGGACATGCTCCAATTCCCTCAGGTGGTGGACAGACTGACCCATGTTTTGGATAGGATGGATAGAACTTGGCAAGACATGTCCAAGAATATCAGAGACATGATATCCATCCAAAGGGAAGAGAGTGCAAGACACCATGCCTTGGCCATGAAGATGATGGAGGACATGCTGAAAGTGATCCAAAGTCTCAATTCACGGTCAACGCAGGGAGGGGAGCCATCACATCTGCCTGTAGCACATCACACCTGTACCACCAACTGCACAGGACCACAGCAAGGGTACACACCCACAACTGCGCCCTGAAAAGGCACTCCCACAATGTGCACAACCACCACCACCCCCTGAACAGGCACTCCCACCACCTGCACATCCACCACCACCCCTGAACAGGCACTCCCACCACCAGCACAACCAGCCCTTGTCCACGCACAAACACCAACTGTACATACACCATCTGCCCCTGCACATGAACTTCACCCTGTACAGGCACATGCACAACACCCACCTACACGTAGGCGTCAAGCCAGACATGATCCCTCACAGCGATCATCACCTCCGGAATTGCGAAGTCGCAAGCATGAACCCCATTGACAACATCCCAAAAACTAATTGACCACTGTGAATATGTGTAAATAAAAAGTAATTATCTTCACAAGTCAAGATTCTGTTGCGTATCATGTTCTGATAGGCAAATGTATACCAATTTTGGTGGCCTAGAGATGTGAGGATGTATGTGTGTGTGACACATTTACAAGTGTAACCCCATCATTGCAACAAGCCATAATGTGCATAGCAGATGACTCACAAAATACATGTCCATATTTTGTACAAGACATTCACAATGAAGTCAAACAAGTTAAAGTAGGATTCAAAAATATATTTTATGTAAATAGAAGTGTGTGATTTGAAAAACAACAACAGTCCGTTTGGAAGGGAGAAAGGAAAACAAATGATGATCTTAATACAGAAGGAGAAGGGAACTTGGATTGGGGTGGGGCAACAAAAATATAATACGTCAGGGAGCGTCAGGGGAACCAGTCTATTTACAAGGGGAAAAGTAAATAATTGTCCACAAAGGAAATTCTGTCCAACAGGTCAAGTGTCCTTCTGGTCATCCTCTAATACCACAATGTCCAGATCCTCTGAGTCCGATGCGGGCACATGGCTGGCCGGTGCAGGAACAGGCACCACATGGGGTCGGGACACACGAGGAGTACGGGGGGAAACAGTGTGGGGCAACGGACAGGGGGAAGACATTGACGGTGGTGTGGGAAGGAGGTTGGGAAACAAAAGACGACATGGCTGCAGCCAGGAAATTGACACTGGCAGTGAGGGTGGCCAGAGCTCCAGTAATTTCCTCTCGCATCATGCATATCTCTAGACACATATGCAGCATGATGCGAGAGTACATGTCTGGCAGACCCTCACATACCCACATCAAGTCCTCTGGGACAGCCACAGAAGGAACAACACAGGGAGGGGTTTGGGTGGAACATGAGGGGTGTGGTGCCTCAGGTTCGGAGCCAATGTTGGGGTCGACCTGGCAGCTACGATGAGGGGGACAGGTTGCAGGGGATGCAGCTGGAGGCCCCGATGGAATGGGGGCCTCTAGAGGTAGGGAGGGGGTGATGGCAGGCCCAGGTTGGGTAGTGCCCTGCCCCCGGGACACCTCGACAGAACTTACTCGTGAATGGTCCAGGGGAGAGTAGCTCTCCACCCCCCCCCCCCGGCCAGAGGTGTCCAGTTCTTCCCCCCCACTTCAATGTCCACAGCCTCCACCCGGTCCGTAGCACCAGAGTTGTCTTCCTGGTCAGTCCGGGTGGGCGCAATCCCCCTGCCTCCTGATGTTGAGGGTCCGCCTCATCCTCTTCTTCCTCACTTGTCGAAAGAGGTCGTAGCTGCCAGCAAAGATCTCCTGCTCCGAACCTGGTCCTGCTGTTGTTCCATTTGGCCAGCTGTGCCCACTGAAATGTAAGAAAAATCATGATGTAGTGGTTGTACACGTCAGGACAAGACACATACCTAGATGAGCCAAGGTCAGACTTTGTTTTCCTCTGATCACACTATACAGTTGTCAGTGTTTATGAGCTTACATTACGTGTATGTTCACTGTCATCTCCTGATTTGAGTCTGACATGGACATCTCACGTGAATATTTGTGGCTTACACAACTGTATTGGCCAACCCTCAACTTTGGCATTCTTGTGATCTGTGTGTCCTGTCACTGCTACATGGGCAGGTTTCAAAACCCAGTCTACAAAAGGAGATCAGAGAGAGTCCAGATGGTATTGAAAAGGGCCTGCGATATCGAGTCTCAGCACTTTTACGTCTGGACAAATGTTATCTGCTGTATAGCATTGTATGGGACAAGACAAATGCCGATTGTGGGTCACACATCCACATAGGGTCTGGGCTATTTGGTTGTGAGTCTAGCCTTTTGATATTCCCTCACAAAAGCTGACAATCCAGTGCCACATATTGGCTTCGGTGACTTATAAGGTAGTGCAGTGCACCGGTGAACAGTAGTGGGTCGTTGTTACAGCTACCTGTACATGAAAAATGGCATACAAGCCACTGAGGGTACGACGTGTGTCAGTGGACACACTTGGCAAAATTGGAAACACTTAAGAGTGAGGCAAGGATCTCAAAGTCTGTCTTGACTCCATGGCACATGATGATCTGTCTCAATCAGAACCCAAACTCAACAAATACAATGCAAGTCACAGCATCCAATACCCATTGGCCTCTCATACACACACTGGACAGTGTCTGTACCATTCCTCATCCAATGCACACATCAGTTATGCTTCCCTTGGTTCACTGTTAGTGGTGCTGGCAGTGCAAATTTCAGTACAAATGCACGTGTGTGGCTCAATTCCCCAGTTGTCACGAAGAAACTACAACTCCCAGAATGCACTCTGCCCTGTACAGTCCATATGCCACAGTGAGCCTTTTGCTTCATGATGACTGCTGCATAGACACAGAATAGGTGAATGGAGGCATGGGACACACAATGGTACAGCTCTGTCTCCACTCACATCATACTTCCAGACACATATTGCATATAATGCACTTACCAGGTCTCTGCTGCTCATGCTCCTCCAGCTGAGCATGGAGGGTCGGCCAAGCTGCACGCAGGACCCTCCTGTACAGTGGGGAGAGGCGAGGACAATGCACATGGTGCTGGGAAGACTGCCCCAGTAGCTCCTCAGCCTTGTGCCGGGCCCAGCGTTTTAGGTCCTCCCCGCGCTTGCGGCATGCCCTCGCATTCCTGGTGTGAACGCCCACTGCACTGCAGCGCTCACCAATGTCGGCCCATAGCCTGGCCCGGGCTGCATTGCTCAGCTGGTACTCTGGCCCCCCATATAGCTGAGGAAATTTGGACAGCACCCCCTCAGCCAAGATGTCTAATTCCCTTTCAGTGAAAGGGGGTGCTTTCTCCTCATAACCCTCAGCCATTTTGGGGGAAATAAGTTTGAAAAGAGCAGCAGGATGGCAGAGGATCTGATCTGTGAGAGAGGATGACTCAGAATGAACACAAAATGGCTGTCAACAACTTCCTGTGATGTATTTCCTGTCTCCCACTTCCTGTATATCATTCCCTGTATAAAATAATGTGTTCCGGTTCATTTTCGGAGAATACGGCCCGAAAACGTAATTTCCGGTTCCGGAGCGTCTGGTCCGCATGCGCGTCGCACGCTCTGGAACCGGAAATTACAGCCATAATCTCCGAAATTGAACCGGAATTCATTATTGGCTGAAAATAAACACATGCCTTCTGCCAGCTTTTTTTTTTATTTTATTTTTTTTTAACTATTGCACCTTCCTTAAGGAATTCTCTGCTGCACGAAAAATGTAAAAATCATTCAAATTTACAATTCAGGAAGTAACTTAAAAGGCATCCGTTTAATCTAAAAAACCCTTTCAGCATACTTCTTGCAACGCCAAAAAACCCTACGGCTGATCGTGTTTTACAAATTCTCTTTTTATGCAACTCCTTTTCTCTCTATTCGCCCCCACCAACACCCTTTGTGGGCATCATCCCATTAAATCCACTGGCTTTTTCCATCACCTTTACGCTGAAGAAACACAAATCTTCCAATATTTCCAATCACATTGCTCTGACATTTTCATTGCTAATTACCAATGGATGGCTTTAGGCCTTTTATATTGGACCTCCTCCAAAAATGTAATTTACTTTCCTGCTTCTGCACATTTACTTTCCTGCTTCTGCACACAACCCTAGGCCTACTGCTATCCACTTTCCTCCAGTCACCTTGACTTTCTCATGCTCTCCAAAGAGCTTCACTGTGCTCTTTAACCCTTCCCTCTGTATCAACTTGTTTACTACTGCCATTGCAGCGGAGTACCAATTACTAAGTATATTGAAAACATACTTATGTATCCCATTCCACTCCCCGAAGGCACCAACTACTTAAATAGTACTGAGTAAATTAAATTGTAGCACAAACTTTCTAATGGTCCTCCCTCAATATTCTCCTTCTCTACTGTATAAAGATTCTCTACTTTGCTACCAGAACTTTATTCAACCTGCCCAGACACAAAGCTATTAATTGTTTTCATCACAATGCCAGATTATGACTCTGTGCTAACACCAGGACCCTCTCTAAGCAGCTGACCTTCATTTCCAACATGATACACTGAGGCTCTCCAGATCATCTGACTAACACACTGACCCCTTACACACCTACCAGAAATTTGCAATCATCAACCAGAAATTACTGGTGACAAACGAACAATCATGTGCAGCATACAGATTCAAACTTCTCTACCTTATAGGCCATCATCACTTTAATTCACTGCCCCCTCAGATCCGAACCGGCCAGTGGTTCAATAAGTTCAAAAGTATTCTGAAGCGCCACCTTGTACAACTAGTGTGAAGGAACAATTAAGGATGCACATTGTACAAAACTCTTCACTACATGTATAGGTCATCTTTTTTCTGTTTTTGTCTCAGTTGCAATTTCTTCGTCACAAATGTGCTTGTATTTTAAAACCTCGGATTTATGCAATCCATATCTACCTAGCTGTGTTGTCAGTTTACTTATGCACGACATCACTACTAGAAATGCCATGAAGCTCTTCATAACAAATAAATGCTTCATATGAGGTGGGATGAGCAGCCATCTCACTCATATATCTAAGCGATAAAGGAGGGCGGTCTACCAGCACAACTTTTGTTGAGTTTGTTCTTCGTTGAGTTACTTCAGGACTTGAGCAAAGTTAACACCATTCCCAGAGTAGGAGTAAAGCATATTCCTGCATTAGATTATGTGGACGGTTCAGGGCCTCCTTAGTCAGTCTTCTCTAGGATAAATGCACCCCAAACTCACTATTTCTTTTTTAAGTTGATTGGAAGACCTCAGCCAAACATGCAACAGGAAGCTGCTAGATGCGAAAAGTAATATTGTTATATAGGCTTTATAATCAGCCATCTTGGAAACCCATAGTGGCAATTATAACAAATTATATGTTAGATAGGTTCTATGATAATTTATCATTTCCACCACTAATTATTGCTATCGCTCTGCTGTTTCCTGGTCAAAAGTTAGAAAGGACGCTTGACTCCATTAGAACCCTTGTGCGAGGAAAGCGGTACTTACCTGTAGCAATCGGTTGGCAGCTTACAATGCTCAGATTTACAGATTTTGCCTACTCCTGCCATTTAGTGTGGGGTGTGGACATTGCAAAATACTGCTCTTCAAAGTAGAGGTTTCGAGGTGACTATGGATTCCTCTCTACGAAACAATGCACAAGGACATAAACTCCCTCTTGCACTGTGATTTGTCATCAGGAGCACCCCGTGCAGATAAGAGCGGTGGGGCGGGGGGACTCGACAGACGACAACGAGGGAAAATGATTTATTTATTTAATTTTCCCTCGTCGTCGTCTGTCAAGTCCCCCCACCCTGCCCCACTGCTATTACCTGCACGGGCCGCTCCTGTTTGTCATACAGTTAAGTGTTGTAATGTAAAAGAGGACATGCTATGTATACTGGGGTAAGGTAAAAATGTACTTAAAAAGTAATTAATGTTTAAAAGTCATAGCTTGAACTTGCATCTGGGGAGGCGGGAGGGTACATGTGAATCTACAGCACTGGAAGCTGCAAACTGGTTGTTACAGGAAAGTAACGGTTTCCTTTTGCAGCATGTACAACTGAATATTACATGCTTTGCATATACTGAACAATGCCCTCCTCCCTAAGGCGGTGGCTTGTGAGCGGTAGTGCAAGACATTTGTAACAAGGTTTTCAGGACAGCTTGCTCAACCTGTGCTTCATGGCAGGCATGAATGTTCACACAATAATGCTTGATAAAACTGTGAATGGTAGACCATGATGCAGCTTCACATGTCTGCCAGTGAGATTCTACCTAGGAGAGCCATAGTAGTTCCCTTTTTAGGAGCAGAGACACAGTAGTTCCCTTTTTATGAGCAGAATGTAGCACGCATTTGACTTTGGCACAGCAAACTTGAATGCACTTGAAAATTCATTTAGCAAAGCCCACTTTGGAAATGGGTTTTCCTAACTGGGGTTTGCCAAAAGCTACAAGAGCTGCTTTGGCTTTCTAAAGGATTTAGTACAGTTAATAAAGAAGACTCTTTTGAAATTTAAAGTGTGTAAGTACCTTTCTGCAACTGAGATTGGGGGTGGGGGAAATTGGAAAATCACTGGTTTGATTAACATGGATCGAGACTTAGGCAGAAAAGGAGGGTTGGTTTCAATGACAACCTGATATCTGAAAACTTGAAAAATGGCTCCTCCACTTTAGAGCATGCAGTTGACTAACTCCATAATGGGAACTTATGGCAACGAAGAAAAACACCTTTTATGAAAGAAAATGTGGGAGCAATCGTGTAATGGCTTATATAACGGTCCAATGAGCCTAACGAGATCAATGTTAAGGTCCCATGAGGGAACAGGTAGAGCTTTTGGAGGGATTATGGATTCTTCTTCTTATGCCTTCACATGTGTTAGGTTTTTTTAAGTAGGCTGCCACAGTACTGATTGAAGTGCATGCTAAGCCCACCTTTTGAGGGTGCAACAAGTTACAGTTAATATCTTGCAAAGAGGCTTGTACTAGCTGCCTACTGAGACTAGAGCAATAATAAATAATTTCCTTTTGGCCGCGTCAGAAGCCCTTCTTGTGGGCTTACAGGCCTCCTTAAGAATTAACATGCACTATTGGGAGTTGAAGATACTCAAACTCCAAAAGCTCAGGAGCCAAATCACAATATTCAATGCCTTGAAGTTGGGTTGTGGAGCAAACCGGGATGGTGTGAGTGGAGGTCAGGAGCTTGTGTTGAATACGGGCATTTCCAGAAGTAGTGAGTACCATGACTGTCACATCCAGGTGGGTGCTAGTACGAGGAGCCTCATTTTCTTCACAACATACAGTATTAGTGGTATTGGAGGCAAATTGTACAGAAATGTCTCTGACCCATTCATCTCTAGGATATTGTGGGTGTGGGTACCTGCAGATTTAAGTTTTGGCGTTTTGAGTTCTGAGTGACAAAGAGATCGAGGGTTTTGGAAGTATTGATGAGTACCTGGGTGTAGAGCTCCCATTCGAGTCTGTTGATGCGCCCTGATGAGCAAGTCCACCTACTTTTTGTCTACTCTTGAGAGATGTTCTGTAAGGAGAAGGACTTTATGGCGTGTGAGATGGCTATTGCCCCAGAAGCCTCTTCAAGAGTAGGACTTGGATTACTAACCCTCCTGAAAGGACAGTTATGCTTTGTACTGAGGGTGTTGTGAGATAGCCACTGAGTTGGTTCTAACACACGCTTTATGTCTCTGAACCAGATATTGCGGGCTTGGTTTTGAGTGCCCCACTTGCTTTGGCTGTGTCCATGCCCTTTTGAATCTTCTCCAGCATTAAGTCCAAATGAGGTCAGAAAGGTACACCTAGAAGGTGTTGCAGGACCTTCTGATCAGAAACTCCAAGAGACATGCCTTTGGGGGAGAATGCTAGTGTTCACTAGCTCACCGCTCCCTTGGCCCGTGGCCATTCACTGGGGCTCCCCCTTAAACTATTATCGCCAGTCTACTAAATTTCAGGGACTGCAACACTGCACTCCGCCTGGCACGTGAAATGGGGCAGGTACAATACAAGGGGGCTAGACTCCCCTTCTTCCCAGACTTTACTTTGGTGGTACAGTATGCACGCCGCAAGGTTACAGAGACCAAAAACATGCTGAGGAAGCTGGGACTGGAATGTGGTATGCTTTACCCGACACGCCTGCGGGTCGACATCAACAGCAAGGCACACTTCTTTGATGCACCTGCAAACCTGCAGGCTTTTTTAAAGCAATATGCTAAGGAGCAGGGAACCTCCGCATGTGTGGCACTCCAGATTGTTCCTCGGCAGACTTGCATGCCTCAACCAGCTTCTACATTTTCCCGCAGGACTGATTATCGTCCTGGTTATCCCCTGAGTCCGCTCCTAAAGTTCCTTCCCTGCTACAATACTGTGGAATCAGTACTGCATTACTTGGCTTACTTCTCCCGATCGACGACTGCTCTTTCAATGGCTAACAGCCATAATCTTATCTCCACTGCTACATTCCCGTTATGTACTTGGGGAATAGTTGCCGTAGCATTGCTCACCCCCTGAGTTGTACACCGCTTTACACACTGTTATGGCATTTGTTGTTTGGTAGATGGTCAAGTTTATTGGGATTCGCTGGGCATTTGAGGGGTTTCTTTTGCACCGCATCAACAGTGCGTTATGCGCCCAGGTACCGTCTTACCCACTGGCCCCTGATGAGTTGACCACGTTGACCGTAGTGATAGCGAACCCTGACATGGGGGGGCATTGGTTTCCAAACTCTGTCACACTAGTGTGGCCTTGCTGCCAGGACAGGCGGGCCTAGGGCAACCTGGGATTGCGAGCTGCAACGTCCCCCACCTGATAAAATCTGGTATTACTGTTGCCAACAAACTAAGCTAATTTACCCAAATCACAGACAAGCTCATACATTTTAAATTTTTAAGACGCTCATACACTGAGCCTAGAGCCCTGGCCAAATTTGATCCTACTAGGCCCTCGAATTGTCCTACATGTCATACAGAGGGGGCTGACTTTGCACACCTGACATGGACTCGCAATCACGTGTGGGGCTTCTGGAGCGCTTTCTTCTCCTAACTCTCCTTAATGATATGGAATGTTCTGGTGCCAGACCCACTCCTCCCCTTGCTGGGATATGTGTGTGATATTGCACAAGGGACTTCAGCTTCACTTCTCTAGCACTGCCGTTAGAAAAGCGTGAAATAGCTTTGTATCGGGGAAAGCAAAACAAAGCCCAAATGTTCACGACTGGCTTTAAAGTCTGACTTTTTGCAATACCAACAGCGAGCTATATGCTGCGTTGCAACCTCCCACAGACAGGCCCAGAGACATCTAGCAAGCATTTTGAGACTATTTGTTGCAGTACATACATCATGAAAGAGTCAGTTTGAGTTGTAATGTCCAGAACAGTCCACCATGTTCCGCCCTCCGCTTATCACTTTAATTGCTGGCCATACAGTCTCAATTGCAATGCCTAAAGCGTAGCTACCAACTGCCATCGTTGTTGCCATACGTGCTATGTATCATGGTGTGGTATGTGTACCGATTATTTCCATTTCTGAATGGTACTTCCACAAGTTCTGTTCTTCACTGCCAAACATATTCCTTTAACCCACATAGTGGGTTGTTTTCTGTATGGTTTGTAAATATTCAAAAATAATAAATATATATATATATTTTTAAAGATTGAGCGCCCGGAGGAAGGATCCTTAAAAGGTTTTGACTGGAGAAGCCGAGATGTAGTCTTTTTCCTAGGTGTGGGCTTCACTGAGAGCTGCAAAGAAAGATTTTCTTTCAAGTAGGTATTATTGGAGAAAGTATACTCTAGACTCGGCATGCCTGAGCCCCCAGGGTACCAGAGGCCCTCCCCTTTCCCAATATGAGTATGTTCCACAGTGGATGGCTCTAGAGTCTTGGTGCTGCATTATACAGAGCACCCAAATCATTCTCTTTGATACCGGATAGTGTTTTTGCAACTGAAAGCCTGGTAAGAACACTAAGATGACTCCTCATGGTCCCAGGGAAGAGAGAAATTACAGGCTGTATGTTGGTTTGACCACAGGTATTGGTTACTGCATTTAGAACAAAACAAGAGAATGTATTCATCAAATTGACCCCCCCCTTGACTCAATGTCATACGACCTACCCTTGAAATATTCTATCCAATTTGGATCCAGTGCAGTCGCACACTAACTGGTACATTAATGTTGAAGATTTATCTACTGTAGCACAAAAGCCCAGGAGCTCCAAAAGCTATATCCGAACCTGATGTCAGGAGGAAAAAACAATCTAAGGTGGAGTCTATGTCCTGGTGCATTGTGGGCTTAAGGGGAGAGATCACAAGTCACCTTGAAACCAAAAGTTCTACTTGGAACTAAAACAACCTGCAACGTCCGTGCCAAACACTTGTCAGAAGGTACCTTAACTGGAATTCCACAGGAGCAGAAGCTGGACCCCAATGCCCTTCTACCAGTACCCATGCCGACAAATATGTGTATCTATCTGTGCAGGGCAACAGCAGGGGGGATGGGAAAGTGGAGAGATAATAAGAGACTGCCTTGTAGAGGAGGTTCTTCTGCCTTTCTTCTATTCTTGCCTTCTGCTTAATCCTCCCTGTTATGAGTGACTTATGTTGCACCTGCACTTAAGAGATAAGCACAATATACACATTTCTATATCTTTTTCCTTTTAAAATATCATATCTATACTAACAAAATGCAATTTCTAAATTACCCAATGTTTAACAGGCTTGAGCTTCTCTCTTATAATGTTGTCGCTGTATAACGTTTGTAGGTGAAAAAGATAGTTGCGACGATTAGACTGCAAATCATTTTCTAAGGTATTTGTAGACTCAGTAATAAACTCTAATTGAGCTCCATTCTTATGAAGTTCTGAAGATTTTGAAAGTTTTCTTTTAGATTGTGATGAACAAGTTACTTACCTTCGGTAACGATAGATCTGTAAGAGACATATATTAGTTATGGATTCCTCACCTTAGAATTACCCCCAGGCATCAGACTGGATCCAGAGAATTTTTCTTCAGCAGTACCCCTGCGTGCCAGTAGGTGGCGTCGGTCGACTCCACGTTCGTCGTTGGCGCCGTGGTCGCCGGAATGACATTGCGGTATCTACTTAGACGCCACCCTAGCGCTGACGTCAGTTTTTTACACGACATTCCACGCCAGAAGCGCAAAGCCATGCAAGACATTGACCACTGGTGAACAAAACTAGGGCCCTGAAGGGGAGTCCCTTACCCTAGAAGTCAGTTCGCAGAAGGGGGAGGATGGGTGGGGCGGTGAGGAATACATAACTAATATATGTCTCTTACAGATATATCGTTACCGAAGGTAAGTAACTTGTTCATCTGAAAGAGACAATTAGTTATGGATTCCTCACCTTAGAATAGATACCCCCAGCAATACCAACCCCGGTGGTGGGTCTGCGAACTAAGTTCACACCAGAAAGTCCTGGAGAACTGAACGGCCAAAGAAGCAGTCTCTCCGGACTTGGCTGTCCAGGCAGTAGTGTTTAGTAAACGTGTGCAATGAAGCCCACTTGGTGCCTGGCAGATATCATGAAGGGGGACTCCACTTCCCAAAGCAGTAGTGGCTGCCGTCGCTCTGGTGGAATGGGCACGCAACCCCACTGGAGGTTCCTTTTTCGCTAAGGAATAGCAGATTTTGATGCAAAGAACGACCCATCGAGAGATGGTCCGTTTTTGCACGGCCCGACCTTTTTTGGCGCCCACATAACCAACAAAGAGCTGGTCATCCACCCGGAATTGTTTTGTGCGATCCAGATAGAATGAAAGCGCACGTTTTGGATCCAGACGGTGGAGCCTCTCTTCCTCTTTAGAAGGATGCGGGGGCGGAGAGAATGTGGGCAAAGTGATGGTCTGTCCTATGTGGAAAGAGGTAACCACTTTGGGAAGGAAAGAAGGCCTAGTGCGAAGGACAACTTTGTCCGGATGAACAGCCAGGAAAGGAGGTTTGGAAGAAAGAGCCTGGAGCTCGCTTACTCACCCTGCGAGCAGAGGTGATGGCAACCAGAAAGGCAGTTTTAAGTGTCAAAAGTCTTAGAGGACAGTTATGTAGCGGCTCGAAAGGAGCGTACATAAGGTAGGTCAGAACCAGGTTCAAGTCCCACTGGGGCATTACGAAAGGAATTGGAGGATACAAGTGAGTAATGCCCTTAAGGAAGCGATTTACAATAGGGGACTTGAAAAGAGAAGGCTGGTCAGGAAGCCGAAGAAAGGCCGAACTGGCCGAAAGATAGCCTTTTAGAGTGCGCAGAGCCCTGCTGGCAAAATGAAGAGGAGAACCTCTGAAAGGGGGGCAGAAAGGGGATCCACAGCCTTTGCTGCGCACCATGCCACAAACTTGTTCCATCTACAGGCGTATACCGTTTTGGTGGAGGGACGCCTGGCTGCCAAGATAACGTTACAGACTTTGGGAGGAAGGTCGAAAGCTGTCAACTGTCGCCGCTCAATCTCCATGTAAGGAGGTGGAGGCTGGACAGGTTCAGGTGGAGGACCGTCCCCTGCTGCTGCGACAGAAGAACCTCCCGAAGGGGCAGTCTGATCGAGGGATCGATGGCCATGTGCAAGAGCTCGGGATACCAGACTCTTCATGCCCAGTCCGGGGCCACAAGGATGACTTGGGCCCGGTCGCGCTTGATCTTCTTCAGCACTCTGGGTAGAAGTGGTATAGGCGGAAAGGCGTATAGAAGACCGCAACTCCACTCGCGACGAAAAGCGTAGCCGAGCGAGTGCCGCCTTGGAAATTCCAACGCACAGAACTGCTGACATTGTGCTTCTCTTCAGTGGCGAATAGATCTAACCAAGGCTCTCCCCACCGCTGAAAGAAACCTTGCACCACCTCCGAGTGAAGACGCCATTCGTGATCCATCATGCACCGGCGGCTGAGTTCGTCCACCCTGGAGTTCAGAGAACCTGCCAGGTGTTGAACCACCAGGGACATGCCCTGATGTTCCAGCCACTTCCAGAGACGAAGTGCCTCCTGACATAGGGTCCACGACCCCACCCCACCCTGTTTGTTGCAGTATCACATGGCGGTGGTGTTGTCCGTGAACACCTGCACTACTCTCCCTTTGACAGAAGGAAGGAATGCCTTCAGTGCAAGACGGATCGCCCGAAGCTCCAGAAGGTTGATGTGGAGCCAGCCCGGACTCCGCCGGAGACCAGAGGCCTCTGATCTCCGCCTCTCCCATGTGGCCGCCCCACCCAAGAAGTGATGCATCCGTCACCACTATGAACTCTGGCTGGGGAAGGGAGAGGGACCTGCCGTTGACGCAATCCTGGTTCGTTAGCCACCACTGCAATTAATGTGCAGTGTCCTCCGAGATCTGGACGCAATCGGAAAGATTCCCCTGATGCTGTGCCCACTGGAACTTCAGGTCCCACTGCAGAGCCCACATATGCCACCTGGCATAGTTCACCAGCAGGATGCAAGAGGCCATGAGGCCCAGTAGCCTCAGGGTCATTCTGACCGAAACCCGGGATAGGGGCTGAAAGATCGGAATCATAGCCCGAATATCCCGGACTCGCTGCTCGGGAGGATAAGCCCGAAACTGCGCTGTGTCCAGAAGCGCTCCGATGAAAAGGAGCTTCCGAGAGGGAATCAGGTGGGACTTCGGCACGTTAATGGTGAACCCCAGCGAATGCAGGAGGTCGGCCGTAGTCTGGAAGTGGGAGACGACAGCCTGGGGCGAGCCTGCCTTCAACAGCCAGTTGTCGAGATAGGGGAAGACTGGAACCCCTGATCTGCGCAGATGAGCTGCGACCACCGCCATCACTTTCATGAACACCCGAGGGGCGCTAGTAAGGCCAAAGGGGAGCACGGTAAACTGAAAGTGCTCGTGGCCTACCGTAAACCGTAGGTAACGCAGATGGGCCGGCAGACCGGGGATGTGAAAATAAGCGTCCTACAATCCAACGCAACCATCCAGTCTCCAGGGTCGAGGGCAGACAGGACCTGAGCCAATGTCAACATTTTGAACTTCTGCTTCCGGAGGAAGAGGTTGACGTTCCTGAGATCCAAGATAGGACGCAAGCCCTTGTCCTTCTTGGGCACCAGAAAGTAGTGGGAATAACAATAACAACCTACTTCTGGGGCAAGAACTCGCTCAATAGCTCCCTTGGCCAAGAGAGCCGTAACTTCCTGTTGGAGAAGGGCCATTCCGACATGCAATGGAATTAAGGTGGCATAGATGGAGGGGTAGTCTCGAAGGGGAGGGAGTAGCCCCTTTGGCCTATCTGCAAAACCCACCTGTCCGACGTGATGTTGAGCCAGTGGGGGAGGTGATGGCGAATCCTGCCCCCCACTGGCGAATGGGGGCCCTGAAAGGTTGAACTAGGAGGGCTTGGAGGCTGCTGCAGAGGGTGCGCTGGTGGACTGGCCCGCCCGCTGGCCCCCAGACGGTGGGCCCCACGTTCCCGGCCGCGCAGAGGCTGGACAGCTTGCGCAGGCCTGTGGCTCTGGGCGGAACGAGGCGGGGCACCCCTTCCGTAGCCATGAAAGGGGCGAAAAGCACACTGCGCGGGCGGGAGGTGGAAGCGAGGCCCAAGGATCTGGCCGTAGCCCTGGAGTCCTTAAAGAGTTGTCTGCCTTGTCGCCAAACAAGCGAGGGCCATCAAAAGGGCATGTCCAAAAGTGTAGCTTGGACATCCCCCGAAAAGCCAGTGGACCTCAGCCAGGCATAGCGTCTCAGGGCTACTGACGTTGAAATCGTCCTGCCTAGCGAGTCAGACAAATCTTATGGCGAACTTCGCTGCGTCTCTTCCTTCGGCAACTGCACGGGAGAGCACAGCCTGGGCCTCCTCCGGGCACTGTGGCAGCACCTGCACGACCGTGTCCCACACAGAGTGGGAGTAATGGCTCAAGAGACATGCGGTGTCTGGAGGAAGAAAACATCTTCTTCCAAAGGTGGTCCAGCTTCTTGGATTCCCTATCAGGTGGTGCGGTAGGGAATGCGCCCTTGGAAGTCGAGGCTTGGACCACCAAGCTCTCAGGGGTGGGTTGTTGGGAGAGGAAAATATGGTCGCCCGTGGCCGGGCGGTGGAGTCGGGCAATCATCCTATCAACAGGATCCCCTGTGTTGGGCTTGGACCAACTGCCCAAAAGGATGTCCGTGAGAGCCTCATTGAACGGCAGCAGGGGCTCCGAAGAGGCCGCTGCCGGTTGAAGCACCTCGGTCAGGAGGTTAGTCCTAACCGCCACCGTAGGAAGCTCAAGGTTTAAGGCCTTAGCCGCCCTACGCAACACCACTGCGTATCATGCACCCTCCTCCGTAGCCACGGTAGGGGGAAAAGCATGCCACGGTCTAGAGAAGTGTCCAGACCACTGGCCTCACCCAACTCCTCTCTCCAGTCCGGTTCTTCCACCTGGTCTGCCAGAGGGTCCACACACCCCTCCCAGTCCTCCTCACCCTCCTCTGGTAGCCACTCAGGGCGATAGGGAACTCCAGGGGAGAACAGGGGTACAAAAGTACCGGTCGACGTCGGTCCGGCTCCGTGTCCACATCGAGGGGGAGGCCGGGGTCGACGTCCATTGGGAACACAACCGGCGTCAGAGGGGGCGGAGGTGTCGCCAATGGATTCGGCGCCGGAGGTGTCACAAGGTCGACCGGCGCTGATCCGGATTCAGGCCTGGATCCCTGGGGGCCCTGCAGCGCGGAAGCCACCTGCATCGAAGGCCTAGAGCCCCCAGCCAAGTCCGCGGGCCCAAAGGCGCACCGGCGGAGTCGGGCTGCCCAAAAATAGAATGGAGGGCTTCGTAAAAACTACGAAGTTGGGCAGGGGTCGCTCCGGCTCCCGGAAAGGGAGGGAGGCTCAGAGCCAACCCAACAGGCTCCGCGGGCGGAGCCGGACGACTACCATCCGCATCCCGAGTTGGCCGACGGACGGGGAGAACGTGAAGAGCAGCAGTGCTTCTTCGCCTTCTTTTTGTGCTTCGACTTACCCGAAGACTTCGACGAGGTGTGGTGGTGATGGCTCAGCGACCGGTCCGCGACCTCCCTCTCGACCGGGACCTAGAATGGCGCGGAGCCGACTGCTGGGCCTCCAGAAGCTTTCGGGACCGCTCCCGCAAATACTTCGGGGCCATGGCCCAGCAGTCGGAGCATGACTTCGGGTCGTGGTCGCGCTCTAGGCACCAGAGGCACACAAGATGGGGGTCCGTCACCGACATCAGCTTGTGGCAGGAACCACAAGGCTTGAAGCCGGTCCGCCGAGATGACATCCCTGTGCACCAGGAGTCGTGACGACTCGAAAAGATGTCGACAAAAGGTCGTAAAATGAGAGTCAAAAAGTGACTTGAGGTATCGCTCTCTCCGGATCTGCGCTGGCTGGCGCGGAAAAAGAAAGAACTGACGTCAGCGCGCAGGGGTGGCGTCTAAGTAGATACCGCGACGTCATTCCGGCGACCACGACGCCAACGACGGAGTCGACCGACGCCACCTACCAACACGCAGGGGTACTGCTGAAGAAAAATTCTCTGGATCCAGTCTGACGCCTGGGGGTAATTCTAAGGAGAGGAATCCATAACTAATTGTCTCTTTCAGATATAGGTTTTTAACCATTTACATAATAGTGTTGCTCGCACTTCTTGTCAAGTTCCAAAATTGCTCTAAAAGTCTTATGTAATAAGTTCCAGAAGACAAACAGTGAACTGAATAGTTCGTAACTAGGCGAGAGGAGACAAAGTAAATTTTCTTACCCAAAACAGCATGAAACAGTTCTCTGTACTGGGAAATGATGCTGGCTTGAAGATGTGTAAAGTTGAGACACTATCTGAATTTCAACACAAAGAAATGTCAGTCAGGAAACAATTGCGCTTATTCAATAGAACAAATTGACTCAAAAATACACTCCTTGAGACAAGCTGAATGCGCTGTACAAACACGCCGAGCTAAGACACTATTCTGTGTCAGAAACACCAAGATCTTTTTCTTCTGAAATTCAACAGGACGTAAACGCGCTTCCAACTGCTGTGCCAAAAAACTGCTCCAAAATTATTCCGGAAGAATTTCTGTTCAGAAACGATGGGCAGAGTGAAGGGGCTACCGGCGTCTCACAGGGTTTAGTTGAAGTGCAACGTTCTACTCTTGAGCATGTGCGTTGAGAACTGCCAACTCCGCGCATGCATAAAAACGAGACTGCTCACCCAGATTCTTTATCAAATGTTCATTGCTCCGTGAGCTGGGTTCTGGAGGAACATTTAGAGGGTTCAGGAAATGTTTTAAGCAATTTTGGTGGATGGAGGAGATCGCTTCCAATATGGAGGTTTCTTTGGAAACATTTTATGCCAGTTCCTTATCAGTCTAGGAGCATTAACATAGGATGATGGTTCCCAAAATCTTTCCTCTGGAACAAAACCCTTCCACACAACCAAATAATACAATTTTTTCTTAGCAATCTTAGTCTAGAACTCTGCTAACTTCAAACTCTTCTTCAGAGTTTACTTTTATTGAAGCTGGCGATTTTTGTAATCTTATGTTTGGAGGACTTTTCTTCAGAAGAGATACATGGAAGACTGGAGTGATTAATTATTTTCTAAACTCTAAAAGTAGCAATGTGCCTGGGCTGAAATTTTCGGTTCCCTTTTAAATGCAAATGGCAGGTGGACAACCAAAATTGATCTCCTTCTACATAAGTTGGTCCTACTCTTCTCTTTCTGTCTGCATATTTCTTTATATGATGCCTTAGCCTTTAACAAATTCTCTTGAGCAGACTTGTATTTAGTAAATCTTTCAACATATCTCTAACTGCAGGGACTGGCTCATCACTCTTTCCCAACACTACACTAGAATGTCTTCCGGAATGTAAATAAAATGGGGTATAACCAGTGGAATCATGTACTGAGTTATTATATGCAAACTCAGCCTCAGGTCTGGCCAGTCACCTTCCTGATCTAACAAATAAAGGTGCAAATATTGCTCCAACTCTTGATTAACTATCTCTGTTTGTCCATCAGTTTCTGGGTGGTAACAGGTGAAGAACCGAGAATCAATTCCTAATTTTTTATTGAAAATCTTCCAAAATGTTGACACAAATTGGGACCTACGAACTGAAATTATAACTTTTGTAATTCCATGAGTTCTTAAAATATGTTGATTAAAAACAACTAGACTGAGAGGCTTTTGGGATTGATTATAGTGGAATGAAGTGGCTTATTTTTGAGAAAGAGTCAACAAAAACCAAAATGGTATTGTACCCTTGAGTAGAGAGCAGGTCCACGATGAAGTCCATTGACACGGTGTGCCAAGGATGAGGCGCATTGGGCAAAGGCTGCAACAACCCGAGGAGCTAGTCTACTTGACTTCCCTTTAATGCATCTTTCGCACGTTGAAACATACCGTCTTATGTGAATGCTCCTGTCAGGCCACCAAAATTGTCTCTTAACTAAATCTATAGTCTTCTTTCTTAAAAAAGGGAAGATTATTGTTGACCTTTAGCTCTGTGTCTGATTTTGCCCATTCCTCCATATCTTCAACAATAGAACTTCTTGTATTCCCTTGGTATAATCAGCAAATTGATTGGCACAGACAAACTTCGTAGATGGGATGATGGGTTCCGACTTGGGTATTTTGACCACTTCTGCTAAGTTTAGGCACAATAAGGCATCTGCTTTCCCACCAGCTGCTCTAGGCTTGTAGGTAATTACAAATTGAAATCCGAGAAGTACAAAGACCACCTCAATTGTCGTGGTGTGTTTTAGCTGACTTTAAGAATTGGAGATTAGGATGAACTGTAAAAACTGTCCCTATATGTTTGGCTCCTAATAGATAATGCCGCCGGAGAAGCGGAAAAACGCATCTCCGACATGGAGGACTGCCTACAAACTGTTGCATCTAAATGCCTCAATATGGAGAAGATACGGAGAAATATTGGTTCTGTCGGGTATAGAATTGTTTTTTTTCTTATTGAATAAGTAACATTAGTGAAAAATACAGTTATTCAAACATTTGTGTTATAGCAGTTAATGGAAAAAATAGGGAAAAAACAAAGAGACACACCAATCATGAATAAATCAAAGAATTATATTGAAGAAAAGAAACACTATCTTTTTTTCATTGTATAAATGACACTTAGGGGCGGTCACAAGTAATAAACTAAAACGGCGCAGGTGCTGAAGTGACAAAGTGCAGATAAGTGCTGGTTGTGAACAAGATATATACAGAGTTGTATTGCTGGTTAAAAAAAACATTCAAATGTCATCCATCTCTAGATACATGAAACTCTGATCCGCTTGGGAGTTGAATTTCCCTTTGACGTGGAGCAGAGAGAATAGGGTCAGGATTGTGACTAGCGCGGACGTTTCGACCCAAAAGTATGCAGATTGCTAGTAGTCACGGAGGGTCTTCCTCAGGACGAAAGGAACACGTCAAAAGGAAATTCAACTCCCAAGCGGATCAGAGCTTCATGTATCTAGGGATGGATGACATTTGAATGATCTTTTTAACAAGCAATACAACACTGTATATATCTTGTTCACAACCAGCACTTGTCTGCACTTTGTCACTTCAGCACCTGCGCCGTTTTATTTCATTACTTGTGACAGCCCCTAAGTGTCATTTATACAATGAAAAAAAGATAAAGTGTTTCTTTTATTCAATATAATTCTTTAATTTATTCATGATTGGTGTGTCTGTGTTTTTTTCCCTATTTTTTCCATTAACTGCTATGACACAAATGTTTGAATAACTGTATTTTTCACTAATGTTTCTTATTCAATAAGAAAAAAAGCAATTCTATACCCGACAGAACCAATATTTCTCCGTATCTTCACACCCAGGTTCTGAAGGGCACTGGGTTATCCCATTATACTAGATGTCAATATGGAGAAGGTCCTGGGTGTAATCCAGGCAAAGAATGAGGACTTAGAAGCAAGGTCGAGGCGCAACAACCTCAGAATCATGGGTCTGCCGGAATCGACAAACACGGGCAAGCTGGAGCTGTATGTGGAAGATATGCTCAGAGATTTTTGGGTCTGAGAAAATGTCTGAGGTGGTAATTGTGGAGAAAACCAATAGGTCATTAGCAGTGCGCCCAGTCCCAGGTGCCACGCCGCAACAAATTATCGCTCGACTGCTAAATTACAGGGACGGGGCGCGGTCCTGCACCTGGCGAGGGAGAAGCAAAACATCAACTATAAAGGGAACAGTCTTGCATTCTACTCAAATTTCACTGCCTATGTCCAAGCGGCGCGGCAGGAATTCCAACTAGTCAAGAAACAGTTGCAGGCAACCAACATTCCATATCCAATGCTGTACCCGGCCCGGCTGCACATCGGTGTGGAAGGAAAGACCAAAATATTCACCTCTCCAAAATCAGCCATGGAATATGTCAAATCCATGAAGGAGAGCCGACGCGATCAAAAGGAAAGACCTGACAAAGAGGAACAATAGAGAAACATGTAAACAAGCCAACTCTGCTGAAAAATTTAGATACATGTCGCAACACTATGGAAGGAGACACAGGCGGCGGAAGCATAACAGCACCTCACGGTTGGAAGCGGACTAACTATTGGACAGATTTTGTGTGGCAGGGATGACGCATGTCACGCAATGACACACAAGGCACGAAGAAGATTGGCCGATAGTCTGTGAGTAAGGTATCGATACCAGAAACCACGAAGGACGTTTGTGGACTAGAGATTCGCAGGGACAATGCATAAGTAGCATACCAACCTACGGGTCACACTCAGCCACCTCCCTGCCCACCAGGAGGGTATTTGCACACTAGTGCCCCCATATGGGTGTACCCCAACAACAGATATGGAAAACCTTTCCTAGTTCGGGCAAGTTCGTGTTATATGGGGATGGCTTTAGCAAGTTGGGTGTGCTGAAGGGGGTGGGGTAAAAGTGTATTTTAAGTTGCAGATACAGTACAGGATGCATGCAGGAAAGGTCATACCCAAAACAATTTGCCACGTACTGGCATACCTGGTTAGACACAATATTCAAGTAGCGTTTCTGCAAGAAACACACCTCACAAAACACACAGAGCATAATGTAAAGAAAAGATGGGCTGCAGTCAGGGTGGCATCATCGTACTCGGCCTACTCCAGAGGTGTGTTGGTATTAGTGAAAAACGGAACACCTTTTACCCTAACCTATTCGGAGGCGGATGAGCATGGGAGGCTGCTGCTGATACAGGTATGCTTGGGTGGCACGAAGATATCGTTTGTATACACATATGGCCCTAATATAGACAACCCTGCATTTTATAATGATGTCTGGAGGCGAATGGGTTCACTGCCTCCGTCAATAGCGGTGTGGGGTGGGGATTTAAATGTGTATCTGGACCCACAGCTGGACCGCTCGGCCACCACAGCATGGCATGGAAAACAGTCAGCTAAAATAATAAGGTAAATAATGGAGGCTGAGGGGCTGGTCGAAGTATGGAGGAGCCGGAATCCCACTGCCATGGAGGGAACAAAATGATTACTTAGCAGGAGTAGTAGTTTTGCAGCTTGAAGAGTTTTCTGGATTCACATGCTGTGAATCATTCCGCCATCTAGTGGTTGGGTCTGGAAGGGTCTGTTATCTTTTTTTTGTGCGTTTTGGGCGTCGTCGACCACCATTTGGTGCTAGGTCTGTCCCCTGCGAGACGTCAGACGGCGCCCTGGAGGTTGTTGTGCGTAGTAGCCATCTTCAGATTCTTTTTTCTGTGTTTCAGTCTTATAGTCCTTTAGATGGTACTTTAGTGAATTGTTAGATATATTTCCCCACCTGCTTGTATTCCTTGTAGGGGAGGCTGGGTGGGTTGCATGTGAATCCAGAACACTCTTCAAGTTGCAAAACTACTCCTACTGGTAAGTAACCATTTCATTTTGCAGCATGAATCCTTTTCTGGATTCACATGCTGTACATCAGATTGCGTAGCGGTTTCTCCCTTCTTGGGGAGGCTGTGGTAAGAGGAAGACATGGCGAACAGGTGTTGAAGTACCTTTTGTCCTACTTGTGCTTCCTTATTCATTTGTATGTCCACACAGTAATGCTTGGTGAAAGTGTGTGGGGATGCCAATGTTGCTGCAGCACATATAGTGTCTATTGGCACATTGGCTATGAATGCTACAGTTGCTCCTTTCTTCCTAGTTGAGTGAGCTTTTGGCAGTACGCTTAGGGTTTTCCCTGCGGTGGCATAGCATAGTTGAATGGTTTGGACTATCCATCATGCAATTGTTGCCTTTGTGACAGGTGCCCCAGTCTTGGTATGTGAGTAAGCAACAAACAGTTGTTTGCTTTTGCTAGCTTGTTCTGTTTTCTGTAGATAGTATAGTAAAGCCCTCCTTACATCCAGGGTATGGAGGCTATCTATGTTTGCAGGTCTTTGAAGAAGACTGGTAGGAGAATGCTTTGATTCAAGCTTGGACACAACCTTTGGTAAGAATTGAAGATTAGTTGTTAAGATAACTTTGTCTTTATGGATTTGAATGTATGGTTCTTCTATGGTTAATGCTTGTTGCTCACTTACTCTTCGTAAGGATGTAATGGCTACTCTAAAGCTGTTTTTAACGTGATATGCTTGAGGTCTGCTTTGTGCATGGGCTCAAATGGCGCTGTCATAAGTTGCATGAGGACTCTATTTAGACTCCACATGGGGGCTGGAGATGTCCTTGGGAGTGCAATTCTTTTAGATCCTTCTAAGAATCTCTTTACGACAGGTCTTCTGAAGAAGCTTTTGCATGATTAACCCCTGGTGTAGGCTACGATAGCTGTGAGGTGTACTTTCAGGCTTGAGTAGTTGATGTGACTGTCTAGGAGGTGTGTTAGGTATACGATCACCGTTTCTTGTGTGGAGATTAAGTCCATCAGGTTGTTTGTTGTGCACCAAGTGGTGTACCGCTTCCATTTTGCGGCATAGCATTGCCTTGTGGTTTGTTTTCTTGCCTCTTTTAGAATTCCCATTGTTCACTGAGGCAAGTTCAAGTGACCAAACTGTACTTATTCAGGTGCCAGGCCGCTAGGCGTAGCGGCTCTGGCTCCGGGTGGAAGATTTGGCCCTGTTGCGTTGTTAGTAGGTCCTTGTCCGCTTTGAGTCTCATTATTTGTCCCTTGGACAGTTCTAGCAGACTTGAGTACCATGTTTGTCTGGCCCATTGTGGAGCAACGAGAATGAGGTTTATCCCTCGTTGTCTTGCTTATTCTAGGACTCTTTGGATTAGGGGCATCGGTGGAAAAGCGTATGCAAATGTCCCTGACCAATCTAGTGACAGGGCATTCCCTTTTGACAGGTGTGATGAAACTTGGAGGCAAAGAAGAACAAAAGTTACTTACCTGTAAACTGTGGTTCTCCAGTATTGGTGTCTTTCATAGATTCACATGCTTGAATATTCCCCGTCGTCGAAGTGGGAGTCCCACGGTACATAACATAGCAATGTAGCAATAACATAACCATAGTATAGGTAAGAAATAACCATAGAGTAGCATTGAAACAGAGCTTAATGGATAGAAAAACTTGTCACTTTTATAACATATCAAAGTCATTGTAAATAGTCCACACTCCAGCCAATCAGGCGCTAGCACCCTCTAGAATGTTCTCCTCAGAGGCTCAGGCCCTCAGATTTTCGTAGCACAAGAGTGACATAAGAGTCAAGCAGAAGAGGAGAGCCTCTGAGGGGAGGAGGGTGAGTCGCATGTGAATCTATGAAAGACACCAATACTGGAGAACCACAGTTTACAGGTAAGTAACTTTTGCTCTTCTCCAGTATTGGGGTGTCTTTCATAGATTCACATGCTTGAATAAGAGTAGTTAGCAGTGATACCAAGATAATGCAAGGTACATATAAATCAATCGTAAAGCACAGTACGATAGAGATACTGAAGCATAGAAAAAACGGTACCTTGTATACAGGAGGAGGGAAGCAACAGAGGCTCACCTTATTTAAAGAGATTACGTAGGACCGCTTGCCCCACGGCTGTGTCAGCGTTGTCAGCAGCTTCCAGACAGTGCTTGGTAAAGGTGTGTCTGCTGGACCATGTTGCAGCTCTGCAGATGTGTTGAAGAGGTACACCAGCAAACAGCGCAGTAGAAGAGGAAACTTTTCTGGTAGAATGCGCTCGAACAGTTGCAGTAAGTGGCTTCCCAGCTTGCTGATGGCAAAAAGCAATTACAGGGGTAACTTGGCGAGCCAACATGGCGGACGCAAGTTAATCGCGCTCCGCGTCGCCACGCCAAACCTGTGCCAATATCCGCTATAATATCCTCGCGGAGGATCTTCAGACTAGCCGGCCCTGTGGCGGACCGCCTTGGGCCCCACTGGACCGAGCCTGAGTGACCGCCGAGCTCTCCCGGCCCCGTCGAGTCGCCGGAGACTGTGCGGCGCCACTGGGCGCTGAATTCGGAGCGGCCGCCCCTTGCCTGTGGGCGGGCCACGCGCCAGGAGTCACCGGGGTTTGAGGCCTGTGCGGGACATTGCCGGTGAGACCCGAGGGACGCTGCGCTGCCGGGCCGCCGAGGTGTGGAGCTGCTGACCGGCTGATTGTGCGGCGGCCCGGTTGGGGCTGCGGACCTGCTCCTCCTGGTCAGCGGTGGCGCCCGGCTGGGCGATCTGGTTGCCACTGCGACGCACGGACCTGTCCTACTTCGGCTGCCTGGGGCATCGGGTGAGTGGGGCGCCTCTGCACTCCCGGCCCCTGAGGACTGGCCTAGTGGGGGTGGCTGACGTCTTTCCCCCCCCTCCTCTTGGCGGCGCCTATTCCCCGCGGCCCGGGACTTCGGCTTCCCCTCTGCTGGGCCCTGGGGCTGGGCCCTGGCCGCTGTGAGGCGGTCTGCTGCCCCCGGGTGATCGGTGTCGGCCTCCTCTTATATGCCGCACTAGAGGGACACGCTAGCCGGCAGGACTCTTGGGGCTCTCGGCACGCCGGCGACCTGCGGCTGCGGGGCTCTGTGTGCTGCGCTGTGGGGCCTGGCGCTGAGCCTGGTGGACTGTGTGCAGAGGGGTGGTGACCCCAACACCGCCTGCGTCGCCTCTGGGGCCCGGGCGCCGGCCTGGGGCGCGGACCTCGCGGCTGGCCGGACCGGATCCTTGTTGCAGGGCCTCAGGGACCGCCGGGTCCCCCCTGGGTGAGGGGCTGCCTCCGACCCTCAGTCGCACGATGGGCAAGGACAAACCAGGCGGCGCCGGCCCAAAACAGGCTACGCTGGATCACTACACTGCACCGGCTGGTGGCGGCCCCCCGGCGGGTGGGGGGGCGAGTCCGCCGCCCGACAACGCGGCCCTCCTGGTGGCGATCAATGGAGCCAGGGACGCATTGGAGGCCAAGATAGGAGCTGTGGGCTCGGAGGTGTCATTCCTCCGTCAAGACCTCCGCAAGGCTGTCGACCGCATTACGGAGGCGGAAACTCGGGTCTCCACAGTCGAGGACACGGTCTCCACCCTACAAAAGCAGGTAAACAAGCTTACAGTGGTGTCCAGGGAACTCGCCTCCAGGGTCGAAGATGCGGAAGGCCGGGCACGCCGAAATAACCTGCGATTTGTGGGCCTGCCGGAGGGGTGTGATGGGGCCTCCATGACTTGCTTCATTACAAAATAGCTGACCGACCTCATGCCTGCTGATCAGCTCTCCCCCTGCTTCATAATTGAGCGCGCTCACCGGGCCCTGACCCAAAAACCACCCCCGGGTGAAAACCCTAGGCCAGTCATCGCTAGGGTAATGAACTATACAGACCGTGATGCGATCCTCCGATGTGCCCGGCAGCATAAGGATTTGTTCCAACACGCTTCCCGACCTGTCATGGTGTTCCCGGACTACACCCGGCTGGTTCAACAGCAGCGCCAATCTTTCATGGCAGCCAAGCGCAAGCTACACGACATGAACCTGCAGTACATGCTGCTCTATCCGGCCCGGATGCGAATTATCTTCAACTCCAAATCTTTCTTCTTCGACACCCCGGAGGCTGTTCTTGCATGGGCCGAGGAGCGCCCTCAGATATGGCCGGGCTCGCCATGTTCCCGTGATTCGGACTCCTCCCGGGGGTCCCGGCGCACAAAGTCCAAAAAAACGTCTCGGCTCAGGACCTGACAGACTCTCCGCAAGCCCACCACGATTCTCCTGATCATCCGGTCATTGTACTGCCTGTACCCGCAGGGACGCCTCTGATTCTCGGGCCGGGAGGGCCTACAGCAGCACGCTCCTTCTCCGCGTAGCGTGGTAGACACGCCATGGGACTTCCAAGCCACAGACTCTTCTTGAGCACCCCCAAGTTCGACATGTTTGGTGGGAGGGTTGGGTATTGTTGGCGCTGGGTCTCCCCTGTTGGGGGCCTGGCCTCCCCTGCACCGCGACAGATGCTCCTTGTTTTTGACAGGGTGGGGGGTCTGAGGGAAGTTTTTCAGTTCATTTGTTATATTTGTTTTCTGCAGACACACATAGATCATCGCATTTCTCTTCTCACAGATTCCGTGACACAGGCTAGATGGCACCTGACGATACAACCCCCCTCGGGGACCTTACAGTGGTCTCGTGGAATGTTCGAGGCCTCCAGAATAAAGTCAAACGGGGCGCCGTCTTGCGCCAGGCAAAGAGATACGGGGCAGACCTCCTTCTGCTCCAAGAGACATCTCCTGGGTACCAAGGCCCCCTGTTTAGCTCAATTCGGTTTCTATCATGTTTATCATGCTGGGTTCACCAGGGGCTCCAGGGGGGGTGGCAATTCTGATTCATCGTCGAGTCCAGTTCCAATACTTAGCACATTGGGCGGACCAGGGAGGCAGATACCTTTTTCTGACCTGCATGCTTGGTGGCGAGAGGGTGACCATAGGCAGTGTGTATGCCCCCCCTTTGGGCTCGACCTTCCTCGCCAAGATCACAGCGGAATGGGGCGCCATACACGAAGACCTTACGCTCCTGGGAGGGGACTGGAATGACACAATGGGCCCCTTGGACCGGCTGCGATCCACAGACCCCCAACAGTCCGCTGGCACATCTAAACTCTATTCCCTTGCGCGCACACTGGGTTGGGCAGATGTTTGGAGGGAGTATCATCCCGCGGAACGGGCTATACATTTCTTTCCACAGTGCACGGGACCCAATCCCGTCTTGACTACTTGTTTGCTCCCCAGGCCTCACTTCACCGTTTTTCACGGGTACTACATCACCCTCGTGGATTGTCTGATCACTCCCCAGTGGCGCTGCTGTTCCACACACGATCCCGTAGACCTCCCTTCCGATGGCGCATGTCTCCCTGGCGCCTGCGATGCCCCAAATACCAGGAAATGCTCCATATGGCTGTCTCCACATACATAGAATTAAATGGCCCCACCGCCCCCTCGGGTAGTATTTTATGGGAAGCCCTAAAGCCCACTCTCCGCAGCGCAGATATAAGCTACTGTACCAATGAAAAACGCTTGCGACGAGAGTGGCTAGCGGTTCTCGAAACGCATCAAATGACCCTTGCACAGCAACTGACTATAGACTCGAGCCCCGGTCTCGCACAACAAGAATTACGGCAATATCTATTGGGGGAGGCCAAAGAAATCTGGGACAAAAAACAGGGGAACCCTACTCACTACGGAACCAGGGTAGATAATATTCTTACAGAAACAATGGCTCCTGTGGATTGATATGATCTATAATAATAATATTTCGCGTAATAGCAATGTAAAAGGGTTTTTCTAAGGTTGTCAGAGGACAAAGAACCACCAGTACTAATGATTGAATATATCATAAATAATTTTATGGTATAGAACAGAAGGAGCAATATGTATAATTACAAAAACTTAAATAAGCATAAATACACAATTGTGCATAGTGTCCCACTAGAAACAGGAACCTCAAATAACAGTGCAAAAATAGTGAAAATAGTTTAAACAAGGTTTCCACAATTCTTTAAAAGTCGACCATTATATGTATACAAAATATGCAGCGGCTATATATAATAATATGCGCTTGTTAATGGTTCACTTTTGTCTATTGTCGACGACGTTTCGATCCTCTGTGCATTACAGGGTCTCATCAGGACCTAGGATTATAGGGACATCTGGTAGTTTTGCGCAGCCACGTGAGAGGTGTGTGCCAACCGTGAGTGAAAAGAATAGAAAGAGATACTCACAATGGGACCCAGCCGGGTACCCAATTGCGAGAAGAAGAATGGGGCTGCTCAATAAGGATAGCACAGCGTTACAATTGAGGAATGATACACTATAGCAAAGGATGGCTAATAGTGTGGCAAGCGAACTCTGTGTCATAATTTAGTCAGGCTCTTATGGTACATGGGATATTGTTCCTTAACTGCGGCGCCCGATCCCAGGCAGAGCTGACTCACGCGGCTTTGTGAATATCCAGCGGCGAATTTTCCCGCTTTTCGATAGAACTCTCTGATTTTGAAGGACTTGCCTTGATAACACTGATGGCAGCACTGATCGGGCGCCGCAGTTAAGGAACAATATCCCATGTACCATAAGAGCCTGACTAAATTATGACACAGAGTTCGCTTGCCACACTATTAGCCATCCTTTGCTATAGTGTATCATTCCTCAATTGTAACGCTGTGCTATCCTTATTGAGCAGCCCCATTCTTTTCTCGCAATTGGGTACCCGGCTGGGTCCCATTGTGAGTATCTCTTTCTATTCTTTTCACTCACGGTTGGCACACACCTCTCACGTGGCTGCGCAAAACTACCAGATGTCCCTATAATCCTAGGTCCTGATGAGACCCTGTAATGCACAGAGGGTCGAAACGTCGTCGACAATAGACAAAAGTGAACCATTAACAAGCGCATATTATTATATATAGCCGCTGCATATTTTGTATACATATAATGGTCGACTTTTAAAGAATTGTGGAAACCTTGTTTAAACTATTTTCACTATTTTTGCACTGTTATTTGAGGTTCCTGTTTCTAGTGGGACACTATGCACAATTGTGTATTTATGCTTATTTAAGTTTTTGTAATTATACATATTGATCCTTCTGTTCTATACCATAAAATTATTTATGATATATTCAATCATTAGTACTAGTGGTTCTTTGTCCTCTGACAACCCTAGAAAAACCCTTTTACATTGCTATTACGCGAAATATTATTATTATAGATCATATCAATCCACAGGAGCCATTGTTTCTGTAAGAAAGAAATCTGGGAAGCATCCCAACATCGGGTATACCAATGGGGAGACAAGTCGAGCAAGATGCTTCATCGGCTTTGTCAGGCTGACAAATCCCCGGCGGTCGTTCCTACAATCCGGGGTGCGGACGGGTCATTAGTTTCGGCGCCAGCGGAGGTGGCCGGAGAGTTTGCGCGCTATTTCACAGCCCTATACGCCGAGCGGGAAGTAATCTCAGCTGAACTCATCGCAGAGTTTCTACATGATATTCCGCCGAAGAGGCTCCCTGACCAACTGCGGGATCAGCTCGAGGCACAGATCACGGTGGAGGAACTGACGGATGCGCTGGGCGCGCTCCGCTCGGGGAAGGCTCCAGGCCCTAATGGGTTTCCGCTAGATTTCTTGCGCCCGCACGCACATCAATTGGGGCCCCACCTTTTGGCAACGATCCGGGAGGCCAGGGACTCCACTATCCTGCCCCGTGACTGGCGGCATGCTGAAATCGTGCTCTTCCATAAGCCCGGGCGCCCCCCGGAATTACCCTCTTATCGCCCCATATCCCTCATAAATTTTGAACCCAAATAATTGGGGAAAGTTCTCGCCGACCGGCTGCGATCCTGCGTTCCGGACTTAATCCATCCCGATCAGGCTGGATTTATGCCGCAGAGAGCCACGCGCCATAACATCCGGCGGGTGCATAATGCACTGGCCGCAGCTCCAGCTCTCGGTAGGCCGGCGGCCATTCTTCTGGCCGACATAGATAAGGCCTTCGACTCTCTGAGCTGGACTTATCTGTTCCAACCTCTAGAGGCATGCAATTTTGGACCCCAATTCCTTGCGTATGTGCGTCTGTTGTATACGGACTTGACGGCCTCGGTGCGCATAGCTGGTCACCACTCGACCCCCTTTCCTATCCGGAGGGGCACTCGACAGGGCTGTCCCTTGTCTCCTCTTCTGTTTGCCTTGGCAATCGAGCCCCTAGCTGCATGGGTTCGGTGGGACCCGGTCCTACGGGGCTTTGACTTGTCGACGTCGCGCTCCGATCGCATTGCACTCTATGCGGACGATGCTCTATTTTTCATCACGGACCCATGGTTCTCTGGACCACGCGTGCTCCAGATACTCAGAGTCTTTGGGGAAACCACGGGGCTGCATACGAACCCGGCTAAATCTGTCTTATTCCCGGTCTGCGGCCCTCAGGGCCGCGACGCCTGGGCGTCGCAGCTCACCCGAGCGACCGACTGTTTTAAATATCTCGGGATTTATATCTCAGCATGCCCAAAGATCTCGTGGATACACAAAATCACCCCTCTACTAGTCGGCCTCCAGACCGAGACCGCGGTCTGGGCCTCTCTTCCGCTGTGTCTTTACGGCCGCTCGGCGATTTTTAAAATGGTGTCATTACCGCGCCTTCTTTACCATCTTCAAAACTTCCCATACCCGATTCCGCGCTCCTGGTTTGCGCAAGTTAATGCCGTACAGAACAAATTCCTTTGGAATAACAGTGCGATTAGAGTCACTCTTCGCACCTGTGTGCAATCCACATATTGCAGGGGCATCGCGGCGGCAGATATATATGCGTATTATGTGGCATCCCACATTCTAGTAATAAACGAGTGGTGGCATAACTCCCCTGCCGACCCAGCATACGCTGCTGAGCAGGTCGTTCTGGCGCGTACCCCCCTCCTACATCTCCTAGATAGCACGGCGCGATTGGATACACTACCTCCGGCTGGCAGAGTGGCGATCTCGCTGTTGCGGGCGACGGTGAAGCAGATGGGTTGGGGTGGTAGGCATACCCAGGCGACCCCACTATGGCAGGGAACATACCTTCGCCCGGTGGCGGCCCTACAGGGTTTTCAGGGCTGGGACACGGTGGGGATATCAACCCTGGGCGATGTGATGTGGGGCACTACCTTAAAAACGTATCAGCAGCTGCAGACTGAGTACCAGCTTCACAAATCGCAATTTTTTAGATTCCTTCCACTTCGCCATGCACTCACCCCCCTCATTCGCTCTCTGGACGCCCTCCCCGAGTTCCACCCCCTGGAGGGACGTCTACTGATGGGTGACTTAGGCCAACATAAAATCAGGCAAATCTACCAGACCCTCATCACTCACGCCAAGACGACGATCAACAGGACACGAGCGGCCTGGACAGCCAACATCCCTGAGTTGACGGACGATGACTGGGCCGAAGCCATAGCTAGCCCACGGGGGGCGGCGGAGCTAGCCCACGGGGGAGGGCGGTCTCTACCAGATATCGCCTGATACAGTTTAAGTACCTACACCGGGCCTATTTTACGAGAGTCCGGCTGTGGAAGATGGGTGTCATTCAGTCCCCTCTGTGTCTACGGTGCGATCGCGCCGAAGGGACCTTCATACACACGGTGTGGAGCTGCGTTGCGCTGCAGCCCTACTGGCGCAGGGTTAGGTCTTGCCTTCAGGAGGTATTGGCGTGGGAACTCTCCTTAGACCCGAAACTCTTTCTCTTACATGCCACAGAGGACATAGGGGGAAATAAATATAAGCAACATTTGCTGTTCTTGGCACTAGTGGTCGCTAAACGGGACATAGCGCAGTGTTGGAAGGGAACGTCACCCCCGCCGATTGGTAAATGGAAACGGGAACTCGACACTTGTATGGGGGCGGAGATGGCGGTCTTTGTAGCCCGAGGTTGCCCCAAGAAACACAGGAAGATTTGGACCCGATGGGCCACGTACCGTGGCATAGAGCTCCCCCCGTTGCCACCCGAAGACCCGTAAACGTGTTCATGCCTGCTCTCTGCAGTTATGGGATGCCCCCCCTATAGGCTGGAAATAGATGCCCAGCCAAAGGTGTTATGTGAACCAACCGTGAGATATTGTGATGTCTGCTGTTTTGTATTGTTGATTGTCCTGCATGTTTCGCAGGCGTTTATATATGTACAAAATGAGGATTTAAAGAGCATATGTATACCTCTTTCATCTATTGGTATTATGGGGCTAATCGCCCAGATTTCTCTTGAAAATAAAATAAAATTTGTTATTAAGAAAAAAAGCAATTACAGTAGATATCCAGCGTGCAATAGTCTGTTTGGTGACTGGATGCCCCTTTCGCATCCGTCCGTAGGCTGCAAAAAGTTGATCAGTCTTACGGATACTAGCCGTCCTTTGAAGATAAAATTTCAGACATCTTTTGACATCTAAAGAATGGAGTGTCCTTTCTGCTGATGTTTGAGGATTAGGGAAAAACGTTTTTATAATGACCGGCTCATTAAGATGCAAATCAGATGGCACCTTGGGGATAAAGGCCGGATTGGTGCGGAGCAAGACAGAGTCCTTGGTGAATTGAAGAAAAGGCGGTTTAATAGTAAAAGCCTGTATGTCACTGACTCGACGGGAAGAAGTGAGAGCCAACAGCAGCGAAGTCTTCCAAGAAATGAATTTGAGATCGACCTTATGGATTGGCTCAAATGGGGGCTTCATGAGCTGTGCCAATACAATGTTTAAATGCCAAGGAGGAGGCGGGCGACGAATTGGGGGGAAACATCCGAAATAGGCCCTTGAAGAACTGCTGAATTACTCTGGAGGAGTAAAGAGAGGTGGAACCATCCTGTCGAAATCTTGAGATTGCTGCCAGAAAAACTTTAAGAGTAGAATGCGAGAGGCCTGATTTTGCTAGATGTAAAAAGAAAGGCAAAAGTTGGTCTGGTGTAGAGTGAACGGGTGTACTTTAGCAGCTTCTCACCAAAGACAGAACTGTTTCCATTTGAGTTTGTAAGTTTTCACAGTGGAGGCTGCCCTAGCCTTAGCAAGAACTTCCCTGCAGTCTGAAGGAATGTTTAAGTTGGCCAACTCATAGTGCTCAGGTTCCAGGCCGCTAAACGAAGAGATGCCAGATCGGGTTGACAAACCTGTCCCTGATCCATTGTCAGAAGATCCGGAATTGGGCGGATCAGAATAGGGTCGCACTGCGACAGGAGCAGGAGTTCCGTAAACCAGATTTGTCGAGGCCACCTGGGAGCTATTAGAAGAATGTGGCAAGGTTCTCTCCTCATTTTCCGAAGAACCCTGGGGACCAGAGGAATCGGCGGAAAAGCGTAGGCATATATTTTTGACCAGTTCATCAAAAAAGCATTCCCGCACGACTCTGGTTGGGGAAGCCAACTTGCGTAGAATGGGCATTTGCGGTTCAGATTGGTTGCAAACAGATCCAGATTCGGGGGGCCCCATAACCGAAAGATGTGATCCAGTGTGGGTTGATATAATTCCCACTCGTGGTTGGAAGAGGTTGACCTGCTCAGAGAGTCCGCTAGAATGTTGGACGCTCCCGGAACATGTACTGCCGTCAGAGTGATTTGATGCTGGATTGCCCAATCCCAGATTTGTTGAGCCTGAAGGGATAGCAAAATGGATCGTGTGCCCCCTTGTTTGTTTATATAGTGCATGCATGTTGCGTTGTCCGTCCGGATCAACACCGAAGCTCCCTGAATGATGGTGCGAAAAGCCTTTAGCGCCAGAAATATGGCAAGTAACTCCAGAAGGTTGATGTGCCAGGTCCGTTGGTGGGTATCCCACTTTCCTTTGACTGTGAAGCCTAGAAGGTGCGCTCCCCACCCTTCGAGCAATGCGTCTGTTGTGAGAGTGAAACTTGGGGTGTCCACCAGAAGTGGACGACCTAAAGAGACGTTTGTTTCGAGAGTCCACCAGAACAAAGCCGTTTTCATCTGAGATGTGACCTTGATCACATCGTTGAAGGATCCTGAAACTTGAGCCCATTGTTTGTCGAGTTCCTCCTGGATGGGTCTCATTTTCAGGCAGCAGTGAGGGACTAGGGGAATGCAAGAGGACAACATCCCTAGCAAAGACTTCAACTGCCGAACAGAAACAGACTTTCTTGACCGGAGGGAGGTCGCTAGGTTGCAAAGTCGTTGACGCCTTTCGTGTGACACAAAGGTTTTTGCCAGTTTGGTGTCCATTATGGCCCCCAAGAACGTCCTGAGTTGAGCGGGAGCAAATTGAAACGTTTCCAGGTTGAACGTAAGGCCCAGAGACTGGAAGAGGGACCTGCAAAGTAGAGTGTGTCGGGATGCCAGTTCGAACGACCGTGCCTTTAGAAGGCAGTCGTCGAGATAGGGAAATATTTGTACTCCTTGTAGACGAAGATAAGCTGCCACCGGTGCCAGGACCTTGGTAAACACTCGGGGCGCAGAACGAAGGCCAAATGGAAGGACCTTGAATTGGAAATCGCTCCCAGCCACTCTGAATCTGAGGAATTTTCTGTGCCTGGGCAGGATCGGGACATGAAAATAGGCATCTTGAAGGTCCAGTGTGGTCATGTACTCTTCCTGGAATAGTAAAGGAAGCACCTCCTGAAGAGACAACATTCGGAATGTTTGCTTTTTGAGGTATTTGTTTAGGGAGCGTAGGTCCAGAATGGGGCGCCATTCTCCCGACTTTTTCTGTATAAGAAAAAACCTTGAATAGAATCCTCTGCCCCTTTGTAGTTTTGGAACCACTTTGATCGCGCCTTTTCTCAACAAGATTGTGAGTTGACCTAAAAGTTCCTTCAGATGGGCAGGAGGAGGACCTCTGGGCGGAGAATTGGGAGGGATCTTTACAAACTCTAAAGCGTGCCCCCTGTGCACAATATCCAGAACCCATCGATCGGTAGTAATCACTGACCATTTGGAGTAGAAGCGGGAGATTCGACCTCCAACCTTTGTGTGGGTGGGAGGTATCAAGGGTGGCAGATGGAAAAAGTCATTGTTTCTTGGAGGAATCTCTTCCTCTATAAGAGGATTTACCTCTGTACTGTTTGTAAGATGCCGCCGGCGGTTGTCTGTACGATTGTTGATTCTGGGAGGAGTAACGTTGTTGGCTTTGAAAAGAGTTGTACTGCCGGTACTTCAGACCCTGTGGAACATGTGGAAAACAGCGACTTCATTCTGAGGATCCTCATAAGAAGTGCATTTATTGCCTCTACCCTGAACATCAGGTAAAGGATTGTAAATTTTGCAGGACTTTCTCTCAAAAGACCTTAAAGGACAGAGAGGGGCGTCTCCTTCTGTGGCTCCAGAAGTTGAAGACTATGGATAACCCCCTGTCAGATGTGGAAAGTGTTTCCTCGGTCCGGACTGCTTCATCATTGAAGAGAGCCAGTGAGTCGGAGAAGGTTTCTCCTAAGATTAAGGTGGTGAAGAAACATCATGTTGTTAAGTCCACAGACCTGCCTTCATCTTCAAAAGGGTGGTTCGGGGGTTTGAGGCGATTCGAGGATTTCTTTTTCATCTTCGGCGTCCTCAGTGCCTTCGGTGTCAACATGTTCGGTTTCGGCAGTGGGAACCGCGGGAATACGGAATCCCTCCAGCGCTTTGTCGAACTCCTTCTTTTGGAGGAGTATCACCATTTCTGCCTAGAGGCGTTTTTTTTTTTTCCTCGAGGGCTCTCTTGGCGTTGGTGACCGGAGATTTTCTCTTCTTTGAAGTGGTAGACTCCGAAGTAATGTCTCTAACATGAAGCACCTTTCCTCCTTTTCCTCTTCGAAGACGACCCGAAAGCGTCAGCTGCTCTCTTCATGAGGCTGTTATAGAAGGCGATGTCATCTGGAGGCGATGCCTTCAAGGGATAGCAGCATACCTCCTCTTCTGCGTTAACATTTTCAGTTTCGGCGGTGGGAACCGCGGGAATACGGAATCCCTCGAGCACTTTGTTGAACTCCTTCTTTTGGAGGAGTATCACCATTTCTGCCTAAAGGCGTTTTTTTTTCCCAGACCTCGAGGGCTCTCTCGGCGTTGTTGACCGGAGATTTCCTCTTCTTTGGAGTGGTAGACTGCGAAGTATTTGTTGAGAAAACGTAGGCCTAATATCGGATGATAGTGGATTACTTTTTTGGGGACTAGAAAATATCTAGAGTATACTCCTTTTTTGTTGATGTGACAGGACTTTTTCAATTGCCTTTTTTGCTAATAGAATTTGACATTCGTATATCAATAGTTAGTTTGCAATTCGATGTTGCTTTGGTGGCATAGGTGGCGGATTTGCCTTGCAGTGGATTAAGTAGCTCCTTTAGACCATTTCCAGCTCTGTGCTCTTCCAAGTGAAATGTCACCACTCCCCCTCCAGGATTGGGCAACTGTCGGGGTGGGTGTTAGGGTATCATTGATGTTTGCGTGACAAATTTCTCACTCTGAAACAGGATTTTTTGGGGAGTGGCGTTTTCTTCTCCTGGTACCTCCACTGATACTGTTGCTTCTAGCCTTGCTTTTGATGGAAAGGCCATTTTGATGATGCACCCTCTGTTAGAACACACATTCTTTTGGTCTGTACTGCTTAAAGAACTACTTCTGTTCTTCAAGGGCAACTGCTTTTAGGGTTTATGCTTCAATTTTCATACAGAGCATTTCTCCCTCCATATGCTGCCCAATAAAAGCTGTACCTGAGATGGGCAGGTTGGCAATCTTGAGTTGAACTTTTGTTTTTTAGGTAGACAGTCTCAGCCACAAAGTTATTCTGCGAGAGATCCTATGGCCCTATCTTGTTGCAGAGCTCTGCTGAATCCACTACAGCACCAATATCTTAATTGTATCCCAGAGAGCCTTCATTTACCATTTCTAGTATGTATAATGATCAGTGCTTTGGTAGGTCTGCTAACAAAAACTTAATTCCACAACAATTTCTTTGCGTTATCTTCTCAGTACTGAACTGCTTGCATTCTTGAGATGTGCTGCCACTGTTCTGCACATTTTCTTTCCAGCCATATTAAATCTTTTGCTTTCACTTCAGGAGGAGCAGTTGTTTCAGGAGTTAAAGGATGTTTACACCATAAAGCTGTTACAATGACTGAATCATGCTTTAGATTTACCTCAAGAATGTCATGATCCTGCTGTGATGGGCAGTACTATTTTATTTAAGGGTGAGGTTACTGCCTTATTCGTCACTGAGGGGCGAAACGTCTGCTCTGCCATCTCCAAAAGTCCTGGGACTAAGGCAATAATGGCTTTGGTGCTGCTCTTGGTTGCATTGATTCCAAAATCACAGACACAAATGTCTGAGGCGTTTTAAGTGGTATGTTAAGCTTGCCACTACTTCATGAACAGTGATAATATAATCTGCTGGCGATACTCTGGAGGGAGACTGAGCTGATGATTTAGGGGTATACAAAGATAAATCAGCATTGTTAAATAGAGATCTTGCATTCACAATGAGAGAGTAAAGAGGAATCCTAGTTGCATTCTTCCAAATATAATCACAAACACAAAAGGGCAGCTAGGATAAACTTGCCAGAAAGGACAGTGATGGGGGAAATCCACAGATTTTGGAGTAGACACCTCACCTACTTAATAGTGGCATGCTTCATCAGCACCTATCCACACACTGGTATGGTGGTACAACCAGGGTGGGCTCAACCAGAAAAGGGTGGGAGTTCTTATAAATCATAGGTGGCAAGAATCTAGGTGAGAGATAAAAATATCTCAGAGTAAACCTAGGGAATTTTCCTTTAATAATTAGGCCCCTAGACATAACTAAAAGCAGAGTTTGGGTTGTAATATTGAGGTCCAATTTTTTTTAATTTTTCTAAAAACCCTCTTAAAGCCAACATGTTTTGGCCCGCCTTACAAGCCCACATGGGTGTAGGGCCTTCAGCAGGGCTGGAAGAGTCCCTGCCTATATGAGCAGTCATGCCATGCACAAAAAAAAAAAAAAAGGCCTTAGGCCCTCACCTTGAATGAAGTAAACTTTCCTTCAAAAACATAATGGGTGCAACACATGGTTATTGAGTGCAGGACTGTAACTGACATAACAGTATCATTTATTCAATAGTAAATTATAGAAGCCATTTAGTCCATGGGAGGAGTGAATGGGAACCTTCAACCAGTAAAACAACCCCTGTACTCTATCAGACTGGTGTTTTGAAAAAGATTGATATATAGATATATATGGAACTTTCTCGGTTATTTTGTTTTAGGACTGATACAACTAAATTCCTACTCCGCTTTCCTCATGGGTACCAACACAATCTTAAAGAGAAGCGTTTGCGCTTGTAACAGGTCTTCCAAACAAACTATGGTGCATTTTTTTTATTCTTTTGTAATTTTTATAAATTGTGTACATAGGCTTTTTTAGTTCCTTTTATGAAATCAAGAAATCTTAGTCACTGTGCCCGAGCCTATCATTACCTTCCACAACTGCCAGATGAAGAGACATGTTTCTCTGTAAGCCTATTTCTCCGTGCAGCTGTCCGCTCACATGTCACAATCACTTTTTAAAACGAATCAGTTTTATTTATGTTTTATCTATGGTGTATGCCCAATGGGCTTACTGGTCTTTGTAATCAGTGGGTTATCTGACCTTGCACTTCAGCACTTTTCCAGTTGTAATAAAAGTTACATATTTTGTCGTGTTTTTTAGTGGTACGGCAAATTAGTTTTTTATTGTTGCATTTTGAATTTTATTGTATGTATGGTTGTTTGTCAACAGAACAAAGTTTAATAAACTGGAACATTCATGCTACATTGTAAAACTATAAAGTGGGGGTACATCAAACTACTGCAGAACGACACGTGTGCAAGTACAGAAAGCAGTAAAGGAAAAACATTAAGAAAAAACACGACACTCATACTGCTTACCCTACATTTGGGTGTATTTTCACTATGTAAAACATACAGCCCTAAAGTAACGACTTTGATGCAAAAATTAATCCTAGCTTGTCTTGTACATGAAGGCCATTACAATTTACAAATAATGTAATAATGGCACTTCATTATTTTGTAATACATAGCTTAAATGTCCACCTCTTATTCCACTGTGAATTACTGGCCGAAATATTTCACACTCAGATCAACCTTGCAAAATATAGTGTCACACGTGGAAAATTCTGGTATGAGGTTCCCTCACACATATGCAATTGTATGGCCTTGTGAATTGATTGGTCACATTACATATATTCAGTGATACAGGGATTATGCAACTGCAGCGTTTTCTGCATAATTATGGATTTGCCACATACACCATCTTCTGGTGCACAATCAAAATATTTTAAACAAAAAATTTCAAACAGGGAACTGATCAAAACTTTAAAAAAACAAATGCTGTGACTCACGTTGCTGCATAATGGAAATCCCTTCACAAAGGTCGAATTGTCACCTTTCAGTTGCTTGTTTCAATATTTGAGTGCTAAACATACTAGTGAGGTGAAACCTTTGCCCAAACACTGGTAATGCATACACGTCAAAATAATAAAGTAATACTATGAACACATGCTGCATTAAGCTGCATAATTTAGTTGCCTATGCTATATGGTCTGAGCCTCCCCTGCTGCATAATTCCAGGGGCCCTGCATATATTGCATTTTGTAAATGCCCATAGCACGAGGGCATGCTCTATTCAAATTAGTGGTATTTAATCATGCATTGACACACTTGAAGGTTTATAAAATGTTAAGGCCATTGACTGGCTGGCATACCACACCTTGCATGTGTAAAGCTGGACATTTTTCAGTTGCAGACGTCCGTTATGCGAAAGACGCCTTGGGGAGTAAGAGGTTGACCTGGAAATCCATTCTGCCCGTCGCTTGCCATTGGCTTTGTGGTTTGTAACTCACGTTTTTTTGCTTCCCATTTGCTGGTTTTATTTGCTTGAGGCAGTCCAGGTACAGTTCCTCCAACCCAGTGGTAAAGCTATGTTCACAGTATTCATCCACAAACTCGTTTTTGGTCAACAGGCCTTTAAATCTTGTTCTCATCTCCTCAGATATGCTGGACATTCAAAGACAGAGATCAAATTTCAGGCACTGTCTTCCAAGGGGCTTGTTAGGATACGCCATCGTCAAATGAACATGGAATATCCTTAGTATTTTTTTCTGTTTTTTATAGCGCAAACTCAAGCACTTTACATGAGCACCAGTTGCATTGCACAGACACATTCAGGCGCGGGGAGATTACGGGATTTGACCAGAAAGACTTGAGCCTGCTTCCCCACCACGTTTACAACTAGGTGCATAATAAACCACAGGGAATCCACGTAACAACTTGTGCCTCAGACCAACGAAGCCTGTTGTGAGCAAGGGAATGGACATGTACGGACAGGGGGGGGGGTTTTATATGCCTACATTACCTTTTAAATGTGGTTCAACTTTTTTACTATCATGAAGCTAGACGGAGTGCACGCATCTCCTGTTCCCTCCATTTTTTTTTTGTTTAAATCTGTTTTTATTGATTTTGAATATTCATGAAAGGCAACATACGTTTGGATAGTCATCTATACATAAGATGATCTACCAATAGCTGATGTACATTTCTTGTGCGTGGATGCGGAGCATACCATAGATACCTATGACATCGTTTGTTCAGGAGCAAGCCTGACCTTAGCGCTCAATGCATTTTACAAAGAGCAGAGGTTACAGTTCAATAATAGCGTGTTTTCATTATTACGTTATACAGAGTCCTTCCAGTTCATTCATCATGGGCTTCTGAACAGATGTTATGATTGAGAACAAATAAAAACCCAACAACAACAGCAGCATTGACCGGTACTTGTGTGATTATCCCTCCCACTCCCACTGCCCCCCCCACACCCATCATCCCAATGCTTACTACCAACCTGGTGGTTGCCCCTACTCACTAGCAGCAACTGCATCAACGCTTGGTGTCAATAAGCTTATATGCATATTTGGAATATTACGGCAGTTCACTGACGTCCCTCACTGCTTGCTCACATCCCTCTCTCTCGGGTTGCCCCCCAGGGCCGTCCTCCTCAGTTTGCTGTAAGGCTCGGAGTAGTCCCTCCCATTGGGTTGCTATGGGCTCCTTCCACAGCCCCAGTGTTTCCTCCCTCAGGATGGCGATTCCCTCTGCTTTGGCCCATGCTAAGAGCAAATATCGCAACTCCCGTGTGTGGTGGGTCTTGCGCCTTCCACCATTTAGTTAAAAGCCGCTTGGCGACCACTAGCCCCAAGTCTAAAAACCAGGATGTCACTTTTGTGGCTGGGGTCCTTCTAAAGTGATGCAGTAGGTATACAGTCCATTCAAAGGGTATATCGCGGCCTGTGCATACGTGTAGTAGCCTGCTAATTGTGTGCCAATATGTGCATAGTCTGGGACAACTCCACAGCATGTGTATCAACCTAGCCCCTGGTTCGGCGCATCTGGGACATGCTGCATCTGTACGATGAAAGTACCTGTTAATCATCTCAGGTGTAAGATATGCTCTATGAACAATAAATAATTGTATTTGTCGGAATCTCATGTTTCTAGGTATACATACTGGGCCTTTAAGTATCCTTTCCCACTCCTTGTCTGCCAGTTACGGCGGAGCAGGTCTAGGCTTCTCGCTACATGTGTTCGGAGTGACACCGCAAACCAGCGAACCAGGTGCCTGCCTCGCCCCATGACGTGGAGGTACTGTATGGTAAGGTGTTGGCTCGCTTCTGTGGTTATGTCCCCCCATCTCGCAGTCAGTGTCGCTACCAGTGAGCGGTGTATTAGGAATTGCCCCGGCAGGAGTCCCTCGTCCGCTACCAAGGACTCATATGGTATAAGTGTGCCATCTCGGTATAGATCTCCCAGAGTCCATATGTCGGCCTCCCGCCATTCCGTGAGTGGGTGAGAGTACCCCGGGTCCCCTAGGGGATCCCTCCAACAGTATTGCCGGCGCGTAAGGGACAATAGCCCTAGTGAGATATAGACACCTACAATAGCATTTGTACGTCACTGCTAGAAGCGGCGTTGGTGGTACGGCTTTGGTAGCTGGGTGAAAGAGTGATTATTTGCTCTGAGTGCGGTCACCGTATCTTCGCGGCCACGAGCCAGCGGGCTATCCACTGCAGCTGTGCAGCCAAATAATAGTGTTCAAAACAAGGCACAGCAAGGTCCCCTTGGTCAGTGGGCAAATATAGTTTCACTATTGCCATTCTATGCCAGGCCTCCCCCCAGAGAAAGTCCCTGAGCAGTTTAGCGAGTGTAGTGAAGAAGGCTGCAGGAACATAAAGAGGTAAATTAACGAAGTAATACAGGAGCCGGGGAAGGATCACCATCTTAGCCAGCGCTACCCTGCCAGTGACCGTCAGCGGGAGTGTGCTCCAAAAGCATACCTGCGACTTGATTGCTGTTAAGGCCCTTCCCAGGTTTCCGTCAAACAGGTCTTTCGGTTGGCGGTATATCTGAATCCCCAGGTAGCGGAAGGTGCACTCCCTCCACTGTACCCTTGTACCATTCAGAGTATGTTGTGGCTTCCCTCCTTGAACGTATAAATACAGGACTTGCTAGCATTCACTCAGAGTCCCGAAATGGCGGCAAAGTCCTGCAGTGTATGTGCTAATTGAGCTGGCATGTTTTCTATGTCTTTCACGTAGACCAATAGGTCATCCGCGCATAGCGACACTTGGTGCACCGCATCACCCAGAGGTATTCCATCTCCCATTGTTGCACGTATCGCCGCCGCTAGGGGTTCTATCGCCAGCGCGAACAGTAGGGGTGACAGCAGGCACCCCTGCCTGGTACCCCTATGTACCGGTATGGCATCAGAGATGTATGGCCCTAACCGTACTCGAACTGTGGGGATTTTGTATAATAAGTCAACCATTTGAAGAAATCCCGGGCCTAGTTCATATCGCAGCAACACTGCCGACAGGTAGCCCCATTCTAAGCAATCAAATGCCTTTTCCAGGTCTAACATGAGACATCCCGCTATGGGCCACTTCTGTACGCTGTCCGTCGCCACCCTAAAAACCTCTGCAAGTTCAGTGACGTGCTCCGCATGGGTACAAATCCGTTTTGGTCAGCGTGCACCAATTCGGGGACTGCCAGCACCAATCTTTTCGCTAGTACTTTAGCGAGTATCTTATAGTCCGCGTTGAGTAAAGCCAAGGGCCTATATGAACCTAGGGCTCTGGGGTCCCTGTCTGGCTTTAGCAAGGACACCAGGTATGCTTCACGCATCGAGGGGGGGGGGGGCAATGTGCACTCCTCCAGCACTGTAGTGTAGAGTGTGTGGAGGTGCTGCACCAAAGACTCACGGTAAGCCTTGTAGTATTCGGCAGGCAGGCCATCCGACCCAGGCGTTTTCTCAGACGCCATGGACCCAATCGCCTCCCCAATCTCCTCCAAAGTGAGGGGGCTATTAAGCGTCTCCTGATGTGCTTCTGAGGCTATGGGTAGTCAGACAGATTCTAAAAATCTCTCCAGATCATGACCCGAGCAGCGGCCCCTGGATTGGTACAGTTGTGCGTAGTGGTCTGTCATTACCTTATGTATCTCTCGCTGCGTATACACTAGGGTCCACTCTGATGTGCGTATGGCCCCGATCGGGGTGTGAGTACTCTCTTGCTTTAGTTGCCAGGCGAGTAGGCGGCCTGCCCTATCAGCCGAGGTGTGCATGCGAGCTGTGTAGTTGTGGCACCTCAATCGCTCCAGGAGCTCCGCATGTTGGGCGCGGAGTCTCTCCAGACGGCCCGAGTGCCTGCCTTTGCCTTCTCCTTCACATTCATATTGTAACAGCTGGGATTCTAAGCAGGTAAGTGAGAGCGATAGCTGTTTACGTATGTTCCATGTGGCCCCTAATCGTTACATTGAGGCCATCCCATTCCACCAGTGCATTACTTGCTGTACCTTCATTGAGGTCAAAATATGTGTCCCCAGCGACGAACGGAATTCAGGGTCTTCTAGTGCGGACATTTGGAGGCGGTATGGGGGGACAATAAGCCTCCTAGCGGAGTTGGCTCCACAGAGGATTATGATAGGAGTGCGTCCGCCCTAGATATTCCGATTTCACGACTAGTGGAAGCAGGGATTGGGAGCCCACATTAAGTACCGAATTGAAATCCCCACCCAATAACCAGGGGGTCAAGACTAATGACAACTGCATTAGGAACGATGGCTGGTCTACATTCGGAGCATATATCGATCCCAACAGTATTGATTGACCATTAAGTGTCCCACGTACTAAGGTGTATCTGCCTTCGCGGTCTGTTACCACATCTGCACAGTCAAACGGGATGCCCGCCCTCACCCAGATTAACGTGCCCCTCGCATGAGCTGAGTATACAGTGCCGTACACCTGCACTCTCCAGGGCCTGCGCAATTTGTCTAGTTCCATCTGCGTCATGTGTGTTTCTTGCAATAGGGAAACACCAACCGAGTGCATCTGGAGGTAAGCAAATAAGGAATAGCGTCGCGTGGGTGTGTGCATGCCGCGTATATTCCATGTGATTATGTTAGCTCGTGTCATTGCTAAAGTACTTGGTCATCTGGGGCGTCAGTAGTGGGATGAGTCTTGATGTGTGCGGGCCATGGGTGGGCAGAGGTGCACCAGTCTGCTGCAACAAAAACAGTAAATCAACTTTGAACGTCATAACAGCTGGGGCAAACTCTGCAGAGATGTCCATCCAAACTTCTGTAACAACTTAGAAGTAGAATCTAGTTCAGTATATTGCCTGGTTGGGTTGCGCGTACAGGTAATGCTCTGCCGTGACCACCCGCCCCCCCCAATTCCTGTGCACGAGGTATGCCATCCAGGTAATCGCCTAGGTCAGTGTGCGGAACCAGCGTGGGTTAAGGCTGAGTGCCGCCTTGCGTGTGCCTACTTTCCGCAGTAATATGCGCAGGGTGGCCAGTCATGGGGATAGCAGTCTCCTAGCTGTCGCATATTGAGTTGTGGGCGGTTGTTAACCTATCAGTGCCTCTCCCCCCCCCTCTAGTGCACTTTAAAATACATAAGTTAACAAACAAAGCTCTACTTGCATGAGCTGCCTGCGACAGAGTTCATCACGATAGTGTTCTATCCTATGATGCCATCAGCAGTCTGTGGGGTCACCACTGGTAAGCAGAGGTCTTCAGATACTTCGGTTGATGGGGACGACGAGCCGCTAGCCACTGCTGTGTCTCTTATGTAGGTTTCCAAGCGCTCTCTGCGGTTCCTAGAGTTGCAACCACCTCCAGGAGATCCTGTCGCTCCATTCTGATTTTCTCCAGACTCGGGGCTGCTGTCTCTGATTTTGCATTTTGTAATGTCCCACGCTGCCAATTTCTCCTGCCTGTTGAGTTGTCACCATCCGGGCCCGGGGGGGTCGTGTTCCTGTCCACAACCCTGACTCCTCCAGCCAGTCCCACGCCTCCGCAGGGGAATCAAAGAAGCGGGTCCCCCCCCCTTTCGTTACCACCCTCAGCCTGGCGGGGAATAACAGGGAGTAGAGCAGTTCCAGTTCTCCGAGTTGGCACTTCACTGCCGTATAGTTAGTTCTGCGGCGTTGCACTAGGGCATTGTAGTCTGGAAATAACATAACTTGACTGCCACTCACTTTGAGGCCTTCCATCTTTCAAGTTTCGCGTAACACTGCATCTCTGTCCCTATAGTTGAGAAGTTTAAAAAAGAACAGACGTGGCCTGGCTCCTGGTTGCGGCTTCTGCGTCGGTACACAATGTGCCCTCTCCACTGCAAACTGCGGCGACAGCGTTCCCTGGAGCAATAAGTAGCGCAGCCAGTGTTCAATATATTGCTCTGTATTCCTTCCTTCCTCCCCCTCCAGCAAGCCCACCACGCGTATGTGGTTGCGGCGGGAGCGTCCCTCCGCATCTTCTACTTTATCTTCCAGGGCATGCAGACGATCAATCATGTCTTGCAGCGCGGCTTTGAGGGACAGGCTGAAGTTCCTTGAGTGTCTGGCCATGGACAGTGACTTTTTCGGCCAGTTTACAGTGGTCTGCATGCAGGAGCGTGAAGTCCAAGGTAACTTTATCAATCAGAGTTTCCAGAGAGGTTCTGGTGCAGCACCAATTTTCTCCACTGCTGCAAGCACCGAGTATATTTTGGTTGCCAGGGACGTGGTCGTTGGCTCCATCTCCCCCTCGTCTCATGCGTGGGGGGGGGGGGGGGGTCCAAACTCCCCGTACGTAGCAGCCCTTACTGTATCTTGGCATGCATACAGCCCATCACAAGTTGCTGCGCCGTTGGCATTCACAGCCAGCTGTTAGTGGGGCTGGTTTCGTCTATGGTAGGGCCACAACGTGAAATCTGGAGGGTCTTCCGTCTCAGCCGTGGGTTGCTTGAGCCGTGTCCAGGTCTGTACGCTAGGAGCGGTTGCACTATGTGTGGCGTCTCATTTTTGAAAGCGAGGCTTGTGGCCTTGTAGATCCTATGCGTGGACCTTGCGTCAGCTGCCCTCCAGCAGCGCAGGTCGTCTGGGCTCCCAGTGGGGTGACAGCCGGCAGCGTCTCACAATATTAGGGCATCTTCCTCTTTGTTACCGTCGCTCCTCAGCGTCTTTACCTCGATGGGTCGCAGCAACTTCACAGGGGCTAGGTACAGAGTGCCCCGTCCGCCCCCGCAGCGCGTTATAGCCTCCGCGTCGGCCCTCTGGTCTTGGTGGGCCAGTTTGTGCAGGTCTTGAGGGCCACTGCTGCACTATCGTCCTGGTCAGTTTCAGGGTGTTTCCTCCTCCACGACTTCACCCTCAAGGCGAGTCACCCCCAGAGCTTCACCTGCACCCGTTGTCGCCCGGCTCGTTGGCCTGTTAACTGCCGAGTTCCTGCTTGCAGCTTCAATGGCGTGCCCACACAGCGTCTATTCCCGGCTAGGGGTCCCCCGTTGCCTCTGTCTGCTTCCCGGTCTGATGCGTTGAGCGCAGTTATGGGTTGACATATCTAGGCCTCAGTAACTATGGCAGGATCTGGTTATGTGGCCCTTATTTCCTCTCGCACTGCGGATTCGGTGCAGTCCCTCCCGGGGGCCAGCGCTGCTACGCCCACTCTTGCTGCTGTACTGCTACTACACCAGATATCGCCCCGCTTGTGTGCCGACCCAGTCTCTGGTTGGGCGTTGCATGCACCCTAGCAGTATATCACCCGCCAGGCGCCCCAGTGACAGGGTCTCTCCAGCCCCGACTCATGGTCCGCTGTCTTCAGTTACCTTCTGGTCTCTCAGCGATCCAGGGTAGTCATAACGAGACAGAGGGGATCGCAGCCTACCCCAGCCAGCGTTGCCGGTGGATGTTCCCACAGGTTGGTATACACGGGCGTCCTCACCACCCCAGCCGCTGGAGATCGGATTCATGGCCCTCAAAATGGCACGCGTTGAAGCCGCTTAGCGTCATTTTCTGGTCTGTTGCCGCCAGCAATCTCGGGCCTCCTGTGTCAGCTCGACACCGCTTCTGAGGAATCCCTCGGTAACCCGGTAGGGCCACGGCGAGGGTCCGCCTGTCAGGGGGTAGACTACTCGGGGGCTTGATGGGTATCTTTCCAGGTCCTGCGCGTATGCACGCCACAGTCGCTAGGGGCACGCCACAGTCGCTAGGGGCACAGCAGGGGTTCAGCCGGCTCTCTACTTCGGCAGACCGCCACAGTCTCAGCATGGGCGGCCGCCTCCCACGTTGCACCCCCTCCGTGCGGCCAGTCCGCGCATTGGCTACACCCCTCACCTCAAATGCGGCAGCAGTCAGCAGGACGGCGCCCGCTGGGCCCGTCCCACGCCCTCTTCCAGACCGTCTCCACCAGAAGCCCAGGGGCCCAGAGCTGCCACCTGGGTATTGCTTGTCTCCTCCGCCAGTCGGATGCACCAGAGGTCCGCTGCACCGGAGGTCCAACAATCCAGCCAGTCTTCACCACATCAGCAGCTGCGCCCAGTAAGCACCGGGGGGGGGTTTCACTTGTTCCAGATACTGGTTGCTGCCTCCCGCTGCGCGCTGTCTCCGCACGTCTTCACCGCATGTAGGCCACATTTTACCCCCACAGCCGCGGCTGCAGTCCCAGCCTGCGAAATGTCTCTCAGCAGGTCTGTCCGGCTTCAGCGACCCTTCTCCTCACCGGATCCGCATATTTCCAACGCAGATGGCACAGTTGCAGGATGATTTTGGCAGATAAATAGATGTCTGCCGGAGCGTTAGGAATTAGAGTCCACCATGTTGGTTGGCTGGCTGGAAATACAATTTTTAAAAAGCACTGATAATGCCCGTGATGCTGAAGCAAGCACTGCTGTACAACATGGCAAAAAAAAAAAAAAAAATTGACAAAGGCAATAGATCTCGCATAGGCGAGACCAACTGGCTTTGCCAATGCTCGTTATACTTTGTTGGCAGACTCGTGCCAGTATATATCTAGGTTAGCCCCCTATATTTAAAGCAAACTTCTTTTCTACTGGATGTTTCAAAGTTTACAGAATTTGCTATTTTTGTGTCAATCATTTAGTTTGGTTACTTTTGGGGTCCAAAAGGTACACACTGACAAGAAAAGACAGACTTGCCTTGCTTAATTTTTCCCCCCTCAAAAAGGAAAATATGGTATTTAGCATGCTATTTTCCATCTGTGTCCCATCAACAACTTTGTAAAGCTGCACTGCATTTAAGCATCTACACAGATTTTCAAAATGTAGGGGGAACGGTGTACATGTATAAGAACTGCCGAAATGGAAGGTTCCCGGTTGGCCCCTCTGCAATAGCTAGCTTAGTGAAGCAGTGTGTTCTGATCAGGTTCTTTTTAAATATTTTTAATTCGTTTTTTTGATGCAAAGTTGTCAATAATTGATTATCATCAATAAAGAAGGATAAATCAAAGACAGTTGTCTCCTTTTTGTGGCAGGTCATGGTAAACCATCAGCTCACACTAAGAGTTAAGCCAAATGCAGAAAATACCATCTATGTACCATTCTCATTTTTATAATAATCACCAAAAGGGTTACTGTTTAACCCATCTCATCCTTCCACTGGTCAGAGGTTGGCCAGGCTCTGTGCAAAGATGCAACTCATTGCTGTGCCCCTAATCTGACTTAGACCCTACAAAAGAAAAACCTTTTTCAAAAAAACAATTTCTTGATAGAGTGTTGGGACAAAGGATATGTAGCCTCTCTAGCAAAATCTTGTATGGTATTTTTGCAAATGGATTCCACATTAAAAATAACTAGGAAAACCTTGTCAAAGACTCTTGTAAAATAAAAAATAAAAATTGTCCTCTGTATAGAATTATCAACAAGTTTTTAAAGTTTTAAGAACAAATGACTACATGATCAGCATACTTGGACTATGGTTCTAGGCATGATCCATGGTTCAATACACTTAGAATCTGCATGGGCTTGACCTTTGTCAAGGGTGGGATAAGGAGAAGCATTACGTAGTTTGTGTTGCTTCTTTAGATCTTCCTCTGAACAGAACACAATTATGACACTACAGCTTTTTGAAAAGGTTATCACTTGTGCCATGTGTAGCTCTCTGGAACAGGCGAGTATGGTTGCTGAGAGTATGTTGATGGACTTACAAGACCTATGACGTTTAACTACTGTCCCTCAGACCCACCTCTTTTTTGCATATCAGTTCTGTCCAGCATAAGATCACTAGTATGTGCAATAGGAAATCTAATCCTTTTTGCAAGGATTGACAAATCCTGTGTAGTAAAATTGTAGTCCAACAGACAATTATACCACTCTCCTCATTTAGCCAGTTGAGTAATTTGTTTTGTTACTCTCCCACCTTCGCCGCTCTAGCACCCCACAAAAGGACAGCTACACAGGTCTTGGTTATAATAAATAAAAAAAAAAGACAAAGAATAATAGATGTGCTAAACTCATCGCCATTTTGTCCAACTAGATTCTGAATAAGATCCTAACGAGTTTATATGTTTTCCTTAAAATGCCCTAATTAGCCCTTGAAAACATGTGGTTTTGTAAACATCTGGATTAAAGTATGAAAATACCAATTCATTGTTAACATTAGTGACCTTATTCTTAGATTGCTTTTAAATGCATTTCAACTCACCTGAACCTTTACGAATCTTCCCCAAACCTGTTTTGCGTCATTCATGGCCTACTTACCCAAGAACTATTTCTAATTTCGCCAAACATGCCCAGTTCTTACAGCTACTCCATGCAAGATTCATAATCATTGAAATGCATTTTTTTGATGTGGGGAGGCAACCAATACTGACAGCTGCAGCAAAACAGATAGTTACTGGTGTCTCTGCCCAACCGTTAAAAGATGCAAGAGGGGGCCTAAACAGATATGACACTGCATCGCTGTAGAGACTTAGTCCCAAGCAAACCACCATTTCTCTTATTGGGTCCTAAATCGCACATATGCTTCCAACACCAACTACAAGGGGGGATAAAAAATTAAACCTGAACATCGCATCTAGTGGCTGTATCCAACTGTGGACAACACTCTAAAACCATTATACAAAGAGCTTCCTATCCCCACCACTAAATGACAAGGTGCACAGCATGTGAATCTATAACTGGATTACACTGAAAAACTTAAATCCACACAGAGTATATATTAGTAGCTTGTGCTAGATTCTCCAAGCACCAAAGCTGCGAGGGGCTGCTGAGAAAATGACAACCCATCACACAACTCACATCTTTTTACATCATAAATGCCACCACAATGCTTTAAACCAGCGTAGTGTCTTAGGGCAATTAAAATTTCATTAAAAGAGTTTGCACGGGTCCATTATTTTATTTTTAAATACAGATTTCAATAAAGAGGGCAATGAGGCTGGAGGGAAACGGTAACTGTGAAGTTACCAGTTTTACAAAGATGCTAGGGTCATTTTGTGGGAGTTCTAACGCAATTCGTCACCTCATTCAAATCTTCAAAATAGACTTTATTCTACATTTAGAATTTTAAAAAATTTTTTTTTAAAAAAAAGGAAAATGAAGACCACAAATGCACCACAGTGGAAATACAAAGAATGCTGAACTTCCACAAGTCATTGGTACAGTCCAACACATTTACAGTACGCAAACATGGATCAAATTAAACAAAATAAAAAAGTAAACAATTTATAATTATGTAGATTAAAAAAAGCTATTTAGAGGATCCCTGAAGTTACCTACAGATGACGACGGACGTTTAGTGTTCATCATTATGAGCAAGATGTTCATTTCTGGTTAGTTTAGTGCTTCCTTTGAACACCAAGTATGAAACATTCCCCAAGTCACAACCTAAACAGACAGTATCAGGCAACAGCAGTGAGAAGAATGCACATCATGCCATATATTCACTTTCGCCACACAGGGCATACTCAAGTCATTCTTCGTACGAGGTACAACACAGCAAGACTATTAAACAAATCATGTGCTCTTTCAAACTGCTAAGTGCATTGAGCATACGGAAGTCCAGCTGCTTTCTTATAACATGCCATGCCCTAGGAAAAATGTATATTTTCACCTCTAGACCCCCAAAAGGTAACAATAAGCCTAAACCACTCTCAGGCACCAGCAAATAAAAATAAAAAATAAATTGAAAAGCTTATTCGTTTGCTTCCATCCCAGGCACAAAACCATCAATAATGCAGTGGAGTGTCAAAATGTTAGAACTCCTAGGTTAGTCACTTATCTGCTGGTGGCAACGCTTTGTTAGTGGCACCCACCAATAAGAACATTCTGAGAATATATTCGATGTGCTTTAGCTAAAATTAAACACTAGGGCAACAACAGATAATAACAAAGGTGCTAGATCACACAAACATAGAAATGATGCCACAAGAAGTCATAGCAACTTTCAGCTTAACTTAATCCCAACACACAACCTGCAACAGAAAATTAAACACAATATAATTAACACATCTGGCCACACACTGCCAAGAGACAATAATTCAAGTCTCACAATAAACAAGCTGTTCACCTGGCAGTGGCTTTTGTTTCTTGGCCCCTATACAGCTTTTTCAAGTACACTCACAAGGCATGTGAAAAAGGTATTCAATGTTAAAGTCAAAGTTGTAACAAACAAAAGTGCACAAAATCATGAACCACACCTTAGAGATCCTCAAACAAAAGGAATTTTAGACTTCCATACAGACTGCACACAAAAAAACAGCCCATGTAAGGAAAAGACCTATGTGAACCAATAAATACAGGCACTGCCAGTCAAATAATCACCAGTGCAGACCAAGTAAGGGTCTGTTACAGGGGTGATGCTGCTTTACAATGCAAGATTCCTGGCCTCCCATTCTTTCCACCACAGAAAAGCTTAATGACAGTCTTACAAAGAAGGATGCAGTCAAACTGATGCTTATCCCACAGGTTATCCTTCAACTGCATTTCAGCCACTATTGCAAAAGATATAAAGTGATCCTAAACACAAGTACTTTTTTGTTTCTAAAAAAAAAAAAAAAGTGAAGCTCAGAATTATATTGATGACCTAATCAAACAGACAAAATGCCAAAAACATCAATTAAAATATTTATGGGAACGGAGAGCTATGATCAGCCTCCAAATAAAACACAAGGAAAGAGTCACAATTTTCAGTAGAAGTATGCAGAATTAACATTTAACATATCCGGTCTAATAGGAATTCCCCTCGCATTGTGTAAAAGGCAAAGCATTTCGTAATTAAGGTCCTTGGACAACCAAGTCTCTCAAAGAGACCGTACATAAAAACACAGGAGAGAATAAAGCCCCTAAAGAAAACCTTCAGGAAGCTCTTGACATGAAGAGATGAATCAAAAGGTTAAACATTCACTTCTGACCTAGCACCGTGGAGGCTAAGGTGCTCAAATGGGTGGCAAGGGTAATGGGGCAAAAATTTATGGTTCCATTTAAAAAATAAAAAAGTTACTATTCCACCCAAAGAAAGACACCCACTTTCAAGGGAATAGACTAGGTCAAGCAGAATAGCTTTTGGTTCTGCATAGTCACACTTGCATTTTTTTTTTTTTTTTTAACATTAAACAATACATGCCAAAACCCAATGCCACTGGTTACAAAGGTGGCAGGACTGCCAAGCTGCTTTACTTAAACCCTTCTAAAAAGGGGCACACCTACCGGTACATAGATTAAAGATTGTGTTTCGGGCAGCCATCGTAATTCAGGCACCAGGAAGACACACCATGTGTCTAAATAAACAGATTTAGATTAATATGACTAAAGCAGTACATTTGTGAGAAGTGCTGACGGGATGTGACGTTTGCTCCTTGCAGGGGTGGCTATCTTCACCAAATGGAGTAGCCACCATCTGAACCGCCCACGAAGTAGTTACCCTTCCGCTGTGTCACCACCACATTGGCACCCTGCATAGCTGCCAGCTGGGCTGCATTGGGAGGGACTCCTGGAGGCGGTGGCTGTGTAAACAAGCAAAAAGAAAATCAGTTTAAGCAAAGCATATATATACACACACACACACACACACACACACACACACACACACACACACACACATACAAATAAATACATTTTTCGAAGACACCCTTGCCCAGCTCATTTCAAAGGCTCAAGTACCCTAAGCATGCATATCACAAGCAACTACCAAAATTTGAGAATGTGGTAATCTTCATAGTCGCCCTTTCCACAGTTGATCCGGTCCACATTGCTATTCTGGATGAGAACCCATTAGTGTTAGCTAATTGCATTTTACTGCACAGACACTGGAATTTCACATAAATATCCTCAAAGCGAAAACTGTAGTACAAGGACAACATTCTCCACTCACAAATACACACCAGCAAAAAAGGATTGCTGCAACACATAATTTGCAGCAGGTGAGGGAAATTTTACTTTTCCTAAACACAAAAGGGCCTGTGCTCAACTTAATTCTTAGAAAACAATAGTAAAGCTAGAAACAAGAATTCAGACCCTGGTGCTTTTTGGCTTCTCTACTTAACTCGGTAATCCCAGTCAGCTATGCATTGTTGTCTGTTAAATATACACATGTTTTTCCTGTGTGTATCACCCTGAACAAAAAACGTTTGTGATATTGTTTACTTACCACTCTTTCTACCCAAACCCTAGAAGCAATGCAGGCATTGCGTACTATGGCTATCATAAGCACACATCAAGAAGAGTCCAGAGCAACCATAATTAAAGTATTGATGTACAAAACATAAATATTTATAAGGGTGGGCAGAGATAGCCAGCTTGTTTTATTTGCTTCTTAGCTGGCTTAGTTTAGCTAGAGAAAAGAACTTTAGCTAAATTACTCAGGATAGGACACTACAAACGGTAGGATTAAAACAGCCAAAATTACCATCAACATGCAGCTGGCTATCCGTCTAGACAACATGTCAATGGGAAATATTGTAACTTGACACATAGTTTGAAGACGTACAGCAAGTGGTTGCAGTGCACACACCATGCCAGCTGGACAATTCAATTTTTCTTTAAAATATAGTTCAGTTACTTACAATAGACACCATATAACAAAGTGTAGTGGTGCACTGGTCTACTGATGTTCCTCCCCACAAGAGATAATTGGTTTTTATTAAACCAGTTTAACCATCCAGCAGTTGTGCACAGTGGAGTAATAACTACCCAGCTAGTGTTGCAGTGTCAGTGACCTGCAGATGCATTGAGTTTTTAGGCGTTTAAAATGGCCTAAGTCATTGGTTAGTTAAACTTTTGACTTCTATGGAGGCCCATTTATTCATTAATGGAACTAGTCATTACTGCAACCGAGGGTCCACAGTCTAAGTAATTTCGATGATTTGAACCACAAAAACAACCCACAAAACTACAAAAGCAAATATTCATGACACAAACGCACAACTAATGCAATATTTTAGTTATTTCACAAACAAAATTTTAATGGGAAGGCTGGAGCTTATCTAAATTCAATTAAGGACACCGATCATCCATACTATATCCTGTTTGATTTGTGGTAGCAGCACAAGTGCATCAATCTGATGATACCAACATTTTTAGTGTCCAATTACAAATTCCTTCACAGTTATAGCACTTTAAAGAATGTTCCATTGTACATATTGCTTATTTATTTAAATACACTTGATCACTCTGTTAATACCATTTTATTTTCTAAGTAGTCACAGAATCCCTCTGTAGATATCTCGGACACTCAGGTCCCCGTACCACAGGTTAAGTACCATTGGTTGAAGTAATAAGCAGTTGAAATGCAATACATAACTGAACGCATATTTCAAACTATTTGGAAAATCTTAAGAGCAGCGACCAGTTTAAATATTCTGTAAACTGAACAGATGTGTTCACAAAGCAGAACTATCGCCCTGTACAGAAGTCATTGTGACCAATAAAGGTTAAGCAAATTACCATGGTTTGTAACTTAAGATGGGATACCCAGACTTGTTCTTAATGTTGGTTTCAACATTACTTGTATGCACGTGACCAAATCAGAGCAGTACACAGCCAGCACCTACTGTCTTCTAGCACCAAAAGTCAGTCACTGTTTATTGTTGTTATAGGCAGAGGCAGGCATGGTGTTGCATATTCAGAAGCTAGGACTATAAGGGGCTTCAGTGGCGGCTCTTCTGCTAAGGCAGAGGAGCGTCGCCACACTGCTCAAAAGGAAAAATAATCATTTTATTTTCCCTATTGCAGTCAGCATCAGGGCAGGCCATAGCAGGAGGACGAGTGGGTTGCACTCCCTAAGTGCTTATGACTGTTTGGCCAGCCCTCTTGGGCTGGCCAAACAGTCATGCGCACTTTGCATGTTCCACACCAGGCTGCATTACACAGCCAGGTGAAAAACATGCACAGGCTCCCTGTCCGAGCACCAAACCACAGCACTCAGACCAATCATATTGCAGCATTGTGATTGGTTCTGGGGAGCCTGTGTGCCCAGGTGCTTCCTGCTGCCAGCCGGGACAGGAAGATGAAGAGGACGGAGGAGAGACAGCAGCTGGCCGTTAATCCTCCAAAAGCTGGAAATGGGGAGAGGAGAAAAATATTTTATCTGATGTGCAGTTTGGTTTCCGCCCAAGCGTGGGCACCATAAAACAAACATTAAACCTGATCTTGCTTACACAGAAGCATGTAAAAGCTAGGGGAGGTTCGCTCCATATGGCATTCATAGAACTCTCCAGCACCTTTGATCTGATGGATGGGGAAGGCTTTAGTCAATCACCAGAATTTTTACTCTGACATGTGGCCCGGGAAAACACACTCGCAAGAGAATATACCCTAGGCATGACCGCAATAGTGGAGGTTCAGAATTTAAACTATCTAGGAATAATTGGACACTAATCTAAGTTGAAATAAACTTAACAAAAAGGGCCTCTATATTTGTAGGGGCAGTTGAAGCAATTTAAAATTTTGCATGAAAACTTGGTTATGAACCTATAAAAGTAATTATGTTGTACAAAAGAAAGTCTCCATCGTTGAGCACATATGATGCAGCTTTATGGGGTTACATCAACCCAGGGATTTAGCAATTTTTTTAAAATAAATTCTTAAGCAGGCTACTAGCAACTGCAGGGAGTACTGGAAGCTTTATTATCCATTCAGAAACAGGCCGTGCGGACTTGGAAGAGCTGATTAATATTTCACCTTTATGCTTTTGATTCTCTGGAGTGACCCTTTCTCCATGCAACATTACAAAAACTTGGTATTCCTGCCGGATTCACGGTCTCCATTTCCTTACTATACTGACCCCTCTACCCGCATCCGAATCAATAGCTCCTCTCTGAGTCCTTTGAAATATCTCAAGGCCTCAAGACAGAATTGCCCCCTCTCACCCTTGTTTTTTGCTGTGGACCCCTTAATTAGTCATCTCGAAGAACACCACATTAATCAGGCCTAAAATTTTAAATCTGGACCACTTCTCGTGTTTATGTATGCCGATGACATACTATTTGTCTGGCATCCATCAGACAAGATTTACTGTTTGACTCAACTGGCCACAGGTCGTTAAGCTGGGAAAGAGATGTGCAGTCCAGCCCTTTTGAAATATTTGAGGGAGTATCCAAGGGGTGCGGCCAGAAGATGAAGTGTGCCTCCTGTATCAGGCATGCATTCTTTCTGAGCTTAGCAATTTAGTAAGGTTTTTGCGTTTAGTTTTGGACAGTCACCGCCAGCTCTTATAAGTTATGTAAAGGTGGGACACTGGCGCTTATGTTGATGTTCGTTCTGGGCTACATGTCTTGAATGAGGTGATAATTTTAGACTTATGGCCCGATTCACAGAAGTAAACTCACACGAAAGTCTAACTCTACAACTTTCGGTATTCACAAAGGGCATGCACAAGTAGTAAAAGCCCTTTGTGAATACCAAAAGTAGCAAAGTTAGACTTTCGTCCAACTTCACCTTTGTGAATCGGGCCCATTAGGTTTAGAAACATACTTCTTTTTTTTTTTTAGCTTGTCAGCCTTTTCAGTTCTCGCGCCTAGCGTCGCAGTGCGTAGCACTGCTCGTGCAGCGCGAGACCTCTTGTACGGGCTTTAGAAAGCTAACCACACGCTTGTGCGTGTGGTTTTGCTTTCGCCTGCTGTTATTGGCTTTCGCGTGTTTTTTTATTTTTAACTACAGCACGCGATTGGGCAAAGGCGGGTGCATGGCCCACCTTTGCTCCTCCCATTCCCACTGGTGGCTAGCACGCGCAGCAGCGCACGTTCGCCTCGCTGCCGCGCTCCCTCCCCCCGCTCCTCTGTGGTGCGCGCGCACCACTGTTTAGTTTCATGTTTTTCTTTACTAGTGCACAGGTGCTTTCAGTTTCGTTGCTGTGCAGTTTCCCACATTTATTAACCCTTTAAAATCCTCGTTAGTAACACCAGGGAAGGAGTGGTAAACCCAAAGACACGTGTTCTTGTGAAGGGCCCGAGCACACTGGAACAAACAATGTCTCCGTGAGAGGAGAGTCATTCACCGGAAAGTCACTAACTTTCGGGCTCGGATCCCCTCACACTGCCACTCTGACATGCAGGAGCCGACCCCTGGTCCTCGGAAATGGTCCTAGCGCTTTGAAAAGTAATCTGCAGCGCCACGATAATAATTTCTCATCAAAAGCTGTGTACTTAGGAAGGCTCCAGTTGCCTTTGGGAGCACACACCTTAATGAGACTTGCATTTTCAGCAAATAAACTAGCGTCACCTTTATGTCCTCAGCGTGCGGGAAGGCCCCGTGCAGGGTTGCTGGTAATGGTGCCAAGGATGCACAGAATGCTGTTAGCCGTGCCGGAGACATAGCCAAGATCACACATAGGATCCCTAGGCGCGCTACCATTCCCACGGGAACATGTGATGTTCTTCGGAACACAGGTCATGTTCTCAGGGGGACTGGAATATACAAGTTTATCAGGGACACTGGCTCTGTCTGCAGGGAAACAGGTGGCCTTAATGCAATTATGGCCACAACTGAAGATCTGAGGAGTACAGGTGATGTAATGTGGCCAGGGTCACACGTTGTATCCTCAGTCACAGGGCAGGGTTCTCAAGCACACACAAGATTCCCAGCGTCCAAGTGATGTCCTCAGGGACACAGCTAGTACTGACAGATGTACACGAGTTTCACTGAGGTTGGCCAGCTCAGCAGGAAGCCAGGACATACTTACAAGGACACTGGTGGAACTCCAAGTCACAAGGTGGGATTCTAAGGGGCACGCGCTCTAGAGTCAGAGAAACATACACGAGTCTCAGGGACACAGGCGAAGTACTCAGACACACGAACAATGTTCACAGGCAGGCATTGATTTAAGGGAAACACTAAATGTGCCAAGGTCTCAGGGACACAGAAAATGCTGAGTACTGATTAGTCGGGTAGAAATTTGGGGTTGAAACACGAGCAGGGTCTCTTTGGAGTAGACGGTATTGTAACAAATCACATTTCAGACCCCAATATCTCAATGAGTAATAATCTTTTGCAGTTTTATATAGCGCAAACTCAACTTGAAGGTATCGGTGCACTTTACACGAGCACCAGTTACATTACACAAGGACACATTCCTTTTTGGTAGGCACGGGGAGATTAAGTGATTTGCCCAGAATCGCAGGATGTTGAGCTAACGCGATACTTGAATCTGGCTCCCCAGCTACAAAGTCGGCAGCTCTGGCCATTACGCCACACCCATCTGTAAAAGGAAGTCTGCATTCTCATCAAGGGAAAGGGATTACAAGAGCGGATTGTGTCAGCAGAGTAACACGTGTGGCAGATTTAGATCTGTGTGGTGCAGTTCTTTGAAAAAAATTTTGGGGGGTTTACGCAGATGGAGGGGTCATTTCAATGGGCTCGCGGATCTGCTGCGTTCCAGTGTGCAGTAACCCCCTTAGCCGCTCCAGGTCAGATGCGACCGAGGGGGTGACGGAGGGTTTAGGCGTTTAATTCCTCTATGCCTCTATCCACTACCCCCACTTATGCATCCTGACCACACTGATGCAGCACCATCAAGGCCCCTAATGCTTTCTTGGGATAAGGACCCCCTCTCCGTGGACGCCCCTGCCATGGGTGGCCTTTGCCTACCCCTTCTAATGACCCTTCTCTCTCTCTCAGACTCCTCTCTGCCCTTGTTCCCGTTCACTTTATTTGTAAATCAGTGCTAAGTAAATGGTGTCCCCGGCGAGAACTCTCCTCACCGACCAACCTCCACCCATCTTCACTGTGAGAGGAGTTCATGCCTTCTCCCACCTTGGTCATAAATCGAATAAGACTTTCTCACTGACAGCAACCGAGGTTTAGAAACCACCTGTGGAAGGCTTATTAAAAAAAAAAAACAATAATAATGCTTTCAGAAACTGTATTTTTGCCAGATACATTCTACACAGTGGTGGTTGGCACGCATTGTTGTGTGACAGCGCATGGAGTACCAGAAGAAGCTAAGCAGGAAAAGGTATGAGACACCCCTTCTGGTTGGCCAGCCCATGGTTGCTAAAACAGGCCCCCTTCACCAGCTTCACTGAGGGAATTCCGATTGGTCATTTCATGGATTGGGCTTGGTTGGTTATAAAGGACACATAGTAAATGAAAAAGCTTCATCAGAATTTAATATAAATGTTTATTTTCCTTTTATGCAGTTTTTATACCACAGATCAGGCCCAGTAAGAACATCAGGGTGTTGTACAATCCAAAAGATAGTGAAGGGTAACATAAGATTTAAACAAGCATTTGAAATGCAATAGGTCACACATTTGCAAGAGTTGAGCTATTGGCATTGTAATTGACAATGCGTTTTATTTATGTGTTTTTTTAAAACAGATAAAAGGCAGTGTCATTTACAGCGCCAATAGCTCAAACTCTCGCAAATGCGAGACCTATTGCATTGTACATGCTTGTTTTAGTTTGGCACGAAGATAGTGTACATTAGCCCCCTCTGTTGTAACTCCATTTTTTTTTCACAGCAGTAGAACAAAAACTGCACTGTCAATTTTTGTCTGTGGAGAAACACATTGCGTTACTGCTTAAAGCACGCACTGATGGAGGCTTATCAGGGTTATCGTTAGAAGTGCAGACCTTTAAAATTTTTGGGTGACTTTTGTAGGCCTGAAGCTTTTCTTGCTACATTTATATTTATTGTGCTTTTTACCATCCAGAAATTTTTTATTTGTGCAGTTTACCCGAGAAAACACGCACACGTCATTTTCATCTTGTTATAATGAAACCCATGAGAATGAATGCTTCCAGCTATCTTTTTTGAATACATCTTCCCCCATACCAACTCCCTCCATGCAGTTTGCGCTCTTGCACTGTGCTTCTGACTCACCAGGCATTGCTCTCTCTCTATCCGAGACCCATTGACTTTGGCACGGCTTGTTTTGCTATGGCACAAATAATCCCTGCTTGGTAATTCTGAGGGCATGAAGACTGTGGCACCAGAAGAAAATACAGAGAGCAGTTCTGGTCACAATGTGGCACCTCTTCACTCTTCCCCTTCTTCTCTCACCCCAGATTCCACTCCTCCCAACGGCTGAGAGCCAAAAAGCCTGCATTTTTTCCAGCCAGTGCGATTTGAAGGCAAAGGAGTTCACTATTCGCCCATTGTCTTAGTCTTGAAAATTCACATGGCTCAGACCCATTACACAAATTTTCCCTCCGCCAGATCATAGAAAGTAAGTGGGTATATCAGTTCAACATGTTCATTGACATCCCTCTGGTTTTAGCGTTTGACTGATGTGTTCCCAACCTTTCTGGAAATCAGCTGGCGATTGCATAATTGAGGTCGACACTCTGCCACCAACCCCAGGAAATAATAGGGTTGAAACGGGTCAAGAGAAATGGCAAAGACCAGGCATGGTTTAGCATACATAGTAATTAAGTGCACATAGTAATATGAGAATCCAATCCTGGCCTTTTCACTTGTACACATGTGCTTTCTCACAAACCACACTACCTACTTGTGGCTTATTTTCGTTATCAGTCAGCATTTAGAACAAAAGTGAGGGGGGGGGAGCATAGACGCTTGCATGCATAAGGGAGCTACTTAACTAAAGTTGCATATACGTTCCTTCTTCAAACTAGCACACTTAGTAAAAAATATTAGCTGTTGTGTGTTAAGCAGTAGGTATTTTGTGTTTGTTTTGTTGGTTCCATCCTACACCTTCCACAAGCTCTGTGCAAGTGCTTAGAGGTAGCTTGGAACTGGATTTGCTTTTTACAGCCAAATATACATCATTAAAGTGTTGGAACCAAGCCACAGCTTTTTCTCATGAGTAAGTCGTCCTTTTGTCTGGAATTGATTAATGTACATTACAGGCGATTCATAAGATAGGAAGCTTATATATATATATATATAAGCTTTTGAGATTCACATGGGCATAAACTTACACAACTGCAATGCACCTTAATCATATTTAAATTTTGACTTAGACCCTAAAAGTTATCATAGCGGCACGCGTGCACACAGAGAGGACATGCTTCGATTCTAGACTTATCATGCAATCGAAAATTATGTTTTTTTAATTGACTGTTAGAAATGGGATTTTTGGTATGCTAGGGCATGTGCCAAAGCCAGGCAGAAACCACCACTCTAGTCAGGATAAGGGAGTTACATTCCTAAAATAACCCTTGCTCACCCCCTTGGTAGCTTGGAACGAGCAGTCAGGCTTTTCTTAGAGGCAGTGTGTAAAGCATTTGCACATAACAGTAACAGTGTAAGCACAACAAAAGGACACCACACCAGTTTAGAAAAATATCCAATATTTTTATATACTTAAGACAAGACCCAAAACGATAAAAATCCACAATACAGTACTTAGAAATCTTCAGTTATCAAAATGTGCTTGAAAAACAGTTCCTTGATGTCGATAGCTCCATCCGGGGCTATCACAGCATCGTGAACAAACAAATCCAAACAGTTCTGGCTGACCGCGGCGTCGCAGGCCAGCTACGGTGTCGGGAGCACCCGCAAACAGTACCTTTTAAAAATGCAGGGAGTCGGCGACCACTCGTTGAGCTTCCGGAAGCACGGCGTCCGTAGGCGTCGGTTCCGGAGTCGTCAGGGCCCTCGAAGTCACACGTGTTGCAGATCGAACTCCTCTCTGTTGGAGTCAGGAGCACTGGCTGCGGTGCGGCGCCCTCAGGTCGCGGTGCAAGCAGCGGCTCGGTGGCGACATTAGATGGCGTCGTCTGTGAGACCAGGGTCGCGGTGCAAAGTGAATGCGGTGCTAGTCGCGGTGCTGGCAGGTCGCAGTGCAAGCGGCGGCGTTGCTGAAGCGCTGCCATCTGCTGACGAACGGGAGTCAATGGCACCGGCAGGCCAAGGCTGCGGTGCAGGATGAGGGCGGTGCGTCGTTTAACTTTGAGCGGTGCCCTCAAACCACGGTGCAAGCAGCGGCAGAGATTTTGGCGTGGAGCGGCATCGTCGGGGATACCAAGGCGTCGTCGCGAGGCGGTGCGACCAGGGTCGCGGTGCCTTCAGGACACAGAGTCGGCAGCGGGTTGCTTTTTCTTCTGTTGCAGCACAAAACACAGTCCACAGGGCCGAGGGCAGAAGAACTTGAAGTCTTTGCTGTTCCTGAGACTTCTTGAACAGGGGGCAACTCTACCTCAAGCCCTTGGAGAAACTCACAAAAGTAGATTGCAGAAAGTCCAGTCCAGTCCTTTCACTGCCCAAGACCGAAGCAGCCACTGCAGGCCAACACAGCAAAGCACACAGCAAAGTGTTAGTTCCTCCTCATAGCTTCTCCAGCTCTTTTTCTTGGCAGTCTTCTTGGTCCAAAAGAGTTCTAAAAGTCAGGGGTCGGTGCCCACATATTTATATCCCAAAATCCTTTGATCTCTTAGGCAGAGAGAGTGTCTGTGCCCAGCCAGAACCAGTTCTGCCTTCTCTGGTGTGACTTCCTTGCAGGAGGTGGCGACGGCATGGTCCGAGGCAGACCAGGCCCTTTGAGGTGCAAGGAAATCTCCTCCCCCTTCCCCAATTGCAGCCCAGGTCTATTCAGCCCTTTCCTGACCCACCTAGACTATCTGGAGCCACTCCTGCTCCCCAGCCTTCTGTCACCCAAAACCCAGACAGGCAATGCACATTCCAGCAGAGGGACACGGGATGACTGAGCAAGAAAATACCTACTTTCTAAAAGTGGTATTTTCAAACACAGAATGTAAAAATCACCTTCACTAAGAGATGCAGCTTTAGATTCTGAGTTCATGCATACTAATCTATTTTCCTACCCAATTCCCCGGGCCAGTTATGTCTATAAGATGTTATAAACAAACTCCCCATTCGGTCCTATGGGGAACAGGCATCCTTGCAATAGTGAAAAACGAAATAGTGAATTACAGCCTATCAGGACATGCCACACACACCAGGGCATGTCCTACCTTTCACATACACTGCACCCTGCCCACAGGGGTACCTTGGGCCTACCTGAGGGGCGACTGACATGTAAGGGAAGGTTAGGGCCTGGCAAGTGGGTGCACTTGCCAAGTCGACATGGCAGTACCAGACTGCACACAGGATCTGCAATGGCAGGCCAGAGTTACCTTTTACAGGCTGTTTGTGTGGGTGGCACAATCCAGTGCTGCAGCCCACCAACAGCATTTGATTTACAGGCCCTGGCACATGCAGTGCACTTTACTAGGGACTGACACAAATCAAAGAGGCCAATCATGGAAACACCAAGCCACAACACAATTTACCACAGGAGCACTTGCACTTTACCACCGATCAGTGAGAAAAGTGCGCAGAAACACTACGCCAGCAAAAACAGAGTCAAAACCGGGAGGTCAGAAAGCAAAAACTCAGGGGAAACATGCCAAAAGATGCCAAGTCTAACACTGTGCCAAGTGGCTTCCACCATATTGGATCGGTAAATAAAAATATAATAAAATGACACATGCATCATTCAATTGGTGCGCACATGCATGGTGATGTGCTTGTATACATCACACATACATGCGCATACTGAACAACATTGGCATTAATAGCGTTAGCAATATGACGTGCATGTCACGACATTTTTTCTTTTACTTTTTTTTAGTTGCAGATGGTGTACAGCATTAGTAAAATGCATTGGCAATAGGTTCCAAAGGCAAGACCGCTTGACTTTTTTTATTTTTATACAGGAATGTATTTCTTTAGCACTGTTTTTTATTTTAGGTCTTTTAACTTAAGCTGTTTTATGTAACAAAATTTTATGGCTATTTGCTTAATAAAAGCTTTTGATGTTGAAGAGAAGCAATATGTAGAATGAGATAGATGGACTCAAGATTCACATATATGGTTTAAACTATTCATTCAACTTGTATACCACCATCTTACCTCTTGGTAAACCACAAGGCATCCTTGATAGCCTTTGCTTACTCAGGTAATTTTAAATAAATACATTGGAATACATTACAAATATCTTCAATTTACACAACTGGTGAGTTGCTCAAGTTCTAAAATGTTTAAGATGGAGGCACAATAAGTTCATTTCTTAACAAAACAGATACGCTCTGCAAAGTATAGGCAGTCCCAGTTAACCAGAATTTATCTTATACTTACAGGGATGCTGGCTGACGCGCCCGCACCAAACCGAGCCCCAGCATCGTACCCACCATCAACAAGGACTGTGGAGCCTGGTGGGTAGACTGCTCCGATTGGATAATAAGCCATGGGCATGGACTGCCCCATGGGGCCAACAGGCATTGGCTGCGCCATAGGAAGATACAACGAAGTACCAGGATATTGTTGAGACATGTGAGCGATGTTTGGCGCAGGTTGAGGCATATAGCCATGGCGAAAAAGCTGTGAATGAGACAAATATATTTGTTAAACACCAACTTGAGAACCAACCAGCCAAAATGTTGTGCTAAGAAGCCAGCGTATGATTAATTTACGTTCACATCTGTATCAACGGTTAAAAGATGTCTGGAAAATATGCCCAAATCCATGAAACTGAAGTTGGACATATGTTTCAGGTCACTGCCATCTAGCTAGATAAAGTTGCACAGCCCATTTTTTATATTTAAGCAAGATTGGGTCTAGTCTGGATGCTGCTCTTCTCACAGATGTAACATCACACATGCAGGACAATGGATTTTTTTTTTTTTTTAGTTGAAACACTGGGCAGAGGATATCTCCAAAGAAACAAACATCTGTCATGGTAGATTAGGTGCTTTCGACCAGTTCAATCAAATGTTTAATATACATTTCTGACTTTTGAGGAGAGGCAATTGAGATGGGTGAAGCTACGTTTAATACCATGTGGCAATTGCACACGGAGAGAACACCAGGATGTTTGGCTTATAAAATGAATCTACTATGAAACTGTTAATTTTATGCCACTTTTATGGCAAAATTATGAGAAACATTTTTACGTTTCAGCGTAGGTAACAAAAAAATAAAAATGGCACTGTCCACTAAACAACAGCCACTAAATAGATACAAGTCCATTAAATGGTTCTCTGTTAAAGTTGGGCAATAGATGGGACTCTGCCGGGAGTGGACAGCCCTCTTGAAAGTAGGGTTTAAACCTTGCCAGCAACACACAACTGAACCTACAATCATGTGTATGGGGCAAGACTACATGTTTGCTGTAACCGAGCAAGTCTACAATCCAAGCAAGATCTTCTGAGGGAGAGTAGCCCTTCGAGATTTTTTTTTTAGTCCACACCCAAGCAATGATGAACATTCAGTTAAAAAAAAAAAAGTGATTGAACTATACTTGATGTAGTCTAAATCCAATATCAATTCTTTTATTTGATAACAAAGATGTTAAAATAAGTTGTCGAAAACAATGAGCAAGTCCATACCAAAGTCTAACAACAAAAGGTCCTCTGTATGGAAATACAAGCTTACACTTCAGTACAGGTGGTGGTTTTTGGAGGCCACTTACCTCGGAGTAAGCTGGAGGTGCATCAGTGTAAGGAGGAGCCTGAGGAAGATGCATGGACTGTGGGTACACAGGGGGTGCATTGGGTGGCTGGCCTGGATAACCAGGCTGTGACTGATACTGACCTAAAGGAAACGGAAGAAAAAGCAACAGTTTAGGTTTTCTGATATTTATATAAACTTGCAACATTTACAGATTTTTGCATAGTGAGACAGTGGCAGCTTAGGGTCATTTTGGAACTCTGATGTACTAAACCAGTTATGGTATTTCAGACTTAACTACTCCGTAGAACTTTACAAAGTAGACACAAAGAATCAATTTTCAGTATTTAGGTATTTGTAGTAAAAAGAAAGGTAGTGATCTGAAAGATAGATAAAATAGTCCTGACCTAGGTTTGCTCCAGAGTTTAGGACACTGGGCTCTTAGAGGCCATATGCCACGATTTGGGCAATTAAACCTGCTTTATTTATGATTGGAGTCACTGATAAGGTTTCCACATGAGGATGGTGAACAACCATTAAGGGAGGCGGCCTCAGCTTAAGAGGTAAGATACTAATGGCAACATCTGGTCATGCACGAAGTTATGTAGCCATCTAAAAACTGCAGGTAAAGGAAAAAAAAAAAAAAGTTATTTATACCTTCTGTAACAATATTTCTGATACATACTCTTCCTACAGGCACATTTCTAACCTTTCAAAAATCTGACTGCGTTAGACTGAAACCAAAAAAACTTTTCCAAAATACTTGAGGATCAAGGGTTGAGGCTGCCTGCTGCAATGAACCTCTATGTTGCCTCTACGGTTCGTAGTGATTCTGTTTCATGCCACGTTGTGAACGCACTGAAGTCTGGTGCTACACTGGTGGCACTCTAGACCTAGAAGCCAAGAAAGGATTTACACCAAGGACAAGGATTTGAGCTTTGGAAAAATACAAGCTTTCATAAAAAGGTGATTCAAATCTACCATCCATTTTACCATTAAAAAAAAAAAAAAAATGAAAAACATTAGAAATTATCAGTAACTGATTGCTTAAGAAAGATGATTGATAAAATATAGGAAAGAACAGAAAGACAAAAAGGAAAGGTTAAAAAAAAAGCAAAAAGAAAGGTAAGAAAAATTATAAAGAATGAAGGTAATTAAGAAAAGAAAGAAAAAAGGGAAGAGGAAAAAGCAGAAAAGAAAAAAGTAGGAAGGCAAAAAGGAAAGAAAGAAATTGGAAGGAAAGAGGGTACTTAGTATAAAGAAATATTGGATACTAAAAGCCAAGTTACACACCCCACCTATATTTCAATGAAAATACAGCAAATTAAACACCATAAAATGTGTTTTTTTCCTGGGCAAAGTTGATCAAAGAACCATTGGTGAAAGAGTCCAGGAATGCCATGAAATAGCAGCAGTCCACTTCAAACAGAATTTACAACAGCGTTGGAAGGATATAGGAACTGATAAAGCTGAAATACGTCATGGGCTCACTTCAAATGTGTCCTACGATCACATCCGGCAACACTGGTACTAAAGGAAACTCCTTGTGTGTGGATGTGCACCTTGTGAAAGAGAAAAATGCACTGCAGCCACTAAAAGTGACTTTAACCAGAGGATTAAGTAATTATGCTGACCCACTTCACTGTGCTGTATGCTGTAGTGGGTGGAAGCAAAATGGGAATGACAACAGACCAATGGGTGAAAAAGGTGGCCTAAAGCCCCATTAAGTAATATTATACATATTATTTTAGTAAAAATCAAAAGGTCTTGGCTAAAGCCAGACCTAAGAGTGATGACGCAGTCACATGTCACACCACTTACACATGCATGCGTGATAATCATGTATATGTATCAGAAAGCATATGAGCAGAATGACTCCTGTGCCTTTTTTTTAATTTACTGTTCCAAGAAGGATCTTGCTTTTCTGACCTATTGGTTTTGCCAGTGCTTTTTGAACCGTTACTCCCATGCTCGAGAACCTGACCCGAACACCACTAGTAGAGCGGAAGAAACCATCTTTATCTTTGAGCTGCCATCCCCACAAGTGGTTCTCTTTAGCTGAGACAGCAGCCACAGTCTCCTACCAGAAGCATGGAAAGGCCCCAAGACTGCAGCAGATCTCTTTAAATCGGACCCAAGTATCTGGGTAACCTGCATGAATGCTGTAACTAATAATTTCGGTTGGTGCAGCAATACCTGCCACTAGGAAAGGGGTACAGATAGTCCCAGTCATTACAAAAGGAAGTCTGAATATTCCCTCAAACTATCGACGAATCAGTCTTCTTGACCATTTGCAAAAGGAATTTTGTAAACAGGCCCTGGAAAGATTACTAGAACGGATTGATGAAAATCATATTCTTGCTCACCTTCAGGCGGGATTATGATCTAAATCCAGTTCCATTAACCAGGTTTTCCACACCCTTATGGTCAAGTTGAAGACTGGACGTGGGGGCTCTTTGCTGCACTCATTGAGACAGACACATGTGGTCTCCCTATACGCAGACGATGCTCTGATAGATCGGAGGCAGACAGAATATTCTGCACTGATACTCCTGAACGTGATGGGAGAAATATCAGGACTCCACGTTAATCAAGCGAAATCCAAAATGTTTCCACAGGGTGGGCTGGCGTTCTGATTGGGGCAATTCCACAGGTGGGGCTCCCCTGGGAACTGGCACATACAGAAGTACTTGGATCTTTATATCAGGACGGTGGTCGAGGGGCTGTGCACAGCAGTACGATTTTGGAAAGTCCCCCCCCCCCCCCGCCGTCATTGATGGGTAGGGTAGCCACAGTTAACATTATCATGCTTCCTTAGTGCCTCCATGCCTTGCAGAGCACACTAAATTACGACTCCCAGACATCTTTAGGAGTATAGCCTTATATTTGAACTGTTGTGGGCAGAAAAGCAAAAAAAGCAATGGATTGTCCATGCATAAAAGAACTTGGGTTCGGGGCGTGGACTAGAGGTCCCCCACAAGGAGCTGTACTATATGGCAGCAAACGGTTAACCAACATCCTACTGGAACGCAGTGCTACAAAACCTTAAGAGTCACCAGTAGGTCTGTACAGCCCACAAAGCAACAGGTACTGCAAAGGTTCATCTCTTCTCCTTCTGATAAGAAACTTTCGACAAAGGTTGTGTTGCTTGGCCTACTGTTAACAAAACAACTATAAAATGGTTGGGGCAGAACCCTGAGATATGTAGACTGGCTCAGAGGTTTCCAAATGGGCGATAGCTAAAGAAATACGAATCAAACATGTCCGCAGAGATGAAAAGCAAGAAGAGGACTAGTGGACATGGGCAACCATGCTTACTGATTTAAGAGAACCTTAAAAAGGTGTCCACTGGGGAGCCAACATTATGATGTGCCCGACATCCGCTAGAACATTAGGACAGAGGATGGTAGATTGAGACCTGACGACAGTTGGGACAGGGCCATGGTAACTTGCCTACACCCCTTACGAAGTTACAATTTTCTTCTCTTCAAGGGACCTATACCCTAGCAGGGTTAGGAAGAGTGGGGAGCTGGAGATTGGTTCAAAGGTTGCGCTAAGAATTACATTATAATGTCAAAAGGAGAAGAATCCTTCATTAATTATGTCACATTGTTACACACTCTGGGTCGTAAAATTAAAGTCAAAGGGCCTCGATAGTTCGGATCGCAGGGAGATGTGTGTACTTGACGCAGAGGTTCTAAGTCCCGTAAAGGGAAAACCCTGTATTGCAGAGTCGTGCACTGAAGAACCAACCACTGGATGTTCGTTGAAAAGGCAACTAAACTCTTAACCAGTCGGTACCATGCATGGTAAGTGAGCATAGCCTTGTCTGTCAGAATGAAAAGCAGATATACAGACTGAACGGGGCTTTGCGTAAAGATCATGCTGCAGAGGGTTAATAAGCACGGTCAGCGGCATCTAGTAGTGACATAAAGGGCAGCAGAGAACTACTGCGCAAGCCAAATGACGGTACGGTCAGGTCAGCAAGAGGCACCGCACACACACCTTACTTTCTAAATACTACCGATGGCAAAGATTAAAAACCCCATCTGTTTAAATAAGGCGAAAAAAAAAAAAATCAACGGGCGACACACGCTCATTATGATCGACGATAACGTACAGCTCACCCCCACCAGATCTTAGATCGATGCTCCCAGCACAGCGTATTGTAGACTCCAGGAAAAAAAAATATAAGAATTAAGGCCAGTGTCCTAGTGTAATCATCAAGCAAGTCTTTAATACAGATTTATACAAGTCAGAACTGCCCTCTAATATGCGATAATTGATGTAATATCCCAATGCCTAAGAATGTATAGACATAGAGCTGCACACAGATCGTCCATTGACACTAGAAACAATATGCCCAGATGGGGGGGGGGGAGGAGGAGATTAATTTCTAACTGATTAGGAAGAGTTTCGAACATACAGCGCCGACACCGTATTTCAATTTGCTTTTAGAGTTCGCACCACACCATTTCGCGGGTTCTCAAAAGACCGCAGAGTGCGGAGGCCCCGCCCAATGCCTGCGACAGCCTTGCTTTGGCCGGGAATAAACGCGCCCGCCTCCAAACCTGCTGCAGTACTTCCCCATAGTGAAGTCCGGGCACTAAACGGTATCAGTGGGTCCCAACACGAGCACCCAGTGCCGCCCCCACTCCGTTGCTTCAAGCCCCGCCCCTTCGGTACGACGCCATACCTTTATTGTTCATGTTGACACGTACGCTCCCCACTTCGTGTACTGTGCTTCCCTTTCCTGAGGTTTTTCGCTTCCTGACACTCGGTATCTTTCTCTCACTTGTTTCCGCTCGTTCGCCGCCTTTGTCTCTCTTCCGGTTTTGTGATTAACTTCCTTGTTGTGAAGCTGCCGTTATATATACCGTCTACGTCACCACCGTGACGTCTTGACGCTGTGAAGCAACGTGTATTATTAAGCGCCGTCTCCCGAACAAAACCATCTGTCTTTTTTTTTTAGTTGGGTAAGCGCAAATTTGTGCCACGAGCTACTAAAAGGACATACTAGCGAAATTAGATCTTTGACTGCAAGCGCCGTTAGCAAACTAACCATACATTATTTTTTTAATACAATATTGATTCAGACTACTGCTAGGTATTTATGAAAAACTGAAAAAATAACTGTCTTAAACCAATGCAATAATCATAAATGTTTAAAGAGTCTGATCGTTAATATTGACGCGTATTCTATTCTAAAGATTCCCGTAGGTTGAACTTGTACGGTTCCTTTTCCAAAATGGAGGCGCTTCTTATTTCATCTAAGGGAGACGAGTAAGCTTATGGTCTAAAAAAAAAAAAGGTACGTCTCTTTTCTATGTTTCTGATGCCTAGCAACTGACAGCTGTAAACATGGCAGTCATGTTGGTACAGAGAAAAGCAAGAGTGTCTTAAAATGGTGTTTCCTCGCATTGCGAGAACCCCAGTCTGCATTAATTTCCGTTATTCAGAAGCAAAATAATGCATTCTAAATTCTTAAAGGTGACGAGCATTACCACATATTGTCGTATATGCGAACTGGTTTATAGTTCAGAAACTACAACGTGGAGAAATCACTCTTATTGGAAATAACAGTTACAGATAAACAGCATATTATCTATTCTTTTTCCTCTGCAGCCCCCATAAACAAATGTTGACAGGAAACGATTTAGCATCATCTGTTTGAAAGGAACTTCTATATGGAAAGTACTGCTGCAGCTAAGTCCAGCAGATCATGTTTTCATCACACGTTCTCAGCACAGAACTTATCTTCAATCCCTCGATCACCAAACCTCTGGTATTTACAGGGAACTCTGAAGCAGCATAATTCTTCATTTGGGACAAATAATAACAGTGGGAATTTGGGGGGCAGCCGACCACAGAGAGGTCTGACCCCCGGGTAATTTGGAGAAGTGGAGCAGTGCGACAACTGCTCACGGGTTGTGCAAATTTTCGGCAATTTTTGTAGCGCCCAGGGTATATAGCCAGGTATTTTGTCGGTACCAGCCACCATTTTGTCCTGGTGATTCAGTGGCTGGTACCTTGCTAGTGGTAGTTTTTGCGGTTGCAGAGTAAGTGTTTGTTGTGGTCAGGCAGGCGTAGGTTAACGTAGTTAGTGCAAGATATCATATTAATATTACAGAGGTGATTATTAGGGCATACCAGGATGCAGACTTCGCTTACAAACAAGATTTGTTTTTATTTTTGCACTTTTATATAACGCAAACTCGACCCAAACGTATCAGAGCACTTTACATGAGCACCAGTTGCATTCCTGACGGACACATTCATTTTTAGGCACAGGGAGATTAAGTGATTTGCCCTGAATCACATGATGTTTGAGCCTCCCGCCAGACTCGAACCTGGTTCCCTAGCTTCAAAGTCAGCCGCTCTAGCCGCTAAGCCGCACCCTCTCCCACAGGAGATTTGAGAGGGAGTTGTGCATTCCTTGCGGCTACTAGAGGCTGCAGGGCCTTTGAACCTGGTAGCGGAGGGGACGCTGCAGCGTAGCGGTCGCCCCATGAGCTAGGCTGCGGAGTTGGTCGCTGTGGCGGTCATGGCATTTCCTTCTCTGCGCTGGGCCACCAATCATGTCGTCACACAAGTAGGAAAACGGGGCCGCTCCTGTGTTTGGAAAGCGCCCCCTGGTGCAGCAGTGACTTCAAAGCAGACAGCGGGAGGTTCGAAGCACCTGGTGGTCACATGTAAGGGGCAACCAGTGAGTGAGGCAGCCCCTTCTAGAAGCGCTGGCAGTCCGGACGGGCCCGAAGCCTTCTCTGCAATGAGCGAGGCCTCACGTTCAATAAAAAAAGCGGGGCCGCTGCGTGCGCGGCCCCATAGAAGGAGAGGGAGGGAAGGAGCACCTGGCGTGCAGGCCGGGGAGGCCACTCTGGTTCGCACGGGTTACTAATGGAGGAGGGAGGGGCTGGGAGGGATAAGCTTTTAGAGAAATGGATTGGGTATGGCCAGAGCAGGGAGATAGAGGAGCAGGAGGTAGACTTTAGGCAGGTCTACCAACAACTGATACTTGAGGGTGGGGACACCCAAGGGATGGACATTGATATGGAGGAGGAGGCAGATATGTCTGAGGCAACAAGAGACAAATAGAACCTCATTGATTGGGATAGTGGCAGCTGGCCAAACAGGGCACCGGCAAGGGCGAGGGCGATATGGCCCCTCAGAGAGCAGAAGAGAGAAGGCATTATGGCACATGCACATGTGCGAGGTGACGCCCCTTTCATGGTGGGTGCAGGGAGTCAGAGGGGGGGAGCGGGCCCCCATTAGGGGGCCCCGCCTACAATAATGGCTGCAGAGTTGAGTTGTAGTGAGGAGGAAGGGGAAAACTAAAGGGGTAATATAAGGGATATATTTGGGCCCCAGGCACGTTAACAGCTAGTGGGTGACGATGCCAGGCCACAGTTGATAGTATATGGTAGATCAGACCAGGGGAGCTCGGGCAAGGAGGGAGGAGAGGCGAGGCAGGGGACTTGGCAAGTAAGCATGGAAGATATGTCTGGGCGGAGTGCAGATGAGTGTGGGGGGGGTTTCAGTCTTGGATGCGTATCAGCACACTGGGCCTGTCTTCTATTTCCACAGGTAATCACGGAGTCAATGGTAGCAGACTCGGGAGAACTTAGTATGACTCTTTGGCCCGAGATGAAGAGAAGGCTCGGTCTCGTGCGACTAGCTGGAATGTGTAAATGGACCTCGAGATCCTTGCCCCACGAAAGTCTGGCATGACTTCAGCGGTGCAGTGGGCGGGAGGGTGGAGTGCAACCACGATGGTCATACTATAACAAGCATTTGCAATGCAATAGGTCTCGCATTTACGACTGTTTGAGCTATTGCATTGCAAATGCTTTTTTTTGTAAAAGCGCCCCATGTCGCACTTTCACTTTAATGGCGACCACGTCCAAAGAAAGGGGCGCTTCCGCCATGAAAGTGAAAGCGCTGTATGGGGCGTTTTGGGAGAAAAAAAAACTATCTGTTTGTCAAGTTGACAAACAAATGCTTTTTGGGCACACAATCATTAGCCTTGTCCCTTCACATTGTCCCGTCTCTATTTTTATCTTCTCGGGAGCAAGTTCTGTTTTGGGTTCACAGACAAAGGAAGGCTGATTTCCTTTGGCTCCTTCCAACTGCGGGGCTGCTCCCCTTCCCTGTTCCTTCGCCCCGGTGCTGCTGTGTGAATCAGAAATCAATAGGGCTGCTCTAATGGCTGCTCCAATGAGCGTGCAACTGCAGTCTGTGTCGTTGGGCATCGGAGGAGTGGGCGAGGGAGGGCGACTATGGGAGGGCTGCTGTGATGTCAGTCTTGTTCTTGTAGTCCATTGGGCCCGGCCTCGGATGTTCCGCGCTCTGGAGGGCAGACATAATTCACAGTCTGATAACAACACAGCGAGAAAAAAAGGAATTTGGGCACCTAGACAACAAGTTCCCTCGCACTGATAAGACAAGTGAATTCTAGGGTCCCTGCATGGCCGAAGCGAAATGAGGACACACGCCGGTAGCTTGCTTAACATGAAAGCGCGGCATGGGGCGCTTGTAAACAAAAAAAAAAGTGAAGAAATAGAAAAAAAACATGCAGCCGCATTCAGTGCCGCAAATAAACCAAAGAAATGGCCGCCACTGTAACAGCGTGACGTGACATGCTATGAAAAAAAATAAGAATAAAGCGTTGCGGGAGAGTGTGTCTTGACTGCAATAGCAGGTAGGTGAAAATCATTTAACAAAATAGTGCTCGGAGGCTGTAATTAAAGCCTACCGAGTAACAACACATGTTAAAGAGTATGTCCTCATGGGAGGTTACAAAAAGAGACTAGGTGGTACTAAGGAGGGACTACTAAGCCTATTGACCAATGAAAAGCCACAGTTTACAAAGGACAATGACACAAGCCAATGAAACATATAGGGGCGGAGAGTGGGCGGGGCTTCAAGTCCATACCTGACTACAGCATGCCTTGCAGCGCAGCGCATGCGCTCCTAGGCTCGATCTAAAAAGGAGTAGGTTTGCTTCAGCGGAAAGGCTGGGAGGGTAGTCTATGGCCCCTCCAGCGTAAGTGGTCACAAAATGCAGCAGGACAACATGATTTAAGTTTGTTTGATTTTGACGAAGAGAGCCTTGAGTCAGGTGAAGTGCATGAGGACGATGAGGTGCAAATAGTGTATTGGGATGGAAGGCAGCGTCAGGAGGAGTGAGTGGGAACTACTAATTGATGTAGCTGGAGTATTTTGCAGACGGCAGATTCCCATCACACTCATGGCGGAAGTGGTGGAACCATGCGGAGACCAGACTTGGCGAGACGGCAGACCCCCAAGAGGGCACCGACTTTAGCGCCAGGTAAGGTAACGCAAAACGGGCCATGCACCGCTAAGATGGTATCAGTAGGTGTGAAGGCTAATGAGCCTCAGGTCAGCAAGGAGGTCCGCTTGAGCAAAGGTCGTTATGTGAAGGATACAGGTGTGGGTACACACGACCACACACTGGACACAAGTGGTTCAGTGGCAGGGTTCTAAAAACAAGGAAGCTCATGTGGGGTAGGAGTGTCAGAGCCGGGTAAGGAACAACTGGAATTGTCTGTTAAAGGGTCTGACAAGTCTGTGGGGGAAGAGAAGGACACCAAACAAGATAGCAAAGCAGAGGAAGGGGGAAAGACAGATAAGCTGGAGAGTAAGGAATTGAATATTTAAAAATTGCCTTATATGGGGGACATCAAAGCCTTTGGGAGCACATCTCATGGAATCCACTAAGAGAAAATATGGAAGGGAGAATACATTGAAATGATGAAGTTGCTACACAGGGAACTAAGGTCAAAGGAAGGGTCCAAGGAGGAAGAATTTTAGCTGTCCAAGTGACCAAAGATCCTTGACAGTATTGAGAATTGGACAACAGCTTTCCTCATCTGTGCTAGCGTCTATTGTGAAAAGTGCCTGGAGAGATTGGTCACACTGTTTAAATACATGGATGTTATTAGAACGGCACAAATAAATTATGCGGGGATACACATAAATCCAGTACGATGAGGAGTTATGGGCCCGTATGGCATTTGATACAGAGGCACTATAAAATTGAAATTGATATGGACCTTTTGCAGCATACAATGAGGCCTGCCAAGTTTAGTAAAACAATTTAAACAGCAAGTGGCTTGCCGATTGTGTATTGGCGCTTTCAGGGGCGCCCCACCCAAGGAGGGGTGGGGGGAGCAGGTAGAGGTCGGGCCAACCAATTAGGCACTTGCTGGGACTACAAGGGGAGCTGCATGAGGGAATATTGTAAATTCCATCATGAGTGATCCAAGTGTGCAGGCAGACACGCTCTGGGCAACTGCTTTGGGGCGGAAGTCAGGCCACAACATAGCAGGGTCAGCAGTAGGGGCAAGGTGGGGCTCAGCAGAGGTTACAGGTCAGGGAGGGGAGGACAGGGACCTGCAAGGAAGGGCCCGTACGCCCATTAAACTGGACAGACTGGGTTTTTGGCTTGCTACATATGATAAACAGGAAGGCACTAGAGTTTTGCTGCGGGGTTTTACATGGAGTTTCAGACTGAGGTACCAAGGCCCAGGGGTGAGACGGTGGGCAGATAATTTGAAATCAGCCAGTGAGCACAAGCCAGCAGTGCAGGACAAGTCGCAAAAAGAAATTCAAGAAGGTAGGATGGCTGGGCCTTTTGACAATTGGCCAATGGATGACTTGATCGTGTCCCCTTCGGGGGGTTCCTAAGAAGGAACCAGGCCATTTCAGACTGGTTTGTCTTGGCCGAAAGGCCAGTCATTGAATGACTTTATTCCTGAGGAGCAGGTTGCGGTCTCTTACTCCTCAGTGGATGTGGCCTTATTTCTAGTTGAGAAAGTAGGACGGGGGGTGTGCTTATTTCGAAAAGCGACATTAAGTCTGCCTTCCGTTTGTTGCCAGTACACCCTGCCGACTTTCAGCTGTTGGGGATCCAGTTTGAGGGCAAATGGTATGTGGATAAAACCCTACCAATGGGCTGCTCTAGCTCGTGTGCCCTGTTTGAATGCTTAAGCACCTTTTTACAATGGCTGTTTATCAGCTGCACGGGCCACAAACATGTGACACATTGCCTAGACAACTTCTTTTTTGTGGGGAACCCCGGTTCCACAGACTGTCAGCATGTCCTGTCAAGTTTTCAGAAGCTCATGGGTGACCTCGAGGTGCCATTGGCACCAGAAAAGACAGTAGGGCCCAATGCAGTGATCTCATTTCTCTGAATCAAAATCGACTCCAATTTAATGGAAGCCAGGTTGCCTGAAAGAAATGGACCATGCAACACTTGCTGGACTCAATGTTGGTTAAAAAGAAAGTCACAGTCAAAGAGGTACAGGTTTTGATGGCGGCATTTGAATTTTGCATACAGGGTGGTGAGAGCGGGTTAGACTTTTTAGAGGAGACTGAGATTGGCTCTTTCGGGGCTACCATTGCTGCACCAACACGTACGACTGTCAGCTGGGGTTAAGGAAGATTTGAGAATGTGGCGAGTTTTTTGTCACTGTTTTAATGGGTTTACCTTAGGATCATTGGCAGAAGTGGACTGGGGTGCTCAAATGTTTTCAGATGTGTCAGGAGGTATTGGTTTCGGCCTATACTGGCAGGTGCATTGGTGTGCCAAAGAGTGGCCACAAGCATGGAAACATGGCAGCCGCAGCATTGCCTTTTTTAAATACTTCCCCTTGCTAGTGACAGTGACACTGTGGGGAGACCAGTGAGAGCACAAAAAGGTTCTGTTTTGAGTGGACAATATGTCAGTGGTGCAGGTAGTTAACAGGCAGTCAGCAAGGGATGCACAAGTGTTGAAGTTGCTGAGAGTCTTTGTGTTAAAGTGCCAACAGCTTGATATGGTATTTAGAGCTAGGCATGTGCCATGTGTGGACAATGACATTGCTGATGCTTTGTCTCATTCAGAGTGGGAGAGATTCCATGGACTGGCCATGGAGGCAGACAGTGTCAGGACCAGAATGCCACAGGAGTTATGGACAGTAGGAGAAAAGGAATGCTTCAGTTGGTAGACGATTCGTTAGCTGTATCCACAAGAACAACACACTCCCAGGCTTGGGCTGAGTTCCTGGCGGGGGGCACAACGCACATCAGATGCTTGGGCTAGGGTGGATGACGTGGTGCATTTTATCATGCGATTGATAGAGAAAGGCCTGTCCAGGGTGACAATTTTTGGGAAGTTAGCGGGTATTGCATTCATGGGAAAGTTGTGGTGAGGTTTTGCACCTTCTGCAGGCGAGCTGGGGAAAAGGATTTTGGAAGGGTGGGCAAGAGAGCGGGGTAACAAGAGAAGGCCTTTGACTTTGAGTATCTTGTGTAAGGTGCTTTCGGTGTTGTTGGGTGTTTGCAGCACTGTGAGGCTGTTCTGTTTTCCACACTTATGTCGTGGATGTTTATTGGCGCGTTCCGAGTCTCTGAGCTTTTCGGGGGTAAACGGAGCCAGGGGTTACTTTGGGAGGTTAGCGGGGTAGGGAAGGGCTAAGGGTTTGGCTCTATAAGTCTAAGACTGATCAAAGGGGTCGGGGTAGGAGTGATTTATTACCCGCTTACCCTGGGGCAAAGTTCTGCCCAGTATGATGGGGTCTGCCACTGAAGCGGCAGGTTGTTCAAGGGAACGAGAAGGTCTTTCAGCACTTGGACGGGAAGTCAGTCCCTGCTTTCCGGCTGTTGGCGATATTGCGCAAGGCCCTAGCGCGCATTGGTTTAGCATCTCGGGGCTTCAGGACACATTCCTTCAGAATAGGGATGGCCACAGAAGCGGGTAGGCAGGGTTGGAGTAAGGAAATGATAATGGGTTTGGGGCAATGGTCATCCAACTGTTTCCAGGATTATGTTCGAGAAGGGGAAGAGAGTCTCTGAGATACGTACAGGTTGTCATCTTTTGTTTTTGTTTTTTAGGTTGTTCCCGGGCCATTGGAGGTCAGTTTAAATGTCTGAATTGTGGGACGCTCGTTCATAAAGTGGGCTGAGTGGCAGGCCAAGTCCAGTGCTCACAGGTTGAATTTGGGGTTTAATGTTGGCATGTATACTATTTCTTGGCACGGTAAAGGAGGGATGAGGTTGGGCGAGTTATTGCCTTGTTTGAGCAGATTGTTAGTAGGTGTCCAGATATTTTACTATTACATCTAGACGAGAACAATTTGGTGGTACGGAAAGGGCTAGCATTGTTAAAAGACACGAAAGAGGACTTGAAGGAGATCAGCAGACGTTGGATAGGTTGCTTTGTCATCTGGCAGAGTTCATTCCTAGGACAGTTCGGCGAGGGGCACAACGCCCAGCATGCATAGATAAGGCCAAGAAAAAGATCAACAAAGAGATGTGGCTTTTTTGTACGGAGGCAGACATAGGTAGGGTAGTATATACAGACTTCCGTAGAATTTTTCAGAGCAGGTGATGTACATTTGTCCTTTATGGGCATGGAGTTATATCTAGTACAGTTGAAATTGGAGTTGGCTAAAGTCCTAAACATCCCCTAGACAGAAGGAGCGTGGGGGGGGGGTATGAAAAGGTATGGCACACCTCCCCTTTTTCTGGGTGGCAGTTGGCAGAGAAGTTGCCATTGTTTAACAAAGTTTATTCTTGTTGACAGTGCAAATTCAGGCTGAAAGGGAACAGGTAGATTAGTTCACGACTGCATGTCCCAGGAAGTTCAAGGTTATGTAGGAAAGGGGTGGGGAAGTTTAAAGGTCACAGTTGCAGTTCAACAGATCTGGAGTGGGTACACTATTACTGTATTTAGTTGTCGGGGGAGGGAGATTTTAGGGGAGGGTGCAGCTTAACATAGGTGAGATGAATTGTATAGTGAGGTTTTAGTTTTGTAAGGCAAAGGCCCAGTTTTTTTTTGTGATGGTCACCTGTTTCAATAAAGTGGCCTTTTTCACACAATCCTGGTGGCAATGGTCTGTGCTACTCCCACTCTTCCCCAATGATGACTGAAGTAGAGATGATACGAGCATAAGTGAAGAGACATATCACATTTGCATTATTTGTATGGCAGAAAGTCATAAGTCAGAATAAAGGGCTCCAGCATCTATAAACCTTTACAAAATCTATTTTGCAAGGAGATCAAATAAATGGGAAAGGACACAAATACTTCTCATTGTTGTATCCTAAACTGTTGTACCTTAAAATTAAATAATGAAGGCAGCGAGTTACTAATGTTGAGAGACAGAGGGATTGTTTTCTTCATGACCTCCGTAACACGTCCTCTTACTCCATAATAGGCTGTGTATGTGTGTTAGCTGGCCCATCCCATGGCTTCGTGTCAACATGTTCTCTAGAGACACAGTGGAATTGTGACATGATAAGCACTTTGGGAGCGAAGTATCCTTCATGTGACTTTACATTCCCCACAAGTTAAACACTAGCTTATACTCCATCTGTTACAGTAATGAGTCTCTCAGGAGCCGTAATGTTTCTTCTGGGACAACTTGTCAAGTTGGAAGAAGTACCCTATGCAGGTTCTGAAGACGGCATGGCTACGGCAATATAAGCAAAACTTCTCCACGGGCTTACATCACCATTAGAGCTTTCATTTGTTGATGACAGCTTGCCAGGTTTACCACTGAGCATGCAAAAGTAGAAGAGTTTCAAGTGCTGCCGTCCCACCCCATGTGCAGTGATCATGCACCCCTTTGCATGAGTTATCAAGAAGATTGAGGGTCAAAAGTAAGATCATCTTTGTGGGGGCCTTAGTAATGAATAAGTACCTGATCTCCTTGGCAAAGGATGGATGGCTTGGCACATCATCTGCAGTACTGACAGGGATTTATGTTCCTCTTTCAAAGCTTGTCTGCAGCTACACTTGCTGCAGTATGGTGGAGCCACTCTCTACGATGTGAAGAATCTTTGTCCAAAATTTCTGGCCAAGCAGGAGTTCAGCAGGTGAGGCACCTGTGGTGCTGTGTGGCATGTCTCAGTAGTCTCTCAGGAATTGACACAATGTTTCTGAGATTAAATATCTGGTGGTCTGTGAACTACACTGCCTTCCACAAAATGCCCTCAAATAGCCTCACTATGCCATTAGATCATGGCACTGCAGAGTGATTTTACGGAGATGTAAACCTAGGTGGACAGTAAAGACCTTGAAGTCACCTCTGTTGTATGGGGTGCCATAATCAGACTTTACAACAGCTGCAGTGCTAATGGTGGAGGAAACTTTGTTAAGCACGGGTATTACAGCCTCAGCAGATGAGTTTGCAGCAGCCATGATGTCTGTAAAGCAGGAAAATGTGCCTATGAGAACCAAAATAATTTGGTGCTGATGGTTCTAAAGAAATAAAATGCTACTTGCAGGATCCATGAGGGCAATTCAGACCTATGAGGTTCTGGTGGACTGTCTGTTCTTAGGTGTGTCAAACATGAGAAGATCCAAGTATCTTCTAAACAAATTCATTTAGACCTGGAACAACCAGTCCAGAACTTCACCACCTGGATCACCAACATCGCCGACCGAGTTGCCCCCCCATCAAACCATCAACCTGCAGATCCACCAAGCAAGCCAGCTGGTACACACCAGAACTTAGGACAATGAAACGCACCTGCCAACGACTGGAGAGAAGATGGGGCACCAGCAGAGACACCATAGACCGAGCTACCTTCAAGACAGCCCACAACAAATACCACCATCCCCTCAAAATCGCCCTAGCAAACCGCATCAAAGCAATCTCCAACCACACCAAGGAACTCTTCAACATCGTCAGAGAGTTCTACTGCCCGATGGCCACCGAGAACACAATTTCCCCCTCAGAGGAACTCTGCGACGCTCTAGGAAACCATTTCCACAATAAGATATCCACTATCTGCAGGAACTTCGTAAACCCCAACCCACCAAACTCCACTGCCTTCGCACTTTGATGGAAGCCACCCGACCATCTGCTCACCGCATGGGAACAGCTCACCACACAGAACACCATAGCCATGATGAACTTCATCTACTCTGGAGCACCCACGGACCCCTGCCCCCACCACCTCTTCAACCTCGGAAGCAAGAATATCAGCCGCCAACTCACCACCATCCTCAACACATCCAGAAACATGGAAATGCACTCCTCAAGAAACCCTCTGCCAACCCCAGTGAACTCTAGAACTACTGCTCCATCTCACTGCTCCCTTTCCCCGCCAAAGTCCTTGAGAAGGTCATCAATCAGCAGCTCACCGAATACCTGGAGAGAAACAACCTGCTTGACGCCTCTCAGTCTGGTTTCCCTGCCAACCACAGCACAGAGACTTCACTGATCGCCGCCACTGACGACATCCACATCCTCCTCGACAGGGGAGAATCGGCAGCCCTGATCCGCCTTGACCTCTCCATAGCATTCGGTGCCATATCCCACCACACACTCATTGAGAGCCAGCACCACATCGGAATCCAGGGAGACGCCCTCAGATAAATCGCATGATTCCTCACAGGACGAGCTCAGAGAGTCCGCCTACCTCCTTTCACCTAAGAACCAAGAGCACCATCTGCAGAGTCCCTTCAAGACTCATCCCTCAGCCCTCTTCAACACCTACATGACACCTCTGGCCGACATCATCAGAACCCATTATCTCAACATCATATCCTACGCCAATGACACCCAGCTCATCCTTTCGCTCTCAGCAGACTCCACAATGAGGACTAACTTCCACAACTGCATGAAGAATGTCGCAGACTGGATGAAGACCAACTATCTAAATCTCAATCAACACTGACAAGACCGAAGTGCTGATCTTTGAGAACAATGCCTCCCCTTGGAACAACACTTGGTGGCCCGCCGAACTGGGACCCACTCTCACATCGATTGACCATGCCTGAAACCTCGGCATCATCCTGGACAGCAAACTCACCATAAAACAACATATCAATGCAGTCTCCTCCGCCTGCTTCCATACTCGCCGCATGCTCCGAAGAATCTTTAAATGGCTTCCCATTGGCACGAGGAAAACCGTCATTCAAGCCCTAGTCACCAACTGGCTGGACTACTGCAACACACTATATACAGGTAACACCACCCAACTCATGAGGCGACTCCAGACGATATAGAATTCAGCTGCCAGAATTATCTTCAACCTGCCCAAACAGACCCACATCACTCCCCACCTCAGGAACCTCTGCTGGCTTCCTGTCCAGAAAAGATGCCAATTCAAGCTGTTGTCACACCCTTAGAAAGCCCTCCACAACCAAGGACCAACATACATCAACCACTGCCTGAACTTCTACCAACCCTTCAGATACCTTTGCTCCGCCTCCCTCACCCTCACACCTACACCGCACATCTGCTGAAGCCTCAGTGGAGGCCGTTCCTTCTCATACCTCGTCACCAAGTCCTGGAACAGCCTTCCACTCCACCTCCGGACATCACCCTCGCTGGTGGAATTCAGGATGAGACTTAAGACCTGGCTTTTCGACTGAGCCTAGCAACCTAGCGCCTGGATACCCTCACAATGGGAACCCTTCCTTTGTCAAAGGAGCCTCCTGGTACTCACCATATATCTGCTACTTTATTGGGCTAGTTCAATAATGTGTTTATGGAGAGTTTGGGAATCACTAGAAGAGTACATTCACAATCATCTTCTCCTGCAGTAGGCAAATCCTCTTTTGACAATGCAGAATGCTTGAAGATCCCTGAGGCTGCCGCATTTGTGCCCCCTTTTTGCTCTCTCCAGCTGACTCCTTCTCTAGGAGTCCAACCCACAATTGAGGATGTCGTGTCACATGTGACAAGTGGGAATCAGGAGTAAAAGCCACGTGGGGTCCGATGTTTTTCTGGACAATTTATAATTTTATAATGGTAATCCAGTAGTCTGTGATTCCACCCCTCCGTGCGCAGATGCATCTTGGCTTTCAGACTGACATATATTGACATGAGTACATGGGATTCAGTGCAACAGTAAATGATTTATCCATGTATGAAGCAATGGAAATGTTTGCAAGCCCACACAATGGCTAAGCTGTCCTTTACTGCCAGAAAGTAAGCGTTCTTAGGGCCAGTCAAGCTGCAACTGGCAAAAGCAACCACTTGTCATGGGGCTTCAGAATCAAAGTCACACTGTGCCAATAGGGTGTCCACTGCTACAGGGCAAGGTTCTACTACGATTTCAGTGTGGAGGGCTAGATCAAAATATGCAAAGTTATGTTATGTTATCCGATATTTATAAAGTGCTAGTTCACCCGAAGGTATCATGGCGCTAACCTGAGAGAGATGAATATACCAGAGCATGAGGCCAACTCAAATGCTTTCCTGAAGAGCGAGGTTTTTAAAGCTGTACTGAAGGCGTTCAATTCAGTAAGAGATTGAGTGTACATGGGGAGGGAGCAGGACTTTAAGTGGGCCGGGTCCTGCCGGTGCGCAGCACCGGCAGTTCTTAAAAGCAGGTGCCGAGACAGCTCCCTATCGGGCTCTCCATTTTTACCTTCAGGGTGGGGGGAAAAAAGCTTAACTGGCACTGATTTTGATGTAACTTCAAACAAAGAGACTCATTTTTATATACTGCAAACTTGGAGCAAACAAGTTACATTACCAAGGATATAGTCATGTTTTTAATCACAGGATGTTGAGTGGACGTGAGGCTCGAACCTTCTTTCGCAGGTTGAAAGTCGGCAGCTTTATCTAGCCTTACGCCACAACCTCGCCCACAAGAAAAGAAGCATTTTCAATATTCTATACAACGAAGTCATAGTTGTTTCTTATTCATCTTATGCAATATACAACCATTGACAAAGCCAATAGTCCTGGCTTTTTGTAGGTGCAATGTTACTTGTTGTGTTACATATATGGATGAATGGACAGAAGCAGCAAAATACCAGTCAGGCGGCACACTATGCTAAGTACAGATTTTTAGCTCTTGTTTTAAGCCACGTCCTTAATTACTTTGGTCAAGACCCTGTTAGAGACCCCCCCCAGTTTTTTCATCCCACTTAAAGCCCTGGGAGGGAGTGCCATATGGTCTGTGCTGGCACCAAGAACCTGCAACACCAGGGGCCAGATGTACGGCCAATTTTAGCATGCGCAAACGGGTTAGCGACCCGTTTGCGCATGCTAAAATTGGTATGGCCATGTACTAACACAATTTTGCGAGTCGCAAATGAATTGCGACTCGCAAAAAAGTGTTTAGAGACTCGCTATTTGGAAGGGGCGTTCCCTTCCAAATAGCAACTCTCTAACCCATGTACTAATGTTTTGCGACCGCAATTGCGGTCGCAAAACACTTGCAATTACCACCTACTTCAAGTAGGTGGTAATGCATTCGCAAATGGATGCATGCGAAAATATTTTTTAAGGGCAGGCAGCGGTCCCAGGGACCACTGCCTGCCCTTAAAAAATGAAACGAAAACGTTTCATTTTTATTTTTTTAAATGCATCCCGTTTCCCTTTAAGGAAAACGGGCTGCATTAAAAAAAAAAAAAGCTGCTTTATTTAAAAGCAGTCCCAGACATGGTGGTCTGCTGAGCCCAGCAGTCCACCATCCCTGGTAGGGCCAGCCATTCCCAATGGGGTCGCAAAATGCGAGTGCCTCATTAATATTAATGAGCCTCGCATTTTGCGATCCCATTGGGAATCGCAATCAGTGTCTCGGACACTGTTGTACATACTAAATTGCGACTCGCAAACGAACGCAAATTGCGAGTCGCAATTTAGTATGGTCGTACATCTGGCCCCAGGAGATTAGCTTTCAAAGAGCAGAGTTCCCTCTTTGGAGTGTATCTCACCATTCAACTGGTCAAAAAGTCTGGGGCCAGCCCATGCAAAGTCTTAAAAGCTAAACAATCCATTTTAAACTGAACACGTTGCTTCACAGGTAGCCAATGGAGCTGTTTCAGAAGAGGGAAGGTGTGTGATCTGCGAGAGGCCTTGAATACCAGCTTGGTCTCTGCATTCGGAAGCAGTTGTAATCTTGCAATATCGCAATTCGGGCGGCCAGGGTAAATGCTATGAGTAATATAATCTGAGCCGCGTGATGCATGGCCGGATGGTTTCAAAGGCTGCTTGACATTTCTTTGACTATCAGCAGACGTGGCATTTCTTGGTCAGATCACTTAAAGGGTCACTGATGGAAGTGACGTCTAGAAAATATCTGGCACAAAACTAGCCATTCTTACAAAGGATCGAAGGGACAACATGTCTGGAGCTGGAGTGGACGTGAGGGCCTTAACCAAAAAGGGATCGGGGCGAATGCTGCCCTGTGATAATGTGTCCATTAGACTTGAAGGAGGTCCTCTGGAGACACATATTTCTTTGTTGAGAGTAAGGTTGGCATTATGAAGGGCATAGTAAATCCTGACCAGTCTACTGTTTTCCCAAACACCAAGCTATCACCACTATAGTGCACACAGTTTGGATGCCCTGAATGCTGCGCCACATTTTCTCTTGAAAAACCTCTGCAGCAAATAAACCTTGGCTATTACCACAGTAAGATGGGTGTAGACTTGTGGCCCACAAGGAGCAGCTTCTTGGCTGCACTCAGTTACCCCAGACACTGTGCCCTTTAAGGGGCCACTGAAAAGACTTTCATTGATGCAGTAGGTGCAATCCAGCGTTAGCTCCTGCCATGTAGTGAGACAATGCGGCAAATACTTCTAAACTTCTGTACCAATGCAATAACTGATATTATTCTGTATGCTTCCTGCATAACTTTAAAACATTAATATATATATTTTAAAACCTATACATTAGAGGAAACACCAAAGCAGAGGTACTAGCTCTTGATAAAAATTTAACGTGTCAAAAATGTGGTAATGTATCTTGTTCTTTTCTTCGACTCTAGCTGGTAATAACATTTATTAAGGACTGGTTTGCAGAAAAGTTTCACCTCATTTACTTGATGATTCATGAATGCATGTGAGGAAGGTATGTCTCCCTCTGAAGTGCAAGAATAGACTGACGTACATCGAAACATATATGAATCCTGCTTTCAGAGTGGCATTTTGGCATGGGTACAATGGAAGATCCCGATGGAGTGGGTCTTTCTTCTGGTTCATCTGGTTCTGTAATGCCCTTTATCAAAATGTTATCTATTTTCTCCACAACCTGCCTTTGAATGTTGAACGATATGCCTCTGAAGTGCTAAGCCGCCGGCTTCAAGGATTCAGCAATGTGCAGTCGAATCTGTCAAAGTTTTATCTTGCCAAGGCCACAAAAGAGGACCGTAAACACATTTTCGACATCAGTGTCTCTGGATGGCATTACTGTTGCTTTTTTATTTATTTTAAATCTGATATAGACCTCAACTGAGGTCAACAAATACACAAACATAATTTTAAAACATTTATCATGGTACCCGTAGCATCAGCTTTAAGCATTTATAATGTAAACACATTATCATCATGGCTTTTGAAACAGCTTTAAAAAAAAAAAAATCTCGTTTAAGAATTATACAACTGAAAACAGATAAATTCATCCAATGATGATTTTTTTAGAGCTTAGTTAGATCTTTATGAAAAAGTGACGTTGTATCTGATCTTTAGGTGTTTACAATTTTAAAACATTATCATCATAGACTTTAAAACAACTTTAAAAAACTCTTTAAAAATGTATACAGTTGATAACAGGCAAATTCATCCGGTGGTGATTTACAAAGCTTAATTAGACTTTGTGTAGACGAGACGTTATATCTAATACTAATAGGCCTTAAATACCTCCGCCGGGCTTCCACTAGGGTTGGATTAGGGCAGACAGATAATACATGAATTAGATCTTGTATTCCTCCCTTACACAAGTCACAGAGCCCTATTGTGTTTTCAGAATTATTCCACTTTGCTATGTAAACTTTCAAAGGGAGGATTTCCATCCTCAGTAAAAGAATACAGCACTGTACCCTGTGATCTAATGAAAAATAAGTGTATTTCTCAGGGGATTTATAGTCTATGATTTTTGTGTATTCTGTATAATGTTGCTATTTGTTGACAGAGGAATTGCAGACCTATTTTCACAGCTGACCTGACAATCAGGAGGCAGCCAGTTCTACCTGCCACATTGTAGACGTTGAATTCAGCTGATCAGGTGTTATGTGATTAAGGGACGAACATAATTCTTGCACTTCAGAGGTTTCTTCTAGTCACGACCCTATATGTGCACATTAGTCGGCCACAGGTTGGGGCTGTTATTTGGACGGGTGAATCTGACATCAGTCATTTTAGCAGTACCATTTTTGTGTCCAGCCATGACTTCTGCTAGGAATTATGTTCTGCAAGACGCCCTGGCCTTGGTGACAAAGTCCTCCAGTTTGCAAGGTTTCTGTAGTAGCTTTTGACGATAAGGGGATGATTGACATCCAGTAATGATTTGAGATCTTAGCACTCCTTCGCGATTGTATTTATCAAATTTGCAGTGATTAATGCCTTCTCTTAAGCGTGTAACAAACAAATCAATGGTTCCACCAGGTTTCTGTTCTACTTAAGGGTGAATGTCCTGAGACAACGCTTCAGTTTGTTATGACTCGGCCTCCCCTTTACCAAATTGAAAGACAGTGTCTAATATTGCAGACCAGTGTAATGCATCAAAAGCCATATCAAGCACTTAGCATTTTCAATGCCAAGTGCTCTGGCATACATTTCAAAGTTCCAATCTAGCAATATCACCTGGGCCCAATATTATGGAGTCATCAAGACTAAAAGGCGCAGGGGCAACCATAACAAGAAAGTCAGGGGGCACTTAAGCAGGCGCTACATTCTGAACAGGCTTCATTGGTGGCACTGACATGGAGGGTCCACTTCATGCTTGCATTCTGGGTTGTCATTGGTAGCTGACATCACTGTGATGTGACGTTGGAGATATTAAGTTAGTGGAGAAACTGTGCACTCACCACAAGCATAGAGAACAAGACCACCTTGTTGCTAAGGTTAACTAGCAAAAACAATGGACTCCAGTATCTACAACCATGCATCAAACGTTATTCCACAAATGCATTTATTTTTTATGGTGTTTTATAAAGCACGAACATGACCCGAGGGTATCAGGGGTAACATCAAAAAATACGTTACAGAGACTTAGAATGAAGTTTTCAGTTAAACTTCGTCTTCGGCGACGTGTGAAAGTGCATGTGTTGCAGAGTAAGGGCAAAATCTGCCCTCGCAAGCTTCAGGTAATGTATTTTAGTTGCGGTGACCTTCTTTAAATCAGGAACGCTCCGTGCAGGACCCGACGTTTAGAAAAGTGTCTCGTGCATCACAAAGCATGGGTTAAGGAGTATGGGCAATTTTGCCCTCGTGTGCATCTGGCAATATGTTTTATGGAGGCAGCCACCTTTGAATACTCCACGCTGAGGCTTTTTTTCTGGAGGAGATTGGGCGCAAGTTAGGAGCATCCCAGAACATTAAAGGAAAGGGCCTCAGACCTGCCAACTTGTGAATTTTTTTTTGCTGTGTGAAGAGAGGGCATGGCCATGAAGGGGCGGAGCTTAGTGCCAAGCACAGCCCGGGACACTTCCAAATTCACAGCCCCCCCCAACGACAAGCATCCTCCCCTCCCACGACGTCCATCTTCCCCATGCCAAAAGCCAAAATCAAAGCTTTTGAGGCTGCCGCCGATGTCTTTGGGAGGTTTCACACCTCGTTATGGACATCGGCTGAGCAAAACCTCCATATAATTACCTGGAAACCTGCTGTCTGCATGGGTTTCCACCTAACTGTGTGCCCACCATGTGATATCGGCTCCTCACTGGGAGACCGTGTGAAAGGAGCCGATATCGTGTGACACACGGTGTCAACGTGTGAGTTGGCAGGTTTGGGACCTAGTAGTGATTCAACTTATTCAGGAGCTTATTAGAAAGCGCTGAGGAGCTAGATTTTTGGCCACCGTTAAGCGTTCGGAGTGCGAAAAGAGAGAGATCGCATCTCTTAAGAAAGTGGATACATTAAAATATATATATATATATTTAAATAGGGTGAATAGGTCAGTGTTGGAAATGCCTAATGTAAGAAGCTGGCTCTTTATATAGTGGGTCAAAAAGAGGTACACTGTGTAAAGAGTCCAGGAATACCCCAATTGGTTCACAGATGCACAAATGACATCCCAAATGCTCCCTTGTGGTAGTGTGGGTGAACAGTTAGGCATCTCAGAGGGTAGTGCTAAGCATTTATTGCACACACAGGCAGTAAGTGAGACATACACTCAATAAAGAAATCCAACACCAATTTATAAAAATTACACATACTTTTATATTAATTTAGATACCAAGATCATCGGAATCAAGGAAGTAATTTTCGAGTTATGAACTTTTACAGTTTTCAAAAGTTGACAGTTAGTGCAATTTGTGGGAGCGATAATGTTATCCTATGGAGGAAAAACATGTACTACATTTGTGCACTTGTCAATGTCTTATGGGACCCTTCTCCTGGACTTAAGGTGAGTATGGGGCAAGGTCCAAGGCCATACCAACAGGTCACCTCGGGGGGCTCTGGGGTGTCCGTGTGCAGAGGTGTGTTACGGCGTCGGGTGTCCTATTCACTTCAATGGGGAACGGTCCCGTCGGAAAGAGGCTGCAAGCTGGGACTGGGGGTCCAGTCCAGGGGAACCCACAAGGGGACTCGACCTTTGAGATGTTTGGGCACGTAGGGACACCGTTGGTCCACTTCTCCTCAGGCTTTAGGGCTCGGGTGCAGTGGAGTCGTTTGACGTCTGGTTGAGTGCTGGAGTCACTCGCAGTTGGAGGGGGCCTGCAGAAAAAAGAGGCTGCAAGTGGCGACTGGAAGTCAAGTCTGGCCAGACTCAAGGATGAGCTCAGCTCTTATGGGTCTCAGGACTGGACACAAGTCTTGGTTGCTGCAAGGGGTCTGGTACCTCAGGTATTGGTACTGCGCAGCTCTGGTCGGTCCTGGCGTCCTTGCACTTGGATGGAGGATGGAGGATGGATCTGACCTGTAGGAGCACTGGGACATCTTACTGGGCGGCAGCAGTGTCAGTAGTCCCAGCAGGACGGTAAACCAAACTTTGCTTCTTTGGTGCCTGCGGCTGCAGGGGAGTAGCTCCTCTACTTCAAGGGAATTTCTTTAGCAATTGGCAAAGCACCGGCAGCCCTCCGGGTTTCTTGGAGTTTGCACATCGGCAGGATGAGTCGGTTGCTCCACGAGGGTTGGGTGCAGCATGCAGGCTGGCAGGTTTGGAGCTAAATCAGTCGTGCTCCTCGGTTCTCAGGTCAGCAGTCTTCTTTGTCCACTCCTTTGTGTCCATCCAAATCTGAAGTCCTGGTATCAGGGGGTCCCATAAATACTCAATTTAGGGTTGTTATGGGGAGTGAGGGTGTAGTAGCCAATGGGCTACTTACACCTGGGGTCACTACACCCCCTAGATGGCCACATCCTTTGGGGAGTGGGCATCACCCTGTCCCAGAATTCCTAATTCTACCTCACACAAGATGATGGAATTCCTAACTTCGTGTTCCCGCCTGGTGCCAGACCCTGACTGGGGAAGCCTTGGGTCGCATATCAAAGGCGGCGGAGGCCTTTGAAGCCTCCTGTCTTGATATGCAGATCACCAGCCATCCTGCTTGGTGAAGATGTAACCACCTCCTGCCAGAGCAGGCATTGTTTCTGTCCTCTGAGAGCAGGGCTTTCACCTCCTAGGGGGTCAGAAACTCGTCTGTGGTGGCAGGCTGGACTGGACCGGTCAGCCAGCACACTAGAGGACTAGTTGGGTTCAAGGGGTACCCCTAAGGTACCTTCTGTGTTTTTACTTTTTAGAGCACCTTGTCATCCAGTCTGCAGTGGCAGTCTGCATGGGTTTGATACTGGAGTGGCACAATATATGCTGCAGCTCTTAGGGACCCTCTTTAGTACCTATGCCCTAGGTACCTGAGGTCCCACCTACTAGAGACGTACAGATGTGCTAAAGGCCTGACCAATTGGAGATCAATTGACCAGTTCTCTTGTTTTGGGGTAAGAACACTGGCACTGGGGACCTGATTAGCAGGAACCCAGTGCACTCCAGTCAAAGTTGCATCAAATACCAGACAAAACGTGGGGTGAATACTACAATAAAGGCCCAGTTTCCTACACCTAAGTATAGCAGAGGACCTGCTAGTGTATTAAAAGGACAGGGTTGAGAGAAATTTTGAGCGAAGAAATTAAGGATACGGTGCAGGAAACTGTTACATCATTATTGAAGGATAGTTGAAATAGGAAATTGATAAATGAGGAGGAGGAGGAATTTTGGTCACTTTCAGATGAGAAGGTCAGAACGAATAGAGGACCTGGGGGTAAGTTTCTACGGAAGAAAAGACATATGTCAGTGGAGAAAGTGTCTGATGGTTCAGGTTATGGAGTCCCAAGCCACTCACCGAGAAAAGGTGCCCGTGGCGGCATTGGAAAAAGGCAGTAAGTGCCTGAAAATGATTGGGTATCAGGGCATACCAGTTCTAGAGAACAACATGAAGAATGGGATAAGTATATTTTTGATTTAGACAACAATTACTCCGGTAATAAATTTTGAAATGTTGAGGAAGTTAAGATCGAATCTGAGAAGATGGTTAAGGACCCATTAGTTAAAAAATTATTTGACCCAAAAGAGGCAAGACACCAGAGAAGTTTGGATTGGTGGCCACTACAGCATGTGGTGTATTATATTAAGTAAAGGATCCGAAGACTTCTAGAGGGAGAGGAAAGAAATGTAACGAGATCTGAGGGTTCTAGTCCTGTTGTGGGAGAAAAGAAAACAATGACTCCTAATTTAGATCCAGAGCTGAATGCTTATTTGTTTAAGCTTAGAAGAGATCCTAGAAAAGGATTGGAGCGTGCCCTAAAGCAATGTGAAGACAAATTGCTGGATGTTTTGGGTCTGTTGGCACACATTTTTGATTTAGTAAAGGAAACACATAATAAAGGAAATGATACAAACATTGATAGATTTAAATCACATTCAATGAGAGGAGCGATGGCTTCTAAAGTTTTTTCAGCAGGAGCCCAGTTGGAGGAGGTAATGAAAGCGGCAGATTGGTCAAATGCTGAAATTTTTAGGAAATGCTATTTTAAACCTGTGGAGCATGTATCAAGTTTCGCTTTTTGAGGCTTTGAACATGCATAATGCTAGCCTCCTGTCTTGCTATAAAATGCCTATTCTCATAGCTTTAGTGGATAGAGAAATGTGACTTTATTAAAGACAAGGAGGCCAGTATTATCCCTCCCTCCCCAGATGTATAAACCACAGAATGGGAGGGAAATGGAAGGAATCCAGATACAGAAATAAAGTTGTGTTTGCAAATTAAAGGAATTTCTGGTTGCTAAAAGAAAGTAATGTTTGCAAAGATTGTTGAAACTGTATAAATGTAACCATGAATGGATTCTTTCATGCCCAGATAGATTATTTGTTTTGTTTCTTGCAGAAGCAAAAAGGACAAATTTGGCCACAAGGGGCGCAGAGCCGGACTGGATAGTCAGAGTGCAGCGCCAAAAGAGGGAGAAGATGGAAGGTTGTGGGGTTTTACAGACTGAATGTTCTGGATTTTCTTAATGAGTTATACAATGTTCTTTTTTAGGACCTTTGAAGTGTTTGCTGCTTGGAAGTGGTGACTAAAAGTTGATTCATAATGCAAGCTTCCTTGCCTTTACAAAAATAATGATCCTCTATCCACTAAAGCTAAGAGAATCAGCATTCTTTTAGAATAAGCAGTAGCTCAGCCATAAGTAGAACTGGGAATCTGGAATTTGCAATCCAACAAGTGGGTTTGCCCTGCCATAGAAATATGCTGGAGATCCTCAGTAATTTAAAGCATTGATGGGTGAATGTTGTCTTCACACTTTGATTAGGCCACCAGCCTGTACTACTGATATGATCAAGGTGTTTTTTGTACTTCCATATTTTAATAAATAAGCATTTCTCTGGGCCATACCTCTAATAAATGGAAATAGTCCACTTTTGCCCAATGTCCAGACATTTGTGGAATCAAACATCCTAAATGCTCATATGTGGTGTGGGACATTAGGACAAGGAAAAAGGAATATAGTACCTTATGTCACCAATTTTCAACAATTAAGGGCTAAAACTAATAGGACCAATGAGGCTGCAGCACTCTACAGTGCTTTACAAGCTGAGCTGAAAGACATTTTAGCTCTAGTAGCTAATTGACCTACGGAATATGAGGCGTTAATTCATTTAATGCTACACATAAAACACAAAAAAAGTGCATGAAGAACTAAGAAAAGGACGATGTTGCAAAGGTGGCTCACTCCAAATAACCTGAAAGCATTCAATTCAGGAAATACCAGTGAGAAACATATGAAGATTGGGTCAGCATGCAAGACTGTCAGTGAAAGAAAGAACATAGACAAAGAGAAAGACTATGATTATAGGGTGGCCATTTCATCACTACAAGGAAACTAATAGGCTTGTTTCTAAAAAGCAAACCCTGGACAATGCTTTTTTCACCAAAAGTGTTTGCTAACAAAAGAAAATCAAGCTTATACATTGAGGTTTATGAAAAACATACAATTCCACTAATTCGAATGACTCTAGTAGAAGCAGTTCTTGGAATAAACGGAACAACAACCATGTTCCCCATTGTATTAGGAAACCACTTGGTGAAAATTGCACAATCTAGACATCAACTGGAATGTAGAATATATTATCATGGCTTTACAGTTCTGCAAGTAAAGAGGCTGGCCAAGGGCTATCAAACAGTTCAAGCACACTCTGCAGGAACAATCAGAGGATGGAATGGTTTCTTACCTGTAATCCTAGTTCTCTCTCACGTAGTCTCAATTTAAATCATAGGCACTGAATAATCCGGCCCACGTGCGGGGACCTCGGAGCAGTTCTTTCAAAGTCACATTTACATTGCCTTACTTCGGAAAGGCCAGGACACATATGTGACAGACATGTTACATTTCTGCAGCCTTAAAACAAGCTATATTGCCAATCATTATTGAATTCTTTTAAAATTTAGAAGGAAAAAAGGGTCATACCCTTAAAAATCATTTAAGCAAAATGAAAAGTGATGTTTTAAAAAACATCCTTCACAAACGCTTTTTACTTCTTTTTAAAATAAGATAAGGAGTAATACATAGCATTTTAGCCTGTAAAGGGTGCATCATTAAAATAATGTAAATAGGACACTGTGCCTTTAAGGGCCTTCTGACCTCTAGTGCCTCATCATGCCCTGTAGGTGGCAGTTTACTCAGTTCTTTTTGAGGAGCGAATTAGCAGTATAGTGGAATATATATATTATCTCTTCCGTCGGGGAGGAGGGAGGGTTGCTTATGATTTCAATGGAGATTCCACTGAGAGAGAACTAGGATTACAGGTAAGAAACCATTCCTTCTATCTCATGGGATCTCCATTGATAATCATAAGCACTGAATAGACTAGTAAGCTTATCCCTCAAAATTTCAACAAAGGAAGAGATTAAACTGGAGAAAAATAAAATGATGTAAACAAATTCTTTAGAGATGTTTGCCAACTTGGGCATCAGTCTTAGCTTCCGAATCAAGACAATGCTTGTCTCATAAAGATGTAACTGATCTCCAAGATGCAGCCTTGCAAATCTTAGCAATTGGAATGTTCCTAAGCAAAGCAGCAGTAGCTGATTTACCCCTGGTGAAGTGGGCCTAAGTTGACCAGATAGGGTTTTGTTTGCTTTTTGATAGCAAAGGATTATGCAGGAGACAATCCATTTAGATAAGGATTGTTTGGAAGTGGCATATCCTGTCTGTAAAGGACCAGAGTTAACAAAGAATTGTTTCGATTTTCTTAAGGATTTTGTCCCATCTAAATAGAACTTCAAAAGCCTCCTAATATCGACAGTGTGGAGAGACCTCTCTGCAGGAGAAGAGGGATTCTGAAAGAATGTATGTAAAGTAATAGTCTAATTGACATGGAAATCCAAGATTACCTTAGGGAGGAATTTAGGATGGGTTCTCATCACTACCCTTTTGCTGTGGAATACTGTGTAAGGTTCATGTGAACAGACAGCCTATATCTCGCTATCTTCCAAGAGAGGTGTTAGAGAGAAGCCTTATGAATGGGTTGGATGGGAGGACCCATAAGGCGAGAGAGGACAATGTTTAACTCCCATGGAGGAGAAGGTCTCCTGAGAGGAGGATATATCTTCTTAAAGCAGTCCAGAAAATCTTTGACGACAGGCATTCTGAAAAAGGACATTTGTGATTGCTACGAGATGCAGTCTAATTGAGGAGACGTGCAATTTTGCTTTAGAGAGATGGTGAAGATATTGTGCAGAATCGCTTCCATTTGAAGGAATAGGAAGTCCTAGTAGATGGTCTCTTGGCTTCTCTTACCACATCCACGCATTCCTGAGGAAGGTTTAGATGGCCATATTGTATGAGTTCAGGAGTAATGCAGCCAAGTTCAGAGAAGGAAGGTTGGAATGTTGACTCTGGCCTCCTAACTTCTGAAGAAGATCCGGTCTGCACAGCAGCTTTTTGTGTGGACACTCTGAGAGGGGAAGGAGAGCCATGTACCACTACTGTCAAGACCACCCTGGAGCAATGGGAATCATTCTGGCTTTCAAGTGTGAGAACTTGATGATTACTGCTGGAAGTAAGGGAATTGGAGGAAAGGTGTATAGAACTTTGCCTGACTAGTTGATTTGGAGGGCATTCCCCAGTGTGCATGGTTGGTAGAACCTCGAGGGGAAGCTTGGGCATTTTTTGTTTTCTCCATCGGCGAAAAGATCTATTTGGGGAAATTCCAGTCAGTGAAGATGTTGTGAAGTACAGCATTGTTTAGAACCCATTCGTGATTTTTCTGAATGACTCTGCTCATAGTGTCCACCAGAACATTCTAGGTTTCTGGAAGATGGACCACTGTAATCTTGAGATCCCTGGAGATGAGCCACCTCCAGATTGTTTGAGCTTCCAGGGACAGAAGTCTGGATCTTGTCCCTCCCTGCTTGTTCAGATAATGAATGGTTGTTGTATTGTCCGTCTGAACAAGGAGAGAATCTGTTCTGAGCGATGGGACTAAAGCCTTCAGGGCAAGATGTACTGCCCTCAGTTCCAGAAGGTTGATGTGGTAAGACTGTTCCTTCAGAGACCACAGGCCTTCAGTCTGTAGATGGTCCATATGAGCACCCTAACCGGTCAAGGAAGCATCAGTTACTGTGATTTGGACTGAAATGTCTTGGTTGAAATTCATCACTTTGAGGAGATTCTCTGAGCGGCACCAGCATTTGAGTGATTGTTTCACATGAGTGGTCAGTGTCACTCTGTCTTCCCACCTTCCTAAGATCTGATCCCATTAATTTCCCAGACATTATTGGAGAGGGCCTAATGAAGAGACGTGCATGCGGGACCAGGAAGATGCACAACACCATTGAACCCAGGCGGGAAGAGACTTGTCTCACTGTTGGATGGAATGTCTTCTTAAGATTGTGACATTTCTGAAGGATAGATAATTTTCTCTCCTCCAAACACTTTGTACTATGTCTAGAACTGCACCCAGGTAATGCAGGGATTGAACAGGTGTTGAGATGGATTTGTCGTAATTCACGTATAGACCTGCTCGATTGAGAGTCATGACAGTTAGGTGATAATGTTGGGTTGCTTGCTGATAGGAAGATGCCTTGATGAGCCAATTGTCCAGATATGGATAGACGAAGAGTCTAATTTTTCTGAGGTGAGCTGCTACAACCGCCATTCATTTGGAGAACGTTTGCGGTACTGACTTGAGGCTGAAGGGAAGGACCTTGTATTGATAGTGGTCTTTTCCTACACTGAACCTTAGGAATATTCGATGGTTTTCTGCTATTGGGATGCGAAAATAGGCATCTTGCAGGTCTATCAAGCATAGCCAGTCCCCTTGATGAAGCTGAGGGTAGATCTGATAAAGAGCCAACATCCTGAATTTTTCTTTGCAAACCCATTTGTTCACTTTCCTGAAGTCCAAAATGGGTCTGTATTAGTTTTTGGGTCCTTTCTTCTTCACCAGAAAATAACGGGAATTAATTCCCATTCCTTTCCACCGCATGTTTCTACAAAAGGATGGATACTTCTTGTTGCAGTTGTTCCCATTGGTAAAGGGAAGGGTTCTTCGATGAATAGATGGTGGTGGACACTTGAATCTGAGACAGTATCCATGCTCTGCAATATTCAAAACCCATTTGTCGGTGGTTATCCTTTGCCACTCTTGCAGGAAAGATGTTATGCTTCCCCCTACAGGAGTAGACAACGGAAGAGGTGGAAGAGATGACTCATTGTTTGCCACCCGTTGTTTTAGTGGCTTGGGCAGATGATTGCTGTCCTCCTCTGCCTCTTGGCTGACAGCACTGTTGTTGATGTCTATGTGGCTAAGATTATTGTTGTTGCTGTTGTCCTGTAGACCAATGAGGGGTTTGACCCCTCTGGTGGAAATAGCGGCGGTCATAGGGCTTATAGGAATGTCTCCTATATTCTCTTCTTTTTTTCCAGTCCAACAGCTTTAGGAGTGTTGAGCTCAGACTTCATCCTAGACATCTCATCGTCAGAATGAGAGCCAAATAAAGTGCTACCTGATAAAGGCAAGTTGAGAATCCGGTGTTGGGCTTCCGGTTTCAAACCTGTAAGTCTCAGCCAAGATGAATGCCGAAGAGCTAGTCCATGACAATAACCATCTGCTGCTAGAGTGGAGGAATCTGCAGCAGCGCTGATAACTTAGTTTGACACTATCATTCCTTCATTAACAGAATTCTGAAAATCCTGATGCCTGACTCTACAAAGATCTTCTATGAACTATTGAATAGTGTCCCAAAGAGACCTGTAATAGCGTCCTAGGAGAGCAGTTGCACTAGCAGCTTTTATGGAAACTGCAGAGGTTCTGCAGACCTTTCTGCCCACTGTATCAATTTCTTGCTCTCCTTTTCAGTAGGTACTGTAGAAGATGGAGACGTGGCATGAAGTTTGTGAGCTGCTGAAACAATGGCAGAGTCTGGCATTGGGTCTGTGTGAAGAAAAGGCGGATCTTGATCCAGCGGTCTGTATTTCTTATGCAGTTGTGATGGAGCAGCCTTCACAGCAGGCGGAGTCAGAAAAAGTTCCATTGCTGCTTCTAAGAGGCCTAGAACCAAAGGAAGTATTGCTCTAGTTGCAGACCTTTCATGAAGTGTCTCAAAACTTACCGATGTGGATGTAGTAGTAGTCGGTAAACAATATACAGTTTGTTAGTTCCCCTAATAAGTACATCCTGGAAGGTGTAAATCTATAAGAGATATTCTCGGTGGAGGAGAATCCGTTAGGGTAGGCGAATACAATCCTGAAGATGATGTATGACGAGATTAGGAGGATCTCGACCTAGATGTAGAGTACCTTCTCCGTCTTGAGTGTGAGCATCTGTGAGACCTTGAACGATGACGACAGTGAGATCTCGATCTTGACCTAGACCTATAGGTATGAGGTCTGGTGTGATGGGAGCGAGATCTAGGTTGCCTTAGTGTATGTGCCACTGGCTCAGTAGACTGTGGTGGCTGAGTTGGAGAGACAGGTGATATTGGCAGTGTAGGTGCCACTGGAATCGCTGGTTGAGGTGTTTGAGGAGGGGGCAGAGCTGGTGGTGGTGGTGGATGAGGAGGAGGAGGATGAGGAGGGGGAGAGCGCTGTAGAGGATGAGTGGATTCTGTTGGTTTTCAAGGCGATGTTGGCAAATCCGGAATGGTCACTGGTGATGTGGGCCTGCATGGTGAATAGGCCTGAGAGTACTCCGAATTGGACTCTGAAGGAAGTTTGCGCGCTTTTATCTGCGAAAGACACTGCGCTGTCTAGGTCAGGAAAGTTTTATGATGTCTCGACTTCCAGCCATGTCTCGACATCAAAGTTCTCAACATTGTATGATGTCTCAATGTCGAAGCCCTGCTCGACAACAATGGTGCTCTCCTCCTCTCGACGTCGTAAGTGTTCTCTCGATGTCGAGACAGTCCTTGATGGCACAGAAAGTAGGTACAGTACTTCTTCTCAACCTCGAAAGGGAGCAATGTCTTTCTCTAGATTTTCTCTTTTTGGATCTTCCTTTCTGGGAGTCCTCAGAGCGTGACTTAGGGACATGAATAGAGGGTACAGTCTCTCCTGGCCCTTCAGAAGTCTCACCAGTCAGGGAATCCTGCCGTCTGTGGTGCTCCACTTGGCAAATTTACTCTTTCTTCCTCAAAGTGCACCTGGAGAAGGTCTCGCAATGGGGACACGTCTTTGCGTCATGGGAGTCTGGCAAACATAAGGTACAGATCCTGTGCGGGTTTGTTTTTGCCATTTTTCTGCTGCACTCTGGGCAGTTCGCAAAAATAGATGGCATTTTGCAAAACATTAGATACATTTCCTGTCAGGAAATTATCTAAAATTATGCTACACCCTAAATGATGTCGAGTGATCAGCTTTAAAAAGCCTAAGATGAAAATGATTGAGGAAAAAACTTTAAAAAATGCAGAGCTCTGCTCCAGGATCCTGACAGTAGAAGCCGGAAAAAAGAGCTGCCACCTACAGGGCATGATAGGACACTGGAGATCAGAAGGACCTTAAAGGTGCAGTGTCCTATTTACATTGTTTCAATGCTGCAGTCTATACAGGCTACATTGCTATGTATTACTCCCTAACTTATTTTAAAAAGAAGTTAAAAAAAGTTCGTGAAGGATGCTTTTTAAAAGATCACTTTTCATTTTGCTTAACTGATTTTTGAGGGTATTCCCCTGTTTTCCTTCTAAATTCGAAAATAATTCAGTAAAGAAAGTTTTTAAGGCTGCAAAAATGTAACGTCTGTCACATATGTGTCCTGGCCTTTACGAAGTAAGGCGAAGTAGAGGTGACTTTAAAAGAACTGCTTTGGAGTCTCTTCGCGAAGGCGGGTCTATTCAGTGCTTAAGATTCTCAGTGGAAATCCCCTGAGAGAGAACAACATTTACCTCCAGCATATCCAGACTTTAGAGATGTGTTCAGCAAGAAGGGAGAAGATACCTTACCCCCTCATCATGGGTTTGACTGTGACATTGACCTTCAAACCGGGGACCTGAATCCATATGGGAGACTGTATTCATGAATGCCCTAAGTTGACTTGGTACTCAAGAAATAGTTATGGAGGTAAGGTAGAGGGGTAGACTGTTCCACAGCCCTGCAGCCGCAACCAAAAAGGCTCTAACTCCCATTTCTTCCTGCAGACTCCGGGAACGATCAATTGATTGCAAGCTGCAGAGCGGAGATTTCTGGCTGGTACATACCATTGGCACATGGCTTTAATATCCGCTGGACTTGCCGATGTGAGGGATTTATGAACAATGCAGAGTGCATTAAACAATATGCACTTTTCTGCTGATAACCAGTGCAGATCACCAAGACGATTTGATGCCAACTGCTGCTTAGGTATAGCCAGCATGAGTCTAGCTGCCGCATTTTGCACCAATTGCAACTTTACAATAGTCGTCTTGTTGGCCTGGAGGTAGAGTGCGTTACAATGATCTATCCTAGAGGTAACCAGCGCAAGCACAACCTGTTTCCGAACTGGACGGGTCATGGAGGGAAACATTTTCCTCAACATTTTGATCGTCCAAAAGCAAGTTGACACTGTGCGATTGACCTCACTGTTCAATGACAGCTTGCCATCTAGGACAATGCCCAGGTTCTTCACTGTTTCAGCTGCCTCGGTAGGGTACCTAATATCTCCGGCCACCAAGTGCTATTCCAGTCCGAAGATTGACAGTCAAAGAGCAAGACCTCCGTCTTATCTCCATTAAGTTTCAGGTAGTTCTTGTCCATCCATGCAGCTAAGGCCGCCATACAGAGATTTACATTAGCTGCAAACTCCTCAGAATCTTTGCAGAAGGACACAATAATCTGTGTGTCATCAGCATATGACACAGCCTTCATTCCAAAAGAATGAATGATTTTGGCAAGTGGGGAAATATACAGATTAAACAGTGTAAGACTAAGAGAAGAGCCCTGAGGAATCCCACAAGGCAGTGAAAAAGGTTCAGAATGGAACTGATTCAGAGCAACCCTCTGTGATCTACCCGAAAGAAAGGAGGACAGCAGATTCAGAGCTTAGTCCTTGATACCCAGTGACATCATGCACTCCGTCAGCAGGGTGGGAGAAATGGTATCAAAAGCCGCTGCAAGATCAAACAGGATCAGTGCCGCGGCTTTCCCCTTGTCGACCAAGCGTCTGATTCTGTCAGTTGCAGCAACCAAGGCAGTTTCAATCCCGTGGTTGCTACGAAAGCCATACTGCAAGGTATCCAGCAGATCTTGTTCCTCTGCATGTCTCATCAGAGTTTGATTGAGGTGTTTTTCCAGGATATTGGCTGGGACTGGAAGCAGCGAGATTGGCCTGTAATTCTTGACGTCATTGGGATCAGCCGCAGTCCGCATCCAATCGGAGACGCTTTCCGCCCCTTTGTCCACCTCATAGTGGATGGCACAGGGAGTACTGTTGAGGGCACTGATCAAGGACTCTGTTGAAACCCCTCTACTGTTCCTGGACATGGTCTTCCTGCCAGTTACATAATCGTTCTTCTGGGACTGGGGGAGTGTCAGTAAGAAAGTCGCTGCCCTATGGTCTGACCAAGAAAGGGGCAGTGCCTTTTGAACTACTGGATGAGTGTCATTAGTAAAGATTCCGACAAGGGTATGTCCTGCTGCATGCGTAGGGACCATGACCTGCTGAGATAGTCCAAGGCAGCTAAGGCAAGCTGACCAAGAACAATGACCCATACAGATGGGAGAAATAATAAGAAAAGGCCTTTCATATTTTAAAAACCACCTTTACAGCTGCTCCAATCTTAATACACCCAGATTGCGCCCAGTCTTACTTCATAGAAACGGATGCCTCCTCTTTTGCTATTGGTGCTATTGTATCCCACTAACAAACAGAAATTCATGATATTCATTCTGTAACCTATTTTTTTCTCACACTCTTTCTCTGCCTGGAAAATTACACCATTTGTAATCTTGAGCCGTTGGCTATCAAGGTAGGCATTTGTATGCTGGAGACATTTATTTGTCAGGCTCACCATATCCATTGCAGTGTGGACCAATCACAAAAACTTGAGTTTTCTGAAACATGAAATGTACCAACGTTTTGTGAATTCTCTATATTACTTACATAACCGGATTGTGGCAGGGAAAGGCAGATGCACTGTCTTAGTCGTAGTAAGATACAGAAGAACATGTAACTGAGAATCCTCTATTTTATCTTTAGAGAAACATTCCAATCCAGAGAAATAGCTACTGCAGCAGATAAGACAGGAACAAGACAGGTTAATCAGGAACAATGGTTGCAAGAGAATGGGCAAATCAGAAAGAAGACCCCATGTATGGTTTCAAGGACCTTTGTTGGCCTAATTTAAAAAAGACCGTGGAGATTTATGTAAAGCAGTATGCAATCTGTACACAAAATAAGGTAGCCTCAAGACAAACTATATATCTACTGCTTCCCCGCCTCAGAAATATCGGTCGGCATTCATGGACTTTATGGTAGACCTTTCCAGTTCCCAAGGGTATAGTGTACCTTGGGTATTAATTGATTAAATTAGCAAATTTAGTCTCGCTATACAAATTACCTGCAGCAGTTGAAATGACCAGACATTTTTTGAAGGAAATACTCAGGCTCCATGGCTTAGCTGAAGGTGAATATAACAGACGGAGGAACCCAGTTCTTGTTTCTCCTTTGGGCACTTTAAATAACTGGGTACACTTAACTTTAAATCAACTAGTTATCATCTTTAAACTGATAGCCAGACTGAGAGACTCACACAGACCACAGTCCAATACTTACAATGCTTTGTAGCAGAACATTAGGAAGTTTTGGTCTCTTGTGTCTCTCTAGCAGAGTTTGCAAATAATTGTCTGTATAGGCTTTTATCAATTTTTTGTACCTATGGTCAAGGGGTAACACCTATTTTGTACATGTCCCCAAACTGATCAGAGAATTTTATATGAAATTTTCCAATAAACTATCTCAGAAGATGGGGGAGGTCTAGCAGGAGGTGGGGGTACTGTCATGACTTGACAAGGGTCAGGAGGTAACACAAAATGCAAACCCAGACAAGAAGTAAGAACAACATGAATACACAGGAAAAGATCGAGATCAGAGACTCTAGAAGGCCAGGCAGGGGCGGCTGGGTTGAGATACAGGACCCGCATTTTCCAGGTCAGTCAGAGAAGAAAGTTCTATCAGAACAACAGAAGAATTGCATTCAGGACAATTTAAGCAGTATTTACATTCCCTGCACCTTTTTTTATTTTTTCTGCTGTCCTTTTGTATTTCAGATTACCTGCTTTGGGGCATGTCATACGACTCTGGAGGGTCATAACACCAACCGAGTCCCACTTCCTACCGTCTGCCGGGGTAAAACCTGAACAGCCAAGGCAAACACAGGTTGCTGAGCTCTACTCCAAGTCGCACCATGTTGGTGGGGTCCAGACAAGCCATATTACTGCTGGTGACATTTCCCACCTCCTGACTCAGTGAGTATAGCAGTTAGTACTGGACGTATGTGCCTACGAAGCCTATAAGGCTGATTCCTATCAAAAGATTATGCTGTTAAGTACTCAATCTTTGACACAGTCCATAATCTATAGTGAAAGAAATCACTGGTGAAATCCTACTGCCTTTACTTAATATTTTCACTGCCTACCTCACCCAATAATCCTTTCCAGACTAGCCTCTGTCCTCTTGAAGCCCAATCTGGATCTTTCAGATTACCCTCCAGTCACTTGCCACCCATTTCTAGGAAGAATCATTAAGAAGACCGCTACCAATCAACACCACTATAACATGAAAAACAACTTTTTCCTTCAAGACGACCAGTCTAGGTTCAGAAAACAGTTGACTTTGGAAGTGTCAACCTTCCAAGTGGTTGATCATGGCCTATAGATCTGCCGAAATGGTGGCGCCTGCTTCTTTGTTCTGCTTGCTCTCTTTGCATAATTCAACATTGTGGCCTATCAGTTCCTACTTGACACCTTCCCATTGGCTTTAATGGCATTGTTCTAGAATGGTTCAATTCTTTTCTGGAAAACAGGGCCCAGCTGGTGCAATGGGTTCCTCCAGATCTGAGCCCATCATGCTCAGCTGTGACTTTCCCTACGGCTCTCTCCTCTTTCCAGTGATCTTCAGTCCATACTTAGATTCTTGGGAGTGCAACTGGCAGAAAGTCTCATCTAGTTAGAATACTGATTGTCTAAAAGGCTGCCTTCCCATGCTGAAAGTTTAGGCAGTACTTCCGACTGAACCCCGAGATGAAAATTGTGTTCGTCACCAGTGACTGAAAGTAACAAGTATGAAGTTTGTATTCAAATATGAGTCTTGATGGCTCCACTCCTCGAGAACACAAAACCCCGCATGCACTAAAGCTTTGTCCCATAGACACAGATTGGGTAAAACCCTTTGATACCTCTGGCCCAGAGTCCTTTGACTTCTACATTGACCATAATCACTTACAATCTGGACAAAGTGAATTTTGTCTGGTATTATTTGCCTCCCTTAACATAGTCAAGCTCATCCGTTCCGAAGCTGACTCATGAACATCCTTTCAGATTTGGTTCTTCCCATCTCAATAGAGGAAAGCCTCTGCTGACCGATTACCCGGAGATATACGTGACTCCACTGAGGAGGGTCCTTGATGTAACAGCACACCTCATCAAAAGTATTTGTAAGTATGGGGGTGTCACACAAATCTCTGAGAACTCATCTGCTTCCCACTGCAGGCCTACATCACAATCAAGACCTGTGGCACCATCTACTCGGCAGCTAACGCCATTGTATCTATTGACTAAGAATGAGAACTCCTGTGGAACACGCACAACGGACGACAGCAGTAGCTTAAAAAAAGCGAAGGCAATGAAATAGAGGAAGGAAAGATGAGAAGCCAGACATTCTTCAATGCCCCTGGAATGTGAAATGTCATTACAGTCAGATCCAATTGGCTCTCTCCCTCCCATCGCCACTTCTGAATGACACTGACACCCCCGCTCTTCAAGCAACACTTTGTCAAAGGGTAATTATGTGGATGCTGGATCACACCTGAATTATTACCCTTATTACCACACCCCTTCCTCCACAATTTCCACATGCACCAACTCTCGCTGTAAGCCTCACTGCACAATATACCGCTTCCAGCTTCAAACCCCAACTCTTGATGTGGTAGCCCAGCTCCATCCGTTCTCCCACATTTATCCTGCAATATCCACTGTAAAATCCTTATAATGTACTGGACTCTACTGGTAGGTACATAGGTCTGTGCTATATAGGATACTTACATAATCTATGATTAGACCTTTTCAGTAAATACTCTGAGAGACAAAAATTAAGTGGAATGCGCCTAAAGTCATTAGCTGTGGTTCAATTTACTTAAAGTGTTCTATCATTTACCTTTTTCTTTTCCTCACTGAGATACACTAAATGGCATGGCTATGCCCAGATGAACTTGCCAAAGCGCTCTGTGCCAAGCTGTACTTTGCTAACAAGGCCAAAACACTTCTCAAGTTGCCTGTGTTCAGTTTCTGCCAGGGGCGGCTCCTCCACGTGGGCGTCGGAGCGTCGCCCCACTGCTTTCTCGCAGTGCGAGAAGCAGAAACGTAAAATGGTATAAATACCATTTTACGTTTCTGCTTCTCGCACTGCGAGAAAGCAGAAGAAGGGTATGCCTGGTTGAGGGCGAGCGGGTGGGCGGGTCGGGGAGGAGTGGCTAGCCCAATGTTCTGGGCGCTGACTGTTTGGTCGGCCACAGGGCCGACCAAACCAGTCATAGCACTCTCCGTTTTCTTCATGTAGGCTGCTGCGCAGCCTGCATGAAGAAAACGGCCTCCCCATAGACGCCTGTAAGGACGGCGTCCTAGCCAATCACAACGCTGCCATTGCAGCGTTGTAATTGGCTTAGGGGAAGAGAGGGAGGCTGCCTGCTTCTGCTTCCTGTGAGCAGAGAGCAGGAGACGCGACGCAGGAGTCCGGGACCGAAGGCATGTTTTTAAATTTGTTTTTTATTTTATTAAATTAACTGCTCACCCTCTCCCCGCGCGCACCCCCCCCCCCCACACACACACCCGCGATTCATGCCGGCCGCGACTGGTTACCGCAGGGCAGCAGTCTAGCAATTTGTGCTTGACTGTTCCTTTTTGTGGTGGGTCAAGGCTTCTCTTCTCTAACTGCACAAAGAGCAAAGAGAGATGGAGTGGAGCATGCCCAATTTAGTTATCAGTGCTTCAAATTAGGTAAAGCTTTCCCTCAATCAACTTTTTGTTTTTCTTAGTTACACCCTAAGTGGCACAGGCATTCCCAACAAGGAGGTCACACAGGTTCCAGTACCACAAAGACTACTGCTATACCTCACTGTTGATATCCAATACGAAATGTATGAGCCTGGAGTTGCTTTTGTTCAGCTGAGATGCGGTGTGGCCTCAGGGTGTGGGTTGGATGTTATGCATGTCGGCCTTTGTGAACTTCTCTACACAGTTATCATCATTCTGTTTTGGCACAGAACATTGAAAAATGAAGTGGAACATGCAGAGAAGAACTGCAAATGGTTCTGATTAATTTGAACATTCTCTATTAACCTTTTAACTTTTTTCAGCAAGGCACGCCAATTGCCATGTGTAAATACAAGAGGAATCCCAGAGCTTTCTGTGCCAAAAAGATTAAATCTGTGGTGAGAGACAGAAAGGAACACCACTCCTGTTAGATCCTGGGCATAAGTTGGGTGTAACTTGGCAAACTGCCTAGCCCACATTTTCATCCAACATGAGCGAGTGATTCAAACTACTCTATCTCAGATATTGTTGGTCATTACTAAACTACAACAGGAAGACAGATTACTTAAATCGAAGAATAATACTCTATCATTTACAACTAACCACAATTACTCAGGAGATGGGTAATATGTTGAAAGCAGAGAAGAAAGATGCAGATTACATACCCTTGTCAACAGATGATAAGAGTGCTGGTTCTTGGCCATTGCTACTTCAATTGAGAGATCCTAAGGATTTTTTTAACACATTCTTGTTATACAGTGACTCTAATCATACCATAAGCACATCCTGAGAGGCTCTCTGTGGATCCAAAGAAATTCACATTATTTCTCAAATTGTCAGTTACATTTTCTGTGCAAACCTGAAATCATCCCAGATGACCAGCCAAAAGTGGCCTTTGTCTTGTCCTATTTAAGTAGGATTGCAGTCAATTGGAGTGTTCTGATGGTAGAAAGAAATGATCCTTTGCTTTATAACTTTTCTGTTTTTTGTGACCAGAGGTGGAATTTATTAGATAGAATGTCACATGCTCTTTCTTTAGCAATGGAGTAGCTGAATCTAAAATAAGACCATCAAAACTTGTTGAATTATATCACCATATTTTTATCAACTGATAGTACAGACTGGTTGCCCAGAAGTAAAGAGGGCCTCCTTTATTTTATCAAGGCCTTTGATGTGAGTAGAAAAATCTCTTAGTGCAGGTGGTTAATCTTCCTACTAAGTGTGATGAACTCATAGACTTAATGGTATAGTTGGCTCACTGTTTATCTCTCTGGGCTCGCGCCGGGACACTCCTCGGAGTATCTGTGCGTGGTATAAGATTAAATAACATAACATAACATATTGATCAGAAAGGATGAAAGTACTAGTAGTTAGGAAGAAACGAGTAGGATAAAAGAGACTCCTAAACCAATGCGGTTTGGACGTTTGCGAGCGCCTACATCTAAAGAAGAGAGAGAAAGGCATTATATAAATGCTCTTTGTTTGTATTGTGACAGGTCAGGATATTTTGGAAAAGACTGTAAAAGTAAATCTAAGATTTTGAAGTGTCAGGTTGCGGCAATGCCACCTAAGAACAGGTTGCAGGGGGTGAAAAACTGAAGAAGCTACTTTGTTGAGTAAATAACTTACGTCAGTTCCGAGATCGGATGTAAATACTATGCAGTCCGCTGTGTCACACATAATTCCTAAGAAGATAATTTTGCCAGACAGTCAGGAAAAGGTGGTTTCAGGAATTTTAGATTCTAGGGCTTCTGTGAATAATATGGATATTAAGTTTGCTCAATTCTTCCAAATTCCTGACATTAAGAAAAAGATTCCCGAGGACGGTAAGGCAGTGGGTTGTTCTAATTTATCCTTAGGTTTAGTGAGGCTACATATGCATATAATTTCACTGGTTTGTTTTGGAAATCATCATGAGAAAATAAATTTTAATTTGACAGATGCTTCTCTGTACAAGGTTATCCCCAGGCTAAAGCTACATAATTCTTATATTAATTGTACCACGAGGACAGTTCCTTTGAATTCAGACTATCATAAAACTAGTTTTATGATTACATGCAGATCAAGTCAAGTTTATTTATTTATGTTACCCAACTTTGAAGAGGTCCACATAAAACAAACACATAATTTTATATTCAAGCAGACACTGAGCACATTCATGAACACAATCAAATACATAAAAGTGCATTGTAATACAATACATACTTTAAACTAAAACAAATGCAATCAATACAAGTTTAAAAAGCACTTAAAAAAGTAAAAAATTCGTAACAAAACATTTCATTGGGGGGATTATTAAGTGCTTGTTGCATTTCCAGGGGGGTTCGTATAGACAACTGTAGGCAAATTGGCCTTAGCCAATCTCGGCGATGGAGTTCCGGGCAGACAAAGAGAACGTGATTCAAATCTTGAATCACGTTTTGACAGAGGTTACATTCAGCAGAGGTTCTGTACCATTTTGCCTTAAGGAGATTTAAAGGAAGCATACCTAATTGCAGCAAAATCCAAAACCGCCTTACTCCAGGGGATAAGTTCCATTTGATATAAGGTTGTATTTTATTCACCATGATTGAATCAATTATATTTTGAAATCCCCTTTTTTAAGGCACATCTCTCTATCCAGGCAGACATTTGACACCTGCATGGCTTCTTTCAAGCAGGCTTTATGCCTTTAGGCAGATAATGTGAGAACAGTGTTAGGATGTAATTGGAGCAGATCTACAGCATATAAAAAATTCCTATAGACCAGGGACGTTTCTTTTTTATCAACAGAAAATCATCCTTCCAAAGTACGTGGAGGAGGGGGTATTTTTCCAGCTGTTGGTGCTATTTCGTTACCGCTCTGTTACCACAAATTTTGTTTTTGATCAGAAAAGGGCAAATGTATTACCTCCACAATGAAGTCAGAAACATAATATATCAGACAGTAGCTTGATAACATTTTGGTTAATGGATTTATTAGGCCCTCAGGGTCACCAGCTTCCTCTTTTCACTAAAAAAGGAGAGAGTTGAGAACATGTACTGACTAGAGCTATTACTGTGAAGAATCATTTCCACTTGCTTTTGATATCTGTTAAATATGAGTAGATCATAAATGCTAAAATATTTAATAAATTGGATCTTAAAGGAGCTTACCATCTAAGTAGGGTCAGAGAGGTGATGAGTGGAAAACTGCTTTCCATACTATGTTTGAATACAAAGTGATGCCTTATGGACTCCTGCAGCATTTCAGTATTTTATTGAGGAGGTATTGGAGCAGGGGGGTTGGATGTGTTCTGTATTTTCTATTTATATGATATTTTGATATATTCTGTCACTTTGGAAACTTGCACAGCACGTTATAGGAGTATTGCAATGTTTAAGAGAGCACCATGTTTTTAAAAAAAATGGATGAATGGCATTTTCACACTAGTGACGAGTTTTTATGGCGTATCATTACACCTTAGTGTATTAGGATGAACGAATGACCCACACCCACTTCAGGTATGACAATTCAGAGTATTTTGTGCTTTGCAAATTTTTACAGGTAGTGTACTCATCAGTTTGCTGAAACTGCAGTGCCCAATACTAAGTTAGCAAGAAAAGGAGTAGCTTTTGTTTAATCAACTGAAGCAGATAGGGCATTATTATTCTTTAAAAGAGTATTTTTCTGCGGCCCCTGTTTTGTAGCACCCTAACAGTAGAATGTATCTTTATTCTTGAGACAGATGTTTCTTGTCATTCGTTGGCAGGTGTTTTACCTCCGAGAGATCAACATAAGTCTTTATTACTATTCAAGAGAACCCTTTTTAGCAACATTCAAATAACAAAAGATTGAGAAAAAAGTGATATTCTAAACTTATGCTTTGCAGTCTGCATGCAGCTACTTGATGGCAGTTCATAACTCACTAAACTGCATTGCAAGGATTGTAACTTGTGACAAAAAAGTCACACACCAGTTACTGCAACAGAAGCAATGACCCACTGAACTAGCTACATAAAATAACGCTTGTCATCTGTTACACGCTGTACTTTTTAGCAAGCACATTAACTCTCTGAGCTATGTTTTATAAAGTCAAACCTGTGACTAGATGGCATCTCACCAGCAAGTGCATTGACCACCAGAGTTATCTTGCTGCTAATATACCACAGAATTTTCACTGTACACAAAGATTTCTGCTGCTGGTGTCTTAACTCTGTGTGTTATTTCAGAATGCAGTTTTATGCAACAATAAACTAAGCCAGAACATATTTACTATCACATTTTCTCCTTGATGTTAATTCCTTTGTTATAAAGCTACAGTGAGATCTGTTGGGAAGCGCAATCTCTTTGTGAAATTGTGGTGCTCATGTCAAATACCTTCATACAAATCAATGAATGATTAACACAACAAATAGGAGTCAGTGCTCGTACCAATTGACTTTGAAAGAAATCAGTTAATGATTGACACAACACACACAGGTCTGCGATTACTCGGTGTATTTGTATTCATATACCAAAGTTATGCAATAGAATGAGAATTAAAGTCTCACACACGGCTGTTATACAGAAGTAACAAACAAGTGACTCTATGACAAAGTGGCCACAACGTGAACAAGTGAATCTAACAACAAAAATCAACAAATTAGATAAACATAGTGCAAATAAAAATTGTGATGAAAAAAATGTCTATTTTTCTCAATCTATTCATCTCAACACGAAAAAAATTTATTGTGCTAAATAGCGTTAAGTAAGGCCCGGGTTAAGGTCTTTGTGGCAGAGGTTTTTAAAAATAAATGTATAATTTGATTGGCAGACGTCTCTCCTTGTGACTCCACCTTCTTTCTGATGCCACCCTTCAACCCCAAGTTGTGGGATGAGGACCCTGGAGTAATTTTTTTCTATTTTCTCCACTGTCCTTAACAAGTAACAACAATAAAATGATGGAGTTAGCTTGTCCAGATTAATGACAACCTCCCACTATCTGAAGACAGTCCAAAGAGATGGGCATGACCAAAATCAAAGCAGGGTCGCTGTACAAGGGATGGGAAGAAAAGGAAGTTAGCGCTGCCACCCTTGGACCGTGCGCAGGTGTCAATACCCCCTATTGCATTTAATTTAACATACTACTGTTAGTGACATAAGGTTGTGTGTTAAGTGAAGTAAATATTTCAGCTATTCTACATAGGTTGATAGTTACAGAATACAAATTATTACCTTTATATTTATACAAATACTGAGTTATTGCATTAATATTTAAGTAGATATACTATAGGTACTATATTTTCAGTGTTATCAAGCTATATTTCCTTGAAACTAATTTCAAATGTGCTGATTGATATTGATAAAGTATTCTGGAAAATAAGAAACGTTTAAAAAAAAAAAAAAAAAAAAACAGTTTTCACCAATACTACAACTTGATTAATATGTAAAACAAGCACTAAATATATTTCATGACTTACTGAGGTTACCATCGGCTTTAGATAAAAGGACGAACGACAAACATGCCAAGATTTCAGAACAGGAAAGTGGGAGATTTTGGGGGGAAAAATCGGGAATGTATTTTTCCCATTGACTTTTATTGAAGCATAGGCAATTTAAGGGGTGAGAGAGCTTAAACAAAGTCATCCTTGGCTTCAAAAATCAGTCTCATGTCTGAATCGGGTCTGTTTACATGTTTGGAACGAGCGTGCTTTCTGCATTTTCCAGACCAGCCACTTTTCAAAAACACCATGAATTTGGATGTTATTTTACCACTAGAGGTCCCTCTTTGCCTTACCAGAACTAAAGAGCCGTATTGTTAAAGGAAAGCAGAGACAGAGAGCGCCAATTAACGCCAATATTTAGGATGACGACGCCACCTCACGTTTTGGCCACTTTAGAACGCCTAGACTGCCCAATGAACAATCGGTGACGAGGGAGCCATACGGATTGATCGATATATTTTCAGACCAGCTGCCTGGATGGGGGAAAAACTAACATTTTTGGTCATTTACGAAGCTTTTGAACCCCGTTCGGAGCTATTTTCAAAGTTGGAAAAGGAACCGGGTCTGGAATAAAAGGTTGTCTATTACAGTAGCTTTTTAAATATTTGTTGTCAGCTGCTTTGCAGTTACATTGTTCTTTTTGGTCGAGAATTAGGATAAAGTAATAGATATGACGTGTTTCTCTAATGTACGGTTCAGTATCGCTTGTTGCAAATTGCAAATTTAGTACCACCTTCCAATTTGAAGAACCCCCCAAGGTAAAGGGAATGCACTGAAGTTGCATACAAATACTTAAGGTTATAACTGTTTGGTGTCTGCTGCTTCCTATAAGCAGCCTTTGTATTTGACTCTAAGCAGGTTTACTCAGACGTTTTATCTTTTCAAAGTGAATAAAATGGTAGGCCTGGGCATTGAACTCTGCTCCGTTCGCAGAGTTTGCGGAGTTTTCTGCACTGCACACCCCGTGGAGCTCGCGGAGTGCAAAAAAACCACGCTTCGCGTAGTGCAGCGGAGTTTTTTCCCTGCTCGCGCTCGCGAACAGTGAGTTCGCAAGCGCGAGCTGCTGCTCGGGTAGAATTTCTTTCCGAGCAGCAGAAAGACCAGTGCAAACAGTAGTTCGCACTACACTCCGCCACTTGCGGAACTTCGCAGGGTGTTTTTGTAACTTCGCGAAGTTCCGCGTAGCAAAACTCCGCGAACTACGCCCAGGCTTATAAAATGGGCACCTTGCAAGATAGTAAATAAAAAAGTAACAAAGGTTAATTCAGCCCTTCCAAGTTTCCCATGTCCATGCACGATGGGTTGCTCCAATCCAGATTTTATCCCTGGATTCTGGGACTTGTAGGAAAGTGCCCCTTTTTGACATCATTATTATCAACCACAGGGGCAGCCCTGCACACCCAAACCAGGGGCAATCAGTAATTAGTCCTAACAATGGTTCAAGTTACTATTTACATAAACATACAATTTTTTAACAAACAGTCAATGATACCAACAAATTAAATTGTTAAAAAAGGAGATAGAAAAAACTATATAGAAAAACCCATATGAAAAAAGGAAATTAGAAAATTGTCAATTTTGTTCAATTTATAAATAGTGAAACAATTAAGACAAACGCTCAGAACAATACACTGGCACATAAAAATGTGCTATACAATACAAAACCAGGCAAGTGGCGAATAGAAGGGATTACATAGCAAAAGAGGTTCAGGACAAAACTGAAACAACATCAAACTAGACGATGCGTCCTTCATTAATTACGGCCACATATGCGTCGACGACGTTTCGACCTTTGTATAATTACATGGTCATCATCAGGACAAGGCTTTTTACTGAGCGTCCAAAAAGATCTATAAAATACAAAAATTACATTCATATGGGTATAGATAAAAGATTCGCTCCTTCTATAGAAAAAAACAGAGAAAAGTAATAGAGAAAAAGAAAAGGAAGAAAAAGAGAGAAAAAAAGGGTGAAAAAGAAAATTACACCAACACACCGAATGTGAAAAAATGTAATGAAAAACAAAAATGTGCTAAAAAATTTACCAACACCAAAAAACTAAAAGAAGGGAAGGTCAGAAAAACTTCACCTATTTCTGAAGATAATCCAACCCCGAATGAATTCGCAGGTTTTAGGGTTGTGTCCAAATGTTTGGAAGACGATGAAAATTAAACTGGAATTAAAAAGATAAATTAATAGACCAATCCTATATGGAGACTAAAACCAAAGGATTACTGCATGTATACCACTTACTTTAGATTATAGATGCAAGGTAGTGGCGTGTAAACCTCATGATATTAGAGAGCATCTACCCAGTAGCTAGAAGAAAAGTAAATAAAGATAAATAATGTCCATGACTAAAGCCGTCTCAATTGTTTGTTGCCAAACCCTTTGTTCATGACCAAAAATTCACGGGTAAAGGTAATGGAAATTGCATCTAGCCTGAATAGTCTAGAGAAAAATTGAAATGCTGGTAATGAAACCGTCAGACATCTTAAAATTATCAATGCTGTCAAACTTAACTCTTGCCCGCGCGCAAGAAAAAAGGCATATAAGAAAAAGGCATATTTACCTGCATATACTAAATATAACAAATCTCGCCAGGGATGGAATAAACAAATCTCCGGTGTGCTTCACTCCCACGTAGGGCTGAAAAATTATTTACAAATAAACAACCGGGACTGAACAATAGGCGGTTCTGAAAAAGGAAGATCCCTAACATAAGGGTACATGCAAACTTCGGTATACTGAGAAAAATTGTTGTTAGTCCCAATAATGGAACCAGTAGTATCAGTACTATATGTTACCATCAAATCTAAAAATTAAAAAATGTAATCATCACTACTACTGTTACTACCCAAACACAAAAAAACTCGATTAATTGCTGCGCTTCCAAAACAATTTTTTTAAATGCCGTTTCGGTAGCCTTGATTTAATAGTACCAAAAAACGAGTAAACTAGTGAATTGGTACGAACTTCTATAAATCACTATTCCAACGAATGAACCGGCATGGAGAACGTGCTATTCTCAAACCATGCCGAAATGTGTTACCCATCATGCACTAAAAATGCCGTTTCGGTAGCCTTGATTTAATAGTACCAAAAAACGAGTAAACTAGTGAATAGGTACGAACTTCTATAAATCACTGTTCCAACGAATGAACCGGCATGGAGAACGTGCTATTCTCAAACCATGCCGAATTGTGTTACCCACCATACACTAACAATGTCTAAATAAATCACCAAAAAAGAGACTAACTAATACAAACAAAATCCTCTAAACCAAATGTGCCCATCAAATATGTTTTAATTCTTCTATTTTACGAAAGTCAAAATAAGCAAAAAGAAATCTCGTCTAGTAACTGGGAAGACTATTCCTTACCGAATCGTCCCTTGCGTGGTGGTCAATTCCGGAAGCCAACGTCTGCAGTCCGCGGCGGCTATAAATAGCGTCACCCTAACGCAAGCGCCAGGAGCCGCAAACTAAAAACTGTAAACGGACTCTGAAGAAACTAAATGTTATTGTTCCAAGCGCCATCTTGGAATAGAATCAAATGCACTTCTCTCAATGTGCAAGGCTGACGATAGAAATTCAAACACAATTAAACTCAAAAAGGACAGGAGTGCTAATAGTTGAAAAGGGGATCTTACTGAATTAATGTCGTGGGGTCAAATGCACTTCTCTCAATGTGCAAGGATAAACACGGCTGACGGTCGAATTTCGAACAGCATTAAACTCAAAATGGTCAGAAGTGCTAATAGTTGAAGGAGAGACTTTACTGAATTAATGTCGTAATAACAACTTCACAAAGCAGAACGAATTAATTTACTTCAACATTTCATGGAAATAATGACCTTATTGCAGGGTGCATCCCAATTAATCGATCCAAACTAGATGTAAAAATTATTGAAGTATAATGAAGAATACCACCCAAATCACCAAAAGAATGAGAATAATAAAGATCACATAGAGAAAATAAAAATAAAAATTCAGAAAGAGGGAGCCATAGTCTACTAAATGATCATCTTCATTAACACCCGGATAGTAACTACTCCAGAGGATGGTTCACAGTTCATTATCGATTAGAATCATGAAAATAAACATAAAACAACAATGACAACCTACTAACAGTCAAACAATACAGAATTATGACATATATTAAATAAGTTGATCCTAAATATAAGTTGTTTGTTAATTAAACTTTTTGCAATAGGGTAACAATCACCTTAGGCACATAATTAGGCCTGTCCATATGTCGATGACATGACAAACAAAGATTCAATGAATAATAACAATTGTTCATAAAATTGATTTACATAAACATATTGAAAAATAAATAAATTATACAATCAAATAAACATATTTACAATAAAGAACAAAAAAAACTGGTCTACATGTATCCCACAGGCGAACTTGTAAGTTGTATACGAACCACAAGATATGTGGTTAACCCTAATAACAGCTAGGTAACCCCCAGTTCGCTATCAGGTATTCAACTAGATATTACAGAGTGGCATTCCTCCATCGTTTTAAGGCCCTTGTTGATACTGTCACAACGAAGGATCCATCGACATTCACTTTTATTCAAAATGTTGGAGATACTGCCACCTCTAGGAGGGGTGCGTATAACTTCAATAACCTGCCAACGCATGTTGGAAGGTACATGGTTCAACTCAAGAAAATGGGATACTAAAGAAGCATTCTCAATCTTGCATCGAATTCGACTCTTGTGTTGGCCCAGACGTGTCTTGATTTTCTGTATCGTCTGGCCAACATAAATAAGGTCACACGGACACCAAATGGCATACACAACATTTTGTGTATTACAATTACTGTAATCACGCAAATCATGACAGATGTTCCCATGGATAAATTGTTTGGTATTCATACTGGAGCCACACATAAGGCAACTTCCACACCTATTATGCCCAACCAATTTATTCAAACCCCAAATAGTTGTTAGATTTGGGGGTTCAATTCGGGGCAATGCAGCCCGGACCAAGTGGTCCTTTAGATTTTTGCCCCTTTTGTAGGAAAACAGGGGCTGTTCCTGTGTGATTCCGGTGGATACAACCAGGGGCCAATGCTTCTTAATAATAGCCGCAATTTGATTGCTTTGTGTGCCAAAAGTGGTAACACATGGAATCCTATTAATTTGTTTTTTGGTTTTAGGGGTCAACAGGAATTCACGGTTATTATACCACGCTCTCTTCATGGATCTTTTAATCAGCTTCCTAGGGTAGCCTTGTTGCCTCAATTTGTCTGCCAAAATTTCTGCCTCACTAAAATAGTCGTCCCTAAAAAAACAGTTTCTGCGAATACGCAGAAACTGCCCAAAGGGCAGACCATCTCTCAAACCTCTTGGATGGTTGCTGGAATATTCTAATAGTGTAATTTGGGCAGTAGGTTTGGTAAATAGTTTCGTTGTCAGTCCACCCTCATGAGGGAAAATTGTCAAATCCAAAAAATCAACCTGAGTGTTGCTCGCATGCGAAGTGAACTTCAAATCAGAGGAACAAGAATTCAGCCAACTTAAAAAAACAGTCAACTCAGAACTTGTACTCGTCCAAATGAAAAAAATGTCATTGATGTAGCGTCGCCAATGACGTACGCTAGCAAAATAGGGATTGTTGTTAGGATCATAAATGAAAATTTGTTCAAAATTATCCACAAACAAAATAGCAAAATTGGGGGCATAAGAAGCCCCCATAGATGTCCCCTTAGTCTGTAAATAATAGTATCCATCAAATTCAAAATAATTACGTGTTAATGAAATTGTCAGCAGTTCCACGATAAAATCGGTAGGGACCGTCATTGGAGCCGGACGTGTCTCCAAAACTTTTCTGATTACCTCAATACCTTCTGTTTGAGGAATGTTGATGTATAGGGACTCAAGGTCCAGACACACCAACAATTCAGATTCTGGACAAAATTGCATCGCTTCCAATTGTACAATGATATCGCCACTGTCGCGCACATAACTGCGGGTACTGATGGCTAAATCCTTAATAAAGATGTCAATATATTTGCAAAGTGGTTCCAGGACCGACCCACAGCCAGAGACTATCGGTCGGCCTGGAGGATTGGCCAAATCCTTGTGTACCTTTGGAAGGGTATACAATACGGGGGTCCTAGGAGTTTTAGAGTTAAGAAAAGCAAATTCTTTAACACTAAGGAACCCAACAGATTTTGCATTAGATGTGACAATCGCAATCGATTTCTGAATATCCGGTAAAGGATTAGTTCTCAAAATCCGGTAATGATTAACATTGTTAAGTTGACGCTTGATTTCCAGTTTGTAATTATCAATAGATTGTACAACTATACCCCCGCCCTTATCAGCGGATTTTATAACAACTTCCTGGTTCTGTTTGAGCATTTTCAGAGCTTGCCGCTCAGTCAGGGAAATATTATAGGGTATATATTCAAAATCTTTATTAAGCGCTGAAACTTCTTTTAGGACCATGGACTCAAAGGCCAACAGCTCAATTGGCATCTTGTTTGTAGGGGGATTAAAAACAGAAGGTAGCCTCAGTCCAGAGGGATTGAAAATATCAATCGTAGTGTGTTCCATAAAGAACACTTTCAAGCGTAGTTTACGAAAAAATTGTAATAATTCCAATTGAATCTCAAAAAGGCAAGTTTTCTCTGTTGGAACAAAACTTAAGCCTTTGCTCAAAAGAGAAATCTCAGCCGGGGATAAAGAGTAGTCAGACAAGTTAAAAATAGGAATAGTATCCGAATTTGTGGCACCATGCTCCAATGTTTCTATTGGGGCGGCCCCCCTCACTTTTTGCCTGGTATTGATGTGATGTTGATTGCGTTCCTGCTAACCAGGTCCACAGTGCCAGATCTCGTTCCCAAAACAGTGCAATTGTACCCCAATTGGCAATACCTTAAACACCATCTCTAAGTCCCTAGTAAATGGTACCCCTGGTACCTAGGGCCTGAGGTACTAAAGTCGGTCCCTAAGGGCTGCAGCACGTATTGCGCCACCCTAAGGAACCCCTCACCTAATTCATTCAGACTGCCCTTGCAAGCTGTGTGTCAGTGCAGACAAAAGTGAAAACACGACATGGCACACATCCCTGTGTGCCATGTCTGCAGACACTGCATGCAGTATAGGTGATATATCCACAGTGGTGCAGATTTTATCAGTGCAGCAAGATCAGAAAATGTCAGTGATAGATTAAAAACTAATGACCAATATATGGGGCAGTATAAAATTTATTAAGTGCGATATACATACAATTAGGGTTAAAAACTTAAAATATTACAAATACAATTGTCAATCATATACATCACAAAAAAACTAAAAATCAATTTTATCTCAAGAAAACTAAAAGTCGACGCAGCGTTTCGGTGAGATGATATTCATACACCTTCTTCAGGACAGTTTTCTCAAAAATGAGGTTACTAGCAAAACATTTCACAAGAAACAGGCAGAAGAGATCTTCTTCAATACAGTGTAGGATTGTTGATGTCCCACTTGTCATATGAGGTTAAAATATACCTTAAAATTAGAGAAATACTTGATGTAAGTTAAGTTCGTTGGTGCCACCAATATAAATGTTTTTCGTAATAAACAACAGATCAGATATCAACTGTTACGTCCATAGATTCAGCGGATGTGCCGTAATTGGAGGACCGATTTTTAAGACATTTGCGCCATTTACATTATCTGGCCAAATGAGGACTATCTGTTTGGGTTGCTCTAAGAATGATGCAACTAATATTTATGAAAAACCTGATGGGGACGATTCGGCCTCCCTGCAACAAACGAACAAAACAGCTTCCGGGTCAGGCCGAATCGTCCCCATCGGGTTTTTCATAAATATTAGTTGCATCATTCTTAGAGCAACCCAAACAGATAGTCCTCATTTGGCCATCTGTGTTCTAGTGACCTGACATGACTTTGCAGTTCTTTCAGGGCTGGCGAGTACCATGGGGCAAAGGGTTTCTTATTTGGTCTGCTGTGATGTGGAACCAGGGAAACCAGCCGATCTTTAAGGGCGTGTATCCACTGGCCAAAAAGCTGGGTATCGGCAATAGGGTCTCCTACCAAGTTTGGTCTACACGTCAGTGCTTCTGAGAAAAAATCTGGATGTGCTATTAATTCCTTGCATCTGGATTTGTCTTGTTGAGGGGTTTTAATATTATTATCCCTAGAGGGGAACCCTTTTTTTGACAAAATCTCGAAAGGGATAAATTTGTGATCTGTCCATGTTAGCTCAACTGAGGGCTTCGCCTTAAGGGTTTCCAAGTTAGAACAGATACAGTCCAACGTATGGCCTGCACTATGTGTGACAGATAAGGAGCGTTGTTCTAAACCAAGTATCTCCATTATCTCCTTAAAACATGTTGCCCCTGGGTCATTTTGTGAGTCCAGATGGAAAGTGACGTCACCTAACACCGTAAGATTGGAAAATCTAAGAGCTAGTGTACTGACTACCTCTCCAATATTATCTAAAAAATCTTTATAAGGTCCCGGTGGACGGTAAAGAAAATTAGAACAAATCCCATCTAGAGAGTGGCCTACAGAGTGCGTGGGTAGGGCCACCAACAGATGGAGCCCAAACGTGCTTAACGTATCCATAAAATTGGCAACAATAAAATCTCCTAGGACAGTAAGATTGGCATAGCGAAGGACAAGTGGGGCTAGTGTTTTTCCTAAAGATGCTAAAAACTTGTGCTTGGACTAGGGGGCCGATAGATAAGCCCACCTGCAATTGACAAGGAGGGACTAAGCTTAAAACAAAATCCAAAACTTTCTGCTCCTTTCAGGTGATCTAAATCAAATGTCTGGCATTGGAGGGAGTCATGAAAATAATTGCCAGCCCACCTGCACGAGAATTCCTTTTATCCTTTCTAAAAATAGTGCATTCTGAAGGTAAAACATAAACAATGTCTGGATTACACCATTCCTTTAGCCATGATTCAGTAATAAAAAGAAAGTCCAAGCAAAGGTCAAGGAGTAGGTCATGGATTTCTTGAGTGTGTTTGTATAGAGAGTGGGCATTAATAAGATCACCACATAGCAATTTCTTACCTAAGTTATTTGTAGAAGGAAATAAAGAGTCGGGACTGATTCCAAAAGACGCTTTGCATTTAAGACATACCTGGGGGCTGTTCATGTTGCTAGGAGATAGCATCGACTCGCAATGCCTAGTATCATTTAATGACTTCAAGAATACGGAAGACATTTGAGTACCTGGCTGTGGACAGGCAGCATGGCTGCCACCGGCCGCGTTCTAGACATGGACGGGCGCAGACAGGCTTTCATTTGGCGCACCTTCGTCACGCACGCTGCGCCCATCCGCTGCGCATCCACGGTGTATGTCCCATTAAATACCCTTGGGCAAGAACCACTAGAACACCAAAACCAAAAGATGGCCACTCTAAGAGGGACGCCGGAAATGGATTTCAGAGACATGCAAAAGGCAAATGCAGGTAAAAGAGAAGTATTCCGTATTTCGTTTAAGAAGCTCCCCGTGCTAACTAAACAACAATTAAATGAAAAAGAACATTTCCAACCTCTGCACCCGGCTGCCCCAATGCCACCCAGTGTGACCTCTTGGTGTTGCCTTGGACCTTGCCCCATACTTAAGTCGAGGAGACTGGTCTTGTAAGTTGCTGTACTCTACCTGTATGCCGTATTTGTTTTTCCTCCCATAGGATAACATTGCAGCCTCTGAAAATTGCACTAAGGACCTGATATAGATTTCGGCGGACAGGTTGCTATGTCACAATGGAGACGGATATTCGGTCCGCCTAAATATAAATCCCATAATATCCTATGGGATTTATATTTCAGCGGCCGGGATATCCGTCACCGTTGTGATGGAGTAACCCGTCCGCTGAAATCTAAATCAGGCCCTAAGTATCGACTTTTGAAAACTTAAAGCATTTCTATCTCGAAACGTACTTACCTGGTTGTAATGATTCTGGTGCCTAAATATATATAAAGAGGTGTGTTATTTTTATAAATTGGTGAGGATCTCCTTATTGAGTCATGTGCATCATTTATTGACTGTGTGTGTATTTTGCAGATGTCTAACACTCCTTTCTGATAAGCCTAAGGCTGATTGACCAAACTACCCCATAGGAGAGCACCTTGGGATTGCTAGAGCAAGCCCCTGTCCACTAGTAAGGGGATACATGGACTCTTTGCACGATATACCTCTTTTTTGGTATATCATATAAAGAGCCAGCTTCCTACAGTAGTTATGTTTATTCCACTGTAAAAGTAGGACTACAAGTCTCAGGAAAAACATATGGACTGGAGCAGCTCATCACACATGGACCTGGAAAAGTTGCCAGTGGTAGTTACTACCTCTTCCTACCTACTTATGTTCCGTTCATATCATGCTTTCAGCATTTTCACATTCAGTTTTATTAGGCCCTCGATCTATTAGACATTTGTATACAATATCAAGATTGCTTAATATCAAGGCTACCTTTTGTTGATTCCATCTTATATATCTTTCTTCCACCACCCTACACTTCCCATCTATTTATCTCACTCCTGCCGCATTTTTCATCTCTGCCTTGTCCCGTTGCCACCTTTATCTATCTTTCTCTTCTACCTTTCTCCAACTTTCACAGTTAGCCTGATGATGAAAAAGAAGTCCAGGTATCCAAAAATGAATTCCACTGCCCACCGCCTTCGAATACCAGCACAAATTAAAAACTGCTTATCCCAGCTCTTCTTGACCCCCTCCCTCCAAGAACCACCCCAAATTATTATCTTAGTTGCATAGGCATGATGGACTGGCTACTATTAATAGATTTGTGTCAGATTCTACGCCCTCTTATAGAGGTCAGAATAACCTCTGGTTAGTATGCAATTTAAAGCTTTTCATTTGATTCGAGTAGGCGTTTGGTAATTCCTGATGACTCCCCCATTAGCTCTTTCTTTCTGCCATAACTTACTTTAGAAACCAGGCTACTGTATTCGTCACTGGACTTCTGAAGAGGCTCTCTGAAGCAGTATGTTGTAATTTGTCTATAACATCCGATGAATTACTCCTTAGTAATTTTAGGAATTCATCTTTAGTAGCAACTCTGTAACAATTGCAAAATTACAATACATGGTTTTGATCAGCTTTATTTTTGTATCAAAAATTATATTCACAAAGGGGATTTAAGCAGTATTCTATCACAATGTCCGGCCATTTAAGTCCTGTCCAGATGAAAAGGTGTTTTTGCTGGATTTCTAATTTCTGCTATGTGAGGTTGTCAATGGAAAGATGGTGAGAAAATAGTGGTCTAATGTAGATGTTCATGTTTGTTTAAATTTTCTTCCTAGGCGCTTCACTGTAATTTCTCACATTTGTGATTTAGTAATCTCGTTTGTAGGCTTTGCTTTTCCTTTTCTCTATCCTAGGATGACCTCTTTTGAAGGTGCTCAGCACATGATTTCCTTCTAAAGTCCTTGTTTGTGGTTATTAGTTTGTACCAGCACTCATTCATCAAGTGATGATTTGATTTTGCTGTCTTTCGTTTGGCTCCACAGTTCATTGCAATCTTATAGCAAGTTATGTCCAAAGATGTGATTGCTCAGCATTTCCAGGAACCTGTGGGACCTGCAAGGTGCTTCTCTGAATGCACCAGAGTACCCAGAGAAGTTGCTGTTTGATGGGCTGCTGTCCCCCCATATCTGCCCTTTAAAGCAATGTGCTGTCAATTTTTCTTCATAAAATCTTTGGGATGAGCACAAGCATATTTGGTCCAGATGTTTTTGTAAGTCTACACACTAAGTGGACTGCTGCACCTGACCAAAAGCATACAAGTCATTGACAGATTACAAATGCTGTTCAAAGCAACAATTTATTACCTTCTCTTCCAGGGGATCCTTATCAATAGTCATAAGCACTGAATAGTTCTGCCCACATCCGGGGACTCCTGGAGCACTTCTTAAACAATATATATATATATATATATATATATATATATATATATATATATATATATATATATATATATATATATATATATATATATATGTAGCTTTTGCGGATTTTCCTGCCACTTGTAGGCGGCGGGGTCGCAAACCCCATATAACCAGTCCTTCGGTTTTACCTTTCAAAGAACCAACGCCGAGCCCAATTCCTTAGGTGAAAGTGCTGTTTATTTCATCCAAATAGCGAACAAACACCCGACGCGTTTCAGAGCAGCCGCTCCTTTCTCACGGGTTAAAGTGAATTTGTATACATCAGTACTTTATAGTGCACAGTGTTTAAACATCAAAACAGGACTACTGAAACTTCATTGATTTCAAGCACAAAAACGGCATCCATTTTGTAGTGGTGGTTTCAAATATGATTACAACAATTTCTCAATCTATCATTACGCTCAAAGCTTGTGCATGATAAATTGTAGACTTAATGGTCAGAATTTCATAGTATCCTCGTATTTGCAGAATTAACTTGTTTGAATATTTGTATGTTATAAACCCACTTCTAAGTGTAAACCAATTGACTGTGTACTTTCATTTCATAAGGACAATTCATCGAGTCCTATACAAAGGAAATGGAACAATTCCGCCCTAGTGGGCAGTTCAATACAAGTTCCTGCACTGCTTTACCTATTGCCCCGGTAATCTCTGTCACCATCGTAAAAAGCAATTAAATATGCTTCTCAAGTCAAAGATATGGGCTCCGTTGTGGTATTTTAGTAACATGATATTGAACATTTTCAATCTAACATTTCGCTGGAGGCTAATGCATGATAACTAATTTTCTAAATTCAAATAAGGTCCATCAATTGACTCCTAAACAATTCTGCCACAGTGGTCAATTCTATGCATGCGATTGGGAACGGCTTAAAATATTCTCATGGTGGGCCTAGTCGTTATGGTTAAAGACAGTTCTATACATGTTGGAAAAATGGCATGTATCTCACCCCGGTTAACACAGTCACTCCGGTTTTATATATGTGGTGAGTGCAACATACAAATATTCAAACAAGTTAATTCTGCAAATACGAGGATACAATGAAATTCTGACCATTAAGTCTACAATTTATCATGCATAAGCTTTGAGCGTAATGATAGAAATTGTTGTAATCATATTTAAAACCACCACTACAAAATGGATGCCGTTTTTGTGCTTGAAATGCAATGAAGTTTCAGTAGTCCTGTTTTGATGTTTAAACACTGTGCACTATAAAGTACTGATGTATACAAATTCACTTTAACCCGTGAGCAAGGAGCGGCTGCTCCAAAACACGTCGGGTGTTTGTTCGCTATTTGGATGAAATAAACAGCACTTTCACTTAAGGAATTGGGCTCGGCGTTAGTTTTTTGAAAGGTAAAACCGAAGGACTGGATATGCGGTGCAGGAATTTGGGATATAATGAACCAACGCGCTGCTCTGGGGCCCACTGAGGGTAAATATGTGTGTTATGCTGACAGCTTGCAGGACCTACTAAAGGTGATATTAGGTCAGAAGAAAAGATAACCGGGGAGCAGCAATGGGTGGTTCTTCCCTTGTAACTAAGCCGGATGGTTGAAATTCCTGCGAGCGCCCCTGCAAGCTCTTGGGCGATTTGGTGAACAATTTATAAAACGGCAGTCCTGCCGTGTAGGGGCAGCAACATCCTGACAAATGAAAAGGAGGCCGCAGGTTTGAACTGTGTCGTAACCTGAATGCGGTGCAGGAATTTGGGATATAATGAACCAACGCGCTGCTCTGGGGCCCACTGAGGGTAAATATGTGTGTTATGCTGACAGCTTGCAGGACCTACTAAAGGTGATATTAGGTCAGAAGAAAAGATAACCGGGGAGCAGCAATGGGTGGTTCTTCCCTTGTAACTAAGCCGGATGGTTGAAATTCCTGCGAGCGCCCCTGCAAGCTCTTGGGCGATTTGGTGAACAATTTATAAAACGGCAGTCCTGCCGTGTAGGGGCAGCAACATCCTGACAAATGAAAAGGAGGCCGCGGGTTTGAACTGTGTCGTAACCTGAATGCGGTGCAGGAATTTGGGATATAATGAACCAACGCGCTGCTCTGGGGCCCACTGAGGGTAAATATGTGTGTTATGCTGACAGCTTGCAGGACCTACTAAAGGTGATATTAGGTCAGAAGAAAAGATAACCGGGGAGCAGCAATGGGTGGTTCTTCCCTTGTAACTAAGCCGGATGGTTGAAATTCCTGCGAGCGCCCCTGCAAGCTCTTGGGCGATTTGGTGAACAATTTATAAAACGGCAGTCCTGCCGTGTAGGGGCAGCAACATCCTGACAAATGAAAAGGAGGCCGCGGGTTTGAACTGTGTCGTAACCTGAATGCGGTGCAGGAATTTGGGATATAATGAACCAACGCTCTGCTCTGGGGCCCACTGAGGGTAAATATGTGTGTTATGCTGACAGCTTGCAGGACCTACTAAAGGTGATATTAGGTCAGAAGAAAAGATAACCGGGGAGCAGCAATGGGTGGTTCTTCCCTTGTAACTAAGCCGGATGGTTGAAATTCCTGCGAGCGCCCCTGCAAGCTCTTGGGCGATTTGGTGAACAATTTATAAAACGGCAGTCCTGCCGTGTAGGGGCAGCAACATCCTGACAAATGAAAAGGAGGCCGCGGGTTTGAACTGTGTCGTAACCTGAATGCGGTGCAGGAATTTGGGATATAATGAACCAACGCGCTGCTCTGGGGCCCACTGAGGGTAAATATGTGTGTTATGCTGACAGCTTGCAGGACCTACTAAAGGTGATATTAGGTCAGAAGAAAAGATAACCGGGGAGCAGCAATGGGTGGTTCTTCCCTTGTAACTAAGCCGGATGGTTGAAATTCCTGCGAGCGCCCCTGCAAGCTCTTGGGCGATTTGGTGAACAATTTATAAAACGGCAGTCCTGCCGTGTAGGGGCAGCAACATCCTGACAAATGAAAAGGAGGCCGTGGGTTTGAACTGTGTCGTAACCTGAATGCGGTGCAGGAATTTGGGATATAATGAACCAACGCGCTGCTCTGGGGCCCACTGAGGGTAAATATGTGTGTTATGCTGACAGCTTGCAGGACCTACTAAAGGTGATATTAGGTCAGAAGAAAAGATAACCGGGGAGCAGCAATGGGTGGTTCTTCCCTTGTAACTAAGCCGGATGGTTGAAATTCCTGCGAGCGCCCCTGCAAGCTCTTGGGCGATTTGGTGAACAATATATATATATATATAAAAAAAAATCACCAAAATCCTTCGTCCGCTCGCAGCGCCAGTCCACACCACTTCAGCTACAAAGGATTCACGAACCACCGAAACTGCAGGCAAGTCAAAATTTTATTCCTGTTTCCTGATTACGCGTTTCGGGCACCACTTGCCCTTGTTCACACAATCAGAGAGATAGAAACGCCATATATATATGTGTGTGTGTGGGTGTGGGTGTATATATATATATCTGCAACCTATAGAAAATGGTAAAAAATGGGCAGATTACATTTACTTTTTCATTTAAAAACAGCATAAATACCATTCATGCAATAAGAAAACAACTGAGTATAGAAATTCTTCTCCAAAACCTTTATTTAAAAGTAAAAAGGAAAGGGAATATGAGGCATTGTTAACCAATAGCCTGCATTGAAAGAGTAAGCTTATTAAAAAACTGGCACTGTGCCTTTAAGAACCTCACAGTACCCCCTGTATCCCATCATGCCCCACAGGTGACAGTTAGGTCAGTTCATTTTTCTGGCTCCTTCTGTTGGGGTCCTGGAGCACTGAGCTCTTCTTTTTCTGACTAAAAAGTCAGAAAATTCTCATCAGATTTTGATAGAAAAGCTTTTCTTGTGGTAGTTGCAAGTACTTACTGTGCAGTTATCTGTTAAAAATGCCTTCACTGTTTGTGAAGTGTCCGTCTTGTGGGAAAAAGAAGGCCCAGACTGACCCTCATGCAGTCTGTATTGTGTGCCTCCCAGATTACCACCGTCCTGACGTCTGTCCTCATTGCCAGAAGCTGTCAAGGCGCACTCTGAGGTACAGAGAAAAGATAAGACTTTTTGGACTACAGCAGAGTGGATCATTCTCAAGAGGCCTTGAGGAACGTTCAGCTTCCTCCAAAGTGCCCTCCTCTCGCCCTAAGGCACATCAGAGGGGCAGATCCAGAGAAAACACAATGGATCAAGGTCCTGGTCAACGTCGAGAGGTAGAACATCGAAAAAAGTGCTGGTCTGCACCCCGTCGATGACGCCACCGAAAAGGCATCGCTTGCCGTCGAAGCACACTTAACGTCAAAAACCACATCGCTGGCGAGACACCATCGGTCAACAGCAGGACACTCATTGACAATGAGGCACCATCCATCGAGGTAAAGGCACTCAATGGCATCAAGACTTCTGCACACCGCAAGGTCAACATCGACTGATCGACGTCATCTGTCTAACCCCACGGCATCGAAACCCACAACGCCTTGGAACATTCAGCATGTCCAACATCGACGCTGAAGAAGCAGTCGGCATCACGGTCGAGAGCGAAGCAACATACGATGTCAAAACCCAAGTCGACTTCGAGGAAGAGAAATGTAACAGGGACATTACCTGATGTCCGCATAGTGTCGGTGGTGACAGCACGACCTGAACACCGCCAAGGTCCAGATCTCAGTCACCTGTCCCTCTCTCTCCAGAGGTCAGGGAATACTTGAAGAGGCCAGTGACATCAGATTCTGAATATTCGCAAGCTTATTCGCCTTCGAGGCCTCTCACACCTTCTCAGAAGAAAACACTTTCTCCTCAGTTCTCTCTGAGTACTCCCTCAATACCTCCGACTCCAAAAGTGACACGCAGGAGGTCTCAACGATCCAGAAGTCATGGGCATTGTCACACTAGGTCAAGGTCTCGGACAAGATCCAGAAGTCGAGGGCATCGCCATACTAGATCAATATCAAGGTCCAGGAGGGCCCGATCTCGCACCAAGCACAGATGAACACCATCTTGGTCCACTACATCAAGATCAGTAACGGACTGTACTCCAACGCTCTCAAACACACCTCCATCGTGGGTTTTACCTGTGGATGACCTCTTAAGCTTTAATGACGTCTTAATCAGAGGTGCCACGAAGTTGTATATAGATATTCCGACGCCTACCATCACATCATCTGTGATTTTTGAAACTACTTTACAGGGTGGCGTCGCAACCACTCCTTCCTCTAGTGCCTGGATGGCTAGAACCAGCAATGCAATTGTTTCTCACGCCAGCATCCTTAAGAGCCGCACCATGTCAGATACTTAAAAATTATAAGGCTCAGGAGCAGGACCCATTATTCCTCAGGGTTGATCCTCCTCCAGACTCTATCATAGTGGCAACTGCACTGAATGAAGGTGGTCTGGTTGCCAACCAAATCATAAGCGCAGCTGCAGATGCGTTGGACTTGGCTGCACATGGGGTATGTACGAGACGATCTTCCTGGCTCCGCTTCACAGTTTGAAACCTGAGGTGCAATATCATATCCTAAACCTCCCGTTTTCTGGTAACACGCCCTTCGGCTCTCACGCAGATCAAGAGATGTCCAAGATTAAGAACAAGCTGGACACTCTGAAAGCGGTGGGCCTCGAGAAAAAGAAATAATTCAGGAAACGGTACAGGCCCTATGACAGCCAGTTCTACCAGCAGAGAGTTCAGACCCCTCCCTGGCAGCAACACCAGCAGCAGACAAGATCTCACTACCACCCTTGTAGACCATCTAGAGGGAGGGGTGCACAGCAGCAGCAATAACCTGCAGCACCGGGAAAGTCTGAGCAAAGCAATGAGGAGTTTCTTCTCCCTTCACTGTTCCCCGCTCTGGTGGGGGGAAGTGTGACCAACCACAAGGAAGAGTGGCACACCATCACGAAAGACAAATGGGTATTGCATATTGTGCAGAATGGCTATTCCCTACACTTCAAGTACACTTCTCCAGCTGTTCCCCCGGCAAAAACATCTCAATACCAACTACCTCTTTTGTTATCAGAAGTCACCAGCTTGATTAAAAAAGAGGCAATCGAGGAAGTCCATCATCATCAACAGGGATTGAGAATCTATTCCTGCTACTTTCTCTTATGAAATGAAGGCCGAAATAGGAGTTCAGACCCATTCTAGATCTAAGAGTGCTGAACAAATACATACGCCAAGAAAAATTCAGGATGCTGGCGCTGCACCAAATATATCCACAGCTGCAACAGGGGAATGGTATGTGTGCGATCGATCTGCAGGATGCATACTACCACATCCTAATTTCCACCAAGCATTGAAATTCCTCAGTTTTACAGTGGGCTCTCAGCACTACCAATACAAACTGCTTCCATTCGGCCTGAAATCGGCTCCAAAAACATTTTCAAAGTGCATGGCCGTCATCACAGCATTCCTGAGGAGACAAAAGATCTTCATTTAACCCATACCTTGATGACTGGCTACGAAAAAGTTCCTCTCCCTCCCAAACGAAGGAACATTTTCCTTTTTGTGTGAAGACTCTCTCAAGCCTGGGTCTTCACATCAACTTCCAGGATAAAATCAGTTGACTCTTACCTTTGCCTTTAATCTGCCTCATAACATTAAACGTGCCCGTGAACAAGGAACAAGAAGTTCCGAAACGCGTAGGGCTTGAAATGGTCGGGCGGTTACCTGCTGGTTGCTGCGAATAAAGAAACGCTACTGGAACAGAGTGGTGACTCGGCTGCTTTCGTGAGTGCGCTTTCAAATGGGGGCAATCCTGTGTGTGATATATATATATATATATATATATATATATATACACATATATATGTATATATATTATGTTTAACAAGTGCTCCGGGGTCCCCGCACGTGGGCCTGACTATTCAGTGCTTATGACTTTGATAAGGATTCCCATGGAAGAGAACTAGGATTACAGGTTAGCAATTTATCCTTCTCAGAAATACCTTTTTCAGAATCCAGCAGAGAACCAGTCCCAAGTGCAGGGTCCTCAGTGCAACCTACTACTAGCGAACCAACTCCCAGCCTTTTAAGGAAAAGGCTGAAGAAGAGGTCGACTGAACATGAAACCAAACCAAGAGCCTTAAGAAATGCGCACCAGAAGATAGATATACAGGAGAACATGATTTTGCCGATTCTCAACACTTCCAGCAGCCTTTTAACAAAAGATCAAACATCTACCTTACCAAAAAGTCTGCCATTCCAACCATCCAGATCTGCTTTTTTTTCCACCTTAAGAGCGAAACGATCCAGTTCTTCAGGAAAATTTGAATACACATATTTTTCCGGTCCCAGCATACTTAAGTACGGCTTCAAGACCTTTTACTACCGGTACCCTGGCGGTTTTTCCACCTATCTCTCAGGATCAGTTGCACTTGCTTTGCAGTAAAATTAAATCCGGCTCCCCTGCTGACCCTCTCAAGCCCGACCAATTTAGGAAAATGTTGCCGGTGCTCCTGGCAACTTTGTGCCAGGTGATCAATAGGTCCCTCTCCATGGCGGTTGTTCCTAGGGCGTGGAAGCAAGCAAGGGTGGTCCCTCTGCTTAAAAAATCTACTCTGGATCCAGCTAAACCAGAGAACTTCCGCCCTATTTCTCTCCTGCCTTGGGCGTCCAAAATCACTGAGGCCTATATTAACTCCCTCTTAACCGAATTCCTGAATAAAAACAACGTTCTAGATCCATCTCAGAACGGTTTTCGCCCAGGCCACAGCACGGAGTCGGCACTCCTAGCTGTGACCGAACATCTGCGGGCAGCACTAGACGTAGGGCATACATCAGCACTGATATTATTAGACCTCAGTGCCGCATTTGACACGGTCTCTCATCCCATTCTGTTGCAACGTCTGGAGGAGGCAGGCATAGTGGGCTCTGCCCTAGATTGGCTCTCTTCCTTTCTTTCTGAGAGGACGTTTCAGGTGACAGCCCCCCCGTTCACCTCTGGAGTCCACACTATTAAACAGGGTGTGCCACAGGGCTCATCTCTGAGCCCACTGTTATTTAATCTATACGTCCAACCTCTGGCCGCCGTTGCTAGGAACAGAGGGCTGACCATTGTCTCCTATGCCAACGACACACAGTTGGTAGTGGCACTCTCAGACGACTCTACGCAGGACGCTCCCAAGTTTCGGAGCGACCTTGTGGCTGTCGCTGAGTGGATGACTGCCAACTGTCTCCAGCTTAACGCCAGCAAGTCGGAGGTGTTGTTGGTTGGGAAAGACGCTGGGTTATGAAGTGAGCGGTGGTGGCCTGTTGCCCTCGGCAGCGCCCCCCCCCCCAAACAGGTGGTAAAAAATCTGGGGGTATGGATGGACTCGGCCCTTAGTTTTCAAGCTCAAACTAAAAGGTGGCAGGGACATGTTTCGGGCTACTGCGGGGCTCAGACCTTTATTGGGTTTCTTTGACCCGTCGACCCGGCAAGTTATCGTCCAGTCCGCAGTTCTGTCGAGACTGGACTACGCCAGCTCTCTCTATCTGGGGACAAATAAGGCAGAAATTCTGAGACTACAAAGGGTCCAAAATTCGGCTGCCAGGACCCTCCTCGGCCTCCCTAGAGCCTGCTCCGCGGCAGATGCCATCTGCCGGCTTCACTGGTTGCCGGTGGCCAGGCGGATAGAGTTTAAAGCTCTCTGTATGGCCTTTAAGATTCTGAAATCTGCAGCCCCAGGGATCCTGGCTAACCTGCTTTTGCCCTGTGTACCTACCTGCCAACTCCGCTCTCTGGGGCAGCACCTATTGGTAGTCCCCCGGGTGAGGAAGATGCGCGCTGGGGGTCGCTCGTTTCGCACCATAGCAGCAAAACTTTGGAATTCTGTCCCGTTACAGATCCGCAGCTTGAGTAACTATTTAACATTCCGGAAGGCTATTAAAACATACCTCTTTCCTTTGCCGTAGGCTCTAGTTTCCACCTGGGTCTTTGTTCTTTCACTGCTGTCAGCGCCGGGACGCCCCTTTGCTGGGGCAGCTGTGCGCTATACAAAATGTATAACATAACATGACAAACAGGTTGACTACATAAAGGAAAAGTCTGGACTACAAAAAACTCAACCTTCGCCCCTCCTATATCTGAAATGCCAGATGAGGTAAACACATGTGGAAATACAGTTCTCTCTGTAATAAACCAGTTAGAAAAAAGATCAGAATATTTCAAACCCAATCTTTCGAAATCACAATTTAAACCTTTCTCAGAAAAGAAGAATTAAAAAACCATTAGTAATGAAACAAGATTAAAGGTAATCCATCTGACCCACAATAAGAGTCTTGTCATACTTGATGTGTTTTCATTCTATACAAATATAGCCCAGGATGTCACTTAAATGTATTCAGAAAAGCAAAAGAGACTCCAAAGAGTACTAGCAGGATTCACTGTGGCATTGGCAAAGATTGCTTTGAAAAGAATTTACTTCTTATTCAAGGGAGACTGTTTTCAGCAAACGAAAGGGTCTGCAATGGGCTGTTCCTTTGCCCCAGAGGTGGTGGTCCTCTACATAGCTGAGTTTGAAGAGAGATTTATTTTTCACAACAACGCTTACTTACATAATACCTCCACGTGGTTGAGATATATTGATAACAATTTTGGTATCTGGACTGGTACTGTTGAACAGATAAACCTATTCCTCATTTGGCTGAATGATAGGTCACATGAACTTAAGTACAAAATATCACATGACTCGCACATGATTAACTTTTTGGCTATTGTGGTTCATAGCACAGGAAAACACTGACAATTTTATTGCTGTATAACAAATCCACCAACGTATAAGAAAACAAGTTACTTACCTGTAACTACAGTTATCCAGTATTGGTATCTTTCATAGATTCACATGCCTGAATCATTCCCCTTCGTCGAGGCGGGAGTCCCATGGTAAATTACAAAAGTAGTGCCATAAGTAAATAATAGTAGTAGGCTAAAAGAAAAGCCTAAGGCCTAAATCTTAGTAGCCTATCTACATCATTATAATAAAAAGAACCAAAAGTCAGCTCCAACCAATCAGCTACCAGCACCCTCTAGAACACTCTCAGCAGAGGCAGTTCTCCTCAGATTTTCTTAGCACAGGGGGAAGTAAGTATCCCAAATCATAGAGAACTGACTTGCCGGGGAGGAGGGTGGGTACATGTGAATCTATGAAAGATACCAATACTGGATAACTGTAGTTACAGGTAAGTAACTTGTTTTCTTATCCAGTATTGGGGTATCTTTCATAGATTCACATGCCTGAATCAGAATAGCAAGCAGTATACCAAATGTACTGTCGTTTGCGGATGGTGGGAGACAAGTGTTCATAAACTCCCAAACTGCATCCACAATGGTTGAGAATCTTTTTTTTTTTAAATAACCAAGCCTTTAAGAAATCAAAGCTATGTTAAAATACATTAACGAAATAAAATAAGACTACATAAATATTAATATATGGATATATATGTATATATACCTCTATATAGACATATAAATATATATGTTGCATGAATATTGAAAGCAAGAGAACAGCATATAAAAGCGAAAAGTACCTGAATCTGACCTAATGAAAGAGATGGCGTAGGACAGCCTGTCCAACCGCTGCATCTTCTTGTTGAGCAGATTGAAGACAGTAATGCTTCGTGAACGTGTGGACATTTTTCCATGTCGCAGCACAACAGATATTTTCCAGAGTCACTCCAGCAAACAATGCTGTAGAAGCCGCCATAGTTCTTGTAGAATGAGCTTTGGCTTTCCTCTGTAAAGGTTTGTTGGCTTTGTCATGGCAGAAATGAATCGTAGATGCCAGCCATCTGGCGATTGTTGTCTTTGTCACTGCAGCTCCAAGTGTTGCTTGACCATAGGCCACGAACAGTTGGTTGGAACGTCTGAGGTCCTTAGTTTTCTGTAGGTAGAATTTTAAACAGCGCTTAACATCCAGAGAGTGTAATGCTCTTTCAGCTGGAGTGGATGGATCCGGAAAGAAAGTTCTTAATCTTACCGGTTCATTCAAATGAAATTGTGACGGTACTTTAGGGATGAATTTAGGATTTGGTCGAAGGGTTACATAGTCCTGAGTAAAATGTAAAAAGGGTTCTGTGATAGTGAAAGCTTGGATTTCACTAACCCTTCTTGCAGAAGTCAGCGCCAGTAAAAGGGCGACCTTCCAAGTGAGGAATTTGAGGTCTGCTTTGTGGATTGGTTCAAATGGACGTTTCATTAATTGCGCTAGCACGGTGTTGAGTTCCCACTCTGGAGGGGGTGCTCGCACTGGAGGGAAGGCTCTGAAAAGCCCTTTCATGAATTGTTTGACAAGTGAAGACGAACAGAGAGAAGGAAGTTCAGCGCATTTTCTGAATCTGGACAGAGCAGCAAGATGGACTTTGACCGATGAAAAGGTAAGTCCAGACTTGGCTAGGGAAAGCAAATAAGGGAGAACTTGTTCCGCAGGAGCTTGAACTGGGTGAATATTATTCGCTTCGCACCAACAGCAAAATCGCTTCCATTTTAGGCGATAAGTCTTAATTGTGCTCTGGGCACGAGCTTTGGCCAAAATTTCACGACAGTCTTGTGAAATGTTGAGGTCCTTGAACTCTAAGAAATCAGGAGCCATGCGTGCAAGTGTAGGGACTGTGGGTCCGGATGAACCACTTGGCCGCTGTCCCTCGACAACATCGTAGGAGTCGGACGAAGGCGAATAGGCTTGTCGTGAGACAATAGCAGCAGTTCTTGGAACCAATACTGCCTTGGCCAACGGGGTGCAATCAGAATTAGACGGCAACCCTCCAGCTTCATTTTGCGGAGCACTTTCGGGATCAATGGTATTGGGGGAAAAGCGTATGCACAAATCCCTGACCATCGCATGGACAGGGCATTCCCCCTTGAGCCCTGTTGAGGGAACCTGCTGGCATAGTATCGGCATTTCTTGTTCTCCTTCGTTGCGAATAAATCCAGTGCTGGTTTGCCCCAAGCCTGGAACACTCTGTTCGCCTGCTCCTGCTCCAGTTCCCACTCGTGACAGTCCGTTTGAGACCTGCTCAGCTCTCAGGGTTATCTTGTGGAATGTGACCCACTCCCACAATTCCTGAGCCTCCTGCGAGAGCGTCGCTGATTTTGTTCCTCCTTGCTTGTTGATGTAATACATGCTGGTCGTATTGTCGGTACGGACCAGCACTGAGGAACCCGCAATCCTTGGGAGGAACGCTTGCAGAGACAGAAAGATGGCGCGGAGCTCCAATCTGTTGATATGCTGATGTTTGTCTATTTGAGACCATTTTCCTTGAATCTTCAAATCTTGCAGATGACCTCCCCATCCCTCCATGGAGGCATCGGTCGTTAAAACGAAGTCTGGAATGGTTTGCAGAAATGTGAGACCTTGGGCTAGATTCGCTGCTTGTGACCACCAATGCAGAGAATTTATCATGCGCGGCGTGACCTTGATGGAATCGTCGAACGAACCCACCGCTTGTTGCCATTGAAGGTGTAGTTCCTCCTGAAGAGGTCTCATTTTGAGCCGTGCCAAGGGTATGAGATTTATTGCAGAAGAGCACATCCCCAGGAGTTAAGCAAACATTCGGACAAAAACTGACCTTCTTCTTGAAATTAAAGTTGCTAATTTTTGGAGACGTATTTGGCGGTCGTCTGACAAGAATGCTTTGCACTGGACCGTGTCTAGCATTGCTCCGAGAAAAGGAATGACTTGGAGTGGACGCAACTGTGATTTGCTCTCGTTGATAGTCAGCCCCAGAGAAGTGAAGAGATGGAGACATGCTGTTGTGGCAACCTTGGCTTCGTGTTCCGAAGGACCTTTGAGCAGCCAATCGTCGAGATAAGGGAACACCTGGATTCCTCGAGATCTCAATGCTGCTGCCACTGGTGCCAAGCACTTCGTGAAGATTCTTGGTGCCGATTTCAGCCCAAACGGGAGCACTTTGAACTGATAGTGGGCGCCAGCCACTGTGAAGCGAAGATATTTGCGATGATTGGGGTGGATAGGGATGTGGAAATACGCGTCTTCCATATCCAGAGAAGCCATAAAATCTCCTTCGTTTAAACAGCTTAAAATCTCGGAAAGCGTGACCATCCGGAAACTTTGCTTTTTGAGGAATTTGTTGAGCTTGCGGAGGTCCAGAATCGGTCGCCATTCCCCTGACTTCTTCTTGATCAGGAAGAAACGAGAACAGAAACCTGTTCCTTTTTGAGATGATGGAACCTTCTCTATCGCATTCTTGAGGAGCATCGTTAAGGCTTCTTTGAATAATAAGGGAAGACGAGGGGGACCCCTGGGCGGAGTAGTAGGTGGCTGTTTGATAAATTCCAGGGTGTGGCCGTTGGTTACTAGGTCTAGAACCCATCGGTCTGAAGTAATTTCCTGCCACTTGTGAACAAAAGCTGAAATCTCCGCGCCCACGGGTATGGAGGGTAATTTGGTTGGCACCCTGTGGAGATCATTGTTTCCTGTTGGTGTCTCGACTTTGATTCTGTGATCGTTTGCGACCACCCTGACAGGAGAAACTAGCCGTAGAGGATTGGCGGGAAGATGACTGGTTGTAAGGCTGTCTATACTGCGATTGATACTGCCTGTTTTGTTGGTTTTGGTATCCTCCTCTTGATGTAAAACCACGTCCTCTTGCGCCTCTGAAAGATCCGCGCCTGTATTGAAGGGCGCCTAACGATCTAGCGGTATCCGTGTCAGTTTTTATAGCAAGGAGGGCCTCATCAATGTGTTTACCACACAAAGACTCTCCGTCATAGGCCATGTCTAGAATCTTTGTTTGTACTTCAGGTCTGAAAGTTGTGGTTTTAAGCCATCCCTGGCGTCTAAGCACTGCAGCCCTGGCGAGCTGACGAAAGTTGGTGTTTACAATGTCCAGTGCGCAATCTATAGTCTCAGATGCGGCTCGTTCTCCCTCCAACAGAATTTTCCTTGCTTCCTGTCTACGGTCTTCAGGAATGAGGTCAATGAAACCCGCCATATCTGACCACATTTGACGGTCATAACGGCCGATTATCGCTAGAGAGTTAGCAGCTCTAATAGAGGCCGCTGCCATGGTAGAGAATGTTTTACCTATGAGGTCCAGCCGACGTCCTTCCTTGTCAGGCGGTGTGGTGATAGGCGTTGCAGGATTTTTAGATCGCTGTTGGACGGCTTGGGAAATTACCGAATCTGGTCGTGGATGACCAATCAGACAAGATGGGCTGTTAGCAGGGGCACGGTACTTTTTCTCTATGCGAGGAAGCACTGCCGGAATAGATGCAGGCGTCTTCATGATCTTAACTCCTTCATTCCAGATATAGTCTATGATTGGTACAGCTCGCGTGATCTTCCTGGACTCTTCCTTGAAATCATGCAAAAAACAGTCTGTCTGTTCGACCATAACAGGCAGCTGGAATCTAGCTGCCGCCCGCTGCATTAAATTATGAAAGCCCCCGATGTCCTCAGGGGGAGAATCAGAAGGTAGAGGAAGGGGTGGAGAAGGCATCGGTATTATATATTCGTCCCAGGGATCCGGAATATGAGTATTTTCAGGTAATTCTCCCTCTTCAACGTCATCTTCAGAGGAGGTAGTGTCATGCTGCACCTGTTCAGAAGGACCTGAAGGATGAGCCGGTGTAACAGGAACCTCAGACTGAGGTAACGGATCAGGAACCACCGGTGGTGGGGGTGGATTTTCTGGGAAAGCCTGTTGTGGGGGAAACCTTTGACGGTAATCCGCCAGCATGGCCTGGAGATCCTGTATGAGCGTTGGAGGGAGGTGATTCAGTTCCCTCTGGCGTGACTCCCTTCGATGAAATCTATGGTGTGGAACCATAAGTTCTTCCTGGTAATATTGTTCCTGGTAATCGTCGTCGTCGTCGTCATCCTGACACTTGATGTTAAGCTCAGAAGGATGGTGAGCTATGCCAAATGGTCCCTCATCGTCTTTGTCCTCATAGTCCTCATCTTCAACGTAAGTTTCTAAAAGGTGTGAAGGCAGAAGCGGAGAAATCTTACTGTAATCCTGATGCCTTTGAAATGTCTTGAGTTGACAAGGTCCAGACGATTTGGGCGTTGACTGCGTAGGTAAAACTACTACCGCTGATACATGAGATTGAATTGGTAAATCTGTCGTCGACAGGCTCTTCGTCAACGGGCTCTTCGTTGACGGGCTCTTCGTCGACGGGATCGTCGTCGACGGGCTCCTCGTCGACGGTGTCTTCAATGATGGTGCCGCCGTCGACGGAACGGTCGTCGACGGAAAGGTCGTCGACGGAACAGTCGTCGACGGTGACATCGTCGACGGGACAGACGTCGACGACGTAAACTTCGTCGATGATGATATCTTTGTCGACGGTGGAGGCTTCGTCGACGGTACCGTCGCCGATGGACTCGACGTCGACGTGGTCGTCGACGGGGACTTCGTCGATGATTTCCTCGTCAACGATTCTTCAAAAACAGGCTTTTTGGTCGTGATTGAGATTCTAGTAGATAGAATAGGCGATGTAATGGCCCTCGTCGAGACAGTAGCTGTCGACGATGGGGCAGAAGAAGTCACAGAAATCGTCGACGATGGAGTCAAAGTGAGAGATTTGACATGGCTTTTACTCACAGTTTTTGAAGTAGATATCTTCTTAGACTCCTTGACCGATGTAGAGGGTGGAGACAGCGTTGACCCAGAGGAAAGCTTAGGTGACCTCTGTGAAGGGTCAGAAACATCATGGGAAGATTTATGGTGTTTTCTTCCCTCACTTGAAGAGCTGTCATGGGATCTAGCTCTTTTGCTAGAAGTTGAGGCTCGGTCATCCTCCTCAGCCGAAGAGGATTTGAGCCACAAAAGCAGTCTTGCCTCTCTATCCCTAAGAGTCTTGGTAGGGAAAGTACGGCAGATTTTGCAATCCTTTGCCTCATGCTTAGGATAAAGGCAATAAATGCAGTCCTTATGCTGGTCATCAACATGGACCCTCTTCTTATCACAGGTCCTGCAGGGTTTGAACAGAGCTTTTCTGTCAGACATTCTGAAGAGTTGTAGAGAAGAACTGAGTGGCACTCAGGGAGACTCCCTTCCACACAACGTGCGGTGAAAATCTGAGGAGAACTGCCTCTGCTGAGAGTGTTCTAGAGGGTGCTGGTAGCTGATTGGTTGGAGCTGACTTTTGGTTATTTTTATTATAATGATGTAGATAGGCTACTAAGATTTAGGCCTTAGGCTTTTCTTTTAGCCTACTACTATTATTTACTTATGGCACTACTTTTGTAATTTACCGTGGGACTCCCGCCTCGACGACGGGGAATGATTCAGGCATGTGAATCTATGAAAGATACCCCAATACTGGATAACAAACTGTACAACAGTTTTCATCCTAGACGTCTCAGAGATAACTTCCCATACAAACAATTCCTAAGTACTATATACAACTGCTCCAATAAAGAAGATTTCTTCAAGCTTTCAGAAAATCTCAAGAATTACTGATTGAGAGGGGTTATTCAAAATGCTTCAAAGAATTCCTGCAAAGAGTTATGGTTTACACCAAGAGACATATGCAACTACACATTTCCAAGTATCAGCAGATTACAAAAATTATACTTCAAAATTGCCATATCTTATCTACTCCTAAGTGAAAATAGGAATGTCCATTATGAGCCTTAGAAAAGAACCAAAGACTAGGACACTTTCTGGCGAAGGCATACATCGAACTAGGTTTCATCCATCAAAAGAACTAAAGAGGGCTGTTGAACCTCCATCCTCATCTGCAACAAACTTTGAGTTTAAATACAACAACAGAATTGTGCACTAAATATTCTCCAATCATAAGAATGTTATTGTAGGAAAGTGCCCCTTTTGACATGGTTACCCCCCACTTGTTGCCTGGTATCTAGTCCAATTTTGACTGAGTGTGCTAGGTTCCTGCTAACCAGGTTACCAGCACCAGTGTTCTTTCCCTAAACTGTACGATTGTTCTACAATTAGCACAACTTCAGCCCCACTTTAGGTCCCTAGTAAATGGTACCCCTGGTACCTAGGGCATTAGAACTGAAGTGGGGCCACTAGGGCTGCAGCATGAATTGTGCCACTCTAGGGACCTCTCACCAGGATCATGCAAACTGCCACTGCAGCCTGCGTGTCTTTGTGCACAGAAAACCGAAGAGTTGACATGACACACATCCCTGTTTGCCATGCCTGTCAGCACTACATGTGGCATAGGTAGGACACCCCTACACCAGGCCTTACAGCCCTAAGGAAGGTGGCACTATACTCCTGTGAGGGCATATCTGATAGAGTGGATATGCCTCGGTGATATGTAAATTCACCCAAATATGTTACCAGTGCGCAGGTAACCCATAACGAGTACATGGGCTGGACACTCGTCATTATTAGTTCCCCAGCTACATGATGGCTTCACTGTACCCCAAGGTGTTTGGAACCAAACACCTCGTCTCCATAAACCCACAGTGCTGAAACTATTAATAAATGTAGAGGTGCTCCGTGAAAACCTACTGACTACTAGTGTGGTGGCTGACTGGTCTCAACCAGCCTGCCACCACCAGACATGTTTCTGGCCTCCTGTGGTGACAGCCTTCGCTCTCAGAGGCCGGGAACAAAGCCTGCTCCGAGCGGAGGTGTTCACACCTCGTCCAAGAAGGAACTGCCGTCCAGGGCAGGAAGATTCAAAGGCCATGCCGCCTTTGAAATGTGACCCAGGCCCCTCCAGCAAGTGGAAGATGCCAACCCTCCTGTCCTGTCCCCACTTTTTGGCGGGAGGACAGGTGGGAAAATTAGTTCGATTAGGAGGAATGCCTACACTTAGCCAGCACTAACCCTAAGGTGGGGCAGCTGATGTTGACCCCACGTTTTAGAATCCTCCATCTTGTGTTGGAGAGAATTAGCCTATTAGGGTCAGGGTTATGCCCACTTCGCACAGGAAGTAGTCAGTGACATAGCTAGACCTTTTGCCGCCCGAGGCGGCCCCTGCATTTGCTGACCTGCGGCAGACGCATGTAAGAGGGGGGGTGCTGGTGATTCCTGCATTTGCCGCCCCACGACGGCTGCAGGTAAGAGCGGGGGGAGATAGGCTACCGCCCCCAAAACTCATGCCGCCAAGGGCGGACTGCCCCCCCTGCTACACCAATGGAGGTGGTCAGACAGAGGGTGTATTCACTCTAAAGGTAGGTAGCCCGTTGGCTACTACCCAGTACTCCCCTTAAAGCCCCTGAAGTGAGTATTTAGGTGGCACCCCTCAACCCTGAACTTCATATTCGACTGACCTAAAGACGAGGAGGACAAAGAAGAGCTGCTGAACCCTAGAACTGAGTGCCTGCCGCTGAGTTTTGGCGCAAACCCCTGCCTCCCGCTTCAGGACTCGACAATCGAGGTGAACTGTCTTGTCCTGCCACTGTATCACCTCTAAGAACCCCAGAGGGCTACCAGCCTTCGCAAACAACCCAAGTACTCCCTTGGAGTAGAGGAGCTACTCTGCTGCAGACCGCAGGCACCGAAACCGCAGTCTGTACCATCAACTTGCAGCTCCCAGGCCCGACCGGCGCAGCAACAGACCAGGAGGAGGTGCCCGTGCTCTGGAATGTCAGATCTCTTCCCCCCGTGTGTGGAAACACCAGAACCGACCGGAGCTGTGCAGTACCAACTTCCGGGGTACTGGATGCCCTACACCCAAAACTGACATCGAAAAGTCCAATCAGGACTCCAACTGTACCAGAGCCCAGCAGCCACTGAGGGACATCAATACCCCTGAGGCCTATTTCGAAAGTGGCCCAGCAGTCCTAAATTTGCCCCTGCCAGCTGGTCACCCCTGACTGCGAGGAGCACCTTTACTCACCGGGGCAGCCAACCTACCTGCTCTGCACGCAGCCTGCCAAGCCTGGGTAACGATGAACCGGCTGTGCTCCCTTGTCCCTAAAGCCATTGTGACCCAGCCCCCGTTTGAGAGCTCTTGGACTTGCCAGCAAGTCCCTGTGTGCACCCTGTCTTTATAGGGCCCTCCTTCCCCGTAGCACACCAGCTACCAACTCCATCAACACCCTGCTGTTGGCGGAATTCTGGATGCACCGGACGAATTGTTGGTAGAACATTGGACCATGGCTTCCTGCTTCTCTAAACCCGGAAGATGAACCCCTACAACTGTCTGTGCTGTGGTCTTACCTACCTGCTTTTTCCTCCAATAGGATTGTATGGTGCGTAATTGCGCACAACTTTGAACTATTTTCTTATCTTTGAAAATTCATAAGAAATACAGAGCTTACCTTTGAAAGTAGTTCTTGGTTCAAAAATATAAATAAAAAGAAGTGTTATTTTTCAAAATTGGTCTATTTATTCTTTGAGTGTGTGTATCATTTATTGCCTCTGTAAGTACAACAAATGCTCAGCACTACCCTCTGATAAGCCTAACTGCTTGCCCACACTACTACAAAAGAGAGCGTTAGTATTATCTACTTTAGCCTCTGTAAACCAATAGGGGACCCACTGGACTCTCTGCACAGTGTAATTTGTTTTAGCACACTATATAGAGAGCCAGATTCCTATATTGGTGGATCAGCGATGGGGGTCTACGACTTTAAGCTTGCTGATACCACTTTGTCTACAAGTGACTTCACGAGTAAATCCAAAAATTGCCTTTGGTTAAAAGGGATTTTTTGCAATTTGTTGATTTTTTCTAAATTTCTAGAAATTAACTGTTAGGGCCTTGGTTAAGTCCCTGAAGTTTAAAACTATATACGATTCAAAAAGTTACTATAGTTAGAACTAAGAAAACTTGTGTTAGGTTTTTTTCTAGCTCAAAAAGTTCCCATCGTTAGTGTGATAATGGATCTTGCAGAGGACGTGGCTAAGGAGTTCAACCTTACCCCTTATCTTCAGCTTACCTTTAAGTAGCTAAGAGTTCTCTGCAAAGAGTACCAAATAAAGACAGGCTCAAACTCTACCACGGTAAAGCTCTAGCGAGGATGGCTTGTGGTATTTAGAAGGTCCCTCAGAGGAGGAGGTCCTTCTAGAGAGACTGGCCCGAAGAATAGCCCTGGAAGACAAGATACTGGCCATAGAAATGGCAAGGGCAGATATGGGTTTACCGCCGATAAATGGTTGCAGCAATATAATACCCAAGGACAGAGAGGAAACCGTTGACCCTAAAATCCTCAAAGGGATTGTTCCCAAGTATATAGAAGGTGATGACATCACAGAATGGTTCACAGCATTTGAGAGAGCCGATATAGCTAGGAAGGCCAGCCAAAAGTATTGGGGCTCTCTCCTTTGGGAAATGTTCTCTGGTAAATGTCGGGATAGGCTCCTGACATTGAACGGGACAGATGCTAAGTCCTATGACCTCATGAGGGGTACCCTGATTGAGGGCTTTGGACTCACCACTAAGGAATATAAAATCAGGTTCTGGGAGACTAAAAAAACCCAGAGTCAGTCCTAGGTGGATTTAGTAGACTTTTCAGTGAAGACACTAGGTGGCTGGTTGAAAGGTAACAATCTGCATAACTATGATGGGCTGTATAATTTGATTATGAAAAAACACCTATTGAGTAATTGTTATCAAGATAAGTTGAACCAGTACTTGGTAGACCTAGGTACAATTCTACCCAAGAATTGGGTAAAGAAGGCGGACCACTGGGTCAAGGCTAGGGTGACCAAAACTAACCCTGGTGTGGGTGACCAAAGGAAATGGGTTACTAAGCCTGCCCAGAGAAAGATGGTGAACATCCTAAGGATAAAATTAAAGAGTGTTCTAAAGGCCCCCATAAACATTATAAGGAGGGTGGGCCCCAAAACTCTTCACAACCACAAACTGGGTACCAAGGTAAAAATTGGGATCCCAAAAAGGCATGGTGTTAGAACTGTCAAAAGACTGGACACTGAACTGCAGACTCTGCCTGTCCCAAAAAGAATCCTCCCTACTACTACTCCAGTTAGCACTGGAATAGCAAGTCTCCAAGTGGGAGCCTTAGTGTGCCCTGAGCAAATCAGAGTGCACGCAGAAGCTACACTAGTCTCTGAGGGTGGGGTGGACCTTGAAACCTTAGCTGTTTGGCCTACTAATATGGAGAAATACAAACAGCAGCCCTTAATTAATAGGATTAGAGTAGAAGCTCTGTGAGATACAGGTTCCAGTGTCACCATGGTGACAGAAAAACTGGTTTAACTGGTTTCTCCTGGGCAGTACCTGACTGGACAGACCTATCCAGTCACCAACGCTGACAATGTCACTAAGGTCCATCCCATGGCGACCTTAGAATGGGAAGGGGTTACTGGCCTGAAACAAGTAGTGGTCTCTTCTGCAATCCTAGTCGAATGTCTGCTAGGGAATGAATTGGAGTCCTCAGCTTGGGCTGAGGCTGAGCTGAAATCCCATGCAGCCATGCTGGGAATTCCTGAATTACTGTGCATAAAAATCTGAACACAGAGTAAGGACCAGGGTGAAAAAGAGGTGCTGGAGCCAGAGATGATGGGCCAACCCTCCAAGAGAAAAGGTAAGAAATCTGGGAAGCCAGCTTCTGAACAGCCACCAGCTCAGGTCCCCTCTCCTCAGGGAGAAGACCTGTTAGCCCCAAAGGAAACTGAGCCCCAGGAACTTAAGCCTTACACGGCTCTTCCCTTGAGGGCCTTACACCCAGGGGGGCCCTCAAGGAAAGAGCTGTGCCAAGGGCAGAGGACCTGTCCTATTCTTGAAAACCTGAGACAGGAAACTGCTGCACCGGAACAGTGAGAAGTCAGTGGCTCCAACAGGACCTATTGGGTGGAAGGGCTCCTGTACACTGAGGCCAGAGACCCCAAACCTGGTGCCACCAGTCAAGTAGTATGTCTCAGTAGTTCAGAGAGTTTCTCCCCGCATTGGCACATGAAATCCCCCTAGCTGGGTATCTTGGCTAGACCAAAACTTGGCGTAGGCTTGTCAGCCACTTCTACTGGCCAAACATGTCCCAGAAGGTGGAGGAGTTTTGCAACTCCAGTTCCACCTGCCAAGCCAGTGGCAAGGCAGGTGGCCACCCAAAGGCCCCCTTAATTCCACTTCCAGTGGTTGGGTACCCTTTGAAAGGGTTGGAATCGACAATTCCGGTCCCTTTGACCCTCCAACTGCATGAGGAATCAGGTTATGCTGGTTGTAGTGGATCATGCTGCCAGGTATCCTGAGGCAATTCCCCTTAGGACAACCACTCTTCCTGCAGTGGCTAAGGCCCTCGTTGGTATCTTCACCAGGGTGGGATTTCCTAAGGAGGTGGTGTCAGACAGAGGTATAAATTTCATGTCTGGCTAGCTGAAACACATGTGGACTGAGTGTGGAGTGACTTATAAGTTCACTACCCCATATCACCCACAAACTAATGGCCTAGTTGAGAGATTTAACAAGACCAATAAAGGCATGATCATGGGACTCCCTAAAAACCTCAGAAGGAGATTGGATGTTCTTTTGCCATGCCTGCTTTTCACTTACAGAGAAGTGCCACAGAAGGGAGTATGTTTTTCCCCCTTTGAACTTCTGTTTGGCCATCCGGTGAGTGGACCACTTTGTCTGGTTAAGGAAGGCTGGGAGAGACCTCTCCATGAGCCTAAACAAGATATTGTGGACTATGTACTAGGCCTACTTTCCAGGATGACAGAGTACATGGAAAAGACAAGCAAAACCCTCGAGGCCAGCCAAGAGCTTCAAAAACTCTTGAATGACCAAAAGGCTGCCATGGTGGAGTTCCAACAAGGGCAGAAGGTATGGGTTTTGGAGCCTAAGGCCCCTAGGGCCCTCCAGTACACATGGACTGGGCCCTACCCGACCCTTGAAAGGAAAGGTGAGGTCACCTACTTGTTTGACCTTGGCACTAGCAAGAACCCCAAGAGGGTCATCCATGTTAACCATCTGAAACTTTTCCACAACAGGGCGGAAGTGACTATGCTGATGGACACTGATGAGGATCAGGAAGCAGAGAGTGAACCTCTCCCTGACCTCCTCTCCAGTAGTCACAAAGATGGGTCAGTGGATGGAGTTGTCTACTCAGACACACTCTCTGCCCAACAGCAAGCTGACTGAAGGCAAGTCCTGGAACAGTATGCTGTGCTCTTCTCCTTAACCCCTGCACAGACAACCTGATGTACTCATGATGTAGAAATGGGAGATCTTACCTGTCAAAAACAAGATATATCGACAGTCTGACTATGTTAAGGAGAGCATCAAAGCTGAAGTCAGCAAGATGTTAAAGTTAGGGGTTATTGAACCCTCTGACAGCCCCAGGGCTAGCCCAGTGGTTTTAGTCTCCAAACCTCACTCCAAGGGTGGGAAACCAGAAGTGAGGTTTTGTTTGGACTACAGAGTTCTCAATGCTGTCACTAAGACAGGTGCTCACCCCGTACCCAGAGCTGATGAGTTGAAAGACAAATTGGGAGCAGCCACATTTCCCAGCACCTTTGACTTAACATCAGGGTACTGGCAGATTGGCATGACTCAAGGAACAAAAGAAAAGACAGTATTCTCCAAACCAGATGGGCATTAGCAGTTCACTGTTATGCCCTTTGGCTTAAAGAATGCCCCTGCCACCTTCCAAAGGTTGGTGATCCAAGCCCTTGCTGGGCTGGAAGCTTTTAGTGCAGCATATCTTAATGACATTGCTGTCTATAGTTCCACCTGGCAGGATCATCTGATCCACCCTATCAAGGTTTTGCAGGCCCTGCAGACTGCAAGCCTCACTATTAAGGCTTCCAAATGCTAGAAAGGGCAGTGCACAGTTGTATATTTGGGCCACTTGGTAGGTGGAGGCCAAGTTCAACCCTTACAACCCCAGATCCAGTCCATTCTGGATTGGGAAGCTCCAGCCACTCAGACTCAAGTCAGGGCATTTCCTGGCTTGAAAGGGTATTACAGATGGTTTGTGAGGGGTATTGTTCCATTGTGGTAAATCCGCACTGAACTCACCTAAAAGAAAATGCCTAAAAGGGTAAACTGGACAGTTAGTTGTCAAAAGGCTTTTGACACCCTGAAAGTGGCAATCTGCTCAGCATCCATTCTCAAAGCTCCAGATTACTCTAGAGAGTTCATTGTGCAGACTGATGTCTCTGAGCAAGGGCTAGGAGCAGTCCTACCCCAAACCAACGATGACGGCCATGACCAGCCTGTTGCTTTTATAAGTAGCAGCTTACTCTCCAGGGAACAGCGTTGGAGTGCCATTGAGAGGGAAGCCTTTGCTATGGATTGGTCTCTGGAGAAGCTGAGACCATACCTGTTTGGTACTCACTTCCTTGTTCAAACTGACCACAGGCCTCTCAGATGGCTTATGCAGATGAAAGGCGAAACCCAAAACTTTTGTGACGGTCCATAGCCCTACAGGGAATGGACTTTACAGTGGAACACAAACCTCGGACTGATCATGCCAGTGCAGATGGCGTTTCCAGGTTCTTCCACTTAGACAATGAAGATTCTCTTTGGAAAGATTAGTCTCATCCTCTTGTGTTAGGGGGTGTGTGTGTAGGAAAGAGCCCCTTTTGAAATGGTTACCCCACCCATTTTTTGCCTGGTATCTGGTACAATTTTGACTGAGTGTGCTTGGTACCTGATAACCAGGTCCCCAGCACCAGTGTTCTTTCCCTAAACTGTACGATTGTTCCACAATTGGCACGACTTCAGCCCCACTATAAGTCCCTAGTAAATGGGACCCCTGGTATCTAGGGCATTGGGACTGAAAGGGGTCCACTAGGACTGCAGCATGAACTGTGCCACTCTAGGGACCCTTTACCAGGATCATGCAAACTGCCATTACAGCCTGCGTGTCTTGGTGCAGAGAAAACCAGAGTTGACATGACACACATCCCTGTGTACCATGCCTGCCAGCACTACATGTGGCATGTTTAAGACAACCCTATGGCAGGCCTTACAGCCCTAAGGCAGGGTGCACTATACCCATGTGAGGGCAAATCTGCGAGAGTGGATATGCTCCGGTGATATCTAAGTTCACCCTTAGATATTACCAGTGCACAGGAAAGCCATAATGAGTACATGGGCTGGACACTCATCATTACAGGTTCCCCAGCTACATGATGGCTTTACTGTACCCCAAGGCGTTGGGTACCAAACACCTTGTCCTAATAAATCCACACTGATACCAATGCTGGATGTAATAATAAATGCACACAGAGGGTACCTTAGAAGTACCACCCTGAAAATCTACTGACTACTAGTGTGCTGACTGACTGGTCTCAACCAGCCTGCCACCACTACACATGTTTCTGGCCTCTTGGGGTGAGAGCCGGGAACAAAGCCTGTTCTGGGTGGAAGTGTTCACACCTCGTTAATGCAGGAACTGCTGTCCAGTGCGGAAAGCTTCAAAGGTCATGCCGCCTTTGAAATGCGACCCAGTCCTCTCCAGCTAGTGAAAGATGCCAACCCCCCTGTCCTGTCTCCACTTTTTGGCGGGAGGACAGGCGGGCAAATTAGTTAGACTTGGAGGTGTGCCCACACCTAGCCAGCACCACCCCTAAGGTGGGGCATCTGATGTAGACCCCACTTTTTAGAATCCTCCATCTTGTGTTGGAGAGAATTAGCCTATTAGGGTCAGGGTTATGCCCACTTTCCACAGGAAGTGGTCATACAGAAGGTGTAGACACCCTAAAGGTAGGTAGCCCATTGGCTAATACCCGGTACTCCCCTTAACGCCCCTAAATTGAGTATTTAGATGGCACCCCTTGACCGTGAACTTCAGATTCAACGGACCTAAAGACAAAGAGGACAAATAAGAGCTGCTGTGCCCGAGAACTGAATGCCTGCCATGGAGTTTTGCAGCAAACCCCTGCCTGCCACCACTTCAAGACTCGACAATCGAGGTAAACTGTCTTTACCTACCTGCTTTTTCCCCCCATAGGATTGTATCGTGCGCAATTGCGCACGATTTTGAACTATTTTCGAATCTTTGAAAATTCATAAGAAATACAGTACTTACCTTTGAAAGTAGTTCTTGGTTTGAAAATATATATAAAAAGAAGTGTTATTTTTCTAAATTGGTTTCGGATGCATTCTTTGAGTGTGTGTCTCATTTATTGCCTCTGTGAGTACAACAAATGCTTAGCACTACTCTCTGATAAGCCTAACTGCTCGCCCACACTACCACAAAATAGAGGATTAGTATAATCTACTTTAGCCTCTGTAAACCAATTGGGGACCCACTGGACTATGCACAGTGTACTTCATTTTAGTACAAAATATAGAGAGCCAGCTTCCTACCATTATCTATAGAATTGTATTCCCTTATAATAAACCATACACATGAAAAATGAATCAAGAAGTGCGGAAAAGCATCAGGCAACATAAATCAAGAATAAATTGTTAAATGAAGTCAGTGTTAGTAGTAAGACATTGCCATGAAGAAAAGCATACAGAGGAGGTTCCTGACACAATACCTGGCACTCTTGCTCTATTTGCCCGTCTCTCAGGACTACGGGTTAACTGGGGAAAATCATGTTTGTTTCCATTTGAGCCTAACACGCCTGACCCATTGTTCACTATAAGCGCAATCCCGGTCACCTGGCAGCCGACATGTTTCGCTATTTAGGTATCAGAGTGTATCATAATGACTGCGACCTCCTTGATGGCAACCTCACACGGGCACTCACTTCTCTGTCCTTGCAGATGACCTTCTGGAAAACACTTGCTCTTTCGGTAGCGGGGAGGATTTCACTCATTAAGATGGTGGCGCTCCCTGTCTCCTGTATTATTTTGTTAATCTCCCGCTCTATCTACCACCATCCTTTTTCCGCCCTATAGAGAAGATGCTCCATGATCTAATATAGAACAAATCGAGATGCAGGGTGGCACTTTCGAAATTATATTTACCATCAGACATGGGGGGGCTGGCGGTGCCTAACTTAGAACAATATTATTTATCATCTCAGCTACAATGCGTAGCCCGCTGGATGGCAGATCGTCACTTATCAGACACGGGTGGAGAAGTCGCACTGTACACGGTTAGTGCTCTCCTCTCGCTTTTTCATCCGTGTGGCAGGACGGCCAGCTCTCTTCCTCTGTTCTTGCAGGTAGCTTACCGCTGCTTTAAAAGATTATTGTTCTTTACCAGGAAAGTTAAGCCTTATGCTCCAGCAATTCCACTGCTTGGAAAACCCAGGGGGGGCGTGACAACTTCATTGACTGACCTCACTGATTGGCATGAAGCGGGCATGCACACATGGGTGACTTATATCAAAATGGCAAACTCCATGTCGTACACTGATCTTACACAAGAGGAAGGATTGCCCCCGGGACATTTCCTAATGCACGCTTCGTGGATTAGTTTCCTATGCCAAAGATGGTGAGATATAACACAAGAACTGCAGACAAACTTGTTACTTCAGTACATACATGTTATGGGAGAGGGTAAGCATCTAACCCGTTGGTTTGCAGAAGCATTTCGCCTGCACACAGCACAAGACCTAACCCCACTGCGCATCAAATGGGAATATGACATGGGTCACCCATGCACAGATGCTGAATGGAATAAAATACTAGCCCCACATATGTCCCCCGTAATGTTAGGTTTAGATTAATCCAATACTACACGATACACAGAGCCTACCTCACCCCAGAGAAACTCAACTGCTATTTTCATAGACAAGATATGAAATGCCCTTGATGCTCTCGGCTAGATGCTGGTCCCTTACATATGTTATGGTCGTGCCCGAAATTACAACAGTACTGGGAGGGGGTAACAAAATGTCTATCTGATTGTACAGATAGACAACTACCGAACACATGGGAGGTATGTGTACTGGGATTGTTCACAAGAGATAAAAAACACAGAGCCACGAGTCGCTTTTTAGATCTGGATCTTGTGGTGACTAAACGATTAATAATGAGACGATGGAAATCGAATGCTCCCCCCCCCCCACCCCTGCAGGCCTGGTGCCATTCTGTCCTCAACTGGGCCAAAGCGGAGGGCACATCTCTCCGTAGGGAGGATACTCTGGGGCTACGAAAGTTTCCTATCTCGGATAGCTGGAACGCAATTCTGATGGCTCTTCAAGTGGCTGCACACCCTGACCTAACAGCGGCTGTCTTATAGCACAAGATGCCGGCTCTCAGAAAGGAGTGTGTTGGGTAACCCACATCATGGGATAAAGATAATGATATAAGTCAGGACAGGTCCCTTGAATTGGAATGGGTAACACTAACAGTGGTTGGTCTTGCACTCGATTTGCTGCATCTACCGTTTGTCTGGAGTGGGAAGAGTCGTGGAGTGGTTGCCTGAGGTTAGATTGGTTCATCTGTTCAAACTTCACTGATCTTTTGAAACTAGCATGATGTCAGTAACAAATTAATTTTGATATTGTATGTTTATCTGTTATGCAACGGAGCATGGGCCTCACCTATTCTTATGTTAAATGGATATATGTTGTAGTGGGCTTTCTTAAGTCACCCCAGTGCATATTTGTTTATTATGCAAATGTTATACCGTTGTATGATTTCTTCTTTTTTTTTTTTATTCTTTATTGAAAAATGTTTCTTTTTCCCGCATATATAATACACAACATACATTTAAGAATGAATAAAGCCATCACCTGAAGAGTTGACCCCCCTCCCCACTCCCAGGAGTCCTCCCCCCACCCCTCCCCGGCTGGTCCGATTCACTTAACCAGAAAGAAAAGGAACAAAAAAGAAATAGAAAACCGTTCTTCCACTAGTATGAGAGAGACCACAAAAAAAAAGAAAAGAGAAACAATGTCTATAATAAGAGAGACAAACAAAATCATAGCAAATTATTAAATCAGCATTGAGGAGTCATATAAAATACAACCTCAAATATTTATAGACATAGAAGCACATAATGGCGATACCTGTGCTGCTTAATTGGTTAATTTAATGCTTTCTTATCACCCATTGCCCCCCCCTTGGCTATCTTGCGACCATCTTATTAAAGGTGCCCAAATTTCCATCCCCCTTTCCCTTGCTCTGCGCCCTTTTCTAGCATACACTGCAGTCTCTAACCTGAATACTGCCAAGAATCTACCCAGCCACTGTTGGCCTGTTGGTGGAGTTGGATCAAGCCAGTGAGTGGCTAGACAGAGTCTAAATACTGTCATAGCAATGAACAAAAAGGTCTGAACCCGCGCCGGAAGCAAAGGGCTACTTACTCCAAGTACAATCAGCTGTGATGACATATCTACTTTCTGACCTAAGTGATTTTCTAAAATAGAACCAACCTCCCTTTTAAATATATCCAGGTCAGGGCAGGAAGCAAACATATGTACAATGTCTGCAGCAAGACAGCCGCACCGTGGGCATGTTGTTCCCGCAACTCCTCCCCATTTTTTAATCTTCTCAGGGGTTATATAGAGATTAAACCATGTTTTGAAGCATTGCAGCTGAAGGTTAGCAGCAATACATGAGGTTTGGGCCATATATAGTGAACCTTCCGCTTTGCCCGCACCGATAGACGTTCATGCCAGCGGTCACAGTGTTTAGATAGGTCATCCAGCATTGTTTCATTCAATTTCTTATAAATCCCACCTAGTGTACTTGGCCCTTTAAGCACTATCTCTACCAACATCACCCGAGCAAAACCACTACTGCCCCCTGTCTTCCTTGCTAGAAAATCCCTTATCTGGAGATATTTAAAAAATTGTCTGTTCTCAACCCCAAATGCTTTCTTGATCGTATCAAAAGCAATCACTCCTGTCTCATCCATAACATCACAAACCATCCTAACACCTTTGTTGTACCAGTTTTTCATATGCCCGTCGTTGAAGATGCTAGGGAGTGAATCATTGCTATATAATGGGGTATAAGCATTAATAAGACACGGACCAAGCATCTTCCGAATTGAGGTCCAGATTTTGAAAGCGCAAGTTAGCGTCTTAAACTTCACTCTTTTGTAATAGTTAAAATCCATATGTCACAAAAGACAGCCGCTAGCCTTTACCCCTAGTAGCAATTCATAAATTGAAGGGGTGGCAGCCATCTGCAACTGGCCTGTTTCACCCCTGAGTAAAAGGATAAGTTACTTACCTGTAATCCTAGTTCTCTTCCAGGGGTATACTCATCAAAGTCATAAGCACTGAATAATCCCCGCCCACGTGCGGGATCCCGGAGCATATAGAAATATATGTATATATACACATATATATGTGTATGCTCGGGCCCACAAGTGTATAACACTTCCGAAACATACACATACATATGTATATACATATAAACATGCAGCCTAAAACTGTTCCAATAGGACAAACCGCCAAAATTACATAGGTTTCTCTTGTATGAAAATAATCCCCTAAATACATTTTGTAATAGAGAACATACACTGTAATAGTATCATACAAGAATCCTTTATTTTCAGAGAAGGAAAACAGGTAAAAGGAGGCAGTTGGCCCATAAGCTGCATAGATAAATAACTATCATAGTACAGTAAGAAAACTGGCACCTTGCCTTTAAGGCTTCCAAGATTCTGGACACCGTGCCTTTAAGACCTCCAGGAGCCCCTCTGCTCCCATCATGCACCACAGGTGACAGTTAGGTCAGTTCTTTTTTACGGTGACTTAGTTGTATCACCCTGAGTATAAGATGCACAACACACAGTATTGTACCATAATTGCTCGTCCGGGGAGGCGGGAGGGTTGCTTATGACTTTGATGAGTATACCCCTGGAAGAGAACTAGGATTACAGGTAAGTAACTTATCCTTCTCTTCCAGGGGATACTCATCAATAGTCATAAGCACTGATAGAGTAGCAAGCCCATACCCACTACTTCGCGGACGAGCAAACCAGTACACAAAATATAAAACAATGCATCTTAAAATGGAATCAACCAAACAAATTTCTCAACGAGACTTGCCCAACTTGGGCATCCGCCTGTGCATCAGAGTCCAAACAGTAATGGCGAGAGAAAGTATGAACAGAACGCCATGTAGCTGCTTTACAAATTTCTACTATAGGAACATTTCTAAGGAGAGCCGTGGTAGAGGCTTTTCCCCTGGTAGAATGTGCTTTAGGTTTCCCCTGAAGAAACTTGTTGGCTAGTTGGTAAGCCAAAGATATGCAAGAGACTATCCACCTAGAGATGGATCTTTTAGAGGCTGCCAAACCGGTATTTATGGAACCGTAGTTAACAAACAACCGGTCCGTTTTTCTCAATGACTTCGTTTTGTCTAGATAACATTTTAGTACCCTCTTGAGGTCTAGGGAATGGAGGGACCTCTCAGGAGGAGTCGTGGGATTGGGAAAAAATGTGGGCAGAGTGATAGTCTGATTGATGTGAAAATCCGAGACAACCTCAGGTAGAAAACTCGGATGGGTTCTTAAAACTACCGTTTGCATGGAAAACAGTATAGGGCTCTTTACAGCACAAGGCCTGTATTTCACTAACCCTGCGGGCAGAAGTGATGGCGACTAAAAAGGCAACTTTCCATGACAAGTGCTGCAGAGAAGCCCTGTGAATTGGCTCAAAAGGAGCCGCCATTAATTTTGTAAGGACTATGTTGAGCTCCCAAGGTGGAGAAGGAGATCTCACTGGGGGGTAAACCTTCTTTATCCCTTCAAGGAAATCTTTAACCACTGGCATCTGGAAAAAAGAAACATGTGTAGGGGACTTTCTGTATGCAGTGATTGCTGCTAGGTGAACTTTAATTGAGGAAAACTGCAGGCCAGATTTGGCCAAATGTAGTAGGTATGGCAAGATTAGATTAGATTAGATTAAAATATTTATAAAGCGCATGGCTGCCTCGGCAAAGAGGCGTCCCAGCGCTAAAGCCAGTCCAAGCAGGAGTCAAAACAAAGGGAAATATATCTGGGAAAGAACAGGGACAGGACAGAAAGGAAGTCAGACCTGGGAGAAGAGCCAAGTCTTCACAAGACGTCTGAAAGCCTGATGGGCAGGGTTACTGCGGATATATAGGGGGAGAGCATTCCAGAGAGTGGGGGCCAGGCGTCTAAAGGAGCGGCCACCAGATCTAGCTCTACGTATGTGAGGGATACATGCAAGATTCTGGTTCGCGGAGCGTAGGGCACGCGAGGGGGTGTGCAGAGGTCACCTAGGATATCTGGGGCACTTCCTGTCAGTATCTTATGCGTGATACAAAGCGTCTTGAAACAAACACGCTGTTCAAGGGGCAGCCAGTGCAGGCGGCGAAGAAGATTAGAGGCATGACTGAATTTCGGAAGGGCAAAAATAGCACGAGCTGCCGCGTTCTGGACCCGCTGCAATCTATTAAGCACGGATTTATTAGAACCGAGAAGAAGCACATTGCAGTAGTCTAGACGGGCCAGAATAGAAGCTTGTATAATCATTTGGCGTATTTGGGCATCAAAGAGACCCAAAATCGGTCGAAGGCCGCGCAATAGTCCAAAGCATTTCCCAGCAGATCACCTGCTCTTGACCCCTCACTGGATCATGAGCATTGTTCATGCACCACAAGTAGAATCGCTTCCATTTGAAAGCATGGGACGCCCTGGTGGAAGGTCTCTTGGCTTCCTTGAGGATGGTCATACAGTCCGCTGGTAAGTCTAAGTTTCCGTATTGCAGGACTCAGGAGCCATGCTGTCAATCTGAGGTATGAGAGATTGGGATGAAACACTCTCCCTTCGTTCTTGGACAACAGGTCTGGACGGCAAGGCAACCTTCGGTGTGGCACCTCGGATAATTGCAGAAGGTCCGGGTACCACCACTGCCACTGCCACTCCGGAGCTATCAGGATCATTCTGGTGTTGGTCCTGTAAAATTTGTTGATCACTGCAGGGATCAGCGGAAGTAGAGGAAAGGCGTACAGTAATGTCTGATACCAGTTTATCAAAAGGGAATTCCCTTGTGACCCTGGTTGGGGAAACCTGGACGCGAAGACGGGGCATTTGGTGTTGGCCGCGTCTGCGAAGAGGTCGATGTCTGGCACTCCCCATTGTTGGAAGATGTCTTGCGCGACCGCGCTGTTTAGCACCCAGTCATGCGCTTCTACGAAGTCTCTGCTTAGTGAGTCTGCTTGAACGTTCATGACCCCCGGAAGGTGAATGGCCACAATGCTGAGGTTCCTGGCGAGAAGCCACCTCCAGATGGTCTGTGACTCCAGAGATAGAGTCCTCGATCTGGTGCACCCCTGCTTGTTCAGATAATACATCGTGGTGGTGTTGTCTGTCTGGAGGGAGCTGGACTGGAGAGAAGGGTACAGAGACTTGAGAGCCAGGTGGACGGCTCTTAGCTCCAGAAAGTTGATGTGATACCCTTGCTCTGTCTCTGACCAGAGACCTTGTACTTGAAGAGGCCCCATGTGCGCTCCCCAACCTTGCAGGGAAGCATCCGTGACTATAGTCTGAGTGGGAATGTCTTGATGGAATGGGACTCCCTTTAGTAGGTGTGATCGCTTCATCCACCATCTGATGGAGTCTTTGGCCGATTGAGGTAGAGTCACACGGTCTTCCCAGCGACCTGAGACTTGCATCCACTGGTCCTCCAGAGACTGCTGTAGAGGACGCATGTGCAATCTGGCATTGGGAACGATGAACACGCAAGAGGCCATGGAGCCCAACAGCGACGAAACCTGTCTGACTGTGGGATGACGGGCGCTGAGGAGATCGTGACATTTGTTTCTGATTGACGACAACCTCTCCACCGAATGACACACACTTGCTTTTGCAATATCCAGTGAAGAGCCCAGGTAATTAATTTTCTGGGTCGGATTGAAGACTGACTTCTTGAAGTTGACCTGAAGCCCCAGTGTGTTCAGCAGTTGGAGACAGTAGTTGAGGTGATTCTGAAGTAGAGAAGGTGTAGCACTCTTCAGGAGCCAATCGTCCAGATAGGGGTAAATGAAGATTTTGCGCTTGCGTAGGAAAGCTGCCACCACCGCCATGCACTTCGAGAACGTTCGGGGGGCTGATTGGAGCCCGAACGGTAGAACTCGGAATTGGAAATGTTGATGGGTTACCTGAAAGCGGAGAAACTTTCGATGCATTTTGGACACCGGGATATGGAAGTAGGCGTCCTGCAAGTCTATAGCACACATCCAGTCCCCCCGATGTAGATGAGGGAAGATCTGGTGCAGAGCCAACATCCGAAATTTTTCCTTGCGGATGAATTTGTTCAAGAGCCGCAGATCGAGAATTGGTCTGTATTCTCTGGTCGGTCCTCTTTTTTCGACCAGGAAGTAACGAGAGTAAATGCCTTGCCCTTGTTGTTGCTTTGGAACATAATCTATGGCGTTTTTTTGCAGAAGACTGTTCACCTCTTTTTGTAACAGTAGATGATGTTTGCTGGATTTTCTTTGAGGAGGAACTGATGGAGGTGGAGCTTTGAACCTCAGCAAGTATCCATTTTGCACAATATTCAGCACCCATTTGTCTTTTGTTATTGATCTCCACTCTACCAGATGAAAAGTGATACTTCCTCCTACCGGAGTGGCTAACGGGCACGGAGGAAACCTCTGCTCATTGCTTGGCTGGTTGCTTAGCAGTTGAAGCCTGCTGCCTGTTGTTTCCTCTACCTCTACCAGGTCGTCTTTGATGGAATTGCGACCTCTGCTGCTGCTGATTCTGGGATGACCACTGAGGGGTTTGAACCCTCTGATTGAAGGAGCGCCTGTCGTAGGGACGGAATCGTTTGCGGAATTCTTTCCGTTTCTCTAGGCCAACGGCCTTCACAGTTTCCAATTCAGCTTTCATTTTGGCCATCTCATCATCTGCGTGAGACCCAAACGGCGAAGACCCATTGAACGGAAGGTTGACAATCCTCCGTTGAGCATCTGGTTTCAAGCCTGTGAGACGCAGCCAGGCCGAGCGTCTGGAACAGATGCCGTGCGAATAGCCATGTGCGGCCAGATCCGATGAGTCTGCAGCTGCGCTTATCTCCTGGTTAGCCACCAAGCCCCCTTCTTGCAGGATTTCCTGAAAGTCCTGCTGGTCTTCTTTCGGGAGTTTGTCCGTGAATCTGGCAAGAGAGTCCCAGAGAGACCTGTCGTACCTCCCTAGAAGAGCTGAGGCGCTGGCCACCTTCATAACAGAGGCAGAGGTATTGCACATCCTCTTGCCCAGTGAGTCCATATTCCTGCTGTCTTTCTCGGGAAGGACTGACGAGGAAGAAGTCGCAGAGTGTGCCTTCCTGGCTGCCGCCACAATGACCGAGTCTGGTGGAGGATCGGACCGTAAGAACAGTGGGTCCTGAGCCGGGACCTTATATTTCTTGGCAATACGAGATGGCACTGCGCCCACTGTGGAAGGAGTTAAGAAAGTCTGCATGGCAGGCTCTAAAAAACCTGGGACCAGAGGCAGTAGAGACCTGGTTGACGAGCAATGGTGTAATGTCTCAAAGATGACAGATGTGGAGCCCGTCGGGGCAGACATACTGATGTTGAGTTTTTTGGCCCCTCTGCAGAGAACGTCAGTGAAAGTTCCAATGTCGTCAATCGGGGACACTCTGGATGGTGGTGTTGCAGACAGAGTTGGTGAATAATCCTTGATAGAGGATCTGGTGGATGTAGACCACGTTGGCGATCTTCATCTCCTCCTCTTGGGGGAGGAATCATGATGTGAGCGAGACCGCCCCCGTGACCTCGTGTGGCGGGAGGATGGGGACCTTGACCTTCTCGGGGTTCTTTTCGGAGAGACCCTCAATGATGTCGATGGAGGCGGACCCCTGGAAGTTTTCGACGGAGAGTAGGTGCGAGAGTAATCAGGGCTTCCCTGTGCAGAACCGGTACCTTCCAGCCATCTTGGCGAAAGATTGAAAGGATGTTTCTTAGCCGGAACCGGAGAACCCTCCGGTGAAATCTGGACGATGTTAAGACCCGGGGATGATGAAGGTCTTTTCGACGTTGAACGTCTTGACCTCGATGTCGACCGCGCCCCCTCTGTAGCCTCCTCCGAGACTACAGGATTTCTGTTTCTCGACGTCGACCGATGTCTCGACGGCGACACCGACTGTGCCGTCTTCGACGTTGATCTCCTTGGCGGCGAGATACTGGCAGACCCTCTTCTCCGCGGAGATCTCGGCGTTGTCCTCGACGTTGAACGCCCACGCCGGCGAACAGGAGATTTCGACGTCGAACGTCTCTGGTGCTTCTTCGACGTCGCCTTTTTTGGCGATGAGCGCCTCGACTGCGACGGAGATCTCGACGTCGACAGTCGGTAAGCTCTCGGCAGAGTCTTCGCCGGCGAACCTCTCGACGCCGACCTCCGAGAAGGTGGCGGAGTGTTCCTCGCCGTCGAGTGCTTATCAGGTCTCTCGGGACCAGAATACTTCGAGCCCGAAGTATGTCTCGACGTCGACTTACTTTTGTGCGACGGAGAGTGTCGTCGTCTCGACGGCGATCTGTCCCTCGACGCTGAAGAGTGTCTTGCCTGCTTCTTCGACGGCGATCTCGACGCCGACGGCGAACAGTCAGGAATCTGCTTCTTTCTGGACTCTGGAGAGGTAGATCTTCGCCTCTTTCGGTGTTCCTGATGAGAGGAGGGCCCTTGGGAGCCCCCAAGGCCACTTTTGTGATGACTTTTTCCTCTCTCCAGTAGGGCATGGAGCCTAATCTTCTCCCTGTCCCGAAGAGTCCTTTTAGAAAATTGCTGACAATAATTGCAAGTATCAGGTTTGTGTGAAGATGGTAAACACACGATGCACACAGAGTGTGGGTCCGATTTTGCCATCTTTTTACCACATGAAGGACATTTATTGAATAAAGTTGGCATTCTGACAGAAGAAAATATGGTATATTGTCAGAAAGGTTTAAGAAAAAACAACCATCAGTCAAAAATGTCCAAAAATAAGAGAAAAAAACAATTTCTGACTAAAGATAATCAAAAACTGTCGAGCTCAAGCTCCAGGATCCTCACAGAAGGAGCCGGAAAAAAGAACTGACCTAACTGTCACCTGTGGTGCATGATGGCAGCAGAGGGGCTCCTGGAGGTCTTAAAGGCACGGTGTCCAGAATCTTGGAAGCCTTAAAGGCAAGGTGCCAGTTTTCTTACTGTACTATGATAGTTATTTATCTATGCAGCCTATGGGCCAACTACCTGCTTTTACCTGTTTTCCTTTTCTGAAAATAAAGGATACTTGTATGATACTATTACAGTGTATGTTCTCTATTACAAAATGTATTTAGGGGATTATTTTCATACAAGAGAAACCTATGTAATTTTGGCGGTTTGCCCTATTGGAACAGTTTTAGGCTGCATGTTTATATGTATATACATATGTATGTGTATGTTTCGGAAGTGTTATACACTTGTGGGCCCGAGCATACACATATATATGTGTATATATACATATATTTCTATATGCTCCGGGATCCCGCACGTGGGCGGGGATTATTCAGTGCTTATGACTATTGATGAGTATCCCCTGGAAGAGAATACCCAATTTAGATAATATTGCAGCCCAATGGTATAACTGAAGGTTAGGTACCGCCCAGCCACCTCTGTCTCTAGGTAGCGTTAAGAATTTCAGCGCCCGTCGTGGGCGACAATTAGCCCAGAGAAATTTAGTAAACATCTGATTCATAGACTTGAACCAAGCATTATCAATAGTCAGAGGAATTGCCCTAAAGAAGTATAGAATTTTCGGTAGAAACAGCATCTTAATAACGTTGCATCTCCCCACCAGCGTAAGCTTAAGATTATCTATTCGGTTAAAATCTGCTTTAAATTTTGGAAGTAAAGGGCCCAGGTTAGTTTCCACAATTTCTGACACATCCGCCATTATTTCGACCCCAAGGTATGTTGCCTTCCGTACAACCCGAGGGTCATTAATCTGGAGTCCCTTACCAACAACAACGAGGGTTTTATCGGAGTTAAGTCGATAGCCCGATATGTGACCAAAAATCTGCGTTTCTTTTTCAATTTCTTCTAATGCGCCCAGTGGATTAGGGGTCACGACTGCTAAGTCGTCGGCATACGCAAGGATCTTAGTGCTCCCCCCATTACAGTGTATTGCCAAGATCTGCTTATTGCTTATAATCTTCCTAACTAACGGATCAATATATAAAGCAATTAATAGGGGGGAGCACGGACACCCCTGACGAGTCCCTCTCCTGATCGAAACAGGACCTGACAATTCCCCTATTATTGCTTCTCTGGCCACCGGGTTGTTATACATTATTGCGATGGCTTTAATAAAGCCTTCGCCTAGCCCTCTACTCTGGAGTGTTGCCCACAGGAAAGGCCAGGAGACCCTATCAAAGGCTTTCTCCGCATCTAGCAGGATTAGCCCGATAGGGTCTCTGGTGATCCTTGCAGCGTCAAAGAGAGCAATCATCCTTTGAACATGATCTATAGTGCTCCGGCCGGGGACGAACCCATGTTGAGTCGGTGGGACCAGCTTCTTAATCACAACTGCTAGCCGATTAGCTAAGATTTTGGCGTATACTTTAGCATCACTATTGATTAACGTGATAGGTCGATAAGACCCCAGCACCCTAGCCGATTTTCCTTTTTTGGGAAAGACCACAATATTGGCCGAACCCCGTGAATCAGGTGCCCCCTGACCAGATTGGGCCTCTAAGAAGACATCCACCATTAATTCCAGTAGGCAGGGAGCCAGTTTTTTATAGAATTCCCCCGGGATGGAGTCAGTACCTACAGCCTTCCCATTTACCAAAGAACAGATGGCACCAGCAACTTCCTCTGCCGTTATGGGTACCTCTAGCGCCTCTCTTTCTTCTCTTGACAATTTTTCCCCTGGAAGCCCTGCCAGATAATCAAAAATTTCCTTTTCACTACTAATGGTTTCTTCCGTATACAATTGTTGATAGAACCGCTGAAAGACAGCCAGTATATCAGAAGGCTCTGAAACTAACCCGTCCCGGGGATCTTCAATTTCAAGTATTCCCCCCAGTGTCACCCGTTGTCTAGTGCGCATTGCAAGCAGGTGTCCCATTCTCTCACTACATTCGTACATTTTGGATCGCCAGGCGGCGTAGTTCCCTGCCGCTTTGCTCGCAGAGACTTCTAAAATTTTAGACTTAGCTAATGTCACTAGTGTTTGAGCCTGCCCCACATCCCTACCTCTTGTAATTACATCTACTAATTGCGTCTCTGCTTCAACCAACTTTCTACAGAGTTCCTGCATGTGCTGTTTACCCTGCTTCTGGGACCTCCAGCCATACCTTGATGTTTCCCCCCTTATCCCAGCTTTCAGAGCGTCCCATACCACCTCCACCCGTGTACTATCCCTATTCTCAGATATAAATCTAGGAATCCAACTTCGCATATGTGTGATTTATTCCTCATTGTAAAGGAGTGCTCTGTCAAAGGTCCACCGTGGTACCGCCCGCTTTGAGGACTGGAATGAGATCTCGAGGACTAATGGATTGTGGTCTGACATTACACGTGGAAATTTAAAAATCTTGCAGGTTGTCGAAAGCCCCTGAGACACAAAAAAATAGTCTAGCCTGACGTGTGACTGGTGTGGGGCGGAAAAAAAAGTATAGCCTAAATCCTGAGGTTCTTGCGAGGCCCAAACATCAATGAGTCCATGCGTCATACACAGATTGACCAAAGACTTAAAGCCTTTAGGTTTACGGCCACGGTATAGACTAGACCCTAACATGATAATATTTGTACTCAAATTTATATTGAAATCGCCGCACATAACTAAAGGTAGCGGCCACCCCACAAGTTCCGTATTTAACCAGTTAAAAAGGGCAGGATCATCAAATACTGAACCATAAACCGAGCAGAGCGTAAAAGAATAATTGTCCGCAATGCATTGAGTAATGGCCCATCTACCAAATTGATCAGCCTTTGAGCGTGGAAAGCTGAAAGATTTTCTGCGAGCCATAATAGCAACCCCCTTTGTGCGTGTTCCTTGGGTTGTGATGGAAACCAGCTGATATCCTGCTAGTTCGGCAATCTTAAGCCTACCAACTTCTATGTGTGTCTCTTGCAAGCATATTATGTCAGCCTTCAAGTACTGAATGTCTTCATTAACCCTACGCTTTTTTTGAGGAGTATTTAATCCACAAATGTTGATAGATGCGATTCGTAGCTTACCCCTTCCCATTTGTCTTTATCCAGAAATTACATAAAAACCTCAATACTATCAATGCCATTTCATAAAATTCCACCCATTGGACCAGCCTTCCACACAATAGCTTCCCCGCCCGCCCAACCCCCCTCCTCCCCTACCTTTAGGCAAGAAAGGTCCAAGGACCCTTGTGATGCCTCCTGCATGATACTGCTTCCCACCACCACCCATCAAGCTCCCACAAATAAACAGCGAAAATAAGTGTGAATATTTGTCCAAGTACATCAGCCCTCAGGATCTTTGTGATTTGAGACTCCTGATATTTCTCGTAAAAAGTCCTGTGCTTGAATCTCAGAGGAGAAAACCCTTATATTTACCCGGTGAATGACTTTGAGCCGAGCTGGGCTCAGTAGATACACCTCACAGCCGATCTTCTGGAAGGGGGTATTAAGTTGTCGTAGCCTCCACCTTCTTTCCACCGTACTATGGCAGGAGTCAGGCCTGACGAAGAAGGAATGACCCTCAGCCGAGCGTCTTGCTTCAGGACGTCCGTTGTATGATTTCTAATGTAAAAGTCAATAAACAGATCAAACAAAACAAAACAAATTAAGAAAAGCGTACAGAGGATCGTGCTTGATGTTATTAATAAAAAACCAAGAAGAAGTCAAAGAAATTGGATTATTGTTTGTGGTGGCAAATAATAATCACAACCCTGTCAGGGTGAACCACTAAAGTCATTAAATAAACCTGAGGTCAACCCCCCAGGGAGTTAAGGCACAGAGCAGACAGGTTTAACTTATAGCCAATGTGTAAAGTATTTATGCAGTACTAAAACAGCAATCATGTTGAAATGCAAAACAATAAAAATTCCAAAATAAATTAGAAAAATAGAGTAACATTTAATAAACAAAATGACACCAAAATGAAAAAAAAATCCAATAAGTTAAACCCAGAGACAGAAGTCTGATAGACCAAAGAAAGGTTCATGAGCAACCAGACAGTGTATACACAAGAACCGTTTTTGCATCTGGCTGTCAACATTTGAAGAGCGCCCCAGGTGTGATATGTAAAACCTCAGCAGACCTGTCAAGCAGATATTGACACTCCAGCAGGATTTGACACTGTGATTGGGGCCCATCTGGCTGGGGGTACAAAAGAAGGGTGCATGCCTGGGTGTTAGCTACATATGCATGTGACATGCTAGGCCTCTTTGATGTTAATCACCTTCCTGGGACCAGCCGAGATGCCATCCTCCCCACATCCAAGGCCTTTTTTTCCTGTCCTGGGAGAAAGTTCAAACCTCATTCACACTTTTTTCAAATGCTAATTACTGGCTGGCAGAAGTGAGAGTGTAAAATGTAGGCTAGCTTCTAGTGATTTCAAGCAGGGAAAAGGTAACTTCCTAAAAGTACCTTTTCCTTAAAATTCGATTTTACCATAAATTGGATTTTGAATAACTATGCTAAAGAGTCCTTAAAGAACAAGTTGCTTACCTTCAGTAACACACCTTCTAGTGGAGACTCTATCTAACCGTAGATGGAGCCTTATTACATAAAAGAGGTTATTTCACAGAATGTTGATGCAGGAAGGTCAGTGAGGAATATGCAGTTAGATAGAGTCTCTACCAGAATGAGCATTACCAAAGGTAAGTAACTTGTTCTTCTGATAGAGACTTCTAACCACAGATTCTTCACCTTTTGAAGAGATAGCAGATCACTACCTTATAGTAGGTGGGTATGGAAACTGGTTCAGATTCAAAATTCATGAAGGACGAAGCGGGCAAAATAGCGTGAACATATGGAGGGATTCCCATGTAGCACCTTGTCAAATGTTCAGAACAGGCATCCCGTGTGCCAATGCAGTCATAGCAGCCTTGTAGAATAAGCCAGCACACCATCAGGGGGCCAGCTTTTAGGAGAGTGCGTGTTACAGCAAACAAATGATGGACGGAATGCTGACAATGCAAACATTCTCCCCCAGTCAAAAGATCTGGGTTAAATCCATCGTTCTTTTGCCCACTACGCCACCCCAGTTTGGACCCAGCCATATGCAAATCAGTCTTGACCCTGTGCCCCATGGGAACAGTCCAGACCGAACTGCCAGGCCAGGTCCTCCCTGGACCGGAAACAAGCATCCTGGGACCGGTTTCAGGGTATGTCACCCTTCTTCAGCCAGGCTAGCTTGAATCCAGTGGCACAGTGAGCAAGGGACCCACGTCTGGGCATACCCATCCCACTTAGGGCGAAAAGTGTTACAGCAAACAAATGATGGACGGAATGCTGACAATGCAAACATTCTCCCCAGTCAAAAGATCTGGGTTAAATCCATCGTTCTTTTGCCCACTACGCCACCCCAGTTTGGACCCAGCCATATGCAAATCAGTCTTCACCCTGTGCCCCATGGGAACAGTCCAGACCGAACTGCCAGGCCAGGTCCTCCCTGGACCGGAAACAAGCATCCTGGGACCGGTTTCAGGGTATGTCACCCTTCTTCAGCCAGGCTTGCTTGAATCCAGTGGCACAGTGAGCAAGGGACCCACGTCTGGGCATACCCATCCCACTTAGGGCGAAAAGTGTTACAGCAAACAAATGATGGACGGAATGCTGACAATGCAAACATTCTCCCCCAGTCAAAAGATCTGGGTTAAATCCATCGTTCTTTTGCCCACTACGCCACCCCAGTTTGGACCCACCCATATGCAAATCAGTCTTGACCCTGTGCCCCATGGGAACAGTCCAGACCGAACTGCCAGGCCAGGTCCTCCCTGGACCGGAAACAAGCATCCTGGGACCGGTTTCAGGGTATGTCACCCTTCTTCAGCCAGGCTAGCTTGAATCCAGTGGCACAGTGAGCAAGGGACCCACATCTGGGCATACCCATCCCACTTAGGGCGAAAAGTGTTACAGCAAACAAATGATGGACGGAATGCTGACAATGCAAACATTCTCCCCCAGTCAAAAGATCTGGGTTAAATCCATTGTTCTTTTGCCCACTACGCCACCCCAGTTTGGACCCAGCCATATGCAAATCAGTCTTGACCCTGTGCCCCATGGGAACAGTCCAGACCGAACTGCCAGGCCAGGTCCTCCCTGGACCGAAAACAAGCATTCTGGGACCGGTTTCAGGGTATGTCACCCTTCTTCAGCCAGGCTAGCTTGAATCCAGTGGCACAGTGAGCAAGGGACCCACGTCTGGGCATACCCATCCCACTTAGGGCGAAAAGTGTTACAGCAAACAAATGATGGATGGAATGCTGACAATGCAAACATTCTCCCCCAGTCAAAAGATCTGGGTTAAATCCATCATTCTTTTGCCCACTACGCCACCCCAGTTTGGATCCAGCCATATGCAAATCAGTCTTGACCCTGTGCCCCATGGGAACAGTCCAGACCGAACTGCCAGGCCAGGTCCTCCCTGGACCGGAAACAAGCATCCTGGGACCGGTTTCAGGGTATGTCACCCTTCTTCAGCCAGGCTAGCTTGAATCCAGTGGCACAGTGAGCAAGGGACCCACGTCTGGGCATACCCATCCCACTTAGGGCGAAAAGTGTTACAGCAAACAAATGATGGACGGAATGCTGACAATGCAAACATTCTCCCCCAGTCAAAAGATCTGGGTTAAATCCATCGTTCTTTTGCCCACTACGCCACCCCAGTTTGGACCCAGCCATATGCTAATCAGTCTTGACCCTGTGCCCCATGGGAACAGTCCAGACCAAACTGCCAGGCCAGGTCCTCCCTGGACCGGAAACAAGCATCCTGGGACCGGTTTCAGGGTATGTCACCCTTCTTCAGCCAGGCTAGCTTGAATCCAGTGGCACAGTGAGCAAGGACCCACGTCTGGGCATACCCATCCCACTTAGGGCGAAGAGTGTTACAACAAACAAATGATGGACGGAATGCTGACAATGCAAACATTCTCCCCCAGTCAAAAGATCTGGGTTAAATCCATCGTTCTTTTGCCCATTACGCCACCCCAGTTTGGACCCAGCCATATGCAAATCAGTCTTGACCATGTGCCCCATGGGAACAGTCCAGACCGAACTGCCAGGCCCGGTCCTCCCTGGACCGGAAACAAGCATCCTGGGACCGGTTTCAGGGTATGTCACCCTTCTTCAGCCAGGCTAGCTTGAATCCAGTGGCACAGTAAGCAAAGGGACCCACGTCTGGGCATACCCATCCCACTTAGGGCGAAAAGTGTTACAGCAAACAAATGATGGACGGAATGCTGACAATGCAAACATTCTCCCCCAGTCAAAAGATCTGGGTTAAATCCATCGTTCTTTTGCCCACTATGCCACCCCATTTTGGACCCAGCCATATGCAAATCAGTCTTGACCCTGTGCCCCATGGGAACAGTCCAGACCGAACTGCCAGGCCAGGTCCTCCCTGGACCGGAAACAAGCATCCTGGGACCGGTTTCAGGGTATGTCACCCTTCTTCAGCCAGGCTAGCTGGACTGTTCCCACAAGGAACAGGGTCAAGACTGATTTGCATATGGCTGGGTCCAAACTTGGGTGGTGTGGTGAGCAAAAGAATGATGGATTTAACCCAGATCCTTGTGACTGGGGGTGAATGTTTGCATTGTCCAGCATTCCGTCCATCAATTGTTTCTTTTGCATTTGTCGCCCTAAGTGGGAATGGTATGCCCAGACGTGGGTCCCGTGCTCACTACACCACTGGATTCAAGCTAGCCTGGCTGATGAAGGGTGATGCCCTGAAACCGGTCCCAGGATGCTTGTTTCCGGTCCAGGGAGGACCTGGCTTGGCAGTTTGGGCTGGACTGTTCCCACAAGGAACAGGGTCAAGACTGATTTGCATATGGCTGTGTCCAAACTGGGGTGGTGTGGTGAGCAAAAGAATGATGGATTTAACCCAGATCCTTGTGACTGGGGGTGAATGTTTGCATTGTCCAGCATTCCGTCCATCAATTTTTTCTTTTGCATTTGTCGCCCTAAGTGGGAAGGGTATGCCCAGACGTGGGTCCCGTGCTCACTACACCACTGGATTCAAGCTAGCCTGGCTGATGAAGGGTGATGCCCTGAAACTGGTCCCAGGATGCTTGTTTCCGGTCCAGGGAGGACCTGGCTTGGCAGTTCGGGCTGGACTGTTTCCACAAGGAACAGGGTCAAGACTGATTTGCATAGGATCCTCCGAAGGGCGCCCTTTCAGAGGGAGCTCTCGCTCTGGATACTGGCTCCATTTATAGCTATGGCACGTCACATGTCCTTCCGAATTTGGAGGGAGGGAGGGTGCGAGGTTCTCGCCGATCTATATCCTAATGAAACCTTTATCACCTACGAGCAGGCGGTGGAGAACTTTGGCCTTGGACAAGGCCAATTTTTGCATTTCAGGGGTATGCAAGATGTAGTGAAAATCACCTGGCCCCAGTACCCAGATATTCCACCACTGACACATACACTGGATGTTATGCTCACGTGCGGCAAGGGGCGCGGGTTGATCTCCCTCCTATATAAAGCGATGAAACAGGATTCCACCCCCCCGGTCCCGCCGTCTAGGGTTGCCTGGGAGAGGGACCTCGCTGCCCCGCTGGAGGAGGCACAGTGGGCGCGCATAGGCTCCCTTACACACACTGTCTCATGCAATGCCAGATTTAAGCTAACACACTTTAATTACCTACACCGCACCTACCTTACCCCGGTGTCTCTGAGACGCATTGACAGTAGCAGGGGCGCTGGCTGTCCTAGATGTGCCGCAGAGAATGCAGGCTTTTTGCATTTGGCATGGGAATGCCCATTGGTTGCGCAGTTCTGGACGGGGGTGGTGACTAGGGTTGTAAGCGCCACGGGGCTTCGGGTGGCTCTCGATCCCTTGCAATGTCTACTCGCGATGGTTCGCAGGCCCAAGAGGAAGAAACTCCCCTATAAACTATTACAGTTAATGTTGGTGCTTGCCAGGCGCAGAGTGGCAATAACTTGGATGGGGCAGCGGGCCCCTGAACTTCCTGCTTGGCTCAAAGATATTCGAGAGTGGTCGCTGGCTGAAGAGGCACACATGAAACATACCCGACGGGATGAGAAATTGCAGGATGACCTGATGGCTTGGCGGGTCCTGTGTGCCACTGGGTTAGCGGAGGGGGAGCCGTCCTCACGGGATGTTACTGCTAGTGAGCAGAGTGATGCAGATATACCCGGGGGTCTGTTTCTAGTGGGGAACGCGACGCTTAGTTCTGATAGGGTCCGCATTGGGTAGGGGTGCCTTCACTGCCGCCCCCTCCCCCCGCAGAGGCATGTTTGTGGATGATTCTCCTGTCCCCCTTGTCTTTTCCCTCTTTGGTGCGGCCTTGTGTCTCATGCGACTATAATTGCTATCAACGAAATGTATGCATACGTATTTATTTGATGCCATTGTATTGTTTTTAAAAAAAATCGAAAAATAAAGTTTCTAAAAAAAAAAAAGACTGATTTGCATATGGCTGGGTCCAAACTGGGGTGGTGTGGTGAGCAAAAGAATGATGGATTTAACCCAGATCCTTGTGACTGGGGGTGAATGTTTGCATTGTGCAGCATTCCGTCCATCAATTGTTTCTTTTGCATTTGTCGCCCTAAGTGGGAAGGGTATGCCCAGACGTGGGTCCCATGCTCACTACACCACTGGATTCAAGCTAGCCTGGCTGATGAAGGGTGATGCCCTGAAACCGGTCCCAGGATGCTTGTTTCCGGTCCAGGGAGGACCTGGCTTGGCAGTTCGGGCTGGACTGTTCCCACAAGGAACAGGGTCAAGACTGATTTGCATATGGCTGGGTCCAAACTGGGGTGGTGTGGTGAGCAAAAGAATTATGGATTTAACCCAGATCCTTGTGACTGGGGGTGAATGTTTGCATTGTCCAGCATTCCGTCCATCAATTGTTTCTTTTGCCTTTGTCGCCCTAAGTGGAAAGGGTATGCCCAGACGTGGGTCCCGTGCTCACTACACCACTGGATTCAAGCTAGCCTGGCTGATGAAGGGTGATGCCCTGAAACCGATCCCAGGATGCTTGTTTCCGGTCCAGGGAGGACCTGGCTTGGCAGTTCGGGCTGGACTGTTCCCACAAGGAACAGGGTCAAGACTGATTTGCATATGGCTGGGTCCAAACTGGGGTGCTGTGGTGAGCAAAAGAATTATGGATTTAACCCAGATCCTTGTGACTGGGGGTGAATGTTTGCATTGTCCAGCATTCCGTCCATCAATTGTTTCTTTTGCATTTAGGAGAGTGCGTAGCAGATCTTAATGCAGATTTCGATCCAGCACGAGAAGGTCCTTTTCTGCACAGCCTTGCCTTTCTTTGCTCCAGAGAATCCAATAAAGAGCTGATCATCCACCCAGTGTTCTTTGGTGCAATCAGTGTAGAAGCTGAGAGCTCTTTTCAGATCCAGCCACTGAAGTGTCTCCTCCTCAGAGGGGTGAGGCAAAGAAAAGAACTCTGGAAGGGTGATGTTGTGGCCAACATGAAATGAGTCACTACCGTTGGAAGGAACGAGGCTTGTGTATGCAGAACCAGCTTAGCTTTTCAGGTTAGGATGTGGAGTAGGGTGAGTTTAACAGACAATGCCTGTAACCCGCTCACACGTTGCACTGATGTTATGGCAACAAGAAATACCTGTCTTGAGGATAAGGAGCCGGAGAGAACAACTGTGAAGAGGCTAACAAGGTGTACACATGCAGAATGTGTGGAACAAATTTAAGTCCCATTGAGGCATAACAAACGGACAGGGAGTAAACATATTTTGTAACCCTTTGGCGAAACACATTACAATTGGTGATTTGAATAAGGAGGGCTGGTCTGGCAACTGTAAAAAGGCTGAAAGAGCCGACAGGTACCCTTTAAATGTGCCTAAGGCAAGGCATTGCCAGGCCATGGACAACACACACAACTTTGGACAGTTTGGCCTGAAGTGGGTTGATCTGTTGAGAAGTGCACAAGGCCATAAACCTATTCCAAAAGCAGGCATATGTAGATTTGGTTGAGAGATGCTTGGTTGCCAAGATCACATCAATGACTTCTTGAAGAAAGTCGAAAGCACTCAACTGTCATCGCTCAATCTCCAAGCATGGAGGTGTAGGTTGCGCCTGTTCAGATGCAAGACCAGACCTGCTGCTGCAACAGAAATTCCTCCTGAAGGGCAGCCTGATCTGAGGACGCATGCTTATGCTCAGGAGTTTGGGATACTATACTCTCTGTGCTCAATCTGGGCTACTATGATGACTTGGGACCAATTCCACTTGTCGAGGAACGTGTTTCGGAGTGAGAGATGCCTTGGAAACTCCAAGGCACAAAAGTGCTGACACTGCACGTTCTCAGTGGTGTCAAAGAGATCGAGCCAGGATTCCCCTTGTTCATGGAAAAGACTCTGCACCACCTACGAATGTAACTGTCATTTGTGATCCGCAAGGCATCAATGGCTTAGTTCATCCACTCTAGCTTTCAAAGAACCCGCCAGGTGGTGAGTCACCAGAAAAATTCCTTGGCTATTTAGCCACTTTCAGAGATGAAGGTCCTGCTGACACAGGGTCCATGACCCCAACAGCACTGCTTGTTACAGAACACATAGCAGTGATTTTGTGAATGAGCATCTGCACTAGCTTCCTTTTGATGGCGGGCAGAAACGATTTCAATGCCAAGTGATGGCTCTCAGTTCCATAAGGCTGATATGGAGCCAGGCCTCTGCCGGAGACCAGATATCTCTGCTCTCTACCTATCCCAGATGGTCTCCCCAACCCAGAAGCGAAGTATTGGTCACCACTGTGAGCTCTGGGCAAGGTAAGGAAAGGGGTTCGCCGCTGACCCAGTCGCAGTTCTGCAGCCACCACTGCAGATCTTTTGCAGTCTCTTTCGAAATCTGGACCAGATTCAAAAGATCCCCCTGGTACTGTGCCCACTGAGACTTCAGATCCCACAGCAGAGCCCACAAATGCCATCTGGCATGCGTGACCAGCCGGATGCAGGAGGCCATCAGTCCCAGCAAATTTCCAACAGGAAGCAACCTGAACGGCTCTTACTAAAAAGAAAGGCAGCCTTCTTTAGGATCTTGACATATGGAAGAGTGGTCTCAATGAGATTTTTGAACTTTACAACTAAAGACCCTCTTGCATGCAATCAGATACAATTGAGACCTTTGTCCTCTAACATGTTAACTTCAACCTACTAAGAACCACAATTCCGATAACCACTAGCTCTATGGCATGCGTGACCAGCAGGATGCAGGAGGCCATTAGTCCAAGCAAATTTCCAATAGGAAGCAACATGGAACGGCTCTTACTAAAAAAGAACGGCAGCCTTCATTATGAAACTCGACACATGGAACAGTGGTCTCAATGAGATGTCTGAGCTTTGAAACATAAGACCCCCTTGCATGCAATCGGATGCAATATAGACCTTTGTCCTCTAACATGTTAACTTCAACCTTCCAAGATCCACTGTTCTGATAACCACTAGCTCTAGATGTCCCATGGAAGTGGAACTATGTTTATGTCGCTTCTCACTTTATTCTTCCAGCGCCTGCCTCAGATTAATAGGATACGTCTGGCTGCCCACTATTCAAACTGCACCATGGACCAGTTTCTGCAGTGCTTAAGAATATACTTTTTACTGAGTGAGCTACCCTTGATACCGGTGGAGGTGTTCAATTTTGCTCTGTGAACTTCACAGGCCCCCCGTGCAGCAGGACCACGATGATGATGACCTTTTAGATAAAAAAATATGGATCAACAATAATCTTACTCGAGAACAGCGCAGTTCACGCTACATTTCTAGCAGAGTGTGTTGAGATTATACTAAAGAACAACATATTCCTCGTTAATGCGGGATTTTTTCAACAAATCAAAGGGACCAGCATGGAGGCCACGTGTGCTCCTAGTTTAGCATGCCTCTATGTCTCTTCATTTGAAGATAAACATATCTTCAATGAATTAGCCCCTTTTTATGAGAATGTTACCAACTGGTCACGGTATATTGATGACGTTTTTTTGTGTGGCAAGGCTCTAGAGAATCCTTAGAAGCATTTATCCAGTGGCTTAATCTAGGGGATGACAATCTTAAATTTACTTCATCCATTGATAAGTATAGCTGTGACTTCTTAGATATCAGGATTAAAAGTAATAACGGTATTTTAAAGGTTGAATTATACACGAAACCAACCGACCGTAATACGATGCCCCATTATGAGAGTAATCACCCTATGAGCCAAAAAGACAACATCCCTTTCGGCCAATTTCTTAGGGTCCGTCGCAATTGTACTAATCTGAGAGATTTCGAGTTTGATGCAAACAAGCTGACCAAAAAATTCACTGATAGGGGTTACCCTAAAAAATTTGTGAAAAGAGCATATAAAAGAGCGAAATATTATAATAGGGACTCTTTCTTTGAACCTAAAGTTAAAAAGACAGACATGAAGAAACAACCTATTACTTTTGTTACCAATTTTAGTAACATCAGTAATAAAATAAAAAATTTGATCAACAGAAATTGGCATCTTCTTAACACCAAGGAGGTCACTACTTTGCAAAAACCGATTTTCTCATACAGGAGAAATCGCACTATTAGAAACTGCTTAGTCCATACCTGTAAGGCAAATACGGAGAGCAAACAACTTAGTATAACTAATGGACTGGCCCTCAAAGGAAACTTTCCATGCAGTTCCTGCAATAATTGTGGCAATTTAGTAAAAGGCCCTGTGATTACACATAATGGGATTAAACATCACTTGAAAAATTTAGTTAATTGTTGTACTAAAAACGTTATCTATCTTATAGTGTGCCCCTGCAATAAGGGATACATAGGTGAGACGTCCCGAGAGATCAGAATAAGACTCAACGAGCATAAATCAGCTATCCGCACCAAAAAGAAAAATGCTCCGTTAGTGGAACACTGGTTGGAAAAGAATCATACCATAGATGAGCTAAAATGGTGTATTGTAGAAGCCATACAAATCAACATACGAGGTGGTGACTTAATGACTAAAAGGAAAAGGAGAGAACAGTTCTTTATGTCCAAATTTAATACTTATAAAAATGGACTTAATAGTAAGGAAGAGTGGGAAAGGCTGATATAAATGATTCCTCTCTACACAGATAGATCTCTTCTCTCTACATATGAGAAAATCACTGTACACACTTTTATTTCACACTGGGTGGGGTATATAATATTTTGATAATTAATTGCCTCTGACCACCCGGGCTGTTGATATAGAAAATTTCTTCTGTAACTTATTCCTACTTGTATTTTGATATAGGTGAATATCCTTCGACTATTCCAACAGCAATACAACAATTTAAGACCATTTGCTCATGATGTTTACTGGTAAAAGATGGGCGCCACCTTTTTCGGAAAAAAAATTTCTGTAATTTTTTTCCGGTAATTTTTCGACATTAGTATATCTTCTAAAAATATCGATCAGTATTAAAGTATCTCCTCACAGAGCAATTCTGTAGTAGTTCTTGTTACAATGTACAGCAATTTTTGGAGTTAGAATATATAGATTCGGAAGTGATTGAGTAAAAAATGTTTTATTATTTCAAGTTGGCCAATATGGCTGGGTATCGAAGAATACTCTCAATATGTAAACATGGCCGTTTTCTGTTTTTTGTTTCTGCCTTCCGTGTGGGATAATGGCCTTGTCTATATGACGTAGTATCCGGCAGACTAAAATAAAAGGAAGGACTTCAGTGCTTGTTTCGTTTCACGTACCCGGAATTGGACTATAGAGTCATCAGGCCGCTTTTATCTCCATTACGGTGAGTTGATAGCTCAAAATTGCTCGATATTTACGATAGCAATAAAGAAAGCAGTTTTCGCGTATCTCATCTCTACCGAGATTTGATATTTTTTAAGGCCGGTAGTGTCACTTTGGGATAAGCCTCTATATTAGGCTTTTAATACCGATAAATCGCACACCGTTTCGAGGCGTGAAAATATTTATATATATGTTTGTATAATGAATTAGAGACGTTTTTAACAGAGACAAACGCCTAAATAATACAGACCCTAACATTTAAGATTGATGGCAATATGTGGTGTACGTCTAGCTAGTGGCTATAATATTATTTTATAATAGTACACAAAAATCTGTTTTCTATTATTTAACATTCCGTTAATCACCCGAATTTACTTCCCGTAATTTCTCGACATTGCAAAATATAAAGCAAAGCGAGAGCACGGCAATACCGATCAGATGGCCAGGTAAGATGGAGACGTGTTCAATAGATCTTCTTCCGTCTCTCTACCAAGCTGAACGTTAAGTCTGATTGCATATACATTTTTTCTCAGAAAATAGGGAAGGCTAATTTAGAAGAAAGAAAGACATTGACGGGTGGATGCGGGCAGCAGATTAATAAACAAGCTGTCCTCGAGACTTTTTCGACAGGTGAGAATTCCCATTTGATTAAGTTGGGAGTACTACCATAATTGAGGCATTATTTCTAACTGTTCCTTTCTTTTGTACAAAAGATTTTTTACTCACAACACGTACTACTCTTAAGTGACTTTTAGGATACAATGTCGATTGTTGTTTGAAACAAACCAGCGACCACAATAGGTGGGTTCAGATTTATGTTGCATAAAGTATGCTTGTCTCAATTTAAGATAAATGTAACAAATATCTAACAATTTTTTTCTTCTTGATAGAATTCTTCCATTACAAGAATACAGTTCCTTTATTCTGGGCATTTAGCCATTGAAAGGGAGACGACTATTCCAGGGTCCCCTCATAAGATTTCTAGGTAGGTTCTTTCTCAATAGTAAGAGATCAGGGTGATGACTGTAGACATCAATACAAATGGATCATGTGATATACGCACTTTTTCTACTGTACTATGGTTAATTTGGAGTTGCTGCAATTATCAATGTGTTGCAAATGTATTACGTCTTTTATGTTTTACAGTTGTATAATGTATGTTTTTATTGTCACTTAGATAAACTGAAAAAAATTTGTCCTGAAGAAGGTGAAGATCTAACATATATTCACCGAAACGCCAACTCGACAGTTTCTCTTTGTTATTTTAATAATTGTGTGCTGTTTAAATTGTTTTTGCTACTTGTTTTCTTAAAATTGGATAAAGAAAAGTATGCTAAAAAGTGGCAATGAAATTGATGTTTAGTAACAAATAGATTGTGTGTGGTTTTCTGCACCTCAACATCAACTGTTTTTATTATTTTAATTACAAAAAATCTTTTTTAATAAAACAATATATAGTTTTTTATATGATCTAGTTTTGTGTTTTTTTTGCAACACATCACAGCAACTGATGAAAGGCAAAGCGCTCTCGGAATGATGGTAACTTACCTTGATTATATTTCCCGATTCTAAGTGCCTATAACATATGATCCGAATTGTAGTTCGCAGTTATACTCACCTTGCCCATTATTTAATCTCTCAGAAAGGGATTTCTTTGTTTGTTTGTTGTTACATACACCCATCCCTTTTCTAAGTACCAGGGTATCTCCCTCAAATTTTGGCGATGATGCCTTCACGCCACTTCCAAAAAAACAGATATTTCGATGTTTCAGATTCAATTTTTTGTACTACAATCGGCTCCAGATTGTGCTCCTAAGACTCACCTCAATTTGCAAATAACTGTCTCCACAAGCCCCCTTTTACTGAAAAGGGCAAACAATCAACATGTTTGCAAGATATTCTTAACACAGCAAAAGATTTTCCCATTCCTTATTCTTCACATTATAAATGACGCACCTGGTATTGCCATATATTGCACAAACACGAGTAGTTTTACCAACTTTGCCTCATTTGTAATTTTTTCACTGTCCCCCACTCCACAAAAGTGCAAAGAATCAGCATTTTACAAGATTTTTACGCATACAGGTTGCACCCACACCTATGTTTTCAAGTATGAAAAACACAATTGGTGTTGCAATGCATGTCACATACTACCTATTTGCAGACCAAAAGCCCTGATAGTACCTCCTCCCATTTATTTCTCACAGGAGGACATATTGGTTCCTCGTCCTGAGGAGACCCTCAAATCCTTAGGGTCAAACACGTCAACAGCATAATAAGGGGGTGCGTATGGGCAATGGTTGAGAAACCACTAGTCAGCACTTACATAGTGCAGTGTTTGGCTCTGCCCCTAAAGACTTCTCACTGGTTTCCCTTCCCGCACAACTGAATTTGTGTCACTGGAGCATTCAAACAGCAGTCAAGAGTTGTGCTCCACCTCCCTCAATTTGGAAATGCTCACAGACCTGTGTCTAGCAACACTGATACAGATTTGTAGGAGGTATCAAATGATTTCTCATGTATATGGCACGGTTTGCTCACATTAAATGCTCACAACTTATTCCTGCTGGGGGTTTCTCTTCTCACATGCTGAACTTGATTTGATAAAACTGCATATGTTTTTTGTATGCCTTTTTTTTTTTTAAACAATTGAAAGAAATCTGTGACATTAACTGTTTTATTTTGAATCCATGATTACTTTTCCAATTTTAAAATTTCCTTGACTAATGTATATGCCGTTTCAAAAGTTTAATCTAAGAAGATAACTAGGGAGGTATATCTATTTTAGTTATATATATGTTTGAGATCCAACCTCCTGTAGTTTGATAAGGACCTATCTGCTTTCGTTAACCTGCCCTCTTAGGCACGCCTGCTTTATGCTCATTCCACTCAAATATGGAGGCGACCGCCTAATAAGGAAAACTTTTTATATATTCTATTGACTCCCCTTCCAAGATCATTTCCTTTTTTCGTGTCTATATATTGTTAGCCCCAGACCATCATTTTAGCTTGTTCCATGTTTATTTTGATATTCTTTTTTTCAGAACACCACTATATTTTTAAGGGGGCCTGAAATCATCCCTGAACCACATTTGTTTGCATCCTACGAAGTTTATACTGGGTCACATGACCTCATTGCACTATTATGCTTGTGGGGTGGGGACAATAAAAGTAGTGGTGCAAGACAGAGTACGTTTGCCTGGTCTCTTGGAGGACAAATAAAAGCCAGCCTTCACACAGTGACGGGCATCATATTATGTCCTCTCACATTGGCATAGGGCCAGTGGGCTGATGCCTATCATTGGCAGGAAACTTTGGAGCCAAGCAAGCGTTGCCTTAAACGCGAACACTTGGTCATCTTCAAAGTCTTGCTCCATTCTCCAGAACTCCAGTTATAATGCTCCTATTACTAATATTAATTTTAGAAAGTGCGGCATTTACTCCACAAATGTCTTGCTAATAATGGCCAGCACTGACCCAGCCATTTACATACCTGATCCCACATGGCTTTAGCAAGGAATATGGTCTAATGCCTTATTTAATACAGCATTCACACTCCATGTCAGTGCCGGATACCTCTCTCCCCACTTTGGCATGCTCAGTTTAACACAACTAGCAGAGCCAATTACTGAGGGATAAATCCGAGGTGTAAGATAAACATTCCATAAAGCATGAAAATTGGTCTGGAATCTGGATCTCATCCCTCATTTCCGCTCATGGGGACACTCTACGGGGGGCGTGGCCACGGAGCAGATGAGGGAAGACGCTTGAGCTCGGAGCTCCGCGCCGACCCTGCCAAAATCCTGTCTAATGGGCACGTAAATGAGCCCCTGAGCGACCCACAGATTGGCGAGGGACAGACGCCATAAGAGGGAGTGACGGCTGGCGCTGCCGGAATCACCGCGAAAACGGGAGAAAAGTGCGGCGGCCCCGGCGGACCCAAGATGGCGGCGAGGATGTAACCCTGGCGCCGGGAGAGGAGCAGCCTGAGATCGCGCAGCCTGCCTGGGACCGGACTGGAGCAGCGAGTTACCGGCTCCTGGTGACAGAGCTGGTGCGGAGGTCGGAGCTTGAAGGCAGTGAGCGGAGGAATCGTCGCTGGGGCCGGAGATTGCGGCAGTGATGACTGGAGCGGCCCACTAGCGCCCCGCGCCGGAGTCACACGGGGCGGCCAGCGGAGTGGAGAGGCGCTGGCGGCAACAGCACAAAGGCCCTGAGAGGTAGGCGGGATTCAGGAGATCGAGCGATGGGGCAAACACCACTGCGATGAGCAGGAAGAACTGCCGAGCGCCTGGGTGCGGACTGGAGGAGCACCGGTGAAGATAGGCTGTGGAGCGCGCTGGTTCCCGCACGGGCCCCACAGCGCAAGTGGGCCCCTGGGAGTGTGAGAACGCGGACCTTAGCAGCCAACCGCACCGAACGCATTGGGGATTGACGGCGGGGGCGGCCACCCCGGGGAGCTGTGCAGAAACCAGGCAGGGAGAACAGCGGAACAGAGCCTGGGGAGGAACGGCCCCAATAGCGGACGCTGCGGAGGGGAGACCGGGTGATAGCGGGGTCCGGGGAGCCGCCCCAAGAGGAGCGTGACGGAGGACTAGCCGAACTGTGATGGGCCTGCTCTGGTGATAAGAGGGATCGGCCCCGGCAACTGAGAGGCTACGGGGAATTGCTTGGGGCAGTTTACTGGGCTCCAGTTGTTGGACCAGGGGCGCTGCCACCACCCACGCGGAGTCAGGCTGGCGACTGGACCTATAACAGGGCTGTAATCGGACAAAGGACGCCTGAGGCACACGCGACACTGTGAGTGGGGGTGTAGTAGAGTGACATTCGAGAGAGCGGGGACGCGCACAATGCGCCTGGAACACGTGCGGGGGCCCAGGTCGTCGCTGATTACTGCGGAGGCCGCAAGCGTGGCAAGACTACGACCGTAGCCATACAGTGGGAAGCGACCTGGGTGGAGCGGAGCCCGCCGAGGGAGCCTGGCCGGGAGTTTGCACTGGGAGGCTGTTGCATAGCGTCTGGAGGGCCCATTGATAGGGCGTTCAGGCCGTGGGACTGTTTGAAGGATAGACAGGAACGGAGAGGGCGACAGGTGAGCGGCCCCTTGCAGGCAGTGTGCACTGTTCATTCCCACAGCGGAAGTGATACCTAGGACGGTGGACTGGTGTTTCTCTGCAGCCGCACGCATACTATTTGCATTATGGGGAAGCCTAAGGGGAAGACGGGGGGTGCGACCCCTGAGCGCGAAGACGATGAAGGCACACCGACTACCCAGGGGGAGCCCACACGAGGGGTTGAAGGGATGCAGCAGAGGCAAGTGGACCAGATCCTTAAAGCTATAGCGGATACCAGGGAGGCACTGCAGCAGGACATAGCGCATGTGGCGCAGGGGCTGGATCTGCTACGAGCTGACCATGCCAAACTCGCAGTCAGAGTGAAACAATCGGAAGCCACTATAGAGACCCTGGTACCCGCCCAAAAAGAGATGGCAGCTAAAATGGAGGATGTGCAACAGCGGCTGCGGACCCTAGAACGGCGGGCAGAGGACGCCGAAGGCCGGAACCGCAGGAATAATGTTCGGGTGGTGGGATTGCCAGAAGGAGTGGAGGGTGGCAACATGATGGACTACCTGGAGGGCTGGCTACGGCGGGAGGTCGCACCCGAAGGACTGACGTCCTTCTACACGCTGGAACGTGCGCACAGAGTGCCTTCGCGGCCGCTGGCACCTGGACGCCCTCCTCGGCCAGTGATAGCTAGGTTGCTCCACTATAGAGATAGAGATATACTGTTGCACAAGGCACGAACTTCAGGCCCTTACATAGTGGGCAACAGCAAAGTGACGCTTTTCCCCGACTATACGCTTGATGTTCAGCGCCGCCGCAACTCTTTTCTGGAAGTCAAGAAGGCGCTCCGCTCCGAGGGGATACAATACTCACTGATGTTTCCGGCGCGCCTCAAAATAGCGCTAGACGGCAAAACGACCTTCCACGACACTCCGGATGATGCCTGGACTTGGCTGGAGATGTACAAGGCGGGAATGGGGGAAGCGGGCCGCACGACGAGGGAGCAACAGGAGGAGCCACGACTGCGCCGTTCGCGGAGGATTCGACGACATGGGTCAACAACACGGAAGCCTTCGGAGTCACAGACAGACAAGGAACGCATGGCTGCTCTGCAGGCGGTAGCATCTATCTCATTAGAACCGAGCTCAGCATTATTGGCGGCGACGGGATCCGAGAAGGGGTCACCACGGTCGGACACTGAAGAGTCCGAAGCGGGCAGTGTGGTGCTCCCGCATGTGACCGCTGGGACAGCCGACGAGACCGTGGATGCGTGATGGGGTGGCAGACCCGGGACAAGTGGAAGGTTTGACGGGGCGCTGGGGCGCAGGCTGCCGGTGCCTCCCCTGCCGGCAATGGCGAGGGTTTGTGGGAGGGGAGAGGAATGCTCGATCGGATCACTGAATATCGAAGTAGCCCTACTACGTTGCAGCCCCGGAGGGGCTGATTAACAGTATAAGGGTCAGGTGTCTGGGGGCAGGAGGGCATCGAGTTTCTCTCTCTGAAGGTTCAGGTCATCCCCCTGCGTTTGTGTGGGTGTAGCTCCCAGAGTTTGCTGTTGGAGCGGTTTGATTGTTAGTTTGGATGGGTACTAAAGTTGTAGCGCCTGTTCTGGGGATGGGGAGTTGGGGGGAATTTGGGGTTTGGGTAGAGTAATTAGAGCCACCGGTGTGACAGGAAGTAGGGGGACGGAGAGGGAGGACTTGGAATTGACTCATGGGGGGCTAGCTAATCTGAAATGTATCACCTGGAATGTGCGGGGGCTCCACACAATGCAGCGGCGACACAAGGTGCATGCTTACCTAGTGCGGCGAGGGGCCCATATCGCCCTACTCCAAGAAACGCATATCAACAGGGAGGAGGGGTTGGCGCTGAAACGGAGATGGAGGGGGCAGCTATATTATACGACCTACTCGGCTTTTGCCAGGGGAGCGTTGATTTGGGTTAGGGCGGGGATCCCCTTTCAAATGACGCAGCACTTCTCAGACCCGGAGGGAAGGTTTGTAGTGGTGAGGGGCCGCCTCAATGGGATAGACGTGACGCTGTGTAGCGTGTATGCCCCCAATGCAGACCAGACCTCCTTTTAGACCGGCTGTCACGGAGTATAGCACCGTATATGACGAGCTCGGTATTGATGGGAGGGGACTTTAACACGATAGTGGACATAGAGAAGGATAGGTCCCACCCACCGCTTACTGGTGCACCTGCCCACAGACTTTCCAAAGCGCGACGAGCATGGCAAACTAATTGGGGGCTGGTGGATACTTGGCGCGTCCAGCACCCGGAGGAAAGGGATTACTCCTACTATTCAGGTCTTCATGACCTGCATGTAAGGCTGGATGCAATGCTGTGCACTCCAGAGGTGCACGCCAAGGTAACTCATAGCGAGTATCTGGCTCGAACGATATCGGACCATAACCCGCTCCTAGTGCAGATACGATGGGCCTGGGAAAGGTCATCCATACCGACCTGGCGTTTGAGACCGGAATCGCTGGACGATCCGGTATTTAGGGCGGAACTAGGGGAGTGCATAACACACTACTTCCAGGACAATGAAGGCACGGCGGCAACGGCGGCGGTGGAGTGGGATGCTTTTAAGGTTGTGATTCGTGGAGCGTGTATTGCCAAATTGGTAGGGGTGCGGAAAACATTGCTACAAGACATAGAAGAGGCAGACAACCGCTTGCGGCAGGCTGAGAGCGCTCGCCGTGACGCTGATGGACAGCAGGGGGAGGTCCTGGAGGCCAGAGAGGCAGTGGCGGTGCAGGTGGAGCGACTCCGGGCCTTCGATTACAAACAATACCAAACACGGGTGCATGCAGAGGGCGATAAGACGGGGGCATTACTGGCGTGGCTGGCCAGTCCCAATCCCAGGGGGTCGCCTATACTGGGGCTAACGGCACCAGCGGGCGAAGTGGTGCATACACAGCAGGGGATAAACGAAGTGTTTCGGGACTACTATGCCGACCTATATCGTAGCCAACTACAAGGAGGGGAAGACATGATAGGGGACTACTTGGTGACACTAACCCTCCCCAGGCTGGAGCGGGATCAGGCGGACGACTTGGGGCGGGACATCACATTAGGAGAAATCCGAAGTGCAATCAAGCATATGGCGCGTGGTAAAACGCCTGGAGAGGACGGCCTACCAATAGAATTTTATACAGTGTACGTGGACTTATTAGCCCCTCGGCTGCTGGAAGTATACCGAGAAGCGCGGACGCTAGGTAGATTGCCGATGACAACTAGACAGGCCATTATAATCCCGCTATTGAAGCCTGGCAGAGACTCACTAGATAAGACAGCGTACCGTCCTCTGTCAATGCTGACTACGGACTATAAAATATTAAGCAGGATCCTAGCGACTCGACTCCTGCCCCATATGACGCACTTGGTGCACCCGGACCAGGCGGGGTTCATCCCCAAACGGAGCACGACGGCTAATGTGTGGTGACTGCTTCGAGTTCTGGAGCAAGGGGATCGCTTGCCAAACACCGCGACGATCCTCTCGATTGACATCGAGAAGGCCTTTGACAGCCTGGAGTGGCCGTTCCTGTTCCAGGTGATGCAAACGATGGGTTTGGGGGATGCCTACATAGGGTGGACCCGGATCCTCTACAACCTGGCGACGGCGCGAGTACGAACGGGAAAGACGATCTCCTCCACCTGCTGTGTGGAGCGGGGGACGCGGCAGGGGTGCTCTTTGTCTCCCCTATTGTTCGCCCTTGCGATGGAACCCCTGGCGGCATATGCGAGGTCGGGAGGGCATTATGCAGGGCTAGAGCTTCGTGGCGACATGCAGTACATATCCCTCTACGCGGATGACCTCCTTATGTTCCTGGCTGATACTGGGGATGGCTTGCCGGGGGTGATGGCATTGCTGCAGACCTTTGGGGAAATGTCAGGGCTCCGGGTGAATTGGGCAAAGACCTGCCTGTTCCCGGTGCGGCGGACAACGGAGTGCCCCGACCTGATGGGAGTTATACGATGGGAGCCCCAGTGTTTGCCTTACCTTGGGACCAGAATCTACCACACACAGGAAGATTTACTGGAGGGCAATGTACGCAGGGCACTGACTGGGATCAGGGGAAGCATGACCTTTTGGAGCACACTGCCACTCTCGGTGGCGGGGCGCATAGCACTACTGAAAATGGTGGTTCTACCCCGGCTTTTATATTATTTCCGGACGTTACCGATCTGGATCCCGGGCTCGGTGTTTAAAACACTCCGCACCTTAATGGTGGGATTTATATGGGGTAATGGTCGACGGCGGGTAGCGCTGGCCACGCTGATGCGCCTTCGCGCCGAGGGAGGATGGGCAGTCCCGGACCTAGAACTGTATTACTTGGCCGCTCAAATGCAGTGGCTCACGCAGGCTGTTGCAAGGGAATTCCGGGGACCAGACGGCCCGGAGGGTAGATGGCTTCCGCGCCATGTGTTGTCGTTTATAATACTCAACCAGCGGCTGCGGGTGGGACTGTTGACACATGAGGAGCGAGCGCTGCGGCAATGCTGGCTCCGCAGCCAGAGACGGGGAGGAATTGAACGGCCTTATGCCCCGGAAATTCCATTGGGCATGTGCACTGCCCTGCCGCATGGAGAGGATTGGACTGACCTGGCCAAATGGGAGGTATTGGGGGTGCAGATGATTGGGGATCTATATGAGGATGGTATCCTCTTGCCCTATCAGGAGTTGCAAGATAGGTATGGCCTCCCAAGGGGCCACTTCCTGCTGCACTCGGCCCTTGTGTCGGCCATACAGCGTTACTGGGGAAGAGGGTTGTCGGAGCCGCAGACCACGCCTACATGCCAGTACGTTGTAATGGCAGCAGGGACTTTCAAGGCTATCACCTGCCTATACCGGCGCCTGCTGGGCGAGGGAACACAACCGTTGCATCGACTGCAGAGGAAATGGGAGGTAGATCTGGGCAGGGAAATTCCGGAGGTGGAGTGGGCAAAGATAGTGGAAAGAGCATGGAAAAGTACGCGTAATGCTAGATTTCAGTTAATCCACCACTACATACTGCATAGAGCGTATCTTACGCCGGCCCAGATTAATACATATTTTAAGACGGATACAGCTACTTGCCCTCGATGTAACTCCGAAGGGGCGGAGCTTCTGCACATGTTATGGAGCTGCCCACAGCTGGGGACATACTGGGAGGACGTGACAGAGGTGCTGAGCGAGGTAACAGATAGACAGCTTGAGCCGGAGGTGGGGGTCTGCATTCTACACTGGTTCCCGCATACAACTAAGACGAAAGTAACGAGCAAGTTTATAGACCTAGGCCTATTATTAGCTAAGAGGGAATTAACTAGGCGCTGGAAATCCAGACAAGGGCCTACTAGAGAGAACTGGGAACAGGAGTTCATTAAGTGGGCAACTAGCGAGAGCGCTGTCAGGTTACAGCTAGCGAAAAGAGCAAATAGCGAAAGAGCACTGGATACGGCCAGGGCATGGGAAGCACTGGTTGCACTGCTGCGAGGGCAGGCCGTGGACTCGGACGAGGAATCGTCCGAGGAGTCAGTGGGTCTGATACCTGCCACGGGGTAAGAGGGCGAGAGCGGCCCCAATTCTGAGAAAGGCAAAAGGGGAGCCCAGCAGAATATGGACCTCAAGGTTGCCATCAGGGAAGAGAAGAATCTGGCCCTAACTTCGGAACCTACATAGAGAGTGGGTAACCTGCATGTGCAGGCACACCTAAGACACTTAAACACACCGGTGGCAAGGGTTGGGGAGGGGGGTTGATAGGGGGGAATATATGCATAGAAACAAAATAGTAGATTGCTCGCATTCAGAATTGAGAGAGATGGACGATTAGGAAGATCGAAACATTATCCGCCAGAACTACCAAATATCCAGGCGGCCTATGCAATATGAGCGGATTGAAACGGCAAATGATACTGACATTGCAATGGAAGATGCGAGGGACGAACAAATCAATGTGCAACTATTACTGCGATAAGCAGGGAAATGTTAAGTATCTAAATATGCATGTAACTGGGAGAAAACCAATAAAATATGTTTAAAAAAAAAAAAATGGGGACACTACTGCAACAAGACTAGGTTAGCGAGAGAAGATTAACCCCTTCATTGAAAGCAAAAGTCAGGATTAATTTTCCAGGTGCAGAGCCTTTTCCCATCAGACCCAAAGGTCAGGAATAAAGTTTCTCCACCAGGGGGAAGACTGACATACATGCAGTGCTGTCTGCCCCTTCCAGGTCTCCATAGCAATGCACACCTCTACAGCCTGGACCCACCCTATCGGGTACACTAAAGGGAGGTATCCTTTAAATAAAATTTCTAGTAGTAATCTCTAGTCACAAAGAGCAAGGAGGGCCACTGAGTGTGGCTATGGGCACCGGACTGACAAGTCATGCAGCCCCCTCCCAAATCGCCCCTGCCCGGCCGGTCTCTGTCCCAGTGGGCAGCCTTGGTTCTCAAGTAGCAAATGAGTGAAATTTAGATTTGCCTGCTGTGGCCGAGTCTGTTGTCCCTCCTCATACAATCATCCAAGCAGCTTTGAGGGGCGCCACATCTATACATATACATTTGTATGTATAATATGTTCAGTTTTAAATTCTGCCTTCTGTGGTATTCACAGATTAACTGCTTTTGATGGAAACTAACTGGAATGTGCAATGAATGGGTGGGTCATATCTGCCCCCACCCCCTCTTTCCCAGTGAGCGAGAGATTAATTTTACTGTGCATTGAGCTGGGGAAAGTGACCCTGTATGACCTTTACCTTCACGCTGGCATACATACCTGGAAGTTTTCAATCATACTGTTTGAACTGAACTAAGAAGAATCTGGCTACCTCATACATAAAAAATATCGAGCCGAACCACGTTGCGTCCAAACATTTTCCAAATTAATTAAGCCTTCGGGCTGGCGGAATGCACTCCGAGCCCTTTTCATTACAGCCAGCTAATGCTTTATTAATTATTTCGACCTGAACTCTGTACAGTAGTTATTCTTGAGAGGCTAGTTTTATGACCGTAGAAACGTCGACGCAGCGAAGCTTCTCAGTATGAAATTCCTACGACTGTTGAAAACAAATTCCACTCGAACTTACCATGCAACGAGGGTACAAGTGTCAGTAGGAACTATTATGGTCGCATGAAATGTTATCTTCAGTTAATGCAGAAGTGCTAATCAAAAATATTTAACATGGGTGTTCCTTGCTCTTGAGGAAAGTCGACAATCCTGCGTTGTTTTTTTTGTTGTATCAGATGGAATTTAAGGTTTGTGAGACCCAAGCAAAAGGGTATGCACGTTAGGAATTATTTATAGCTCAATTATTTGTAGCTCAATTGTAAAAGACACTCTAATACCACAATTCAGGCCTTACTTATCAGTCGCTAACTTCTTCACCATTAAAGATATATATAGTGCTTAAAACTCATATCAGATTGTAAACGAATCTTTCCCCTCCCCCCCGCACAGTGCTGAAGCGAAACCTCATTTGTATTGAATGATGTTGTTAATGTTGGGCAATAGGCGCTTTGTGCTTTGGGGAGGTAGGTAGTTTGAACCTCGGCTGTGCAGGGAACTTGGTGGTGGGGAGTAGTAGGTTACACAAAAGTTATATGTCATATGTTCTTGCACTGGAGTGGGAACCCTCCAGAGATGCACATGAACCCGCTATGCACCTCAGGTATTCCATTACACACTTTTTATAACCAGAAGCAAGATACTATTAAGGTTCCCATGTGGCATGTAAATTAGTTGGGCCAAACACCTAAGAGAGGCGTGGTGTTATGGCTCCCTAATAGGAATAAGTCAGTTTTAGTAATCTTACAAGAAACCTACCTGACAGGGAGTAATTGTGAAGTCTTGGGAGGATAAATATACGCTCTTCTAGCTCATGCTGGAAGCAAGACAATGGGTTCAAGAGGAACAGCAATTCTCATAAGAGTGGCATGAACATTCAGAATAGAAGGAACATAGATGGATCCATGGGGTTGTTATGCTGCAGTACTAAGGGGATGGGATGGTTAGACCGTTCAATGTTATTATCAATATATTTATCTCCTAGAATACAGTATCAAACACTAAAATGGGTGGGAGCAATGATTCTGCAAACCTTAACAGCAGTCTTTATCGTAGAAGGGGACTTTAAGCTATTGCTGTCTACTCAACTGGAAAGGTTCCATCCCACTGGGGACAAGACAGCGAGCACAACCAAAGTTAAAGAATTTACAGAAGCAATGGCTTTACCAGACGCGTGGTGAGACACTATGCCAGGTCTCCTTTTATTCAGAGGTGAGAAACTCCTCTTCCAGACTAATTAGATTTTAGCACCAATGGCTTAGTGTGTAATGTTCAGGGGAGTGTACTACCCCACGCGGGAGGCTATCTGACCATTCCACGCTGATGGCGCCATTCCAATCAAGGTCAACTTATAAACACAACAAATGGAGGTTAGATATATGGGAGCTACTGCACAAAGAAGTAGTGCCACACCTAATTTTACTTTGATGAAATTATAGGCTCCGCGCGATCAAGTGTGCCTGTATGGGAGGCATTTAAGATGGTCTTTGGAAGGGCTGCTATATTGAAAATCTCTAGGATAAAGAAGACAACAATCAGGAAGATAGTGGCTATTGAAGAGAAATGTGAGGAATTGGAAAATGTAATTTAAACAGGCCAGCAAGGGCACTGAGATGCTTTATGACGACCAGAGGGATGATTACAGAGCAATAGTGAAGAAGGAAGCTAGAGCACAATTCTATTTCAGAGGAAATGATTATGCTCCACTTTCTTTATTTCCTTTCCAGCAGCTTTTAACTAAACAACTCAAAAACTATCTTTCATAAGATGCACAGGGTAAAGGTCAAGCACAATACACCAATGAACAGTCCAGGATGTCAACAAAGGCAGGCCCCCCCTGGATAACTTCCTCTTTCTTTTCCTGCTTCCAGCAGTTAAGTACACGTTTTCCCTTATCGCTATTTTATGGTGATTTACTGTTTACATTTCTTTAGTCCTAGTGATATGCTGTTTATGTATAGTGGCTTGTTATTTTTGGTTTGCTAGGTGCTAGTGTGGTTTAGCAATAGAAAAGAGTGCTAAAAATGGGTAAAGAGCGTCAGAGTGTAGAACGGCCTGGCAGTAAGAGAGGAAACTGCATAGCTGGGGGTTTCACTACCACCTCCAGAAGATATAAGCTGCTGAGAATTTAGGTGACTCAGAGGAGCCCAGTGGCTTTGAAACAGACCTGCCGATTAGCACCTCGTCGACTGTAGAACATGTTGCACTCAACGAAACCTCGACTGTGGAAGAGTTGGCACAGTCACCTAAACAGTTGGAGGAGTTTTGGGGGGCGAGTGGGAGGCCCCAGGTCCGTACAGATTATGGCTGAAATGTTTAAGCGATTATCCACTAGGATCCCTCCCCACATCCACAATATGCTAATGTGGGCATGAAAAGAGGGCAGTCTACTAGACAATCTGTGTGTGGCTGATTATATGCTGATGTATAAGCCTGGAAACCCGCCTAAGGAGTGTACCCCTCACAGACGTATATGTCTGCTGAACATGGAGAATAAAATACAAAAGTCCTAGCCAATTGATTATGTAAGGTTATAGCCTCTGTAATTCATCCTGATGAGTCAGGATTTTTGTTGTGCAGATCAACAAGAGCTTGCATAATACACATTCTTGGTGTGTAGAACCCAAGTCCACTTACTACTGAAACAAAAGAAGGAAACTAAAACAGCGACGCTTATAAGACTTTAATGTAGTTATACTGGACTCAGAAGCCCAAAGAGTAAGAGGTAGTCTATTCCAGACTTGAGCAGAAGCAACCAAAACAGTTCTGTCACTGAATTTACGAGTAAAGGTTTTAAGGATTGTAAGATGAAAGCATGGGCTGGGCATGAAGCACTCTTTGGAATATAAAAAGACACATTTACTTCCTAAAAACTCTGGGGAGCACTGATACACTGCCCTATTATTAATGGTTAAAACCTTAAAAATAACCCTACTTTTCTCTGGAAACTAGTTGGAACAACTGTAGTTGATGCGGTATGGTTCAGGAAAAACAGATAGATTAGATTCCCATAGCCTAACCTGGACTGAATCAAAGCACTTATAATTGTGATATGCTGGTTAGACTTGATGAACGGCAGAAAGGATCTTAGCATTTTTAGCTGCTAAAAACGTTTCCACTACTTGATGTACCCATGGTTTCCATGAAATTTTGCCATCAATCAAAATACCTAGGTTGCGACCCACCTTGGATGTAATAGTTACCCCATAGTTTCTGGCCATTACAAGGAAGTTGAAGATGCCATGTTGTTTGAGACCAGGGGCACCTCGGTTTTGTGGGGATTAAAATTATCAGTGGTGTATCTTCAAGGGGTTGTATGGGGTAGAACACCCCCAAATCATATTTTACATTCGGGTCAGTTCTACCTAGCTCTGCCAGTCGGTCCGGTTCTTACAATGCTTGGGTCGTACGGCGAGTGTTCACCCAGGTTTATGCATTCAGGCAGGGAGTTAGTAGAGTTAAAACATTTGGGCGACAGACTATGTGATCTGGCACAGCAGGCCTTTGAAATCTCACAGATGAAAGCGTCTCTCATGACATGTGGCTGAGACTAGAATGGAATTTTCCCTTTTTGTGGCCCGTGGAGTGTTAAAAACTTTGGTGAAAATTAGTCTGCAGTATTTTGCAGTTTTGATGGTCTTCTTTGTAGTTCATCCAAGTCTCAAATTTACATAAGAAGTGTTGTGTAGATTTGAAGCTGATAACTGGAGTACTGTATACCATTCTGTTAATCCATAACCAGAAAGATAAAGCATACTAAAGACGATAATACTGGCAGCCCTCAACGTGGAATGCATAGTCTACGGCAAACACTTTGGTGGGCCAGCCGTGTACCGTGTGCCGTAGGCCCTTGCCTCTCCCTCACACTGTTCTGATAGGATGACCCTATTGAATTTATCTCACACTCAATGACTCATGTCAGAGCTGTGCACGCAGCAGATTATTTTCACAGTGGTAATTCTCGTGTTGGGACACAGGACAGACACTGATCCAGGCAGCCAGTGAAAGTCAGGTAAAACCAGTTAAGTTAGATGTGCTCCACAGCTACATTGATTCTCCTCTACCCGCCCTCACCACCGAATGGGCAACTGTGGCTAATAGAGCAGCGCTGTCAGTGGCTGGTGCCCAAAGGAGGGTAGCGCAGCGCTGGTTGAAGCAATGAAAGCAGGCCTGCCCCGCGTTTAGCTGGTCCTTGCTAGATGTTCGGGAAGTAGGGTGGGGGTTGGTGTTGTGGTTGCTCAGTGGACTAATGCATCTGCTTAAAGAATGTGTGTTTGACCTCTTGGTCTTGGTTTTAAATCCCAGGAGGTTCGCTCAGCCTTTCATCTTTCTGAGGTCGATAAAATTAGTAACAGTGAGTTGGGTAATAATATATATCTTTCAGGAAGCAGCAAAATGCTCAAAGGGATAAATGTACACTTTACTAATAAGTTCTGGTCCAACATTTTCTCCTGTTGAGGGTGTGGTTCTACCGCCAATTTCCACTGATCATATTGGAACCCCTTTCTTTAACTCTGACCTCCTCCACTTGCTCTGCTACTAGGTAAGGGTCCTTTTACTATAGTGCAAGGAGTGGGGGTCCTTGGCCTGGGATTGGCACCTTCCACTATCTCGCCTCAGCCACGCCCCACCGTTGTTTCATATCAGTATGCCCTTTGAATCAATACCTTTGTCCACCGCCTGTCCTTTTTAACTGGATACACAATGGTGCTTGTTGGGAAATCTCAGGCTCACACTCTCTAATATTATTCACTAAGCCACGCCCCTGCAAATGACAGACTGGGAGTTGGCTAGTGCGGCTGGCCTGTCTACTGAAGGAGGGGCCATGTCTGATAGCTGAACAGTTGTGTGCCATCTGCGTACATATAGAAGGTAGTTCCAAAGACCTATAGCAGTTTTGCTAATGAGAACATGTAGATGTTCAATAATAATAGTATAATATAAAGACTTTAATGTTTACTTTCAGATTTTTTATAGTGTATTTGTTGATGATTTCTTATTTATCATATTAACTTTCTTCATGTTATGCTGTTTATTGTTGTACTAAATAAAGTATTTTTTACACACAAAAATAATAATAGTATAATATGGAACACTGAGGGACTCCACAACTGAGAGTTCTAGGCTTTGATCTTAAAGGTGGAACAGCAGTAGCTTGCCTTCAGTCTGACAAGAAAGACACGAGCCATTCCAAATCCTAGCCTGCAATTCCTATCTGAGACAGCCTTGGCATCAGAATACTATCATCAATGGTGTCGAAGGCAGCGGACAGATCAAGTAGCACTGTACCAACGCTAACTGTGTCCACAGTTAGATGAAGGTCAGCATCATCAACAAACTTTATTTCGCACTTCATAAAAAGCATAAAAGTACGTTAAAATTAAGCATACAATAAGTTCAAGAGTATGGGCGATACAAGGCCCTCAATAATACCCTTTACAAAAAAGTTGAAAAAGAAGATACATTCATGATTATTAAAAAAGACAAATACGTCGGAAAAAAGAAAAGTGATCTCAAAATGCTATAAATGAGGTGCTGGGAACCTTACGAGTTCTCATGGCGGCCAGTAAAAAGGAGGCCAAAGCATAGCAGACCAATGGGGTTTCTAATGAGTAAAATAAGGAAATAGCTGAGGCTACGGAACCCATTGAAAATTTTCTTAAGAGTGGAACAATAAAAACCTTCCTCTCAGCTGTATATAGTGAACAAAAGAGGAGGAGATATAAGGTAGATTGGACTGACTTATTGTCACAGGGTCACGGTGGTAAATTGCTTAGAGAAAATTGGTTATTTGGATAACCCAGCATTAGCGGGATAAGGTTCAATCTGAATCTAGTCAGGATGAAGCGATGCTGGTTATTCTCAACAATCCGTAAGTATGAGTTTAAGTGATTTGTTATCTGTGGTATGGTTTCATAAAACTTTACGGTTTCCGTAATAAAGGGCATGCTGGCTATGAGCTATAAAATTGTTACTCGATTGTGGGATTGACAGCAGCCTTTTAATGAATTTGTCTTTTTGAACTTGAAGTGATGTTACATCACTGATACCCCAAATTGCTGCCCTGTATGTGGCCATTGGGAGCGTTTTTGCCAGATAAATTTTAAACATTTCTAGTATCGGCTTATGGCCTAATTTTTGGGAGAATCTGAATAAAGTAGCGATGCTTTGAATCATTAGATTAACTCAGCTTTGCAACATCTCCTTCCAACTTTGTTTATTGTCAAAACAACCCCTAAGTAATTAAAATAGGGTACCTGCTCTATTGTTTCCCCAATAAAGTTTATATCTCATTGTCTTCTTTTTATCACTACCCATTGCCATAACATAGGATTTAGCTTTGTTTACGTGCAGGTCCAGATCATGCATAAAATCTGTATAATGTGTAATACGTTGTAGTGCCATGGGTGTCCTTGCTAGGAAGACAGCGTCGCCTGCGTAGAGGAGAATAGGAAGGGGGGTCGATGAGACTAACAGAGTGTCTTTCGCGGTCTCAGTCAGGACATTGTTTAGTTTGTTTGTATAGAGAGCAAACAGAAAGGGGGCCAGGACACATCCTTGTCTGACACCCCTTTCGATTTTAAATGGTTTAGTACATTCGCCATTTCTCCCGTTGCATCCATATAAAGCTCTCTAATAAAGTTAGTGACAGCATCGTCCACTCCCATCTCCTTCAGCATGAGCCATAGTTTGCTATGGACCATGCAGTCGAAGGCCTTAGATAAATCCATGAAGGCCAAATGGATTTGGGCATTTTTCGCTCTGATGTATTTCCCAATTATGAGAGTCAAATTGAGACACTGGTCTAGGGTTCCCCTACCCTGTCTAAACCCGTATTGGACTTCCGTAAGGATGTCCCTTTCCCCAGCCCATGTTTCCAGTTTGTTTAGCAATAATCGTCCCATTAGTTTGGCCGAGCTATCGAGCAAAGAAATGGGACGATAATTGGCAGAGATGGACGCATCCCCTTTCTTATGTATCGGGATGATTACAGATTTTTTCCATGAGGGAGGGGGACCAGTCTCAGCTATGGCATTAAAGACCACGACTAGAAGAGGGGAACAGAAAGAGATGTCAGCTAAGAAGACATCCATAGGGACCCCATCGGGCCCTGGTGCTTTCCCAGATGGAGATTGAGTCAAGGCAAGTTTGATTTCGTCGAGCTCAAAGGAAAGGCAGATAGAGGAGTCAATATTGGGACTATCATTTACGCCTGTGGGTTCCCCAACCTCGTGGAAAATTTCCTGAAGGTCATCAATGGCTGAAACTATGATGATTTTGGTGCTCCTGCCTTGGTGAAAACCGACTTGAAAAATATTCAAAATGCGATTGGTTTCCACAAACTCTGATAGTTGTGTAAACATACTTTTTCTCTAGGGTTTTGCCAAAGAAGTGAAGCAAGAAAATAGGCTGATATTTACTTAACATTTCAGGACTGTAGCTTTTTTGGGAAGCGGTTTAACTATTTCTGATTTCAAGGTGGCACGTATCACTCATGGCTCCATAGAACTATTTAAGAAGTGGATAAATACATTTGGGTTAGGTATCATGAACTTCTTCATTCAGTATGCTGGTCTTTCTCATCTGGGGATCAAGAGGCACACATAGCTTTTAATGTTGACAAAACACATCTTGAAAGGTGCTACCCTGAAGGTGAAGAAATGGACAGAGAGGCTTGTGGCTGGATACTTGGTCGGCTTCCCTCAGGTTTCACATGGTGCTATGCACAGTTTCCCACTACCGTGCATTGTTTCACGGGTATAATTTTTTGTCTCTAGCTTTCCCTGATGAAGGGTCGTTCTGACCCGAAATGCATTGGAATTTGAATCTCTGAGCAGTGGAATGAGTCTTTTGTTACGGCTATATTGAACAACATATGTTCTACAATGAATGATGTTTGTTAGAAGAGATCATATCATATCAAATCAATTTATTTATCAAGCATTAAAAAATGTACGTTTGGAATTTAGAAGTTTTCATGTTTCATCTTGCTTAAATGGTTTCACTTTCGGGGTCTTCTGATACAGTGCGTCTTGGGACTGGTCAGCAGATCTCTGCTACAAGCTCTTGGGACTGGTCAGCAGATCTCTGCTACCAGCAGTACTTAAGTATAACTAGTGCTCATATGGACAGAGAACACACCAAGGCAGTACATTTATTTTGATTATATTTGATTGACATTCGAATCATAAAATTGAGTGCATCCATCGGACTTCATCCTCAATCTACATGAAGTGACATTTGGCCATGCCCTGTGAAAGTGACCCCAAATTCTACGGTTCTGCTAAAAAAATAATGATAAGCCTCACAGGGTGATAGATGAACCTTTGCTGTGTCCATCGCCTATTAGGTATTTAGTGAGATGGCACCATCTGTAAATATAACATGATATGGTGGTGCCAAAACAGATTGTGGGAATAGCAGGCTGCTCCTGACTGGTGTAAAAAATATGGACTAGTGCAAGATGGCAGAAAATGTGATATATGGGAGAGCTATATTGCCCCAAGAACTTTGAGGAGATATGGGGGCCCAGGAAGGGAATTTAATGGCCTATGCATGAGCCAAAGACCTGCAAAGGTCAGAACATGGGCAGGATAGACAGACAGGCAAAGTTGGTCTAGGGTGTCTTACCCAAAATAAAGGACATGCAGGGATATATGAGTCAGGGTATGAGTTTGGGAAATGTAACAGCAGCAAAATCGGATACAAAAATGGGCATAGGAGGAAGTTCATTGGTGACTAGTTGGCGTAATATGTATTCTGTAAAAAGGAGGGACCCCTAATTGAGAATGAAGGTGGGTAACATAGGGGATCAATTAGACAATACAAAACAGAGAAGTACCCACCCTTTAGAGTATAGTGATGGCCCACAAAGGGTCCTATGCTGGTAATTTAGAACACATAGCAATCTCATGCATGCAGGGAAAACACAACAATGGAAACAATCAGTCATTTGATCTTTTTTAATTAACAGAATATCAAAAGGTTATCACACAATAGGTCTTATACTACAGAAAATTGATGCATATATATAAAACATACTAAAGAAAACACAATAAATGCATTGCCCCACAAACACTCATCATTCATACAACCCACTCATATCATTCATATGAGCTCAAAACATCAAACAAACATACTCAAAATTCATCCAACATTTAACAACAAAATCTCTCACATTAAAAAGACGACCCACAGAATAAATCAATGTTCTATATACAGATCCAAAGATGGAGGATAAAGAATGAATTAAGATTTTAGAAGGACAAGCGCCGACGCGCGTTTCGGTGGAAACCCTATAGACGGGCCACACCTTCCTCAGGGCGAATCATGGACACAGACATGGATGACGTGGGGCACTCACTAAACCTAAAACGATATATATGTGTATATAAACATATAGTTAACATTATTCAAAGATAAACATACCATGATATTCGATGCATGCATGAGACACTAAGAAGTATATGATATATAAGGATACAAGAATAAAAACCCAGCAAGAAATGCCAGGAAAAAGCAAAGGAAATGTGCATCCTTAACAGTTGAGATAAGCAAACAGCCACACCCAAAAATGGTCAAATGCCACTTACAAATAGTGATAAGTCAAAGAAACGATGAGTGACAATGGTACTCAGGACCAAAGATAAAATACACACCAACCACCAATCCGGAATTATTCATAATAATTCCTAGGAAACATAATAAAGACCACGTGCAGGTGCTCCAGTTGAATAACCCCTATTCTTTAGATAAAGATCCAAAACCACAGTGATGGTGATAGATTAATCAACATACCAATTAGGGTCTACTGGAAGAATTGTAATCCGACAACGACAAACTAAAATGATAATTAAGTCGGTCTAAGTATGATCCAAAAGGAGGAACCTTCATCTCTGTAAGAAAAATAAGTAGACCCAAATTGACGGTGGAACAAGCCGCGTTGTAGATCAAAGGTTAACAACAGGGGACAAAAAGTCACAACCTACCCGATAGGATAGGTCCAGAGGCCTATAAGGCCAGAGATCACGTATATATTGCTTCTACCAGATCGAGTTTGGTGATGGCTCTTGTATGATATACCAAACAGTCGTGGGTCTTTAATCTATCACCATCACTGTGGTTTTGGATCTTTATCTAAAGAATAGGGGTTATTCAACTGGAGCACCTGCACGTGGTCTTTATTATGTTTCTTTGACTTATCACTATTTGTAAGTGGCATTTGACCATTTTTGGGTGTGGCTGTTTGCTTATCTCAACTGTTAAGGATGCACATTTCCTTTGCTTTTTCCTGGCATTTCTTGCTGGGTTTTTATTCTTGTATCCTTATATATCATATACTTCTTAGTGTCTCATGCATGCATCGAATATCATGGTATGTTTATCTTTGAATAATGTTAACTATATGTTTATATACACATATATATCGTTTTAGGTTTATTGAGTGCCCCACGTCATCCATGTCTGTGTCCATGATTCGCCCTGAGGAAGGTGTGGCCCGTCTATAGGGTTTCCACCGAAACGCGCGTCGGCGCTTGTCCTTCTAAAATCTTAATTCATTCTTTATCCTCCATCTTTGGATCTGTATATAGAACATTGATTTATTCTGTGGGTCGTCTTTTTAATGTGAGAGATTTTGTTGTTAAATGTTGGATGAATTTTGAGTATGTTTGTTTGATGTTTTGAGCTCATATGAATGATATGAGTGGGTTGTATGAATGATGAGTGTTTGTGGGGCAATGCATTTATTGTGTTTTCTTTAGTATGTTTTATATATATGCATCAATTTTCTGTAGTATAAGACCTATTGTGTGATAACCTTTTGATATTCTGTTAATTAAAAAAGATCAAATGACTGATTGTTTCCATTGTTGTGTTTTCCCTGCATGCATGAGATTGCTATGTGTTCTAAATTACCAGCATAGGACCCTTTGTGGGCCATCACTATACTCTAAAGGGTGGGTACTTCTCTGTTTTGTAATGTATTCTGCTCTAGAAATAGCATCTGATGTTTTATTGCATTTGTTTTCTCTTTAATTTTTGTGAAAAACAACAAAAATTGTGAGAAAGAAGAAAGTTCTGATCATGCATGTGGCAGGTCTTTGTCTGGAGTGTCAGAGTGGGCGAAAAATTATGGTCTGCAATGTGGCCCCAAACGATTCCCCATAACTGAGATTAATTCAAGCATTATCTTCTGTCACTCTGTTGTTTGTTGCAGTAGATGCCCTAAGTGTGATGGGTATGCCCAGACATGGGTCTTGTACTGACTTTGCCACAGGACTCCAACTGCACCTTACATACAGGGCCAAGTAGCCCAACACTGGTCTGGGGTTTCTTGTGTTCCATCTGGAGGGGTTCTGGCCTGGCCTGTTTTCCTATAGCAGGATCAAGACAGAATGTATATGGTTGGTGTTTATCTAGAGCGGCATTGAGGCGAAAAATAATTGCAAGAAACCTAACACGTGTACCTGTTTATTGTTACCCAACTCAATGGTATTCATGTTATCAACCTCAGAAGGATGAAAGGCTCAGTGCACAGTTGGGATTCAAACCTGTGGCCATGAGGTAAAACAAGGGAATGGGCGGAGTGAGCACCGCCCAAGCAATACCCTATCAAATAATGATGGTAGACCCCCCTGAGATACACCTTAGAAAATGAGAATAATGAAGACTACCCGCTTATAGCAAGCAGTGCAGTACGTAGTGAACATGCAATTAAGGAGATTTTTTTAAATGGCCCACAAATGAATGAATTGCTTTCTGTTAATGACCAATCACACAATATTAGATGCATTCCTTTGTTTCAGAACCTTGTGAATAGCCCTGAAATGTTAAATACAGTCACTGAACTGTTGATACAGGAGCAGCCCCCAAGGGGCTGTATGACAAATCTACCACACATATCTACTAGTGTGTAAATATATACTAACCCTGGATTCTTATCCCGATGACCCACCAAAGTTAGTTGTAGTTGCAGCCACTGCCATATTACAGCATGAAACGATAGTCATGGGTTAAACACTTATCGTGTTAGTGCCTCATTCAGGCGGAGGCACTATTAACTCAATTCAGAACTTAGAATTTGACCAGCAGCCAATTACGTATGAGTAAATCATACCAGCTGCTGAAAACATTTCTATTTAAAGGTGTGAAATTCTGAATCCTGCTACACTTTTACCATTGCCTGGAGATAAAATTGATGAAGAAATAAATGAGTTTGAGCATGCCTGCATTGATGTAACAGAATTGTGCACTAAACCAACACTAGATATTCAAGATGTACCACTCGAGTTGGCTGATTTCATGTTATTTGTGGATGGTTCAGGTTTGTGAGATGCGTATGGCGAAGTTTAGGATCAGCATATGCAGTTTGTACATTGACGTACTTTGTGGAGGCATCATATTTGTGTAATGTAAACTCACCACAAGTAGCTGACTTGATTACAAGTACTATAGCTTGCTGCTTAGCCAATAAATTGCTGCAAAGCCAATGAACAGAGTGTTATAATTTATACTGATAGCAAGACTTGTTTTGGAGCAGTGCATGATTTTTGCCAATTGTGGTAAAAACAAGGTTTTATCACTTCTGTTAGGTTTCCAATTCGCAATGATCTATGAATTCTTGAGTTGTTACATGCATTGAAATTACCAAAGGAAATAGCAGTTGTCAAAAGTGCTGCACACACAACTGAGAATGGCAATATTACACCGGGGTCATCATTTCTCTGATCAAGTTGGCAAGTATTGTGCACTCATGTTAGCAACAATACCAGAACAAACAAATAATTTAAATGCATTTTTAGAACCGTAAACTTTCCCTCAATGTCAAGTGAAACAACAGATGAGTTAAGAGACACGTAGAATGAAATGCCAGTTGAGGAAAAGAAAAACTGGTAAAAAGCAGGATGCAACAAGATGAAAATGAACTATAGAGATGTGCTGATAGGAGGTTTGTCTTGCCGGATTCATTGGCACTGCAGATTGTGAGACTCATACATGGACCTACACATGCAGAACATGATGAGATGGTGGATCTTTTCTAAAAGTATTGGTTTAATTCCTTATTTTTGAAATATTGCATAAAAAGTTTGCCAAAGTTGGGTAGTATGTCAACAAAACAACATAGGTAAAGGAACCAGCATGAAGATAAGCCACGTAGAGAAAACAGAAGGTCCTTTAACAAGACTGCAGGTAGATTTTGAAGAGATGTCACCCTGCAATGGGTTGAACCATATCTTAGTGATTGCTTATTTTCAAAACGGAGTGAGGCATATTCAACAAGAATGGATGCATTTATTGCTGCCAAGTTGTTATTAGGGTAGTTGATCCTAAAATTTGAATTGCCAACTTCAATCGTGAAGGACAAGGGTGCACACTTTAATAATGAAACCATGAAGATCTTGTGCACTGCATTGAACATTGACAGAGGTTCCATTGTAATTAAAATCCAGAAGCACTGGGGGACGTGGAGTGTCTAAACTGCATTATGAAGGAAAAATTAACCAAATTGTGTGCCTCAACATCTCTGAAATGGCCAGATGCTCTTCCTTTGGTGTAGTTCAGCATGCGCTGTACACCAAGTAGGAAGACTGGGTTGAATGCCCATGATGTAATTAAGGGAAGAGCTATGAGAACTCATGGGAATCCATCATCAGCTCTTCAGATCTTGGCTTTAAAAATGGCACCTCTGGAGACAAAGCAAACTACAGGCTATCTGTGCTAATTTGATGCAAAAGTTTTTCTTAAGCCTCCTTTAAAAAGATCTAGAGTCCTGGGCAGACCATATTAGACTATTTCCATCTAATCAAACTGGTTTTCATTCTGGAAGTGGCACCATCACAAATGTGCTTGTGCTATCCATTCTTGAGTGATCCCTTTGTCAAAAAAACAGGTTATATGCTTGCATCGATTTAAAATTCACACTTTTTATCATTGTTCTCAATCTTAACTGTATTGTGTATACTCTAAAATTAATTGTAATAGTTGTTATTAAACGTGCAGTAAATTATTTAAAAATAAAAAAATGAAGATGTAAGCTTGATTCAAGCTGATTTGCCTGAGAGTGTGAGAGGAAGAAGCAGAATGTTGTAAAAGGATTACAAATGTGTGAATAATCCGCAGAAACAGTAAAAGAGAGTGCTGACAAAGAGAATGAACATAGCATTAATGAATTATCATCTATTTTATTTTATTTATTTATTTATTTTATTTTATTTAATGAGTTTTATATAGCGCTGGCTAGACCCGTAGGTATCAGAGCGCTTTACATAAGGTTCAACAATGTTACAACAATGATAACAATTACACGTTACATCGAATTTATGCGACACATTAAAGAGCGAGAAGGAGAGACAAATAGAGTGGAAAGGGGGAAAGGGGGAGAGGGGGAGTGAGAAGGGAGAGGAAGAGGGGGAAGACGGTATGAGAGATGAAGGGAAAGTCTGCCCAAAGACTGAATGGGTAGGTGACGGCCGAGGAGGGAATCCACAGCCAGTCTCCCCTATAGCTCTCAAGGTAGCTCCATCGGGCATTGGTCAGATAGATAGATAGATAGATAGATAGGAAACAAGGAAAAAGCAGAGTTACAGAAATACGATGAGGGGGGATGGGCGAGACAGGGAGACAGGGAGAAACTGTGCCCAAAGTCCGGCTGGGTAGGTGACGGTCAAGGGGATGAACCAAGGCCGATCTCAATAGCTGAACAGAGCAGCTCCACCGGGCGTCGGACATAATACTCGGACTCCGCTGTCAGGATAGTGATCAGGTGTACTCAGAGATTGTCAGATTAGTGCGGGGGGGGTGAGAAACCATGGTCCGAATGAATTCCAGACGCCATCTTGAGGTCAGGCACAGTCCTGGTAGGGTTATGTAAGGAAAAGTTCAGCTCGGGGAAAAAAAGTCACCACTGGCGGCCATGTTAGGGTCAGGCACCCATCAGCCTCAGCTTCGAGTAAATGGTGGCCCCTGGGACCCTTCTCCACACCATGCGTGTGCCAGGTACTACAGAACTTTACAGGGAAGGATGGGCCAGTCTCCCTTAGCTCTTAAAAAGGTCACAAGAACTCCCAGGCGTCCACAGGCGATCGGGAGTAGCGCAGTCCCTATAAGCCCACTAGGACGCATCTCCCTTCGTGGTAGGCCAGCGCGGTAGGAGCCGCCATTTTGCCTCGCGCTGGGGGGGGGGGTCCGCTCACCTCTGCCTTCGGCAACAAGTGCCTCTGGGTTCCTGGAAAACTTTCCCGGCATGTCCGCTGCGGCCGCAGGTTACTTTCCACACGCAGCAGTCGGGCCACACAAGCGGATGGAGGCTCACCGTATGCCTGGATCTCATTGGGGGTAGGTCTAATGTTCAGGGCTGCGCCTACGGTATAACTGTTCGCTTTCAGCTGCGGGCGCCCACCGGGGAAGCGGGTAGGGGATCCCCCGAACACGCCGCTAATCAGGTGTAGGTTCCCAGGGGTCCGCTCCCGATGTCGCAGCCCTCGCTCAGCTACGTCCAAACGCGAGTCTGCTCCACCCCAGGCGCCATCTTGAGGCGCGATCGCCTGGCAAGAATTTAGCCGATATCCCGGCAATGCAGCATCCAGGTAGAACGGCGGCCACAACGGCAGACGCTCCCAAACTTCCGATGTCGGGAGTTGGCTCTTTCAGCTGGTTATGTGGAGTTTAAGCGCCGCGCTAGGTTGTTGAGCGCGGGGCTTCTATGAAGCTTAAGCTCCGAGCAGCCATGATGGATCTGGCTCCGCCCCTCATCATCTGAGAAGTCAACTATAAATGTTGCATCAAGAATTTCAACATGAGTGTGGCAAACAAGAAATACAAAGCTCATAAATGGGCATATCTCATAAAAATTGTGCCTGAAGAGACATTGATTTGAAAGGTTTTAAGTATTTGCTTGAAGAGCCCCCAAGAAATGACAAATGCATCATAAAATAAACAAAGCTGAGTAAGTTTTCCTGATGAAGAAGTGATCTGTTGCTCTGAATTTTGAAAGACTGTGATTTCTCTTGGAAATTTGCTCTTTATAAACTTGAATTACTTTTAAACAAATTTTGATTACCTTTCAGAATACATATTAATTACTTTTGATAACTTGGATTTCTTTTGGATTACTTTTTGTACTTTGTTATTTTTGCATAAAAATAACACTTATTTTGGAGATTTTTTTTTAAGAACTGGAGAAGATGCCTTCAAGAAAAGAAAGACTTTGGCTTTCCAAATAATTTTTATCATTCTTATTTTGATTGCATTAAGTGTTTTTAGTATATCTATACCCTCTTGCTGAATCTCTCTCAACCCAAAATAATAGCTCAATGTTCTATAATGAACTGATACTAAAAATCATAGGTTAGATCATTTAGATAGTTATAGTGAAGAGTTTGGAGAAAATTCTTATATAGATTTACTAATGAACTATAAAGAGATGATGAATTTATCTAATTGTTATGTTTGTACTCATTTGCCTACTTCAGACTCTGAAGGTGCTACTTATGTACAGTTACCACTAAGCTACAGACTTTCATGTTCTATGCAATCATTATGCACTAGAATGGAACAAAGTTAAAGTTTGAATAGGTTCTTGTTATTTAGCATTAGTGTTTCAAAACGTTTATCATGTGGATAGTTTGAGTGAAGTGCGTCATAGAAGAGTGAAGACAGAAAGTGTAGGTCAAGAGGGTGTATGGGATGGCAGAGGTGCTTTTTTCAGATGGCTGCAGCCGAACCCAGTGGGCGGGGCTCCTCACCCTTGCCGACGTGGAGGAAGAATCACTCGGGTATGGCAGCTCTGCAACAGCCGACTCGAAAGCCGCACAGTGTCAAGATGGACAGGCGGTCAGAGTGGTGCTTCATTTAAGAAAACTTTACAGAGCATGCAATGTCCGGGGTGATGGATCTTTTGGAACCAGGATACAGCTGGAATTGAAGAGGGAAAAAAGTGGGGAAATCATGGCATAAAGAGAGATTTTAGGATTTGGATTCACAAAGTGGGACCGCGGGGAGGTTTAGGAAGACTGGAAAGATGCCTGGCTGATACCTTGGAGTTGGAAGCACAATACACTTTCTCACTTTAGCACTTTTTCATTCAACTAAGCACTTTTTTGTTTTGCACATTGTCACTTTCCTGTTGAAAAAAAATGACTCCAGCGTGCTTTTTTTTTTGTTGATGATGCTAATATGGTGCTGTACTGTTCTGTGATCCACGGGGGCATTATAAGTTGACTCCAAGCAGCAGCGGTGGGTCCATATACACAATTGTGACTTATGTATTTTTATATTAAATGGCTGTAAATATTAGACAGTTTGCATATTTTGACAAGGGGGTTTCCAGAACATTACATACAATTTTGTGTAGGATCCAATAGGGAGAAATTAGTTAAAGATCCTGTTGTTCAATGTTAATGGGTTAAATAATAAGCGCAAGAAACAAGCTGCAGAATAGTGGATATTAAAGCGCACGCCGGACATAATTTTTATACAAGAAACTCATATTCAGACTTCAAAATCTGCAAATGTTAGCATGCTTTCCCCATGGTCAGGATTTGAATGCAATTCCTTTTTGACTGCCACACAGAGAGGGGTGGGTATTCATGTTAATAAGTGTTTACAGATTGAGATTGTTGCTTCACAGGCGGACAAAGATGGCAGATGGGTTTGGGTCAACAGACTAATAGCAGGTTTTCGTTGCCCACTCGCAACAGTGTATACCCCAATTGAAAAATCACTCCGAACCGCTTATGGAGACATTTAAATCATTCATGGTTTTTCCTGTCGCTGTGATTTGGGGGGAGTTTATTGCTCTTTAGAATCTGGGTTTCCATTCTACAGTAAAGAATTGCAGGCAAAATAAAACCAGAACCATCAAGATTCTGACACAAAATAAAGAAAGTTTGAACTTGTTTCACTCCAGGAGGGAGAAATTCCCCACACAATGTGAATAAAAGTGCTATTCTGCTAGATATGGGTCAGTGGGTAGATTGGATTTGTTTTGGTTTCTGAGAACTTGTCACTTAAACCATATATACACCATCCCAATGATTTCTCAGATCATGCAATGCTAGTAATACATATGGCCAAAATTGAACAACGCTCGTCCTCGTTTAGATGAGTTTTCAGCAGGTCAAATTAGAGGATGAGCTCTGGACTAAGGAAATTGAGAATGAAATCTCCCAGTTCTTTTTTTAAATATGCACTCCACACGTTTGGAAATCGTTTGGGATGCATTTAAGGCCACTATAAGGGTATCTAAAGATATTTATAGGTGGAGAAATTTAAGATTAGAAAGACACCGCTGGGATGAAAGAAATGTGGGACTACTGTTATAAGAAAATTAATTAGAGCAATAGAGCATACATGCAGCAAGTCTACGAAGAAAGTGAGTATTCAGGCATTTTTTTGCATGGCAAGCACACAAAAGAACATCTGAAAACATTATTAAAGTATTAGTTGATGCAGAGACTAATATACATGTCACCGATATTAAGGGTATTCAAGACAGAGTGCTCCAACACTACAGAAATATATATGATTGCCAGCAAACTTTAGACCCCCATAAAGGGCAGGCTTTTATAAAAAATCTTCCAATCCCTGTTTTAGATGAACATGCTAAGACAACCATTTCCAGCCCACTTACAATAGAGGAAGTTGAAAAGTGGTTATATCTTTAGCAAACGGCAAAGCATTCAGAGAAAATGGCCTACCTCCCCAGTTTTTTAAAAGTTCTTTAAGATTTTTAATCCATACATTGTATTGCTTGCAAATTACATTGTACGGAGCGGCGCTATTCTGCCATCTTTTAACACTGCAATGGTAGTACGTTTTTTTAAAAAGAACAAGGGCCCAGAAAACCTGAATTCATACAGACCAGTTACCCTGCTCAATTCTGATTATAAAATCATCACAAAATTCTTGACAAATAGACTAAATCCAATTGCGACTTAATTGGAAAATAAAGATTAAAACGGGTTTATTGCCGGTAGGCAACTATCCACCAACACACATTGTTCAGTTGAAGCTGTTGAATTCTTCAATGCTAAAAAGATTCTGGCTCACATTTGTTATCTAGATGCTGAAAAGGCCTTTGATTTGGTGAACTGGGAAAGCCTTCTTTTAATTTTGTCAGCTTTTCAATTTCCATAATAGTTCATCACAGTATTAAAGCACTTTTACGAAGGTGCATGCGCGATGCTCATTGTGAATTCTACGGAATGTGGACTCTGCAAAGTTAGCTGAGGGACTAAGTAGGGGTATCCACTTTCTCGTATATTATTTGCGTTTTTATAGAACCACTGGCAATAGCGGTTAGAGTTAACAATCAAATCCAGGCCCGTACTAATGGAATTTCCAAACTCAAGCTCTACACCGACGGTAAAATACTAATTTTAAGTCCCATGGCTGAAGTCCAGCACAGAGTCTTTGATTTGTTTGCCAAGTTCCAGGACCTCAGTGGTTATAAGATTAATAAAGGAAAAACAGAGATTTTACTTTGCAACTGCACTTTAGAAACTTTCATGTTGGATTTACAGCCATTAGTTAACCAAAATCCTAAGCGTTATTTGTGGATAGCTACAACAGCCAATGTTCTGGATCTCTACAATTTGAATTTTATACCTCTAGTGCATCGTATTAAATCCCTATTCTCCGAATTGAACTCTCTCTCTCGATCAGAGACAGAGTGACCTCAATTCGAATGTCGCTGCTAAAGCTATTTATTTTTTTATTCTCCTTTTACCCTGCTTTTTACATATTACATTTTTTATGCAAGTGGGGAGTTTGGTCTCAGCTTTTATCTGGAAGACTAAATCTCCACATCTAGCTCTCCATGTATTATATAAATCAACAGAGGATGGCGGCTAGGGCTCCCCGATGTAAAGCAGTACTACTTCGCCGCTTTTGCACCGTTTTGGTTCTCAATTTTATAATATGAATTTAGTAACCAATAAAAAAGAGAATAATTGTATGCGTCTAATGCACAACAACTAAAATATTTCACATTGTATGTGCCTAGGTCACCAAAGATAATCAGCTATAAGATGCTGCTTTGGGCTCTGAAAAGAAAAGACCAATTGTTCAGATCCTTTTCTATTGCAAGTTTGAAAGTCACTACCTGGCTGGAAGTTATCAGTTGGCTAGATCAGGCGATTTTGGAACGCAGTATGATGCAAAAATGGAGAATAAATGGTTTTACTGGATGATAGATTTTATAATAATAATAATAATACAGAGGCTTATAAAGTGCATAGCTACTCCTAAAGTAGTGGCTAGAGGGTCAAAGCTCCTAACCGAAATCACAGGCAGCACAAGAACAGCAAATACCTATTTAAACAAGCGTTTGCAATGCAATAGGTCTTGCATTTGTTAAAGTTAGAGCTGTTGGCGTTGAAATTAACAATGTTTTTTACTTTTGTTTGCAGTAGAATTATTATATTTGCATAGCACTATTGCCATTGGTATAAAAAAGCGAAAGTAAAAAACAATGTAATTTTCAACGCCAACAGCTCTAACTTTAACAAATGCGAGACCTATTTCATTGAAAATGGAATTGGTCTCGCATTTGTTGGAGTTGGAGTTATTGGCATTATAAATGTCAATGTTTTTTACCTAGCCATGTTGCAGGGTCCAGTACCATATGTGGCCAAAAGAGGTCCAATGGGACCTCTTTTGGCCACATATGATACTGCACCCTGCAAAGTTGGAGTTATGGGCATTATAAATCTTAATGTTAATCCCTCCTGATTATGCCATTATCAGATGCGATCGACTTGTTAAAACGGATGGGGCATTGCTTGCATTCATTGCTCCAGCCTCACCATAAAGCAATCTCAAAATGCTTTGCTGTCTTCGTGTGAGCAACTAGTCACCAAAATTTGGAATAAGGGCAAGATTGTCTGTGTGCTCCACACGATTTATCATCCTCCTGGTGATAATCTGCTCTTCATAGAGCAAATCATGGAGGTCATTAGCTCTTGTTTGGACCAACTCTGCCATATCTTCCTCGGAGACTTTAACCTCCATTGGAATGACACAAATGATCCTTTAGTTTGCTCCTTTAAGGCTTTCCTCTCCGATCTCAACTTCTCACAGGTCTGTAAGGGACCTACCCACAACCTGGGTGCCACCTTCGACCTTATCATAGCTAAAGACAATATCATACAACTGGATGACATTCTACCCTGTGACTGGTCGGATCATCATCAAATTTCCTTCCACATCCTGGAAAAGGTCTCGTGCAGACAGGGCCAACCTCTTAAAGCTAAACAACTGACTCGCAATCTGAGAGACATCAACATTAATGTTCTAACTTCCACCACCAAGAATAGGCTTCAGCCATCCCTTAACATGACCAACCTAAACGATCTTTCTGATCACTACATTAGCACTGTGGCTAATATTTTTGACACTATTGCGCCGAAGCAACTCAAAAGGATTCCAGTCAAACAATCCAATCCTTGGTTTAATGGTTCCCTAAATGATGAACGTCGCAAACTTAGGCTCTCAGAGAGGCGTTGGAGAAACGCGCCCTTCACCACAAGCCTCATTCAGCTAAGGAAGGTGAGAAGTACCTACAACAAACACATTTGCATTGCTAAAACCGACCATTTCAGGGCTCAGCTGGACGGCCCTAAAAATAGACCCAAGAAGCTCTTTGAAATCATCAAGCAACAAGCTAACCACTCTTCCAACCCTATCTCGACATCCATGACCTCGCTTCCTAGTGGGGAGGACTTCTCAGTGCACTTCTCTGAAAAAACAAGAAAAATTGAACTGGAGCTGCAACCTGACACTCCCATTTTGGGGCCTCTGAACTACACCGCATCATCTGCTGAGCTTGCGGAACCTTTGGCAGTGTCCTTACACATTGGTTGTTCTCCCAAAAACGATGCCTCTTGGAATTCCTTTCTCCTTCCAGATGTCACGGAGCTGCTCCACGCCATGGCGTCCTTAAAACCTTCCAATAATTTCAGCGATCCACTACTTGCTAAGTTTTTTAAAGATCTCAATTTGGCCATTCTCCCTCTTTGGTCCCGGATAATTCATGAATCTCTCCTGCAGGGGAGGATACCTGATTGCCTCAAGATTGGTCAAGTCACTCCCATCCCTAAGAAGCCCAACACTGATTTATCTGATCCTAACAACTTCCGGCCTATCACCAGCATCATGACTCTAGCTAAATTGCTGGAGAAATGCATCCACACGCAGCTCTGCAACCACATTGAGAAATTTCAACTCCTTGACCTCTACCAGTCGGGTTTCAGAGCAGGGCACAGTACTGAAACAGCACTAACTCACATTGTGGATGATGCCCTGAGATCCCTGGATCAAAATGTCCCTTGTCTTCTGATCCTTCTTGACCTGTCTTCAGCATTTGACACCATCAAACATGAAAACTTCATTGCTCTTCTACAACATAGGATGGGTCTCTCGGGCCCGGTCTTAAATTGGTTTGCCTCTTTCTTACATAACCGCACACAAAGAATCAAAGATAACCATTCCCTTGCAACCAGTACCCCTGTCACGATTGGAGTTCCTCAAGGATCCGCACTCTCGCCCACTCTTTTCAACCTTTTTATGGAACCACTCACCATCATTCTGAACCGTTCTAACATTCATTACCACATGTATGCGGATGACACGCAACTGTACTTGAAGATCTCCTCTCCAGAGGACATAAAAACTTTAAATGATGCACTCTCACAAACTCAACAATGGTTAGCCCAGAACCATCTTTTGTTAAATACGCTCATAACTGAATTCCTTCTGATTCCCCACGCAACCACTCTGCAGCTACCCTGGACTGGCTTAAACAACTCACTGCTCTTAACTGCACCCCTCATGTGGTTGACTCCGCTAAATCGTTAAGCATTACCTTGGACAAATACCTAAATATGCAAGCTCACATCAGTGCAACTATTAGGGGAGCCAATTTTCAACTCAACACCCTCAAGAAAATCAAGCCTTTCCTGCCGCCTGAAGACATCCAGCCTGCAGTACAATCCCTGGTTATCTCTCGACTGGAATATGGTTTGGTGACCCTTGCTGGGCTTCCTAAAGCTAGCTTGGCCCCGCTCAGAGCCACTCTAAACGCATTGGCCAGGCTCATCACAGGCTCCAGAAAGCATGACCACATCACCCGACCTTTTGCAACTAAATTGGCTGTCTATCGAAGCTAGGATAAGTTTCAAGATAGTTTGCTTGACACATAAAGCCATACATTACAACGCCCCGGTTTACTTGGTGAAAAAGCTTGAATTATCTGGCTCATGTCGGAACTTAAGAAGTACGTTCACCCTACTTTTGAAACCTCCCAAATTCAAAATGAAAAGAACTTACAATCGTGCATTCTCCGGTCTTGCTCCAAGATTTTGGAACGCTCTTCCTCCCGAGATCAGATCCAATCCTTCCACTACTTCCTTCAAGAAACATGTCAAATGGCTATTCTTGAGTGAGCATTAACAGCATCAACCTGTACTCCATCTAGCCCCCCCTGTCTACATATTTGATTCTTATTTTACATCGTTGTTTCAATTTATTTTATGCTTGTCTGTTAATTTGTTATCTCGCTCTAGGGCCCTTCTGAAACTGTACTGTTCCCTCCTGTCGGGCTGACTCCCGGTCCCCTGACCTTGATTGTTTCCCCCCTTTGTTTGACAGTGTGTTGACTTAACTACATTATTTGTACCATTGTGTTGCTTTTACCACTTTGTACACCGCTCTGATACCCGTAAGGGTCATGTTCGCGCTTTATAAAACTTTTCAAATAAAATAAATAAAAATAAATGGCAATTTTTTGACCTAGCCATGTTGCAGGGTGCAGTACCATATGTGGGCAAAAAAGATCCCGTGGGACCTCTTTTGGCCACATATGGTGCAGCACCCGGCAAAATTGGAGTTACTGGCATTATAAATGCCAATGTTTTTTACCAAGCCATGTTGCAGGGTGCAGTACCATATGTGTCCAAAAGAGGTCCCATGGGACCTCTTTTGGTCACATATGGTACTGCACCCTGCAGAAGATATGGTAAATCCACCCTACCCATAATGCATCGCATGCAAGACAGTACCATAAGTACATTCAAATAGCTATGTCCATATATACAATTAGTAGCTTTGAAATGTGACAAAATAATTAATATATTAATTCTGGATTAGGTTGTACTCTGTGTGGAGCTGATGAAGGGAAATTTATAGAAGGTCTCATATAAACGTGAGATGTGCTAGTGAGTAAAATAACCACTGCCAGCCTTGCTATGACCAAGCGTGTGTCCTGGCTGAAGCCCTTTAAGAAAATAGTGCTCTGAGGCTGTAATTAAAACCTAGGGAGTAACAACACATGTAACAGGGGGTGTCCTCATGGGAGGTTACAAGAAGAGACAAGGTTGTAATAAGGAAGTACTACTAAGCCTATTGAGCTATGAAAATCCACCATTTATGAAGGACAGTGACAGGAGCCGATGAAAAAGATGGGCGGAAAGTGGGCGGAGCTTTATGTCCATATCCTGAATACAGCATGTCTCAAACAGACAGCGCAAGCGATGCCTAGGCGAGACCTAAAAAACAAGTTTTTAGATTTTTCCGAAACAGGAGTTCTGTCTTGGAATGCCTTAACTGCAGAGGGAGAGAGTTCCAAAGCTTGGTTGCAAGAAAGCTAAAGAAGCTTCCACCCATACGAGCTCTCTTCACCCACAGGAGCTGAGCTAACAAGGCCTCGGAAGACCTGAGGTGCCCCAAAGGGGATTAAGGTGTAATAAGAGGATGCAAATAAGTCGCACAAGTCTTCCTAAAAAGTCTATAGAAGTAGCAAAGAGCTTTGGAAGTAACACGCTTCTTCACTGGAAGCCAATAAAGATTAAGAACTGCTTGCGCCCAGGGAGGCCCGTTTAGGACGCTTTTGTAGCAGCCGAGTTCTGAACCGGTTGGAGTCTAAACAGCTGAGACTGAGAGACTCCCAAATACAAGATGTTGCAGTAATCCAACTGAGAGATGACTAAGGCTTGGATCACTGTCTTTTGAGTAGATGACAGCAGGAGACCAATAAAGGTTTTCAGTGACTTGAGGATCCCGAAGCACTTGCCTGCCAAGGCCGTGATTTGGTCATTGAAGGTGAGTTTTGGTCAAACCAAATGCCCAGCTTCTTGATCTTAAGGCTTTGATGACCAAAAAGAATCAAGAGGCACTGGCCACCAGTATAGAGACCAAATGGCAGGCTGATTGCCCAGTATGAGAACCTCAATCTTAACTGTGTTTAACTTCAAACAGTTGAGGTCCATCCATTGGGCAACCTTTAACAGACAGGCCCTCAGGGAGGCAGTCCAATTGGCTGAGTTCTGAGATAAGGTGACAATTAACTGAGTGTCATCGGCATATGACAGAACATCAAAGCTGTGATGCTCAATGACATCGGCCGGGGGGGGGACATGCAAAGGTTGAATAGGGTGGGGCTCAAGGAGGAGCCCTGAGGCACCCCCAAGCCAGTGGGAGCACCTTAGATTGAAAATGCTTTTGGAAAACCTGAAAGGTACTGCCCTGCAGGAAGGAAGCTAGCCATTTTAGGGCCTTATGCCTGACCCCATAGCTCCACAGCTGCTCCAATAAGTGGCTGTGAGATACAGTGTCAAAGGCCACACTCAAGTCCAGCATCAAAAGTGCTGCAGTGTTTACTCTATCCATAACCTGGCGCAAGGATCGGAGAAGCAGGGCAGACTCAGTACTAAACGGGGGAGAAAGCCAGACTGAGACAAGTGCAAAAGATTCCTTTCCTCAATAAACCCTATGATCTGCTGATTAGCGTGCTTCTCTGCCACTTTCAACAGAAAACGAAGCAGGTTCTTTAATTAGGATTAATAAAGAGATGTTTGCAGTAAGGTCCATGCTTATACAAAATCATGTGGCACTAGATATGCTTTTAACTAAAGAGGAAGGTTTTTTTGTCATGTGGTGAAAAGACAGTGTTGTACTTATATTCCAGATAATAGTGAGAATACTAATAAATGTACTGATAACATAACTAACATTGTGGATGAGATTCACCAAATGGGAGAACACGGAATTTGGGGAAAGATAAGTTCATGGTTTGGTGAGATTGGAAAAACTATACTAATAAAAATAGCTGTCCACTAATAGTAATAATCCTGTTTATAATGAGTGTTGTTCTAATATTTAAGCTTTTAGAAGCAATTTGCATTTGAGATTTTAGTTATAATTGCAGAGACAAAAAGAAAACAACAAGATAGATGAACTAAGGGAAGATTGCTCTTGATGAGATGAAGGCTAGATTGTATGATGACCGAAGGCCTTGCAGGAAAAGAAATTGACAAACCAAGAATGATTAAAGAAATGTTCTAGTAGAGTAGGGTGATGATTTGTTGTTAATTACCAGAGAGGGAATTGTTAAAGAGTTTTAGTTTGCTAAAAAATAATCATTAATTTGGGCATACTATAAGTAGCATATCCAAGCCACACAAGGCCTCACTTATAGTCATTCATGAAATGCTGCAGGAAAGAGAAGGTTTGTGTTAGGTGTATGAGCATTCTACGTGCATGTGTCTTTCTCTACATCAGAAAATCAATGAACAAACAGTGTCAGCTATGGCATGGCAAAAGACAAATGTATAATAATTTGTTCTTCTCTCCGGAGTGAAGGATGCGTTTCTATTACAAGTTCAAGGTTGCTTAGCCAAGCTATTTTGTAGCTGAACAAGCCTTTTGTATTCCTGTGTTTCATAAAGTATGATTTCATCTCCTTAATTATATACGTACAGCTTTAACTAATAAGATGCAAGCGCTGTTTAGGCTCGACCTAAAAAGGGCCCTATTATGATATCATAGCGACACTGATGCAAGCCCAAGGCTGGGGATTAGAGATGGTAAAAATGGAGTAGGCCTGAGAGGGCAGCAGGTGGCACCAGAGCGAGCCCTGTTCTTGCCACAGGTGGTTATGATGCCACCATGTTCCTGTAACCACTGCTGCCATTCGATACCGCCAAAAACCTGAATATAGGCACCAGATGGACTGCCTGGATTGAAAAATTTGATGATTTCATTGACGCGCTAGAAGAAACAAATGACAAAAAGATCACTAAATACTTAAAGAAGGATAAGTTACTTACCTGTAATCCTAGTTCTCTTCCAGGGGTATCCTCATTAAAGTCATAAGCACTGATTATTCCCACCCATGTGCGGGAACCCCGGAAATAATAAAAAAATTATATATGAAAAACATATATATATATATACAGCTCTATATATATGCATACACACATATATCATTTTTTCTCATCCAAATGCAGCCCCATATAGGAGGCTAAAACAATGCAATAATAAACAAACAAATAACATCTTTTGCAATACATAATACTCATATATATATATATATAGACCACAGGAAAGCAAGTATAACTCAAACTCCTTTTAATGAGCAGAGTTATGAAAGAGAACTGCAAAAGAGCAAGCATTGTTAGCCTACAGGCTGCATTGGAAACCAATAGCATAGAAAATGAAAGCAATTGTACATAAAAACTGGCACCGTACCTTTAAGGCAGCCAATACCCCTAGCTTCCCATCATGCCTCAGGTGTGACAGTTAGGTCAGTTGTTCTTTGCGGAGACCCGAAGGTCAGGGCACAAAGATATAGCTCAACAATACAACAGTCTCATTTGCCTGGGGAGGCGGGTGGGTTGCTTATGACTTTGATGAGGATACCCCTGGAAGAGAACTAGGATTACAGGTAAGTAACTTATCCTTCTCTTCCAGGGGATCCTCATCAATAGTCATAAGCACTGAATAGAATAGCAAGCCCATCCTCCGCCTGTGGGCAAATGAGAAGAAATTACCCAACAAACAACCAGCATTAATCAGTGTTGGAACAGATTCCTCAAGGAGGCCTGGCCTACTTGGGTGTCTGCTCTGGTATCCGAATCAAGACAATAGTGTCTTGTAAATGTATGTATAGATCTCCAAGTGGCTGCTTTACATATCTCAGAAATCGGTACATTGTTAAGGAAAGCAGCTGTAGCCGCTTTTCCTCTAGTAGAATGAGCCTTGGGTCTAGACAAAAGTGGCTTTTGTGCTAACTGATAAGCCATTTTGATGCATGAGACTATCCACCTGGAGATGGAACGTTTGGAAGCAGGAAAACCAGTTATGATTGAACAGTAATTAATGAATAATTGATCAGATTTTCTAATCGATTTTGACCTGTCCAAGTAGAACTTTAAAACCCTTTTAAGGTCTAAGGAGTGGAGAGCCCTCTCAGCTGGAGTAGAGGGATTAGGAAAAAGGTCGGAAGTGAAATGGTTCGGTTTACATGCAAGTCTGACACCACCTTCGGAAGGAAGGAGGGGTTGGTTCTCAAGACAACTCTATTGAGATGGAACACTGTGTATGGTTCTTTTGAGCAGAGAGCTTGTATCTCGCTCACCCTGCGAGCCGAGGTAATCGCCACTAGAAAGGCTACCTTCCACGTAAGGTGTTGTAAGGTTGCTTTGTGGATAGGCTCAAATGGGGGACCCATCAATTTAGATAGTACTAAGTTCAGCTCCCAGGGAGTTGAAGGAGGTCGAACAGGAGGATAGACCTTCTTTAAGCCTTGCAAGAAGTCCTTTACTACCTGCAGTTGAAAAAAGGAAGGCTGAGAAGGAGAACGCCTATATGCCGTAATGGCAGCAAGGTGTACCTTAATGGAAGAGAATTTTAGTCCTGCCTTAGCCAAATGAAGCAGGTAGGGCAACAACACCTCCTCCTGACCCTTGGTAGGATCACAATTGTTTTGCACACACCAAAAATAAAAACGTTTCCATTTACAAGTGTATGAATGTCTTGTAGAGGGTCTTCTAGCTTCCTTTAAGATGATCATGCAGTCCTGTGGAAGACCTAAGTGACCATACTGGAGGACCTCAGGAGCCATGCTGCCAAGTCCAGTGATGGAAGGTTGGGGTGATGAATGCTCCCGTTCATCTTGGACAGCAGGTCCGGTCTGCACGGCAGCCTACTGTGTGGACATTTTGACAGGTGTAGCAGGTCCCGGTACCACCACTGCCTCGGCCAGTCCGGAGCAATCAGAATCATCCTCGTTTCTGAGTGGGAGAGCTTGGTCACGACTTTCGGTATGAGTGGAAGGGGAGGAAAAGCGTATACAAATGCCCCCGACCAGCTGATCAAAGGGCATTCCCTTTCGACCCTGGTCGGTAGTACCTTGATGCGAAGTCTCGGCATTTCTTGTTTGTGTCGTCTGCGAACAGGTCGATGCTTGGCCGACCCCATTCTTGGAAAATGCTTTCTACGACTTTGTTGTTTAGAACCCAGTCCTGCTGGTCCTCGAAGTGACGACTGAGAGCGTCTGCTTGTGAATTTTGCTCCCCCGGTAGGTGTATTGCTGTTATTGATAGATTCCTCGCAAGGAGCCAATGCCAGAGAGCTTGGGCCTCCAGTGACAGGGTCCTCGATCGAGTTCCCCCCTGTTTGTTTAGGTAATACATGGTGGTTGTATTGTCCGTCTGTACCAGAATGGAATTGGTCTGAATCGAAGGGAGGAAAGCCTTGAGAGCTAGATGAACCACTCTCAGCTCCAGCATGCTGATGTGGTACAACTGTTCTTTTGTTGACCATCAACCTTGAGTCTGGAGAGACCCCATGTGAGCTCCCCAACCCTGGAGAGAGTCATTCGTGATCAATGATTAAGAGGGTGGAGTCTGATGGAATGGAACTCCTACCAGCAGATTTTCCTGTCGCATCCACCATGGAATGGATGCTCTGGCTGCTTCTGACAGTGTATTCTGTCGTCCCATCGATCTGTCCGTTGATCCCACTTGTCCTCCAGATCCTGCTGCAAAGGACGCATCCTCAGCCTGGCATTGGGGACAAGAAAGATGCAGGATGCCATCGACCCTAGGAGAGAGGCGACCTCACAGACCGAAGGCAGGCTGTTGTGTAGAATCTGCTTGCCCTTCACTTTCATAGATGACAGTCTCTCCTCCGAAGGAAACACTTTTCCTATCGCGGAGTCTATTGTTGCACCCACATAATGAATTCTTTGCGTGGGTTGTTGAGTCGATTTCTCGAAATTGACGTGGAGGCCCAGTTGGTGGCAAAGTGCTAGACATTGTTGAAAATGGTTCTTCACGCTCTGGGGGGGGAGGACCCTTCAGTCGTCGAGATAGGGGTACACAAAGATGCCTCTGCACCGTAGAGCGGCTGCCACTACTGCCATGCACTTTGTAACCACTCGAGGAGCTGACTTCCGCCCGAAGGGCAGAACCTTGAACCGATAATGTGTTGATCTCACCAGAAAACGCAGGAACTTTCTGTGGTGTGGACTGATCGGGACGTGAAAGTATGCATCTTGCAGGTCCAGCGAACACATCCAATCTCCCTGCCGCAGATGTGGATATATTTGATGGAGGGCCAACATGCGAAACGTTTCTCTTTTGAAGGATTTGTTAAGGGTCCGAAGATCTAGAATCGGTCTGTATTCTGATTTTCGACCTTTCTTCCTCACTAGGAAGTATCTTGAATATACCCCTCGACCTCGTTGCGATACAGGAACTTCCTCGATGGCTGATTTTCGCAGGAGGGTGGATACTTCCTGCTGCAGCATTTTCATTTGGTGGCACGCTGTTTTTACTGGAGTGATCGTGGGAGGCCGATGTCGAAAACGTAGAGAGTAACCATTCTGCAGCGTAGCTAACACCCACTGGTCTTTTGTGACACCACGCCACTCTTCTAGATAGTTGGCAATACTTCCCCCCACTGGAGTGGGTAACGGCGACGGGGGAAGTGGACACTCATTGCTTAGATGGTGTCTTCGCTGAGGCGGTAGATTGACGAGGGGTTCCTCTTCCTCTAGGGGCACGACGTCCCTGGTAATGAGACTTCGACTGGCCTTGATGTTGCTGCCTCTGCCAGTGAGGGGTTTGAACCCTCTGATGGAAGGGACGCCGATCGTATGGCCGGTAACGGCCCCTGAATTATTTTCTTCTTTCAAGCTCGACCGCCTTCAGGGTATCAAGCTCCGTCTTCATCCTCGACATTTCCTCATCTGTGTGAGTGCCGAACAAGGATGAGCCTGAGAAAGGAAGGTTAAGGATACGGGATTGCGCTTCTAGTTTTAGCACAGTCAGTCGGAGCCAGGATGACCTTCTGGCACAGATTCCATGTGCGTAGGAGTGTGCAGACAGCGTTGCTCCATCAGCTGCAGCGCTGATAACTTGGTTTGCCACCAAGCTGCCTTCCTGCAAAATCTCCTCAAAATCCCTCCGATATTCTCTAGGCAACTTTTCTGTAAATCTTTGCAGTGAGTCCCACAAAGATCTATCGTAGCGCCCTAATAGTGCCGAGGCGCTGGAGACCTTCAGCATGGAAGCTGACGTGCCACAGACCTTTCTCCCCCACGCATCCTGGGCCCTGCTCTCCTTATCAGGTGGCACTGTTGATGAGGAGGCTACTGCATGGGTCTTCTTGGCAGCAGCGATAATCACTGAGTCCGGAGGAGGGTCAGATCTGAGAAATAATGGATCCTCTTCCGGGGGTCTGTATTTCTTTAAGATCCTCGCAGGCGCGGTCTTAAGAGTCGCCGGCGTAAGGAAAGTGTCCATCACCGGTTGAAGCAGTCCCGGCACCAAAGGCAACAAAGGTCTGGCTGCTGACCTCTGATGCAAAGTCTCAAAGATCACTGAGGATGAACTTTGCTGAGTGGGCATAGCGATGTTCAGTTTATTCGCCCCTCTGGCCAGAACATCCTGAAAGGTGCTGATGTTATCCACCGGAGAGCTCCTCGACGGTGGGCTGTCTGTAAGGGTAGGTGAGTAGTCCCTCTTTGAAGACTGGGTGGAAGAGGGTGTCGGAGATCTGTGTCTTCTCCTCTTACCTCGAGACCTGGTTCTCCTTCTTAAGGACAGTGCAGGAGTACGTGTCCGATCTCGACCCCTAGGTGGAGTATTAGGGGAAAGATCTACCGCTTGCACCAGTCGGGTTAAAGGAGATCTGTGCAAAGGACTGGAGTAGTCCTGATTATCTCGTGCCTGTGCATCTGATTTTTTCCAGTGATGTAGAGGCAACATCCATCTAGGAGAGCGGTGTATCAATGGCGATTTCTGTCTCTCTTCCCTTGCAGGAGCTTCAGGTGAACGGGGGCGATCAGGTGACGAAGTCGGACTGGTCGACGTCGAGATAACCACCTCAGGCGATCTTGAGGATGACGACGAAGAACGTCTTGAATCAGTGCGATGGGTCAAAGCCGACTGGTGAGAGTGTCTCGACGTTGATCGTGGAGTCACTGAATGAACCAGCGTTGGAGATCCTGCCCTCGACGTCGGTGATGGAGAAATGCTCACGGGACGTGAGACGGAATGTTCAAGGGGAGATCTGTGCCTCGATGTCGATCGTCGTCTAGATGACGGCGGAGTTCGTCTCGACGTCGAGCGTCCTTGTGATGACGCCGACGGAGCCCTTTGTCTCGACGTCGATCGCCTCTGCGGCGGGGTCTTGTGCCTCGACGTCGACCTCTGAGACGACACCGACGTCGGTGATAGTGACTTTCGCGATGTTGCAGAACGCGAAGTCGCCAACTGAGTCTTCTGTCTCGACGTCGATCGTCGCCGAGACGACGTTGACGGAGACTTGTGCCTCGACGTCGATCGCCTATGGGCCGTCGTCGACGGAGATTTGTGTCTCGACGCCGACCGCCTGCGAGGGGGCGCTGACGGAGTGTCGTGCCTCGACGACGAGCGTTCACCCACCGCCTGAGAGTCATTGATGGTTGCCTTTCCGACAACTTCAGATGACGTATGCATCACAAAACACTCAGTCTAGAGATAATGCTAATGGCTGCGAGAGAAGAAGAACGTGCAGATCGACAAACCGCTGATATGGAGCCTGGAGTAGCCCAGAGTGAATCGGCATTGAACATGAAAAGTAAGCAGAAACACAGCTCACGGGCCGAGGAAAAAGAAATTGTGTTTCCGATGCGGATTCTTCTTTCCACATGAAGGTAAATGTCCCACCATTGTACAGACATACAAGGGTTGCAGGAAAGAAAAACATTTTGTAACGGCTTGCAAAGCAAAAGAGAAAATGACTACATCACGTTGTGAAAAGAAAATGGACATTGATAGTTTGAGAAATCCTCTAGCCAAGAAAATGGACATTGATAGTTTGAGAAATCCTCTAGCCAAGACCAAGCAGCGACACCAATTGAGGCAAGTGGAAACTAAACGAAGTTGATCATCATCAAATTCATCCTCCAAAGGTTTTTCAACGTCATTGTTGAGCAACAGTGAAGAAGATGGCTGTTCGATTAAAGTGTCGACTGGTGAATGTTTGTAGCATGTGGGTTTGGCTTCATGCAGAGAAGAGTCCAAACAAGATCGCCACATGAAACAACTACGTTCCTTTGGACATTGCCCCAAGATCACATTAAAGATGAATGAATGTGCCATACCTTTTATCATCGATAGTGGTGCATCGATAAACATCATGTCGGCAGAGAAGTACAATGAACTGTCGCTGGTGCCCCGTCTCACACCTTCGAAGACAAAAGTATACATGCGGGCTGCCTCCATGCCATTGCAAAGTCAATGATCATTTGTAGCAACCATGCGACACAAGAAGATGAAGGTACAAGCACCGATTCATGTTCTTAAAGGTACTTTGTCAAGCGCATATTTACTCAGTTTCAGTACTCCTGCAGACATGGGTGTAATTTCCATCAACCATAACATGAATGCACATGCAGACATAGTAAGTCAGTTCCCATTATTGTTTCATGGACTGGGAAAGCTTAAGACCATGAAGGTGCAACTTCACATCAATAAGGACATTTGCTCTGTAGCTCAACATCGTCAATTTGCTTCTCACTTGCAGGAAGCTGTTGAGAAAGAACTGGAAACGCTGATAAAACATGATATCATTCAAAGCTCTATTGGTCCGACACCATGAGTTTCACCCATAGTGGTAGTGCCCTAAAAGGACAGTGCAGGTGGCGCGCAAATTTTGCGTTTACATGCGCCAAACTAACAAGGCAATTGAGAGAGAACTGCATTTTGGTCAGCACATTGCAGATATGATTACACAGCTGAATGGCGCCAAAGTCTTTTCTCATTGCGATCTGAACAAGGGGTATCATCAACTTGAACTAGAGGAAAACGGCAGGTACATTACCACTTTTTCTACCCATCTTGGCTTGTTCAGATATGAAAGACTAAGTTTTGGGTTTTTGTCAGCTGCAGAACTTTTTCAAGATGTAATTCGCTGCATAATACAGCTTGTCACACATGCTTTTATTTATAGTGATGATATCCTGGTATTTGGGGCACTCAAAAAGAACATGATAAAGCCCTTACACAAGTATGCCGCTTGCTGGCTGAAGCAGGTCTCATTTTGAACACAGAAAAGTGTGAGTCTCACAAATCAAAACCTTTTTGCATATCCGATCCTTCCTTGGCATGGCCAGTTAGTGTTCCAGGTATATTCGTGATTTTGCAACAGTCAATGCCCCGTTGAGAAACTTCACAAAAGAGAACGCTATGTTCAAGTGGCCACTTGAATGTGACCGTAGCTTTAAGAAAATCAAACATGCAATTGAGACCGCTACTGAAATGGCCTATTTTGATCCAAAACTTCATATTGAGATTGTAGTAGATGCAGACCCAGTGCAGTTGGGTGCGATCCTTTCCCAGCACAGTGGGCACGACAACGCTCAAAGGTATATTGTGGCTAATGCAAGCGGGAGTCTGTCGCAGACCAAACATGCTTTTTCCCAACCTGAGAAAGAAAGTCTAGCTGTGGTGTGGGCTTGTGAACACTTCCATGTGTTTCTATATGGAAAACACTACACCCTTGTCACTGACCAGCAAGCTTTACTTGCCATTTTTGGGAATCTGAAAGCCGAGATGCCCCCTTGCATCGAGAGGTGGGGGTTGCGACTGCAAGAGTATGATTACACTATTGTGCATAGGCTAGGGAAAAATAAAAATCCCACAGACTACTTTTCATGAGGGCCAGTACAGTGTCACAGTACAACATCTAAAGCGGCTGAGGCCTATGTTAACTTCATAGTCAAGTCAAGCATACCTGCAGCTCTTTCAATGAAGCAAATTCTTGCTGCTACAAGTATAGATGGAGATTTGTGTGTTCTCAAAGAAATTATAGCACAGCAATCCCGCAAGAAACACACTGGACCTCCTAAGATGACTTTGAACACCAAAAGTTTAAAAATGTGAGCGAGGAACTGTCTGTCACACAAAAGGCATTATGTTAAGAGGTTCTAGAATTGTCATTTCAGAAAGCCTGCAACAACAAGTCATTGAACTAGCCCAGGCCAGTCATCGTGGCATTGTAGTCACCAAGAGAGCTCTTCGACACTGTGTGGTTTCCTCGCCTTGACGAAAGAGTTGAAAGAGAATTAAAGGCCTGCCATTTGTGCAACTGCTTGTCTCCCAAAACAACGCAGCATCCATTAGTTATGTCTGATCTCCCAAAGCAGGCGTGAGAGAGGATTGCAGTTGATTTCTTTGGACCCCTTAACAATGGACATCATCTAATGGTAGTTGTTGATGAGTACTCAAGATTTCCCCCAGTGAAAGACCTGTTGTCAACCACATATGACAAAGTAATTGGGACATTAAATGATATTTTTGTAACATGGGGTGTCCCCTCCATTCTTAAGTCTGACAATGGCCCACCGTTCAACAGCCGAGAGTTTAAAGAGTTTCTCACTAACATGAATGTCAAACATCAGAAAATCACTCCTCTCTGGCCACAGGCCAACAGTGTTGTCGACCCTAAAGAGAGTAGTTCAGCGTGCTGCGCTAGAAGGAAGTGATCTCAAATCCACCCTATGTTCAGCCCTTCATGCCTACTGATCAAATCCCCATTCCACTACCGGTGAAAGCCCTGCCACCTTGATGTTTGGGAGAGCCATGGAAATTAAATTGCTGCAATGGACCACTCATAGCTCGAGATATGGACGAGATCCGTACAATGGATTCTTTGCACAAGTCCAGAATAAAGACCTATGCTGATAAATGCTGATGTGCTCGGGACACGGTTTTCAAGGAAGGAAACCGGGTCCTGGTCAAGCAGAAACGGAAACGTAAGTCTGATGCTCCATTTGAAGCTGAACCCCTGAGGGCTGTGACGAGCAAAGGACATGTGACTGCTCAACGTCCCGGAAAATCCATCACAAGAGATTCATCGCACTTCAAGCACCTACCTCGATGTTTGTCAGCTCCAAATGTCAGAAGTGAGACATGCCCACCTGAAAGTCTGGAGATCCCACCTCCTATGCTTACCTTTTCGTCCCCAGTGCCTGAGGCAGTCCCTGCTCCTCTGTTTCATCAACCTCACATGACTAGGTCTCAAAGACTGGTTCGAGCACCTTGCCAACACATTGAGCAACTATGATGTATATGTGTAATATTTGTACTTTTTATTTAACAGAGGGGGAGATGTAGTGTCTTGTAAATATATATGGCGGGACCCTTCTGGCCCCTGATGGACTCCGTAGAAGAATGATGTAATCGTTTGGTTGTGTCTGAGTGTGGTTAATAAAGTTTATGATTCAATGCGGACAGTTAGTTAACAGTTGCACTCTAATGAATAAAGACATGCAGTACAGAGCTCCGTGTGGTGTGCATGCTGCTGGGCTAGGGCGGACGCTACAATTCTGTGACAGGGTTGTGGGGTGTTTGGCAGTGGGAGCTGGAGAGGTGCTGCGGGTGGTAGAGAGGCAGCTGTAGTGACCCATTCGTTGATACATGCATGCTGTGACAGTCTGGTGCCCTTGTTAGGCCAGTAGTGTAGGCAGTCACACTTAATCATAGGCTACACAACTCACTCTACCCCAGCACTAGTCGTTTTTTCACATCAGCCTGTCGTCTCTCCCCCACTTCCATAGCATGTCTCTCCCCTCCCTGTTCTTTCTCTCCTTTCCCATTTCTGACAGCGTCGAATGCTAGATTTTGTTTTCTTTCTCGCTCATGTGTGCATCGCCAACCTATCACCTGCCTCTTTCTAACCATTGTCCAGCTTCCTCTTCGCTGTCTCTGTGTCTTCCTCTCCTGTCTCTCCCCTCTCTTTCTAACTCACTCCATGTGGTGGAGAAGTCACTCACAGCTTGACTCGGCTCGTCTTTGACTCCAGAGTTCAAAAGGACCTCGAGCCGAGCCAGATTCAACCACTTGGCTTGAGCCAGACTTCGAGCCTTCAGTGGCTTGCCTACTTCTAGCTTTTAGAGTTGGTACCACAAAGTTCATGTGCTACATCAAAGTCAAGACAATTATGTGGAAGAAATCCACATCTCTTTGCCACAGAATCTGTAGCACAAGGGTTTAGCGCAAGCCCCAGCGGTGTTAGGGGGCTCCCACTCTTAAAGGGGTCCCTTTCACCTAAGGCATGTGAATTTCTGTGAAACATCGGAGTCTCGGAACCTCTCACCACGTCCTGTAGGGGGGGGCGCCTTCATTTTGCGTCACGCCAGTGCTTCAGCAGATCTGCTTCTGTAAATTAAGTTCCCAGGTGTACAAACGTTCTGATTCGTCTCACATAGTTCAAAGTTTGTCAACGGTAGGATGTATCTGTCACCATTCCCCTTAAAATCTCTCATTTTACAAAAAAGCAGTACAAAATGATGACAACAAAAATCCTATTCATAGAGAAACGGGGGCGAAGCCTACCTATTTGTAGGCATTTCAAACGACAATTTTTGTTTTGCATTCTTGAAGCGAGGAGAGTTCATGAATAATCTATTCTCTGCTGATGAATATGCAAGCGCGCCATTCTGCCTGTTAAAGTCTTATAAATAATGCAATTGGAATAAACGGTTCTTCACCTTGCTGGGTAGAAGATGCTACAGAATACAGGTTCAGGTAGCAACAAATCAGTGGGAAAAGCCCAAGGACCAATCACTTGTGCCCAAGGGTAGCAGCTGCGGTCCCTGGCTTGCCCTCTGCTACTCCTGGCAGAGTCTCAGGGGTAAGGCTCGCTGTGTGATGTTTCCTTTCTGAAAAAGAAAAACGAGACTTTCACTGTAGAGTGGCCTGCTTGTCTTGAAAGCCCTTTACAAAGCTACACCTCCTGACACACGTCGACCACGTTAGTTTTCGGTTTTGTTTTCTGGCAGTGTGACGTTTTTTAATGCAATGTTGCAAAAATCAATGAGCTGTCAGTTCAGTACGGAAACAGCTGTCAGGTTGTCTGGCCCAACAGAGAAAAGTCTCTCAGTGTATGTACGTGTAACCTGGAAAACCTGTTTTCATTTGCCTGGTGCTCTCGGCCCATGGAGGTGTGTGCGCCCGAAGGGGGCTGAGTGGAGCTTACCAAAGCACAAGTTGCTTTAAAGTTGCATGGCATCGTCAGACTGGCACCGCTGCTGCAAAACACAGATCCGAGCTCAAGCAGGTCAGTCAACGCACTGTGTGCTTTCTGTACAGCAACATTCGAGGGTGGCCCTTAGATTGGTAATCTGCAATTTGCTTAGTGCTGAAACAAAGAGTTAATCATTTTTATGAAAATGGACCTCCCTGAAAAATAAAATAGCTAGAAGACATACACAGTGGGTATTTTGGGTCGGCTATAGTCAGCATCTTAAGAATTAACTGAGTAAACATTTTATTACCATGAGTTGATAATACTAATAATAGCTACAATTTACAGTGCTTAGAAATTGCAGAAGTACCGATCTGAATGCTGTAAAAAAACAAATTATTATTATTAATAATAATAATAATAATAATAATAATAATAACTTGTTTTAACGCAGTGCTTCGTACTGGAAACAAAAATATGGTTCTAGAAATATTCTACCTACGCTTGTCCAAAAATCAACTGAGCCAGAAAACATTTAGAACTAGTCAACAGGCTTTTCCACCGTGGCTTTTGTTTTATTGTAATTCTTATTATTAAATAATAATAACAATAGTATCAATGGTGTGGGTCTGTGTAAAGACTGATTTTGAGGCTGTACAAGGGCACGTGAGGCTGTAACTGGTCAAACAAAGGTTGTGTCTTCGAAAAAGGAGGTTGTGGCTGAGAATGGGAAAGTTTTGACTGGGCATATAATAATGTGATTTGACATTAGATGTTATGTCTGGGCATTTGAGACTATGTCTGGAAATATGATGATTGTAGTTGAGCATTAGATGGTTTTGTCTATGATGTCATGCCCCTTTAGTGATCACTGTTGCACCTTAGGCATTCAATGCAGCATCCTGCTTCACATACAGGTGAAACCTTAAGTAGTGTTATCTACTTTAGTGTCTCTACTACTATTATGATAACTTGGTTTTACTGTAGGCCTTTCAAGTTCAATGATGTTACTTCCTGGAAAATTAACCAATGTGAGGGTCATGAGATCACTTCTTGTGATTTCATAAGGGTTGTGTGTAAGTGTGTGATGTCACTTCTGCGACAACTGGCATTTTAGTGAATCGACATCCATTTCACTAAAACATCACAGCACCCTAGTCTGCCCACGATTGAGAGCTAAAAGCAGCCCTGGAAAATATTTGAATACAAACCTCGATTTTGCACTGAGCAAACCTGGCGAGCGAGTCCGACTCTATCGGAGAGCTTGTAGGGTGGACCTAAACAAATTAAGTTAAAATGGGCAAAAACAATTCAATTTACAATATTATCCAAACGTTTTAGAAAAAAAAATATAGCTTAAACAGAATGTTCTCAAAAGGAACTTATAAAATATCAATGTCTACAGCCACAAATTATATATCTACCTGAATGACAACTGTATGCGCCTCCCTCTGTGCTGATTTGAGGTATTGATGGCCATCCAGTCCAAAAAGCAACTTGATCACACAGCCTCCAGAGTTTTCAATATGTACATATGGGCATAACACATGCTGACCAAGTTCAATGCTAGAATAGGAATACAAGACTTAAAAAAACTGAAGCAATCTAGGTTTGGTTTCTTTACAGCAAATAAATAACTCTATACGGTTCATGTACTCTTGTGAGAAGTCGTGCATAGTGTTTCCCTGTGTGATAGCGGTATGTGAGACAGGTATGGTTATTTCTTATTATAATAGATCAGCAGGGTAAACAAAATGGAACGTAATCGGTGCTATTCAATGAAGATCAATTGATTCACGGATGGTCAATTGATTCATGGATGTTTATTTTTGATTGAACTATTATCCTTCCTGAGCCTTGTTAGCATTGTGGTGGGTGACAAGCTGAATATTTATGAAGGGAATCCGACAGACTACTTTCCATGAACTCAAAGAATCACCCAAAAAATCTCCTCAACCCATAATTTAACTTGTAGTGAACTTAACAAAATAGTTTAACAGTGTATTTGTGTTGAATGCAGACCTTGAGTTCACCAAAAGCTCTTGGCAGGAACTGCATCCATTAACAACGCAACAGTAAATGATGGTGCTTAATGCAAAACTACTCAGATGATGGCCTGCAAATTCTAAAAAGTACCCCCTGAGTTTCCAGTTAGTTAGTTTATGACTTTTCAACTACTAAGAGCCTTCTGACAGGATGCCTCACAAATATAGAAATGTCTTTAGCCAATCAGACACTGCCTTAAAGACTGCCACCATATGTCCCCGTTTTCTGATCATTTCTATATAACAGCTGCAAGATCACCATGTGTATATTCACACCAAGTAGAATACTTTTAAACAATGTGAACTATACAAAAGAAAAAACATTCCTGAATCCTATTAAAGGTACATTCTGGAGTAGAAAATGAAGGAAATGAGGCAGCATACTCATTCACTCTTTTCCTAAATGATCTTCGAAACTTGGGCTGTCTCTCCAAAACATTCTCTATGGCTTACGGGCCAAAAACGTAAATTTCACAGTTTTTTTTACAATCCAGGGAAACCCCATAGGAAAGGGTAATCAGTTCTCCTAACTGGGGATCACTTGTGACTCTGGGTTCATGGGCCCTATACCGCCAGGCCGGAAAGCAGGCTTTTCTCATTCTGTTGGGTTTCTTTTTAATCTGGCTTGAAGTGTAGGTAAAATGCCAATTGCATCCCTACATTGACGTATGGGGTACTGGGACACAAGTACCCTACAAACAGAAGAAAACAGGGTATGCAGGCGCCTTATGGGTATTCCCATGGGCATCTCACATTTTGAGGGTCACATGAATTGGGGCTAGATTACTTGGAGGACCACTCCGAATCTACTGTGGTCCTTGATTTGCTGTAACGACCATGCATCCCTTAACAAAAGTATAATTGAGGATTGCTTAGCCTACGATTTGGGAATTCGCATCACTTGGCTCTGATATATCATGACAACTGCTCTCAAACTAGGTAGACCATCTATCTTTTCCAAGCCAATAGAATTATGGAAAGCAGATAGAGTTTGGCTCACAAAAAGCTATGTGGATGTAAAACGTAGAGATAGAGAAAGGGTTGGGTTGTTAAAACCCTCTCATCAATCTGTGTCATGATCCAAACCTGTGCTGACTTGAAGTCGTACCTGGACCTGGTGCCACACCCATGGGAGCAGATGGTTCTGTCCAACTTGAGATTGGGGTCAATCAAGTGGCATTTTTGCTTACCACTGGGTCAGGACGATTTGGTAGGAATTTGCAGCTGCCCTTGTGATGAATTCTTACCTCAGACGCATTACAATTTGTATTTTTTGTAAGCATTGTGAGCAGTTTTTATGTAATTTATTAATCTCAATACAGAAGAAATAAAAATTTAAGAACTGCAAACCTGCATTACTCTTCCTATAAATGCTTAACTCACTTGAGGTATGTCTGAAAGGATGTTCCAGACAAGGCCGCTCATAGGTTCTCCACAAGATCTAGGAATGAGATTTTGTTTGGGGCAAGTAGCCAAAAGAACAACAGTGAGGAGAATCCTAAAAGGCTTATCACTACTTTAAATAGTAAGTCGGGAGCTGTGCGGGGGATCCTAGCAAATAACTGGGACTTACTTAAGTGTGACCCTGTCATTGGTATGTCCCAGGGTAATGCTCCTAGTATCACCTACAAAAAGAGCAATTGATGGACAGAATGCAGAACAATGTAATACATTCACCCCAGTACAGAGATATGGGCCTAAATCCACCGTTTTTTTGCTCCCCATTCCATTCCAGTTTGAGCCCAGCCATATGCAAATCAGTCTTGATCCTGTGCCAAATGGGAACAGTCCAGCCCGAACTGCCAGGCCAGGACCTCTCTGGACTGGAATCAAACATCCTAGGACCGGTTTCGGGGTTTCACCCCTCATCAGCCAGGATATCTTGACTCCAGTGGCAGACTGGGGAGGCATGATGAGCAAAAGAATGATGGATTTAACCCAGATCTCTTGATTGGGAGAGAATGTTTTGATTTGTTCTGCATTCCGTCCATCAATTGTGTGTCTTTTGCTTTCTCGCCATAAGTGCGCCGGGTATGCCCAGACGTGGGTCCCAGGCTCACGGTGCCACTGGATTCAAGCTATCCTGGCTGATGAGGGGTGAAACCCCGAAACCGGTCCTACGATGCTTGTTTCCGGTCCAGGAAGGACCTGGCTTGGCAGTTCAGGCTGGACTTTGCCCAATAGGCACAGGGTCAAGACTGATTTGCATATGGCCAGGTCTAAACTGGGGTGGCATGGTGAGCAAAAGAATGATGGATTTAACCCAGATCTCTTGACTGGGGGTGAATGTTTTGATTTGTTCTGCATTCCGACAATCAATTGTGTGTCTCTTGCTTTCTCGCCCTAAGTGCGCCGGGTATGCCCAGACGTGGGTCCCGGGCTCACTGTGCCACTGGATTCAAGCTATACTGGCTGATGAGGGGTGAAACCCGAAACCGGTCCTAGGACTCTTGTTTCCGGTCCAGGGAGGCCCAGGCTTGGCAGTTCGGGCTGGACTGTTCACATGAGGCACAGAGTCAAGACTGATTTGCATATGGCCAGGTCTAAACTGGGGTGTCATGGTGAGCAAAAGAATGATGGATTTAACCCAGATCTCTTGACTGGGGGTGAATGTTTTGATTTGTTCTGCATTCCGTCCTTCAATTGTGTGTCTTTTGCCTAGTATCACCTACAGCAGTACCAGATCCTTGAGGGTCATGCTAGTCAAAACAGATGTAGGTACACGTATGGGGTCACAAAGTGTAGCGGGGCTGCAACTCAAGGGATTCAACACATGTGGTAGATGTAAAGCTTGTGAACATTCCACAATCTGCAGAGCATTCCCTATTCTACACACAAACAGAGAAAAACATATCAGTCAATTTATCACCTGAAGTACTACTTTTGTGGTCTATATCCTACAGTGCCCCTGCAATCTTTGGTACGTAGGGAGTACCATACACCTGGTACATAGGAGAATTCTGGAACACACGAGAGCCATCACCAAACTTAACCCACACTACCCCGTGGCACGTCATTGTGAGACACACCAGTTCAGTGAACACAAACAATTGAGTTTCTTTGGGGTAGAACATGTCCGTCTTGATCCTAGGGGAGGCGACAGGGTTATGACCTTAGAAGAAAGGAATCTAAAAGGATTATAGAGCTAAACGGCAAGACCCCATTTGGTTTGGACTCCGATGAGGAGCTAAATGTGCACTTGTAAATTCTTGTTAATGGTACCCGTGTTTATTCTGTGATGTCACGGGGCTTTGATGTTTTTAATGTTTTAATTTCTCGTGATACTTGTTCTGTTCTGTGTCATTCACATGGAGGAGAGGAAGGGACTTTCCCCTGGCATGCTAGGTTTGGAGAGGAGACCCTGGCCGGGGCACCCTACCCTACTCTTCCAGGACACTGGGACACACGTGGTGTTATGGTTTGGACTTTGCACCATATTAAGTTTTATTTTTCCTGGACTGGTACTCTCTGTGTGAGCTGCTGAGTATGTTGCCTTGGTACCTACTGTGGTAGCCATTTCCCTAAAGGCATCTCCCATCCGATGTTCTCCACCTTGGTTAACCCTGGTCTGCCTCCTAGCTTTTACCCAGACCAAACCACGTGAGCAGGTCGACTTGCATTTAACTTTATATCCTTGCACCGAGGCCTGCTGAGTTCTCACATTCTGAGCTGTATTTTCTGTATTTTTTCACCACTATAATCAGGTTACACTCTTGCCCATTGGGGTTCAATGTCTCTTAGGTGGCCTGCACCCTACCACTCTTTACTCACCCAATGTAGAAATGTGCACCGTGGTTTGAGGATCTTACGTCCCCTGTTGCCCACTTAGGCTTTAAACTCTGACCTTGCCATTAGTTGCTTCTCTTAGATTGGTGTTTTATGCTTGATGCACTGGGGATTACCTACATCTTTACACTCCTACATTATGTGGAGGACCTTGCTTCTTTGCCCGCTTGGGCTTCACTCACTCACCATTTATTGACAACTACCATGCAGACTCGACATCCTTGCCGTTTTAGACCAATAGAACTTTATGCTTGTTTACATCACATGCTCACAGTGCAAGCATTCACTCTCACAAAACGCAGCAAGAAGGGGCGTCTTTATTGATATGTTTCAGTTATTATATCACAGCGCTTTGGATTGTAACCTTATATACTTTTAAAATGCATATACTGGGTGCTATTAGAAATGTATTATTGAAATGTATCATTTATATTTTACATCGCACTGTACGATGCACCTTGTCTCAAAGCCTTTGAGTAAGACAGAGACGGTCGAAACACGATAGCCGAAATAAATGTGTTTTTTAATCACCACCTGGAGTGTGGGCTTTTCTTGCACCGTTGCACGAATTGTTTGCTTGTGTACACAGGGTCTTGTGTCCTGCTGTTCTGCACTGACCTCATTTGGTGGAAGTGTATGTGTATGTATGTATATATATATATATATATATATATATATATATATATATATATATATATATATTCGCAACAAACACTCCCCGCACCTCCACGCTGACAAGCAGGCGAGCAGAGAGAGAGACGGACCCAGATTCAGTAGCAGGTAAGATCTTTATTCCTCTCACCCTTGCGACGCGTTTCAAGCACGAAGTGCCCTTGTTCATATATATATATATATATATAGATATTCACACAAAAACAAAGGTTAAAGAGATGTTATAGTTAAGAAAATGTCATTCAAAACATACCATTTTAGTATACAGAACCACTGATATTCACCACTTATAGTTATCTCAAGAAACTATAACTAGTCCCTTAAAGTAACTATAACTCGCTCCCCCGCCATGCACACTTTTCTCATCAATAATTTAATTGCAACTGTTGCAGTGATAATATCAATAATGTCATAGAAGGTGTCATGAGTGATGAACTATGTGGGATAATAGTTATCTTGTGGGATAATAGTTATCTTAGGGCATGTGTTAGTGAGGAAGGTTGTGTGGCCCTCCTCCGTGAGCCTTAATAGGTCTGGGGGACCCCATCCCCCTGGGTTTATGCACTTTTGGGTGGGGGCCCACCCAGGGAACTCATCAAGCAATACTGCATCCAAATTCCAATCCGAGCACACAAAAAGTCCATACTTAAATGATGTCTTTAAACGTAAGTGTTCACGTTCTCCACTCTTAAACCAGAGAATTCAGTCCGGGTCAATCAGTATCCAATTTCTTTACAGCAAAATCAGAATCCTTACAACAGTTCAATATTGATCCATTTCATATAATCAGCAAATGTTTCTTCAGAGATGTTACTTGATAAAGCCTTCAGATTTGTTACTTGATACAGCCAACATATGTTTCGTCGGTACTATATCATACCACAACTTCTTCAGGGTTGCAAATTATGAATACATAATATCAAATAATAGATCCAAAGGACCGAGAAGGACCAACATTCACCACAGTGCATAGGAAACCAATAGATCACTTCCTCCTTTCGGAAAGAGCCATACATACCCAACATGTTGTCCTCACATTGTTGAGTGAAGTGAGTGAAAAGTAGCCATTCTCCCACATAAAGGACCGTATTGTAAGAGAGAACACAAAAAGGCAGTGCAAAGAAAAGCAAAAGTACAAAGGATTAGCCTAAAGTTGTAATACAATTGAAAATCAAGATTTCTAAAGTATTTGAAAAAACCGAGCACCCAACGTGCAAGTGACAATTAATAAAATAAATACACCCAAGTGAAACGACACATTCAGTGTTATGTTTTCCCCGTAATTCCTGAAAAAAACAGTGTATATAAGTATGATGGTATAATAACCTGTCAAAGAGTTATAAAGCTTCAAGATGAAATTCATGGTTATTCGGCCATCAAATGGGAACAATTCCAGAAACGATATGTGTTCACTACTGCAACAAAATAAGAAACAAAGGTCTTGCTTACTCAATCAGGCTAAACAGAGTACATAAGCCAGAACAGCCATCAATCAATCAATCAGGAGTTTGTTAAAGCGCGACTACTCACCCGTAAGGGTCTCAAGGCGCTAGGGGTGGGCGGGGGGGTGCAGGTTCCATTACATCAAGGAGGGGGTCTGTCGAAGAGCCAGGTTTTGAGGTTTCTTGCGAAGATGGGGAGCGATGTTGTCTGTCTGAGGTGGAGCGGAAGGGCGTTCCATGCTTTGGCTGCGAGGAAGGAGAAGGAGCGGCCTCCCGATCTGGTCTTTCTGGTGCGGGGGACCACGGCGTAGGAGAGCTGGGCTGATCGTAGGGTCCTTTGGAGTGCGTGGAATTTGAGTCGGCTGTTCAGGTATGCTGGTCTGGTGCCGTGGAGGGCCTTGTGTGCGTGGGTGAGCATCTTAAAGGTGATTCTCGCCTCGACGGGGAGCCAGTGGAGTGTGCGCAGGTGCTGGGAGATGTGGCAGTGTTTTGGCAGGTTGAGGACCAGTCTTGCGGCGGCGTTCTGGATGTTCTGTAGCTTGCGGATGAGGTTTTTGTTTATTCCGGCGTTGCTGGTGACCAGGGCGTGAGTGACTATCATAGTCTAACATTACCCGTATTTAATAAATGTTATGCCCCTATCCTGTTGTAAACACCGTAAGTACAATATCCCCAGACTATACAGTAAAAGATATTTGGGGTACGAGCAGTAATGCATATTCTATAATGGACTAAAATACCCACAGAAAAGGCAATTGTGTGATTGCTAGTACCCAATGTCTATAGTCTATGTAAATGATCCACCAGTCTCTGAAATATTATGAAAAACAACCATATATAAACGTCAAAAGGACACAATCAATATGTCACAATCTATACTAATTAATAGGATATATTTATGTGTGAAAAGTATAGTAACCTGAATAGTAATAACGATGTATCCCAGTAGTGCATATAACCATATTAGTAAATTCACACAGTGAGTAAACGGAGTATTAATAGGTCATCAGCAATAAAAATGTAAAAAAGAAAGAGAAGAAATAATGAAGGGTAATGTATACCATAACATCAATATTATTGTACATTACATCAGCACAATAAAGTGTCTACAGAAGTTACCCAACTCAAGTTTTTAAAAATCTCCATTGTTCTCTTATATGTAACCAGTTAGTCTATCCACTATCCTTCGCAAGACGAAATGCTGTCATATCAGAAAGACGGTATATTTCAAAACACACCGATAAATAAGTATTCATAATTGTCCAAAGTGACCCACATCCGACAACTAGGTCGGAGTTACAACCATATCAGCTCAAATCCTTCAATCGGAGTGCAACTGATATCACGTACTCCCATATGTATAGGTCGTAGTGGCCAAGTAACAGAACACTAGTATATCACTAAAAAGACAATACAACCCCCTCACCAAAAAACAAGACTCAGGGGCTTCGCACAAATCCTAGTAAAAATGAACTTGAAAACCACAAGTCACTTACCACTGCAACATGTAACATGCACGGCGAGTGCGCCGATGTATCTCTGGCGTGGAACACCCGAGCCATCATGTTCGCTCAATATATGCCGCATAGCGATCATGTGACATGCGTCCACAGATATGCACGCCATCTTAACCATATCAACATATTCCATAAGTATGTGGCAAAAAACTAGAATATCTAATCATAAGATTATATTTCAAGAAACCATAAGTGTATATACTTCTAATTATGAGTGGTATAGCTACGCACATTACATAAAACTACAAAGTACGAAAATACGTATCCCACTCAAGATTAGAGGCTATCATTGCAGTAGTAACTGAGCCTATCACACCATAAAGTATCCATCTGATTCCATAATAGAAACATCCTACACTATTACATAAGTACTGTATAAATAGCTAATACCATAAATGAAAAGGGAACCATAAAGACCATAAAAGAAAAACTGTGTCGGCCATCTTAGAGTGGTGTGTACCCACAACACTTCGGTTAGCTGGAAGGGCGGTAAACGTAACAGGGTTAGTGTGTACATGCAGAAGTAAAAAGAAAGAAATGCTGCCCATCAAATAAGTAGAGGCACTACAAAAAGACAAAGGATAAATGGTATAGCCCAATAAGTATTATACAGGTGAGAAACAGGACGATATATCAAGGGTTTATAATCACATATAAAACAATCCCAAATTGACCAAGGTCACCCAAAGTACCTTATAGTTACTTCCATCACATAAATCATAATATTCATGTTACTTAAAGGAAGTGTATCTCTACTGTAGTGACTAATAACAGATCTAATAATCATAAAATCATCATGAGTAATAGGAAATGCACCAGGTTTAAAATTTACATACATCCAAATACAAATTATAGCCCAATCCAGATTGGACAATGTCACAATTCACAGCAACACAATGTAGTAACAACACACCCGACGTAGGTAATACATGTTGGACAGACGTCACCATATCACAGTAGTAAACATGTATAAATAACATATGCACTACCAGATCAGATCCATACTAGGTGTGATGCATATAATACATGATTAATCTCCAAGGAAATTTTGCAGTTCATTGTCAATATTAATACTGAGCTCTACAGCCCGTAATTTCATTATCCACATTGCTTCCCTTCGTCTGAGTTGAAGTTCTCTATTGCCACCCCGTACATTGTTTATCATATGGTCAATCCCATGAAAGCTGAACTTATGAACTTGTGAGCTGTAGTGAGAACTTGGAATTTGTGAAAACTGTATCGGATATGGAAAATAGGTTTGTGCAGAGAGGATACAGGAAACAGGTTTTTAATAAGGCAATTGAATGTGCACAACGGTTACCACAAGAGTATACTTTGAAGTCGGCAGACAAGAAAAAGAACAAACATTTGGAGAAAATTAGATTGGTAACCTATTTCAATCCTGATATTAATAAACTATATCGTGCTTTACATAAGCACTGGCACCTTTTGACCTCAAATTGATAACTTGCTCCATTTGTGACATCCTCTCCTAGCCTTACCTTTAGGAGAGGTCAGAGTCCCACCAACCTGATGAGCCCCAGCTACCCTCTAACTGTGAGACATGAAAATTGGTTGAGTGCCCGTATAAAGGGTTTTCATAAATGCGGATGCTGTAACACATGTAGGTGGGCAATTGATAAGGTGACACAATTTAGTTTCAACAATACAGGTATTTATACTATACCTATGTTTATCAATTGTGATTAAGGCTCCCTGTTTTCTGTTTTTACGGACTTTTACAGATAAATACAGACAGAAAACAATACTGTGTTTTCTGTCTGCATTTATTTTTAGAAGTGGATAAATACAGAAAATTGTGCTCCTTTTAAGTGACTCTTCATGCTGTCTTTGATGAATTATAGGTAGGGCTCCCGGTTTTATGGTATTTATTTTTTGGCCATTTCCGTCTGTATTTATCCATATTTATTTTTGGGCCATTTTATCTGTATTTATCCATATTTATTTTAAGTTTTGCGTATAAATGAAGTTGTAAAAATGTACATTTCCATATCTATTTGAATGATAGACGCATACTCATACTTGTCAACATACATTTATGGTATAATGCTAGTATTTACAAGTGGATGTATTGTTATGTAATATTTGACAGCTTAAATAGCTAAAACGCGACAGACATCAAAGTATGAGTCCCCATCTATCAGTTAAATAAATATGGAAATGTACAGTTTTTCAACTTCATTTATACGCAAAACACAAAATAAATATGGATAAATACAGACGGAAATGTTAAAAAAATAAATACCATAAAACCGGGAGCCCTAATTGTGATACAAGATTTGTGGTATATGTGATTATATGTTCTTGTCAAAAGATTTATGTTGGGAGCACCATCAGACCCTTACGGAAACGCATTGCTGAACACTTCAGAGCACTTAAGAACAACGACTTAAAGTATCCAATAGTGCATCACACTCTAGACAATACCTCTGGCTCGCAAGTTCATAAGTTCAGCTTTCATTGGATTGACCATATGATAAACAATGTACGGGGTGGCAATAGAGAACTTCAACTCAGACGAAGGGAAGCAATGTGGATAATGAAATTACGGGCTGTAGAGCTCAGTATTAATATTGACAATGAACTGCAATATTTCCTTGGAGATTAATCATGTATTATATGCATCACACCTAGTATGGATCTGATCTGGTATTGCATATGTTATTTATACATGTTTACTACTGTGATATGGTGACGTCTGTCCAACATGTATTACCTACGTCGGGTGTGTTGTTACTACATTGTGTTGCTGTGAATTGTGACATTGTCAAATCTGGATTGGGCTATAATTTGTATTTGGATGTATGTAAACTTTAAACATGGTGCATTTCCTATTACTCATGATGATTTTATGATTATTAGATCTGTTATTAGTCACTACAGTAGAGATACACTTCCTTTAAGTAAAATGAATATTATGATTTACGAAGAGAAGCAATGTGGTAATGAAATTATGGGCTGTAGAGCTCAGTATTAATATTGACAATGAACTAGGAATGCCCCACATCACTGATCTGATAGCCTTTCGCCCGATGTCCCTCTGGCTAAAAATATGGGTCAAGGAGGGGAATTCGTTAAATAAAGCATTCCTTAAAGATTGCCTGGCTCTGGAATATATATATCCAGGGTACCATGGCTCAAATATATAGGAAGGAGTCTCATGAGCCTGGGAAGAGGAGATCTTTTTTCTAACCCCGACGCAATGCAAAAAGAAGATTTTAGCCCTCCTTAAGAAGGCGTTTATTGCACGCCAGACTTTGGCAAGGGAGGAGAGGGAGCTTGCGAAGCCCAGCGTACGTCGCTTCGTCATGTTAAGGACATCAGTGATGGTGGAGCCGTACCTACTGGGGTTTGCAAACTCTTACGACCGATTCCTCTTGACCAGGTTCCGGCTTGATCTCTTTTATCTTCTCCTCGCCCAGCGTAGGGGACTGAATAAAGGGCAATCTCTTTCGTCCTGCGGCTGCGATGGTATATCTCCACAGGACATGGTTCATTTCACGATGTTTTACCCATTTTATGATACATCCAGAAAATCCTTCTTAATCCCCATCTTGAAACAGGCGAATTTCAGACAAGTTCGACCCGGTTTTATATTTCTTCAGATGTTGACGGTTGATACCGTTTTTTATGTGTTAAATTTTTGAAAATCTGCCATTAGGCTTAGGGCAAGCTGTGACTAACTCGCTTGTATCTTGTCCATATCTCCGCTATCATGCACCTTATTTTGCTAACTGTCCATTGAATCATCCAGGGTTTTAACGTACTATTCTGTTTTTGCTTATCTCTATTTAGTGGGTGTATGTGTTTGTCTTAGGTGACCGGATTACTAGTTGCAATAAGTATGTATAAAATTATCTGCCGAGATGCTTAAATTGGGTTTTGTTCCGGTCGCGGTTGCATATACTGTATTATATTTTAACTTGTATTTCGATATTGTGCTTTTATGGTTTTATCACATGAAACTGAATAAAGATATTTGATTGATTGACAATGAACTGCGATATTTCCTTGGAGATTAATCATGTATTATATGCATCACCCCTAGTATGGATCTGATCTGGTATTGCATATGTTATTTATACATGTTCATTACTGTGATATGGTGACGTCTGTCCAACATGTATTACCTACGTCAGGCATATTCTGTAGCCCAAAAGATCTAACTGTGTCCAATTATCTACACACAAATCATCTTCTTTGAAGAGTACCACAAACCTTCAAGAAACACTGCCTGAATCTAGGAAAGTGAAAAATGGATGTAATGGGCTAGAACACTGTCCAATTAGATACTATTCAACATATTATGTTTGCAAAAGAAACAGTGTGATTGGTTACATGTAAGATTGGGCTAGTAACATAGCACAAACAGTACTAAAGAAGCACATTATATAACAAATTGACTAGATGGTATACTTTAACAATCTTATAGTGTACCTACAACTATTACAGTGATATTAAAGATCATATGACCATGTACACCAATAAAGTACAGGATTAAAAGGGAAAGCCACCTTTCATATGTTATGTTGCTGGTGATTTGTTGAAAACACATGTGAAAGAGAGACTAACTTTAATCACATGATAAAATAAACTAATAGTGTGCTACCTAACCAGCACAACTGAGCTGTAACACACATTGCTATTGGGTTATATTTTGCATTAGGCTACAACCATAGCCCAATACTCCTAGACTTATGCAAACACTATTTACATTTGGTAAATTGTTGTACTAGAAGTAAAGTTCAAGTTAAGCTTGGAGATATGAAATGAAGAATTTATAAAGCGCTACACAGACCTGAGCGTATCTAGGCGCTAGATAGACAGGCAGGCAGAAAGGTCGAATTATCTGGTAAGTTGGTAAAGCCAGGTTTTCAAGCGCTTCCTGAATTGCAGCAAGTTGGGCTCATTTTTGAGAGGAGTAGGCAGGGAGTTCCAGAGTTTGGCGGTGGAGTAAGTGAAGCTTTTACCTCCCCATTTTACTCTATGTATCTTGGGGATGGACAGATTGCCACTGTCTGACGATCTCAGTGATCTGGCCGGGATATAAGGCTTAAAGAGTTGCGACAATTGCCAAGGACCCTTGCCGCGTGTAGCCTTAAACGCGATACACAGAGCTTTGAACTGAATGCGTTTGCTGATAGGCAACCAATGAAGCTCAGCGAGGGCCTTGGAAGCAGAGTCAAAACGGGTGAGCCCAAGCAGGACTCTGGCAGCGGCATTCTGCGTCATCTGGAGTTTATGTATATTGCGCTTGCTCGCGGCTAGTGAAAAGGGCGTTGCAGTAGTCCAGCCTAGAACCAATTAAAGCTGTGACCACTGTTTTCTTTAGCTCGAAAGGGATGAACGGAAGTACTTTTTTTAGAATTATAAGGATGAAAAAACAGGCTGCTGTGGTACAATTTATCTGGGATTCAAAGGAAAGCTTTGAGTCGAAGAGAACTCCAAGGTTCTTTACCTTACTGGCTGGTGTTGGAGGAGGGCCCATATCGGTTGGCCACCAGCTATCTGACCAGATAATTGGCGTGATGCCGAATAGCATGACTTCCGTTTTTGAAGTGCTAAGTTTCAAACAGTTAACCTGCATCCACTTCCCTATATGGCTCATGCAGTCTTGAAATCGAGATGCGGTATCCGTAGATGGACCGTTGATGGACACAATGATCTGAGTGTCGTCAGCGTAGGACACCAGCGTGAAACCGAAGTTTCTTATCAGCTTGGCCAGGGGGGGTGACGTATAAGTTAAAAAGAGTGGGGCTCAATGATGAGCCCTGTGGGACTCCACAGGGAAGTGAGAAATCCGGGGAGACGAATACATCATGTGCCACTGATTGTGTCCTGTAAGACAAAAAAGATCTGAGAAGGAGGAGTGCTTTATCCCTGATTCCTAGCGAGGCAAGACGCTCAACCAACACGTCGTGGTTGACCGTGTTGAATGCCGCTGAGAGATCTAAAAGGATAAGGGCAGCACTCCCCCCTCTGTCAAGGGTTTGCCTAAGTTCCTCCATGGCCGTGATAAGCGCCAACTCAGTACTGTGATGGGCCCGGAAGCCATATTGCGAGTGGTCCAGGATGTCACCTTCCACGAGGAAAGAGGACAATTCCTCATTTAAGAATTTTTCGATGACCTTAGCTGGGAATGGTAGTCTAGAAATAGGTCTATAATTGGAAGTATCCTCAGGATCCAAATTAGGTTTCGTCAGGAGTGTCAAGATGGAGGCTTTTTTCCAATCCGTAGGAAAATACCCCGTGGTAATGATGTAGTTAAAGATGGGCCAGAGGGCAGATGCAATTGTTTCAGGGACCATATGCAAACTTTTAGGTGGGCATGGGTCGAAAGGGAATCCAAACTTGACTGAAGAACTTAATTTGGTGGTACTGTCAAGCGTGATAGGCGGAACGATAGGGAGTGTGGAGGTCTGGCAGCCCTCTGCTTTAGCGTGAAGAGTTGGGCTGGCGCTCGGGTTCTTTCCAATGGGTGCAGATACATTTGGTTGGGTCACAAAAGCATTGAAGACTTGTTTAACTTTTAGTTGAAAGGCATCTGCTAACCTATTACAGAATTGCTGGCTACTTTCCTGGACTTGTGTATCTGGAAGCTTAGAGAGTTTCTTAACCATAGTAAAAAGCAGTGGCGGCTGGTGACATTTGAAAGTGGTGAAGCGTAAAATGATTGTCATACTGCACCGTAGCGAGCGAGCGTAGCGAGCGAGCCCAAACCACCTACGGGGGTTCCGGGGGTGTCTCCCCCGAGAAAAGTTTGAAAAAAGAGTGGACAAATGGTGCATTTTCAAGCAAATTTGAGAAAGCAGGAAGGTTAATAAAGCAATTGTGAAAGTGCAGTTATTACATTAATAAAGAGATGTCATATAACATAGGTAGCTGCTTATTCAGTATAACCACAGAGCTTGATAACAGACTTCGAGATACAATGCATTTCTGAGTACCTCACAGATGTTTTTTATTTAACAAACAACTAAACAGGTCGCAAACTAGCAGCATTCAACATAATCAATCAATCAATCACAGAATTTGTAAAGCGCGCTACTTACCCGCGAGGGTCTCAAGGCGCTGGGGAGAAAAAAAGGGGGGGGGTGCTGCTACTGGTCGAACAACCAGGTCTTGAGTAGCCTCCTGAAGGTCAGCAGGTCTTGGGTCTGTCGTAGGCTTAGTGGACGGGTGTTCCAGGTCTTGGCGGCGAGGTGGGGAGAAGGATCTGCCGCCGGTGGTGGTTCTTCGAATGCGAGGGACGGTGGCGAGGAGAGGTCGGCGGAGCGGAGTTGGCGGTTGGGGACGTAGAAGAGGAGTCGTCTGTTGAGGTAGGCTGGGCCAGTCTTGTGGAGTGCCTTGTGTGCGTGGATGAGGAGTTTGAAGGAGATTCTCCTGTCGACGGGGAGCCAGTGCAGGTTCCTCAGGTGGGGGGTGATGTGGCTGTGGCGTGGTACATCGAGGATCAGGCGTGCGGAGGCGTTTTGTATGCGTTGCAGTCGCTTGATGAGCTTGGCCGGGGCTCCCGCGTAGAGGGCGTTCCCATAGTCCAGTCTGCTACTGACGAGGGCCTGGGTGACTGTTCTTCTTGTGTCTGTCGGGATCCACCTGTAGATCTTGCGAAGCATGCGGAGGGTGTTGAAGCAGGAGGATGAGACTGCGTTGACTTGCCTGGCCATGGAGAGCGTTGAGTCGAGGATGACTCCCAGGTTGCGTGCGTGGTCGGTGGGTGTCGGGGCTGCTCCCAGCGTCGTTGGCCACCAGGAGTCGTCCCAGGCTGAGGGGTTGGAGCCGAGGATGAGGACCTCTGTCTTCTCCGTGTTCAGTTTTAGTCGGCTGATCTTCATCCAATCGGCGACGGCCTTCATTCCTTCATGGAGATTGGCCTTGGTGGCGAGGGGGTCCTTGGTGAGGGAGAGGATCAGTTGAGTGTCGTCGGCGTAGGAGATTATGTTGAGGTCGTGCTGTCTGGCGATGCGTGCGAGCGGGGCCATGTAGATGTTGAACAGTGTTGGGCTGAGGGACGATCCCTGGGGTACGCCGCAGATGATCTCGGAGGCTTCGGATCGGAATGGTGGGAGGCGGACTCTCTGGGTTCTGCCGGTGAGGAAGGAGGTGGCCCATTCCAGGGCCTTGTCTCGGATCCCTGCGTCGTGGAGGCGTGCACGTAGAGTGCGGTGGCAGACAGTGTCGAAGGCGGCGGAGAGGTCCAGCGGGATGAGGGCTGCGGTCTCACCGTTGTCCAGCAGGATCCTGATGTTGTCGGTGGCGGCGATGAGGGCAGTCTCAGTGCTGTGGTTGCTGCGGAACCCCGATTGGGATGGGTCCAGGATGCTGTTTTCTTCGAGGTATCGGGTTAGCTGTTTGTTGACAATCTTCTCGATGACCTTGGCTGGGAACGGAAGCAGGGAGATGGGCCGGAAGTTCTTGAGGTCTCTCGGGTCCGCCTTGGGTTTTTGAGTAGGGCGTTGATCTCTGCGTGTTTCCAGCTCTCTGGGAAGGTCGCGGTCTCGAAGGAGAGATTGATGACGTTGCGCAGGTGGGGTGCGATGGAGCTGCTGGCTTTGTTGAAGATGTGGTGCGGGAAAGGGTCTGACGGGGAGCCGGAGTGTATTGTGCTCATGGTCTTGATGGTGTCCTCAATGTTTACGCTGGCCCAGGCTGGCAGGGGGTCGTGGACGATGGTGTGCGGTGGGTCTGGTGCATCGATCTTAGTTGGGGCTGTCTGGGTGTTGAAGCTGTCGTGGATGTCGGCGATCTTGCGGTGGAAGAAGGTGGCGAGGGAATCGCACAGGGGTTGCGACGGCGGGATGTCGTTGGTGTTGGAGCTGGGGTTGGAGAGTTCCTTCACGATGTTGAAAAGCTCCTTGCTGCTGAACATATTGTTCACTTTTTTATAGATAAAATCAGCACGTAGGTCTTTAAGAGCAGCAAACTTTTCAATAACTTGAACGTTAAAGTCTGGTATTCTTTTAACTAGGTCTCTCTCTATTGACAGCATTGCTAAAGCATTCAGTCTTTCCTGAATCATGGTGTTCCTCAGGAATGTATTAATTCTGTTCAAAGTGGAAAAACATCGTTCCGCCTCTGCTGTTGTCATTGGAGTGGTAATGACTATTTTTAGTAAAGCCACTGTCTCTGTAAGTGACTTTTCCATGTTAAGGTTCTGAATTAAAGCAAGCAAAGAAATTGCACCAGTGGCCTGCCGAAATACATTCATACTGTAGAGTACAGTTAATTCAGTTCTCAGATCCTCTTTGTTGAGCATAGGGTAAGCTTCCACAGCCTTATTCAGTGCTTGCTCAGTGAAGGAATTATCGTATTTTGCAAACAGATCACTTTGCAGTAATGTGGCACTCACCAAATGGTTTGTAAAAGAAAAACGTCCCTTTGCCTGCACAATTATAGTGTCACATATCTCTTTTGCAATTCGGACCAGACTGCTGATGTTTTTTCTGCGGTTAGAGAAACTAGAATCATTTGGCAGTCTGCTATCTAAATTGTCAACCCCTTCTCTGACTTTGTTAATGCTGGTGACAAAGTCAGTGGTAACTCTTTCCAAACAGACAGTATCTATTTCACGTTTTTGTAACCTCTCATATAGTACGTCAACATGAGGCATTATGTCATAAAACAAAAACAGCAAAAACTGGAACTCCCTGTCTTGCAGAGTTCTAGCAAAGCCACGGGCCTCACTCCGAGTTTTATATTCAAAGTCATCATTGGCTTCTATGGTGTCGAAACATTTCTCAAGGTCAACCCTATGTTGGTATATTAGGCTGATTGTACGTATGTGAAAATTCCAACGAGTTGGGCCTCCCTTTGGAATCCTTCTATTGACAATCGTATGAAGTACCTAGGGAACGTGAGAAGAATGCTGCCATTCCTTCTACATCCATAAAGAATATCTGTGCCTCAGAGATCTTTCCTACTGCTTGTTGCATAATCAGATTAAGTTGGTGGGCATAACAGTGCACATAATGGGCATTAGGGTACACATCTCTAATTTATTTTTGTACTCCACCGGAGGTTCCACTCATTACTGCAGCACCATCATAGCTTTGTGCAATCAGTTTTTGAGGCTGCTCTGGAAAAATCAAGTTTAGTTCTTGTAGAATAGCTGAAGAAATGCTTTCTGCACTAGAGTCTCTTAAATGTGTGAAACCATAGAACCTCTCCACAACTCTGCTGTCATTGTCAAGGTACCGAAAGATCAGTACAGACTGTGTTTTAGTGGCCCCATCAGTGGTGTCATCAGCCTGAATAGCCACAAAGTCGGTGTTTTTCAACTCTTGTACGATATTGCTTTTTACAATCTCTAGCATGCACTCAAGCAGTTCATTTTGTATTATTTTAGAGGTGCCCTTGAAGACTGTAGCACTTGCTAGATGAGCTTCCATTTCACGGTCTATGCTTGCTATTAAATCCACAAGGCCTCTGAATATACCAGGATTTGCGGAACTTTGAGATTCATCATGCCCTCGTAATGCCAGTTCAAAAGCACCACAGAAATGAATGCAATCAATGATTTTTGATAGTATGTGTCTATTCCTATCAACTGCTCCATTGTGTTTCTTTATTGTTTTGCGGTACGCGTCGCTTATGTGGGCTTCAATCGGTGTGTCTCCCAACATTCCCAGTCTCGTCAGGTTTTCCATATGTATTTTTGTGTGTGCATGCTTCTTTACTTTATCTGACAAATGCTTCAAGTCTTTTACTCCTTTTTTTGTCCAAGGAATTTCACCACCAAACAGCAGGCAGGGGAAGCAGAACAGAGAATTTTTGAAGGACATCCTGTAAGCCAATCAACTTTTGTGTACCAGGTGTTTGAGAAAGAACGTGTGTAAATCTTCCCTCTGTCTTGGGAACTTTGTTGTAGGTTTAGGTCTGGCCGGTGAGGTCCTAATTGTTTTACAATTAGTTTCTCTTCACGTTTCAGTCCAATGAACAGCTTTGCAAGTAGTTGCTCTACTGTATTCATGGTGTTACAAATGTTAATGTTATCTGTCAATAATCAAAGTACAACGTATGAGGTTTTGTGCATGTAGACTCCACCCACCATGTAGACAACTTACATAGCCCTTAACTACTAGAATGCAAAATATAGCAGCAGTTTCCTTACCTTAAACGCTGGGGTTTTTGACTGTGAGAGGCATAAGAGCAGCAAAGGAGGTTGGTGCCTCTTCTTCTTTGCCTTATTGCCTGAAAAGCAAATATAACAAACTTTTGTCGTGTCATCCAAACACATAGACTGTTAATCGTAAAGAACCCCAGGCCTCGGATCATACGTAAAACAGATTCATCCTGTGACTTCAGAGTCAAGTTGTGCAGACGTTCTACTAGAAACGTCTGTTCTACCCATTGCCCAAAAATATGCTGTTGTGGGTGTAATTTATTCTTTATTCTAATGCCCATTTATTTTAAATAAAGCAATCTTTTTCTTTCTTTTTAAATGCAGCCCGTTTTCCTTAAAGAAAAATGGGATGCGTTCAAAAAAGAAAATGAGGATATAGGTACTCCCTTGCCAAATCCCAATTTGCCTTACATTATCATAATATTCAAACTTTCCTGAGCAGTTGCATGCACTTTTCTCAAATCAAATATCATATAAAATTCATTATTTCCTCGTCATGCAAATTCCAAAATCCCCCTTCTGTTTTTTTAACACAGTCATTATGTGGCAAGATATGAGGAGAAACGATCGCAAGCACTTGGAGTGGGTTCTCCTCATATCTTGCCACATCTAGGGTTATTGTTGCCGACACCCACGAAAGTCACTGGCTCTTCCACAGATCCGGCGCTCCCTTAGCAACCAAATCAATACCCCTAGGGGTGACAGCACTATGCTATACAAATGCTGATAGATTAAAAGTGATGGTTTTTAAATCTGAACTTAGAAACATTAATGGTGCGCTCCCCAACGATTATTGAACTAGGGGGCATCAGTAGTCATGTAAACCCTAAACGTGGCCTAAATTCTTATTATAGAAGCAGCAACATTATAGTCTAATAAATTAAACAAAGAGTGGAGTGTACCGTGCACATCCTGAACTCATGCATTTAAAAGTGCTCATTTATGATAAATGAGAAGGAGGCGCTGCAAAATACCAGGTTTGCCTAGGATCACACAATTTGGAGAAACAGATAATCTAGTATTCATTCCTGGTTCTCTGGTTTAACATTTTGAAATTCAACCACCAGATGCCACAGAGATGTATTGATCTCTCTCTTCTGTTTCAAAGGCCACTGCACTTTCTTCTATTCTTGGTGCACCATAAAAACCGACACAGACATAGCACACCAGACTCTGGGCCCCCAGACCAAACTACCATGCCGAGAATGCATTTATTTCATACTAAGCAGAGCCGTCCAAAAGAGACTACAAAACTTACAAATTACTAATTTAATTATACCCTGTCAAGTTTTGTAGTCTCTTTTCTCACTCCATCACCATGTTTGTTCATGACACCTGACCTCAGGCATTCAAACTTGGGGGGGCACACATAGAATAGCTGTGCTAGCTGTGCTCATTGCCGTTTGGAACTTTCTTTATACTCAATAGCTCTAGGTTCACCAGGGACTGCTATACTGCCCAATTAAAAGGAGGATTAATAAATGCCATATCACTAAGCAAGCATGGCCAAGATGTCAGAGAACTAATTACAGATCTACAGCTAGACTTTCTCTTTATTACCGAAACATGGTTGAAAGACTGGTGCAACCCCGATATCGCAGTTGCACTCCCGCCCAACTATACTATCCATAGGAAAGATAGGGCGGATAGCAGAGGAGGGGGCCTGGCCATCATCCTTCGGGATGCACTACATTGTAATAATTTTGATCTGGTCACACTTAAGGGAGCGGAAAGCATTGGCTTTTGCATTTCCCTCAATGCCTCCCTTTCTTTTTCTGGAGCTTTGATTTATCGCCCTCCGGGTCAGGGCTCTACCTTCATAGACTCACTAGGAGATACTCTAAGCCAGTTCCTGTTTAAATATGCCAATTTTACATTGCTTGGAGATTTTAATCTCCACTTAGAAGATAGAAGTCAGCCAGGAGTGGAGAACTTTTTACAAATAATGGAATTATTCGCACTGGACCAACTGGTCAAGGCCCCTACACATCAAGCAGGCCACACCTTAGATGGGGGCTGCTCCAACTTCACTCTGCTCTCAGTAGATACCCCCACCCCACAGATTTGGTCAGATCATTACTTTGTCTCTGACCCTGCTCGCAGGCAGGTCGCTCCCCACGCTGCTGCACGGCTCTGCCTGCATTGTTTTTGCCTAATCTTGTATTTTTCCCCTGTGCCTAACTTGCTTTCTTGCCCAGACTTGTTTTTATTCCTCTGTGCCTGTACTTGCTTTCTTGCCCAGACTTGTTTTTATTCCCCTGTGCCTGTACTTGCTTTCTTGCCCAGACTTGTTTTTATTCCCCTGTGCCTAACTTGCTTTCTTGCCCAGACTTGTTTTTATTCCCCTGTGCCTAACTTGCTTTCTTGCCCAGACTTGTTTTTATTCCTCTGTGCCTGTACTTGCTTTCTTGCCCAGACTTGTTTTTATTCCCCTGTGCCTAACTTGCTTTCTTGCCCAGACTTGTTTTTATTCCTCTGTGCCTGTACTTGCTTTCTTGCCCAGACTTGTTTTTATTCCCTGTGCCTAACTTGCTTTCTTGCCCAGACTTGTTTTTATTCCTCTGTGCCTGTACTTGCTTTCTTGCCCAGACTTGTTTTTATTCCTCTGTGCCTGTACTTGCTTTCTTGCCCAGACTTGTTTTTATTCCCCTGTGCCTAACTTGCTTTCTTGCCCAGACTTGTTTTTATTCCTCTGTGCCTGTACTTGCTTTCTTGCCCAGACTTGTTTTTATTCCTCTGTGCCTGTACTTGCTTTCTTGCCCAGACTTGTTTTTATTCCCCTGTGCCTAACTTGCTTTCTTGCCCAGACTTGTTTTTATTCCTCTGTGCCTGTACTTGCTTTCTTGCCCAGACTTGTTTTTATTCCTCTGTGCCTGTACTTGCTTTCTTGCCCAGACTTGTTTTTATTCCCCTGTGCCTAACTTGCTTTCTTGCCCAGACTTGTTTTTATTCCTCTGTGCCTGTACTTGCTTTCTTGCCCAGACTTGTTTTAATTCCTCTGTGCCTGTACTTGCTTTCTTGCCCAGACTTGTTTTTATTCCTCTGTGCCTGTACTTGCTTTCTTGCCCAGACTTGTTTTTATTCCTCTGTACCTGTACTTGCTTTCTTGCCCAGACTTGTTTTTCCTTCCTGTGCCCAGTTCTCCCGCGGCCCCCGCCCGTTTTTCCCGCCGCTGCGTCCCTGCCCCCTGCAATCCCATTCGCCGCCCCGCTCCCGCCTCTCAGCTGCTCCTCCCTCCCACATCCCCTCATATGGAGGCCGCGCAGCGGCCGCACAGCGGCCGCGTGCAGCGGGTGCGCCTAAGGCAAGCCCGTCTGCGCCCGTCTGCGCCTGGACCGCGCCCAGCGCCAGGACCCCTGGTCCCCGCGAACGCCACGACGCCCGACACCGCTACGATGCCAGAACCCTCCATGCACTCAACACCGGACGATCACACACCTGCTTCCTAGCCGCCCGAAGCGCACCCACGGAGCTTTCACCTGCTGGAACTGCAGCTTCACAAGCATCCGCCCCACCATGCTGCCGACCAGGAAAGAACCCAACCACCTCAGATGCATCCTTCTCAACACCCGCTCCGCCTGCAAACACGCCGTTGAACTCTGGGACCTACTCGACTCAACCTCCCCAGACGTCGCCTTCCTGACGGAGACCTGGCTGAACCCCGCCTCGGCACCCGACATAGCCATAGCCATCCCGGAAGGCTACAAGATCACCCGCAGGGACCGCACCAACGGAGCACGAGGAGGAATCGCCATCGTCCACAGGAACACTCTCAGAGTCTCGACCAACACCGACGACACCCTCAGCACCGCCGAACACCTGCACTTCCAGATCCACACCGACCCCAACACCACCCTCAGAAGAACCCTCATCTACAGACCCCCCGGACCCCGACTACAGTTCAGCGACTCCATCGCCGACTTCGTCAGCACACACGCCCTCGCCTCCACGGACTACATCCTCCTCGGGGACCTGAACTTCCACCTCGAGAACAACAACGACACCAACTCCACCACCCTGATCGACAACCTAGCCAACCTCGGACTCAGACAACTCGTCACAACACCCACCCACTCCGCCGGTCACACGCTTGACCCCATCTTCTCCGCAAGCCCCCACGTCTCCTTCAACCACACCACCGAACTCCACTGGACCGACCATCGCTGAATCCACTTCACCTTCAAGAAACCCACCACGCACCACCGCACCCAACAGATGCCTCGCCGCTGCTGGAGCAAAGTCACCGAAGACCAGCTAACCACCACCCTTGCCCAGAGCCCACCCGCCGACCCCGACACCGCCGCCCGCAACCTCAAACAGTGGATCAACGACTGCGCCAACACCCTCGCCCCGATCAAGAAACCCTCCAACAGTCACACCAACAAGAAAGCCAGCTGGTTCACTGAAGACCTCCGGGCCTCCAAGCAAACCTGCCGAAAGCTGGAGAAGATCTGGCTCCGTGAACGAACACCGGACAGCCACGCAGCCCACAAGAACGCCACCCGCAGACACCATCACCTCATCAGATCCGCCAAAAGGGCCTCCTTCAAAGACCGCCTAGACAACAACGCGCACAACAGCAAAGAGCTCTTCAACATCGTGAAGGAACTCTCCAACCCCAGCTCCAACACCAACGACGTCCCACCCTCGCAAGACCTGTGCGACTCGCTGGCCACCTTCTTCCACCGCAAGATCGCAGACATCCACGACAGCTTCAACGCCACGACCGCCCCGACAACCACTGAGACCTCCGCCCCCACGACCACCATCCGCACCAACCGCCTGCTCTCCTGGACCAACATCAACGACGACGACACCATCAAGATCATGAACACCATCCACTCCGGATCTCCGTCAGACCCATGCCCACACCACATCTTCAACAAAGCCAGCACAGCCATCGCACCCCATCTCCGGAAAGTCATCAACACCTCCTTCGAGACAGCAACCTTCCCAGAGAGCTGGAAGCACGCCGAGATCAACGCCTTACTCAAGAAACCCAAGGCGGACCCCAAGGACCTCAAGAACTTCCGGCCCATCTCTCTGCTCCCGTTCCCGGCAAAGGTCATCGAAAAGACCGTCAACGAACAACTGACCCGCTACCTCGAGGAGAACAACATCCTGGACCCTTCCCAGTCCGGGTTCCGCAGCAACCACAGCATCGAGACTGCCCTCATCGCCGCCACCGATGACATCAAGACCCTGCTGGACAACGGAGAAACGGCGGCCCTCATCCTCCTGGACCTGTCAGCCGCCTTCGACACGGTCTGCCACCACACACTACGAACACGCCTCCACAACGCCGGGATCAAAGAGAAGGCCCTGGACTGGACCACCTCCTTCCTCTCCGGCAGAACACAGAGCGTCCGCCTTCCCCCCTTCCGCTCCAAAGCCACCGAGATCATCTGCGGCGTACCCCAGGGCTCTTCCCTCAGCCCAACTCTGTTTAACATCTACATGGCACCGCTCGCCCACGTCGCCCGTCGGCACGACCTCAACATCATCTCCTACGCCGATGACACCCAGCTGATCCTCTCCCTCACCAAGGACCCCACACCGCCAAAACCAACCTTCACGAAGGAATGAAGGCCGTCGCTGAATGGATGAGGAACAGCCGACTGAAGCTGAACTCGGACAAGACGGAGGTCCTCATCCTCGGATCCACCCCTTCGGCCTGGGACGACTCCTGGTGGCCGACCGCACTGGGAACCGCCCCAACACCCACCGACCACGCACGCAACCTAGGGGTCATCCTCGACTCCACCCTCTCCATGACTAAACAGGTCAACGCCGTCTCCTCCGCCTGCTTCAACACCCTCCGCATGCTCCGCAGGATCTACAAGTGGATCCCCACTGAAACGAGAAGAACGGTCACCCAGGCCCTCGTCAGCAGCAGGTTGGACTACGGAAACGCCCTCTACGCAGGAGCCTCGGCCAAACTCCTGAGACGGCTCCAACGCATCCAGAACGCCTCTGCACGCCTGATCCTCGACATCCCTCGCCGCAGCCACATCACACCCCACCTAAGAGACCTGCACTGGCTCCCGGTCAACAAGAGGATAACCTTCAAGCTCCTCACCCACGCACACAAGGCACTCCACAACACCGGACCAACGTACATCAACAGATGACTCAGCTTCTACACCCCCACCCGCCAGCTCCGCTCCGCCGCCCTCGCCACAGTCCCCCGCTTCCGAAGAGCGACCTCCGGTGGCAGATCGTTCTCCCACCTCGCCGCCAAGACCTGGAACACCCTCCCCATCCACCTACGGCAGACCCAAGACCTGCTGACCTTCAGAAAACTCCTCAAGACCTGGCTTTTCGAACAGTAGCAGCATTCCCCACCCCAGCGCCTTGAGACCCTCACGGGTGAGTAGTGCGCTTTACAAATTATATGATTGATTGATTGATTCATTGTCCCCTTGACACTTAAAGCCCCCCCCCCCCCATGACTCCCCGTGTTACGCCCCCCTTAGACCTCCAGCCCAGGCGTAAATGGGCTCAACTAGCGGCCAATCCTAGGTTGACCACTACTGCCCAAGCTTGCCTTCCCGTACTAACAGGGGTTACCGGAACAGATTCAAAGATCTTTCACTCTTGGTTAACGACCATAAGCAATGAGCTTATTCCATTAGAGAAACCAGGCAAGAACATGAAACTAAAAACCCATAAAACTCCATGGTTTACGCCCGCTCTTAGACAAATACACCTTCAATGTAAGCAACACGAGCAGAAGTGGAGAAGGTCCTATGAGACTGAAGACAAACTAACCTTTAAAATCTGTAGGAAGCGTTACCACGCCCAGATTAAACTGGCCAAAAAGAACTTTTACTTCAATAAAATATTGGAGGCAAACCAAGATCAAAAAATCATTTTTTCAGTTGTAAATTCCTTCACTAACCCTAAAGTGTTACAAAAAAACATACCCCCTTCACAAAAACTATGTGATCAAATTTCAGTCTTTTTTGAAGAAAAATCCAGAAAATTCAAAAGGCTTTCATACCCCCTCCAATCCAGAACAGTGCTCAGAAGCAGGATTCCGTGTTGACTGCCCTCTCTATTCGTACCTTCCAACCAGTATCACTCAAACAAACCCGGGATGCGATTGCAGCTTGCAAATCAGGCTCCCCTTTGGACGCCTGCCCTCCTACCATTCTTCACAGTATGATAGATACGGTCAACCCTATCCTAAATCAGATAGTGAACTCCTCACTGAGTTCAGGCACAGTGCCAGACGATTGGAAACTGGCTCTGGTAAAACCACTCCAAAAGAAACAAAATGTTGGTCCCCTAGTCCTTTCAAATCTCCGTCCCATATCGTTGCTCCCAATATTGGGCAAAATTACGGAAAAATTTGTCCACAAAGAACTTACCGAATTTAGTGAGGCTGCCAATATACTTCACCCTCAACAATCTGGCTTTCGTCCAAAGCATTCGACAGAATCGGCACTTCTAGAATTAACAGATACCCTAAAAATCATAGCTGACAAAGGTAAAAAGGCGATTCTGATCGCTCTTGATTTGTCTGCAGCGTTTGATACCATCTCGCACAGCATACTCCTGGAAAGGCTGAGATCCTGCGGTATTTTAGACACCGCTCTCAAATGGATAAAGTCCTTTCTCACCAACCGCAGACAAGCCGTGACCTTAGGAGCTTTTCTATCAGTTGAGCGTTCCATCACTACAGGAGTACCCCAGGGTTCCTCACTGAGCCCGCTGTTATTCAACATATATATGACCCCACTTATTTCATTGATCGCATCTTTTGGGATTGAGGTCACATCCTACGCAGATGATACTCAGTTGATTCTCTCCTTGGACAACAATTCTACCAATGCGGAGCTCAATTTTAAACATTGTCTATCTGAGGTCCTTCATTGGATGAAAGATAATCACCTCAGATGCAATAATGATAAAACGGAGATTCTGCCAGTAGGGAAAGATGTCTCTTTTTGTCCTAGCCTGTGGTGGCCAGAGGGTACCGCACCCCCACCCGAAACGGTGAAGGTGGCCAAGAAACTAGGAGTGCGGTTTGACACCTCCCTTTCCTTCCATCCCCATTCCATGGCAGTTGCAGGGACCTGCTTCAGCCTTATTAAATCACTGAAAAAATTATTTGATTTTATCCCACTTTCAGCCAGGAAATCCGTAGCAGTTGCCTTGATTCTCTCACGCCTGGATTACTGTAATTGCCTCTTGGCAGGTGCAAAAAAATCAACCTTGAAAAGACTCCAAGTCGTCCAACATGCCGCGGCGCGCTTAGTACTGAAACTGCCACATAGGTCCTCTGCGTCGGCAGCACTGAAAGCCCTTCATTGGCTTCCAATTCATAAAAGAATACTTTTTAAAATTCTCCTAATAACCTTCAGAGCCTCACTGAAAATAGGACCTAAATACTTGTCAGAAAGATTTACTCCCTAAATTACATCTAGGACCCTTAGGTCCTCGTCGTCCAATCTCCTCAAACCACCTATTTTCAGATGTAAAACTAAGGGAGGAAAAACTGTGGCCGCTTTGGGTTCCAAGGCCTGGAACCAGTTACCAATCCATCTGAAATTAATAAAAGCCGAGACTCAATTCAGGAAGGCACTGAAAACCTGGATTTTCAATATCTCAGATGAACTCTGCCTATCACTCATCTAGTTTCCCTTGGACCCCCACCCCCCTCGCCTCCAACCAGCGCCAGGATACTCCTTCCGGAGTGACAGTCAGCGCTTTACAAATAATTTCATTACATTACATTTCAAAGGAGGACTGTGCTGATGAAAACATAGCTAGACGACGCACACACATATGTACAGTATGTTAAGCTTCCTTACTGCTATCGAGGGGAACCGAGCAGCACTTTTGAGAATTGGGAATGACTGTGTTGGCCCCTTTCTCTGGGACAATGGTCGCCGCAGGGCCATTCATTAACTTTCAAGGCCCACCCCGCATTCCATGCGATGCGAATCGGTGCGGGATTATGTAAAATAAAACGCGCCGCTGAGGGACAACAAACCAAACTTATATGTAATGTGGCGCCGCGGGGCCATTCATTAACTTTCAAGGCCCACCCCGCCTTCCATGCAATGCGAATCATCGGTGCGGGATAGGGATTATGTAAAAATAAAACGCGCCGCTGAGGAACAACAACTGACAAACTTATATGTAATGTGGCGCAGCGGGCCATTCATTAACTTTCAAGGCCCACCCCGCCTTCCATGCGATGCGAATCGGTGCGGGATAATGTAAAAACGCGCCGCTGAGGGATAACAAACCAAACTTATATGTAATGTGGTATGTGGCGCCGTGGGGCCATTCATTAACTTTCAAGGCCCACCCCGCCTTCCAAGCGATGCGAATCATCGGTGCGGGATTATGTAAAAACAAAACGCGTCGCTGAGGGACAACAACTGACAAACTTATATGTAATGTGGCGCCGCAGGGCCATTCATTAACTTTCAAGGCCCACCCCGCCTTCCATTCGATGCGAATCGGTGCGGGATTATGTAAAAACAAAACGCGCCGTTGAGGGACAACAACTGACAAACGTATCTGTAATGTGGCGCCACAGGGCCATTCATTAACTTTCAAGGCCCACCCCGCCCTCCATGCGATGCGATGCGTATTAAATTTATTTACAGTCGCGAGTCGGCCCAGGCCCCGACACTTGTTCCGGAAAGAAGAGGGATTAGGCAAACGCTAAGAGGGAGGAATATTGTATGGGCAGCTTAGGATCATAATATATTGGTTATGTAATTCACTGCTGTGCAGTGATTTCCTCTGGGGTATTCCGAATACCCCAGAGGAAATCACTGCACAGCCAGTGAATTATATAACCAATATATTCCGATGTTACTTTTTGTTAGGGGGTGACCAGCCGTCCCGGATTTGCACGGTCAATCCCGAAGGTTTTTGTCTGTGCGTGCCTCACTCATCATCAGCCATTGGCCAAATCTAAATCTACACCCGAGTGGGCTGCGCAAAGGCATGATCATGGCCTCACACCTCAGCAACCACCTGTCCCGAACCCTGAACCATAGTAACAACTTAAGTACAGTAGTTAAATTAACACAAAACTACCTGCTGCTAACTTGAGTTGACTCTTCTTCAAGTTCTGACAGTGACAGATATCAGATGATGATTGGACTGGAGGACTCACTACAGTCAGTACTGTCTGCTCAATGAGTCGATTCCGAGTCTCGAGTGACGAGTCGAGTACTAGAGTACACGTGCTCCACTGTGAGACTGAGGAGGAGGAAGGGTGACTGGCCGGCCCGATTTGCCCAGCAACGGCAGAATGACCCAATCACTGCATGGCTTAACAATAAGCCATTACAGTGATTGGGCATTGCTACGTTGGACGCTGGGCGGGCCCTCCCACCCCCGCGGTGCCAAGTCGATGCCTCTGCTACTGCAGACTAGACTGGCAACTGCCGCCGCGCACTACATGCTGCGGCACTGCAGCCAATCCTGGCGCTGCTCTCTTACAGAGAGAGGCTCTCTCTGTAAGAGAGCAGCGCCAGGATTGGGGTGAGCAGGCAAACTCGCCGCTCATTTTCCAACCACTGGGGTCTGTGGTTTGCGGCAAACCCCCAGTCACCTTGTGCTTGCTTTGCAAAGGGCACTGTCCGCATGTTGGGTTCCTGGCCGCGGAAAGGCAGCCGGCCAAACCCAACATGCGCAGTGTGCTCACTGTGCCGCGCACAGTGCGCAGTCGCGGCACTCATTGCAAGCAATTTTTGTGTAACTGTCAACTGACTGTAACAACTGTTATGATGATGCTTGTGCACGTGACGGTGACGTGACGCCGCCACGCGACGGAGCATGCCGCTTTAAATTATTAATACAATTTCAACATTGAAAGTTGAAATTGTATTAATAATTTGCAGCGGCGGCACGCTATTGAAATGCGCCAATAATTGTTAGTGGGGCAACGCCCACCGCCCAAACGGACAAACCGCCACTGGTAAAAGCCTTTTAGCGCAGCCATTAGCTGCTTCTATTTTTCTTTAATGAAGTCCGATTTAGCCTTCAGAATGAACTTTTTGTAGGTTTGCATGGCCAGTCTGTAGTCTGATTTAGTTTGGGCATCCTTTGCTAGCCTCCATTTCCTTTCAAGTCGTCTACAAATTCATTTTTGTGCCTTCAGTGACTCATTGAACCATGGTTCGGAGGGAGATTGCCTGACTGAACGCCGCACGGTCTGGGGAGCCAACTGCTGCCCCGCGAGGTCAATCCAGGAGTGATAGCTCCTCACTGCCTCATCCAGGTCCAAAGGGATGGGCTGACTAGAGCATTTAAGTATCTTACTAAGCTCTTCTCCCTCGACCTTGTACCAAGGTCGAGAGCCAAGTGCCTTCTTAGATACCTTAGAGGGCCTTTTAGGGGGCAAGGTGATTTCAAACATTATTGCCTTGTGGTCAGACCAAATAAGTGGCAGAGATCTGTTGCATAACAGATTCGGGTGGTCCGAGAAGACCCCATCCAGGCAGTGCCCGGCTGAGTGTGTGGCCTCCTTGACCAGCTGACTGAGTCCTGTACTGGCCATATGGTCTACAAGGGCTTCAGTGTCTATGTCGGTGGTGTTTTCTAAATGAAAGTTAAAGTCACCTAAAATTGTGAAGTTTGATTCTTTTGCCTTAAGCTCCAGGAGCTGACCTATAGAATTTAAAAAGTTGGCCTTGGCTGTTGGTGGACGATAGATAAGTATGCCGTTAAAGGTATTCTGGCTATCAAGTCAAATCTTAAAAGGAGCTACTTCGCTCTCTGTAAAATCTGGGATTATTTAAACTGTATATTGAAACCATTTCTGGCTATAAGTGCTATGCCTCCTCCCCTTTTCCCGACTCTATCTTTCCTGTGAATTTTAAAACCTTCAGGAAGAGCCTCTAGAAGGTCTGGTTCAGAGGAGAAGTCAGCCCAGGTTTCCGTAACGAAGGCTATGTCACTAGCATGCTCCTCCAAGAGGTTGTGAAATGCTAAAGCATTTTTAATAAGAGATCTGGTGTTGAGGAGAATACAACGAGTTACAATCTGTCTCTGATCAGGCCTTCTTTGCTTAAAGTGCCAGCGTCTAGCTAATAATAGGGGTAAGCTGTGAACCACTGTGGTGCAGTGGGGGCAAAGTTTTTTCCCTGAGATCAGGTGAGGATCCAAGGGAGCACCCGGACAGGGATTGCCTGTAGGTTTGAGATGCAGTAATGCTTCCCTCGATTACTGAAGTGAAAGATTTTTAGAGTTATCGGGGTAAAAATTGGCAGAATGGCTGGCGCTGTGCGCGGTCTGTGTGCGGACGGGCGCAGACGGGCTTGCCTCTGGCGCGCATCCGCTGCAGCATGCGAAATATATAGGGCAGTTGCCGTAAAAGTCTGGACCGCCAACTTTCGGGATCGGAGGTGCAGGCGGAAGTGAGGTCAAAGTATAGGTCCAGCCCTCCGCTCAATCGGCACAGAAGCCGCGGCGGACCAGGGCAGGGACCAAAGGCAGGAAGGAGGACAAACGGCCGGCGATTCAAGGTAAAATCAGAGCCTGCAGTTTAAAACAACAATACATTAAAATCGGGAATCTGTGCAAAATAGAAGTGAATATTTAAAGTTTAAAAATATACTGAGCAGGGAACAAAACCTACGGCGTGAGTACCTGCTAGTGCTGCGCGTCCGCTGCAGCATGCGAAATATATAGGGCAGTTGCCGTAAAAGACTGGACCGCCAACTTCCGGGATCGGAGGTGCAGGCGGAAGTGAGGTCAAAGACTAGGTCCCGCCCTCCGCTCAATCGGCACAGAAGCCGCGGCGGACCAGGGCAGGGACCAAAGGCAGGAAGGAGGACAAACGGCCGGCGATTCAAGGTAAAACAACAATACATTAAAACCAGGAATCTGTGCAAAATAGCAGTGAATAATTAAAGTTTACAAATATACTGAGCAGGGAACAAAACCTACGGCGTGACTACCTGCTAGGTATTTAATAGTGTTAATTTACTAGGAAAAAAATCAGAATATTTACTTCTACTGAAGGTAAATGCAAATAAAGTTGCATAATATTTTAGTCAGAAAACTTTTTATATGTACAGCTACAGTGTGACTTAGACTTCACTCTAATTATCACTCATAGTACTATTGCCTTTTGTTTTCTATTTTTATATACAGTTATAGCTACAATTAGCACAATGCCTTCAAAATATTAGCAGAAAAAAATGAAAATATACTCTGAATATAGGGGAAAAGTACCTACAACTACAAAAGGACAAAGCAGACGTTCCAAAAAGGAAAATGGTAAGGGTATTAATCCATACTTGCAAAGTAAGAAAGGACCTTTTGCTTATGATATGATTATGAATGCAAAAAGCTTTGTAAAAATGCTAATATGTGTACAGAATACACCTACAAAAACAAACAGGTGAATGCAGAAATCTGCGCCACGAACTGCCGGATTTAAAAAAGCCTTAATTCTTTGCAAAAAATGCTGTCCTTTTGCGACACAATTTGGATGTACAAAATGGACCTTATGGTTGCATTAAAAAGCTTACCCAGAGATCCCGACCTAATTAAAACCTAATTAAAACCCGAAGGAAAGCATATGATTCAGCCTTAAAATTAAGGAAGGCTGCTTTAAGGGATCAGGCATGGGAGGACCTTACACAGGCGAGTGCACAAGCTGATAGTGCAAAATTCTGGAGGGTAGTAAATAGCTCTTTTTTTAAAGATAATAACAATACAAGAATAGGGTGTGTAATTCCAGCCGACCGGTGGGTTAGTCACTTCGAACAGATTTATGCAGAGGTTGTCACTGAACAAACTGGTCCTCCATGGGAACCGAGTGCCTTACCACTCGCTTTAAGGTTTGAGGTAAAAGAAGTTCAAAAAGCGATTGAGGGTATGTCTGCACGAAAAGCCCCTGGGCCCGATGGAATACCTGTGGACCTCTACAAGTCAGACTCGGGTACATGGGCGAAAATTAATGCTGCTATAAGGATAGGCCAGCCCCACTCATGGTCAACTGCGGTAATTTTGCCAATCTACAAAAAAGGTGCTAGGGACGATCCGGGCTGTTATCGTCCAATTTCTTTGTTGGACTCTGCAGCGAAAATAATGGGCAAAGTAATCTTAGATCGCCTAAGCACCTGGTTGGAAGAAAAGGATGTATTGTCAGAATTACAATTTGGTTTTCGTAAGGGCAGAGGTACAGTGGAACAATGTATGAACTTACTCATGATTACTAGCAAATATACCCTAGCCAAAAAGGACGTATGTTTTTGGCTTTTATGGATTTGACGTCCGCTTTTGACAGGGTAAACAGGACTAAGTTATGGCAACTGCTGCTGGAAATAGGGATGGATATGAATTTAGTATGTTTCCTGCACTGGTCCCATCTTAATTTGGCCGCCTCTGTAAGGTATAACGAGAACGGCTCCCTAACCAATGCTTGGAAGGTAAAAAGAGGAGTGAGGCAGGAGTGATTTCTTGCACCGGTTTTATTCACACTATATATAAATAAGTTGGGAGCAGTGCTATCTAACTCATGTTTAGACATCCCTAGAGTAGGTTCCAAATCGATTCCAGCACTTTTATATGCAGATGATGCACTTTTACCAGGACCCCGATCGCTTTGAAATCTTTAGTTAATTCTTTTATTGATTTTATGGTAGCTCTTGACCTTGCAGTCAATTTTACTAAATCTCACATAATGTCACTTGGTAACTTAAAACGACAGAAAAAATCCCTTCCATGTAAAGGAGGAGTGCTAACCAATGTTCCAACATACCCATATTTGGGTGTGTTATTCGATGAAAACGGCACTTGGGTAGCACAGCGTGTGCTAAAGAAAAATACTTTGGCAAGAGCAGCTGGAGCTTCACTGGATTTTGCTAGAAGATTAGGGAGCAAACCCATACAACCACTTCTGAAAATTTACAATGAGAAATGTGTCGCTATGACAGTGTACGGTAGTGTGTTATGGGGTTACAAGGATTGTAATGAACTCCAAGGAGTCGAAAATAAATATCTATGTAAACTCTTAGCTGCTCCTTCTAGCACTCCAGCTTTTATGGTACATGAGGAATTAAGGCAGGGCTACATAACAGATAAAATTGCTGTAGCACCCCTGATATGGTGGCTAAAAATTTGGTCTAGAGATAAGCCAAACCTAAACCAAACTATTCTGGAGGACTGCATGATGTTAGACAGAGTTGCAGATATTCCCTGGTTAAAATATGTCTTCCAGCAGCTTTCTGCTCTCGGGCAACCGGAGCTATTTAATCGACCAAGAAAGCTGCATCATGAAGCTGTAAAAACTATAAAAACACAATTTTTAACGAGGAGACAATTGGATAGGGAACCAAATGAACTGAAGAAACCTACATGCAGATATTTTATGATTATAAGTCCTGGAATTTTAACTCAACCTTTTTGGTCTTTTGTTAATAATCTGCATCATCGATTTCTTTAATCAAGATTTAGATTTAATTGTATCCACTGGCTCCTAACTGTACCTAAGGGTTTTTCAAAGCCAGGTACCCTGCAACCATGTGCATGTGATAATTTTTCTGATCAAGACCTGTTGCACTTTATGTTTTTTTGTGATTTTTATACTGAGTTGCGAGCTAAATACATCCTACCACTTTTAAGAGATTGCAATTTTGCACAAGTAAGACCAGCATTGATCTATCTACAAATGCTTTCTTCCCCGCTCGTATGTTACGGACTTGCACGCTTTTTATCAGGGGCAATCCGTAAAAGAAACAATCTGGTGTGCTAATTATAATGTTTTGGGCTATTCGAATATGCTTCTTTTAATGTGAATGTATTTTAATTGAGTTTTTTTAAATTTCATCTGTGGTGTAGTGTTAACCCAAAATATAAATGTGTCCCTTTTTTTGTAAAATACTTTTATGGCCAGAACGTGGCCGAATAAAGTTTTAATTGATTGATTGATTGGACCTGTAAATAAAGCAATGAGACATATATTACAGTTTGTAAAATAGAAAATAATTTTTTTAATAATTCTGTTTATTGATAACTTAACAGGATACATTACAGTTCATACAGTTCCATAGCCTATATCAGGAAAAATTGCTTACAGTTATAAGTGTAAACACCACATTGCCGTCACATTACATATGTTTTACAGCATTCAGCGACACTCCCATGGAACCACTCCTCGTCTATACATCCCCCCAAGCCGCCTCTCCACAGGGTTCCCACATGGGCTCCCCTGATAAATGTTCCATTTGCCCCAGACCTGTTTTCATTTTGTGGGACAACCCCTGCTCTCATCCATTGTTTTCTCCGCTATCATACACCAATCAAGGTCCTTCATCCAATCCTATAGTGTTGGTGTGTCGGGTGCTCCCCACAGTTTTGCAATATTGCGCTTAGCAATTACCAGTCCCATTGTCACCCAGGTTCTTTCTTTGGTACTGACGTCGGTAGCCTCCGACACATTTAGGAGGCACCATTTCGGGGAAGGAGCCACCTCTACTCCCAAAACTCCATTCACGCTATGGACAATGGCCACCCAGTAGTGCTGTAAAGATGGGCATTCCCACATTGTATGATAATACGTGCCTTCTTGGCCACACCGTCGTCTACAATTGGGGTCTATCCCTCTACCCATTTTAGCCAAGGTTTGACAGGAGAAGTGCGTTCTATGTAATATTTGTAATTGTAAAATTTGACAATTTTAAGGAACCAAAAGACATTACAAGAGAAAACACCGAGATTTTAGGTAATAAATGTAAATAGTTATTTTGAATTCCTTTTGTACTTTAAGTACAACTAACAAATTGGACAAGCTCAGTATTAAAATGAGCTTTTTCGCAATCCATTTAATTTGTGTTTTTCCCCAGTGTTTGATGATGAACAAAATATAATTCTTATCAGCACCCTGCTGGGTGATGACAGCATACATTAGTGACTTATTTGGTAATACCATCTAAACAACACTAAATAAAAATATTTGCATTGATTGTGTATGTATGTGAACAAATATAGATGCAATTTATTGTAATTTAGTGTTTTCAATTGAGTAAGAAAATAAAATGTAAAAATGTAAAAATTAGAGAGTAAAAATACTATTCCTTTACTAAACGTACCTCCAAAATGTAACTTGCCCTTCACTTACCTTCTCCTTTACTCTTCTTTTGTATATAGTAGTATCTGCTGTTATATTCCATATAGGTACCCTATATAGGCGCAGGTAACACTGCAACCTTTCACCTATATCCTTCCCTACATTACATACATAACGGTTCTTAGGCACTGACCTTTTACCTAGATATGACACTGCATTCAGAACACAGGGTTTTTCCCTGGTTCGATTCTCATACATTATGCATGAGGCTTCTTGGAAGCATAGCAGGACTAACAGTAGGATTACCATCTCCTGTATAATATCTCTGTATAAAGTTCAGGCCCACTGTCATCCTTCAAGCCGACACAGTAACACAGCAAGGTAGGACCCCTGGGGAGACCTATGGGTATATATACAGCACATCTTGCTTAGGAAGAGAGAGGAGACCGTGACTTCCCTGCTGACACACTGACCAGAGACGCTGAGGTTCCTGCATGCAGACGCTCCAGCTAGCAGTGGTCTAACATCCCTCGCGGGGTGTCCACCTCGATACCAGGACAGGGTCCCACATTCTCTAAACTCTAAGGTAATGGGGTGGACTAGATCCTAGAGGGATTCTTGGCATAACACCTACACAGATGCTAGGTACATTTAGGTACATCTAGTTAGGGAGGCATCGTAGGAGGACGCACTTTTTATCATGTGTTTTATGTACTTGTATATATTCATGATTTATGCAAGATGGTAGAACTATACCATCCCTTTACTTTCGTAGTATTGCTCATCATATATCTCTGCTACTGTCTAATGGTTGTTGCAGCTCATATATTCTACACTAGAATAACAACTGTTCAATAAATACTTATTGAAACGCCCAGCCTGTTTATTCTGTGTATCTCTCTGAGACAAACTAAGTGAGCACGAGTGACTGAGCGAAAGGTAGTATATTGTTTCCACGATTCTGAGGGATCAGGGTTCTCATGTTCTGAGGTTGCCAAGAACTATTCTCTCCCAGATAAGAGGAGACTCAAGTGGCACTGTGAGCTAGCTGATACAGACAGGCTAACGACTAACGTATCCGGTGGGGGTGCACGGAATCAGTCCGCCACCAAACCGACAGTTTATGTTATCCGAACGCGTAGATCCTGTATAGGATATATAGGAACTACACGACATGGCGCCCCCAACGTTGGTTGGGTACTTATTTAACAGTAGAATCTGAGTAGTTCAGTCGTGCTATTCTCAGAGACCCCTACTCACAAAACACCAGAGACGTCTGGAGTGGGTGGGCACAAACTCCGCCACAGCTGAGTAGGCTAAAAAATCCTATTTATTGGCTCTTGGTTAATCAAGCTTGAAGGACACAGTGTTCCTAAAATTGTGCATAAACACCGAATCTTGGTTTCCTTGAAAACTATTTTAGTGTTCTAAAAACAATGACTAACCAAGAATTAGACCCACTGCAACAAGAACTGCCCCTCACAGACGAGGAAAATACAGACGCAATACAAATTGCACCAAGTTTTAGAAATACAGTCACCCTGAGACTGCTAGAGAATGGTTTGTCATCTAGGGGTGGCATAGTAGTTTTCATGATTGAGGCACACAAATCAAACAGAACAGAGGTATTTTATGCTTGGGTTACATTCCCAGCAGCAAATGCAAGAACAAAAACATTTCACTCATACACAGAAGGAGATGCACCAGCGGAATATTATCCGTTCGAGGATATAGAGGTTCCGCTCACATACCAGGAACATTTATACTAGTTTAAAGGTGCCCTACCCCATATAAGAAGAAGAGTAAGACTTGGCCCTCTCGGAAGAGAAGGGGCAACATGGCCGATATTAGCAGCCTACACACCACATCCTGACATTGACACAATGCCACCAGGAGACTTACTCATTCAACATAAAGATTTAATCAAAATCTATAGAAACTTGACGCAAATCGTCATGAGGACACTTACAGTCCAACCAGCAATAGTTGCAACAAATGGAACTCAAATTCAGGGTACAGCAACTAAAATTACATACACCACAAACATTACACGTGGTAATGGGTAAAATGCCCACAAAACGTGAACAAATACCATTCCGGGTAGCTCAGAAAATAACGCAGCGAGAGGCAGTATTCCCGAATACTACCCTGTATGAAAAACACAGAATGCTAACAATCTGCTTGCCCATGGGAACAACACCACAATTAGAGGATGGTACCACTTGGGGTACAGTCTTTGCTGCCATTTATACCAGACCTCATGATATCCCGTCATTAGCAGTAGTGCCTGATGTATTGAGACAAATACAAAATGAGTACGGAGCAGAGCCTGCCCTAAACTTAGGGATGAAGTTACTAGGTAACTATGCCCAGGTATCAGCCATAATACTAGCTAACATTAAGGGGAAGCAGCTTCAGTGGCTATCCGCCAACGCCTAAGGGAGTTCAGTCCTTTAGAACAGGAACACGAACTACCAAAAATAATTGAAACTGCATATGCAGAATTAGGCAGAGACAGTTTGGGTGGGAAAGCTTTAAAACCACAACTGATGGGCAGTCCTGAAAAGGACACTTCCAAGCAGACACCTGCTTCAACTAAGAAGAAGTGGGACAATAAAAAAAAAAAAAAAATTTAAAGGAAATAGATCTCAATCCTGAGGTAGATCTCCTCCACAGGAACCCTCTGAAAAGAGGTATAACCTCAGGAATAGGGATAATATTAGGAAACCTGACAGGTATCAGGATACTGATACAGGTTCCTCTCGTTCCTTTCAGGGTTCATCGAAAAACTCTGAGAGGGAAGGACGGTCAGACAGACAAGAAGAGCGTACAAAGTCCAGAGACAATTAGCACGCTCAGGAGTACACTTCTAAAAAAGAAGAAAAGCCAAAGCAAAAGCCACAGTTCAAAAAGAAGTAGGTTGCAGGTCTAAAGATCAGACACGCCCAGAATTCTGAGGACTCGACTAATGAACGGGGAATGGGCTCTGACGATGCTAGACAGTGCGGCAGAAATAACAATAGCTCACCAGAACCTGATGGAATTTCTGGTGACAGCGGACTTGAATGATTATATCACGGTAGAAACACCAGATACTAGGGTAAGTGTCCCACATAAAGTATATGAAATAACGCTCCAAATGGAGGGGGACAAATGTAGAACAGTGAGAGGTCTCTTTTGGGAGAACCTGACGTTTGGCTATGATATTTTTTTAGCTGAACAAGATTGGCCGCCAGCGTTCGTCATGGATTGCCCTAAAGGAGAAACGGTAATTCTTCCGGCCTTCTCAGACCATATTCCCAGGCACTTGCAACACACATGCGCAGGAGTGGGCGGTAGCCCAGGCTCCGGCATTATACAAAAACCATTTTGGATGGAATGAAGATTCAACCCACCACATAATTTCTTTAAAAATTACTCCAACTGCACAGAGGCAATATCCAATAAAGCAAGAAGCTAAAAAACAGGTCAGGGAGATCTTAGATCAACTTGAATACCAAGGGGTGATTGAAACTTGCACCTCACCAATGAACAATCCTTTGTTTCCTGTCATGAAACCTGACAATTCATATCGTCTAGTTTTAGATTATAGACATTTAAACACTTGCACTAAGACATTTGCAGTTCAAAATGCACACAGTGCCGCATTATTGAATAACATTGTGCGGAAAAATATAAAACAACACTTGATATCTCAAATGGATTTTTCTGCCAAAATATAGCACCTGAAAGCAGGTATCTGACAGCCTTCTCAGCGCTAGGGGCTCAGGGTCAATTTTGTCGACTCCCCCAGGGGTATAAGAACAGCCCGGGGTTGTTTTCGGCTAGGGTAACTGAGTTACTTCAAAATTTGGACGAAGAGGCATTGTCCTATGTGGATGATATTTATCTAACGGACGATGACCTAGAGGAACACTTGAACAGAGTGAATACCATAATTTTGGGATTTGCATCTGAGGGCTACAAATTCAACTTTAAAAATCAAAAATTGCCCACCTCAGTGTCCTGTTTTTAGGATATGAGCTTTCAAGTGAAGGAAAAAGCCTGGCAGCCAATTTTTTTGAAAAATGCGCGCTGCTCCAACCTCCAAAATCATTAAAAAATTTACAATCAACCCTGGGATTCCTAAATTGTGGTCGAACTTACATTTTAGATTACGCAGAAAGAGTAAAACCTTTCTACGATTTAATAAAACCTGATTTTTCAGTAAAACAATGGACACAGGAACATACAGATACACTTCGTTCCTTACAAGCTGACATGATAGCTTCCAAACACAGACATGCGTAAACGGACGCAACCTGGTGATCCGTATAGTTGCGGGTCAATCTGGGTACACCTATCTAACATATAATGAAGGTGAGACCGTACCAATTGCATACAAATCACATTTGTAAACAAATGCTGAGATGTGCTTCGCATCTACAGAAAAAATTCTAACAGCAGTACAGACTGCTGTAGTGAGAGAAAGCGATACAAAAGGGGATGATGGACGGAACGTTTGAGCCAATCAAACACTCACCCCCAGTCAACTGATCTGGGTTTAATCCATCATCATTCTTTAGCTCACTCCACCACCCCAGTTCAGACATGGCCATATGCAAATCAGTCTGACCCTGTGCCTCATGGGAACAGTCCAGCCCGAACTGCCAAGCCATGTCTTCCCTGGACCGGAAGCAAGCATCCTAGGACCGGTTTCTGGCATTCCAGCCGTCATCAGCCAGGCTTGCTTGAATCCAGTGGCAAAGTGAGCAAGGGACCCACGTCTGGGCATACTCCCGCCAACTTAGGGCGAACAAAGCGATTTTTCCAATAAAAACTTTATGGACTTAATCGAAATGTGAAACTGAGTTTTCTTTGCCAGGAGGCAGTCACAGGAGCAATGTTAGTTTTTGCAGGCCCCTCTGTCAGAATACTGGGAATATATTGGGACCTCATTTTCACTGCAACACTGAGAACCTTCACATTTCACCACAGTCCCAGCTCTGATTGGGTCTAACAGTTGCTCCCCTGGTGGCCAAAGGCAGAGCCTTTCCCTTCTCAAGTAAGATGGCCACCACGTCTTTCACTCTCTCAACAAAGATGATTCCATTTCACCTCTCTGGAGAATGGGTGTAGTCAAAAAATCTTTAATTCATGGGACCATGCTACAAATTCTCCCTTCTTACTCAATGTGTTGTCAATACCAAAATCCAAGATCTGGCAGTTGTAAAGTCTCGAAGTTTGCTCAAAGGGAGAGGATAGTCAGCATACATTTCTCACCAGTGTTTCAAGGGTCATCTTACAGCGCCAACGTGTTTTACACAAGTCCTCACAGCGCACACAACATAGGACCACCACAGCCTGCATCGTCTACTGAAGACGACCCACTGTGCAGATTAATTAAAGAATGACTACGTTCTGCGAACTGAATCATCTGAAGCAATAACTACATCTTTCTAAGTAGCAGTAAAAGACATCATTCCAGATCTTCCTTTCGGACACGAGTTCCTCAACCTAAACCATTCTTCAAATAATATATTTTACAGCCTAGTAATAAAGGGGAGCACTGTGCGTCAATCATCAGTCGAATTACTGCTAAAAAGAATCCAGCTGTACCGATGCCGTGAGACGAGAAATTATCACCTCGTCAATTTATGCCAGATCACCAATGAAGGACAAGACGTCACCAGACAATCCTCGTGAGGCCCACAGGGGGGGCCAGGAACAGTTCACAGAAGGACCCCACACTTGACACCACAGGAAATATCTTCATCCAGAAGCAGCTTCACTAAACAACGGCGGAACCTGCAAATGAGCACACAATGTCCTCCCGGCCCTGGGCCGGGGCAGGGCTGAGAGCTCCAGAGGAGGCTGTCCTGTCTACTGGAGAATGACTCCATGCACCTCAGTACGTCACTAGTGTAGCCACTAAAAAACACAGGCTGCATCCCTCTGCGGAAGCGCCTACTGTGTGATCTACCACTGTAGGTAAGGTCCTGTCTTCATAGTAGCCCCAGAAACAGCTGATCTCCGCTGAATGAGCAGAGAAGAGGGACTGGCTGAGTGCTCCGGACTGGCCTCTCGAGTAAGGTGAACTGTCGACCTCACTGTAATGTTCTTGGAAGGAGCAGGGAGTTGTGTGTGTTGCTTTGACTCCTCTTGGACTGAAAAGCATGGACGTCACTTACAGCTCGCCAGGGGTAGCTGCTGCGACACCTGGCTAGCCCCTTGCGACCCCTGGCACTGTCTTTGCGACCCCTGGCCCCAAAGGTGGCAAACACAGTGCCAGGAACAGAGGGGCAACTAATCCTTATAGACATTGGTTGGTTGGCGCTCCACTTTCTTTGTTTTGTGTCAATTTTTTATTGCACTAATAGTGAATAATAGTATATTATTCACTATTAGTGTATTAAAAATGAAGTAGAATTAGCTTGAATATGACCCTCCATGGCAATGGAGGTAAATAAAAAATTCTTTTAAATGTATGTTGTGTGTGTGCTTGTGGGTGAAAGTGTTTATGTGAGACAGTGTGTGTTTGTGTGAATGTGTGCATATGTGTAGGTGTGAGTGAAAGTAAAGGTCAAATGGTGTGTGACGTTGCTTGTGATGTCGTTTCCGATACGCCTGTCATTTTGGTGAAATTATGTCCATGCTGAAAAGCTGCCTTTCTCTAGATGGGCTGCGCCTGCTGTCAGTCATCCCTGAGGAGAAAGGAAGATCTTGCCGCAGAAGTATTTCAGTGCCCTCTCTGTGGTTCCGTCATTGAACTGGCCCTCGTGCCTCGAACACACAGAGAAGAAACAGTGGCGTAATGCAAAATGATAGCGCCCCTGCAGAATGTGATAACAGGCCCTAGTCTCAGATATCTCCCAAATATTCATAAGCTCTGGGCTGAATAGGGTTCCCCTGAAGAGTAGGGGGAGGGCGCACTGCAAGGGTAACAGGAGCTGCAGGGCCCTGTGTTACGCCCCAGAGAGGAAATATTCTTAACTCAGACAGTTGAGCAATATTTGCCCTGCCAGACTGTTGTCTAAATCAAATGCTCCCCATTGTTATTAAAAAAGGGCTATCTTTATCTTAAAAGTGGACCCTGAACCTCGCCGTGTTCATTCTTTTTCTATAGTGCCTCAGTGTGTAAAGGCCTGCAAGACGAGACCAGGCCTGTTTGCCGCACTTGCAGAGCTCACTATGCTTGTGAAGTCCCACCAGGAAACAGGGTATCCAATGTCGGACCGGGCATATACCTAGGCACCTGCACTCTCCTCTGTGCTAGGACTCCAGAGGCCACTGATCCTCCATTTTATTGCGAGCCGTCAGTACTGGCTGAAGCAGCAGCTTTCAGCAGAGGCCTAATGCTGTGGCATACTGTACAAGTAAGGTTCTCTTCTCCCCGCTTGCTTCAGCCTCACCTCCTGTAGTCTTCGCCACTCATCAGTTGCTGAGACCCAGACCTTCAACCATTCCTCATTCCATTTTTAGGCTTGCCTGGCTTACATTCTGCAACAATCCGCCTCCCTGACTCCCTCCTCCCTCAATGGACCCCCCCACTCCTGGTGGCCCCGAACTGAATATCATAACTTGAGGTCACCTTTTTTTATCTAAGTGACACTACACTTCTCTGTAAGTGCCCGAACCAAGAACACCAATGTGCGTGAACTCTTTGGAAAGGAGTGTCTGCATGGAGAAGGAACTCGGGAACCCTAATGGGCTTGTATATAGTTTAGAACAGCACTTTCCCTCTCCACAGGTGAATGGCCGTAAATCCGCTTTGTGTGCTCTGTACAGGCCTTTTCCACTTGGTGTGTCTTTTCAATCTCTTAGTTTGTTCCCAGGGGGTGTACTGTGACAAGTTTATCTTCCATTTCAGCTGCATGTTAATTTGTCCCAGCCCTTCCATTTGTCTTTAGGACCATGATCTTTGGTGGTGCCGGGATACATATTACGTTTTTTACTTTTATTCCTGAATTCCCGGCCATGGGTCCCGACCCCACCATGATGCCCTCCCTGATCCAAATTATGATCTCATCCCACCTCAGCCCACCCACCCACCCAGTGAATCTCATTGTCATGAAACTGCAGTGAGGCTGCTCCCATCGTCATGCTGCTACAGTGACTGCATTTCTAGTGTAATATCACTGCATTGAAAGTGGCGTCCATTAAGCTGCCATTGCATTAAGGCCATACCATTCCACCTGTTTAAGTCTTCATGGTGGGTGAGATAGAGTGTTTCTGGAGGGATATCTTTGAAGTCAATGGATATCACCTTTTTGCATGGCTCTGGTGGGTTCATTCATGGCGATGGGTAAAATTTTTCTTGTTTGGAGGGTGACGATGAGTCAAAGGAGGGTGACACCACTCAAAAGACAGTGAGTTGAGAGGTATTTGAGGTCACTAAAGTTATTGCTGCCCCAAAATGATCATGCCACTAGTGAGAGCCGCTCCCACTTTAATATCACTGCGTTACGGGTGGTCCCCTTTGTGAGAAAACTGCAGTAAGGCCTGCTACTTTCCAGTGTAAATCAAAATTTGCGCTGGACACGAAATCCGATTTGAAGATTTTGTGGCAGTTTGCATCACTCATTGTGACACTGCACTGGCGCAAACCTTTTAAAAACGTGGGACTGTGAATTTTATCAATGTATACCCAACTTGTCAGTGACAACACTTCCCTTTAAGTCTGTACGCCTGTGATGAGTTAAACATTTAAATTGAGAATATGTATATTCTGACAGGTTTCAACATATAAATAATGTATATTTTCTCTAGAGCTCGCTAAATTGCAAATAACTGGTCCTACACAAATACCTGAGCTCTGAAGGACGAGAGACTGCGTCACTGGGAGTTCAAGCCTGTCTCTTAAGCCGGGGACACCTCAAGCCTCAGCGCGCCCGGGTTGAGTCACAGGAACAGCCTTTCCGTTCTTCTCCCGCAGTTATGCTCCATTTTTGGACAAAAGAGGGACTCCTCGCCACCACGGACCACACTCCTGCCTCGGCTCGGACAGAGACCTGAGGCTTCAGTGGCAGTCACGCTCACGCGCACTTTTAATTGCGCTGCGCATGACAATGGTATGCTCACCAGCAGCCCCACCCTATCCCCCAACCTGAAGACGCGCACTCGCGGCTCGCGCAGACGAGGAGACATCATCTGCGCACCGCGGCCCGCGCACCATAATTAATAAAGAGCCTGCCTCAGAGGCCCGCCCGGGGCCCGGCGGACCATTTAATTAATTAAGAGGCCGGGCGTGCACACCATTTTATTAGTGAGGGGGCCCCTGGAGCACGGCACCCCGCAACGCGGCCCGGGGGCTGCGGGGGCCTCCTGGGTTACGCCCTTGGCCGTGCGCGCACCATTTAATTAATAAGGAGGCCATGCGCGCACCATGGCCATGTGCACCATTTAATTCCTCCGCTGAGTGAGGGGGCCCCTGGAGCACGGGGCCCCCCGCAACGCGGGGGCTGCGGGGGCTTGTGTTACGCCCCTGCGAGAACCGTAATTTTTCTTGGGGCAAAAACAAGAAAAGATAACAACAAAGGACAGTAACAGCAGCACCCTACGCAACCCGTTCCCCACTGGGGCGATTCCCAGACAGCACGGTAGAGGAGATCACGTTGCAGTCCCTACTACACTACTGGGAAAGCATTGTGGGGGACAAGAAGTAAGTGAGGTGAGAGACGGGCGGATCCCTAGGGCTCCAGTCGGGTTGCATCTGGAGCACAATCATTGAGCCCCATAATGAAGGACATACACCATGAGTGAAACCCGCTGAAGTGATAGAGAGACACAGCAAATAGCGGGATCATGGGCCGAGGAGAGGTGAGGAACACATCTTCTCAGCTGTGCATCGCCAAATTGACTGGTCAAACATGGGCAAAATCAAAATGGCGAAGAACAAACCGCTGGATGTGCCATTAGAGGAGGGGGAAAAGAGCCTGTCTCAGGACTCTGAGGAAGATCCAGTCGCAGCACATACCGCAGTCATACTTACGGCCATCAAGGACACTAAGCTGACATTGGAGGCGCAAATAGCGGCAGTTGTGAATAAAGTAGGCATACCCCGGGCAGACCAAAAGAAATTATCGGAGAGGGTCCGAGTAACAGGGATAAAACTGGACACAATGCACCTGGTAGTGCAGGACCTCATGAGACGCTGTGTGACCCTAGAAAAAGGGATAGCTGCTCGCCCAGATCTCTTTGAAGACACAGAAGGGAGGTTTAGAAGACATAATGTAAGACTCATAGATGTCCCTGAAAAGGCGGAGGGGTAGAACATTGAGCTCTTCATTGAAGAATGGCTAAAAAAGACAATGCTACAGGGAAATCCCTCACGCTTTTACTCGGTGGCGAGAGTGCATAGGATATCGGCGCGAGCCCCGGCCCCGGGACAACCTCCTCGACCAATAATTGCACGGCTAATGAACTACAGAGACCGGGACAACATCCTCCAGATCTCACGTTGGCATGGCCCATGACTGTTGGAGGGCCAAGTGGTTAACATCTACCCAGGTTACACGTCCTTGGTCCAAAGACAACGGGGAGCATTCATCGCTATTAAGAAAGTACTGCAACAGCTGGGCTTCAAATACGCTCTTATCTTTCTGGTGAAATTGCAAGTGGTGTACCAAGAAAAGGCGCATTTCTTGCTATCCATGCAGCATATGTCTCATTACATCGCGATGCACTACATCACGTGTCTTTAGAACGCGGTCGTTACAACGACCGCGTTGTTAGTACGCGATGCATTTACATCGCAAGTCATTACAACGACTTACACTAGGGGGCGCACTGGACTTAGGAATAGTATTAATTACTATTCCTACTCCAGTTTGCGCAACAGTAGGGAAGGTGTTGGAATTCATTTCCAATACCTCAGCGCCCTCTAGTGCAAGTCGTTGTAATGACTTGCGATGTAAATGCATCGCGTACTAACAACGTGGTCGTTGTAACGACCGCGTTGTAATGGTAGCGCGATGTAATGACAGCGTTGTAAACGCTGTTTCCCTCCATGCAAGATGCATGGCAATGGCTGTAATCGAGGGGGCTGTGGTCCGGCTGGGACTCATCATCGAAGAACGACGCGGAGTGGCAGCAGCGGAAGTCCAGGAAAAGGAGAGATGAAAACAATAGATCTTCCCAGACAAAGGCGCAGATGAAGGCGGAACAAGCACAGGCGATGAAAGCCTTTAAGAACTGTAGTGATATCCTGGCTAACAGCAAATGGAGGGCCATTGCTATGGGGGAAGGGGAGGGAGGGATGGATTCCACGGGCTCTGGCTCAGAAATTGAGGGAGAACAATTGCCGGTTATTACCCCAATGCCGTTGGACCATATTGTCTGAAACAATGCCCGCTCGTACATGTGAACTGTAAGTACAAAGAGGGCGACATGGGCCCCAGGGCTGAGCGACCCTAATGAAGGGCATTCGTTGGGGCACAGTGCCTGTAGAGGTACCCCATCCCCCCCGCATGAGCAGTGCATAGAATTCTTTGTTTATCATGTTTTGTAGGTTACAGGATCACACATACAGTGAATTGGGGGAGTGGTCAAGTTCTAGATCACAGCACAGTAAGGTAGGGAGGGGGGAGTTTTTGGGGTCATTACAGTTTACGTATATGTATGGGTGCCGCACCAACATACACAGAAGCAGTGCTACCCCCTCAGGACACACATAGATCTCACGGACAGTCATGAATGCTATGGCTTGGTCACATAACTTAATCCAAGTCTCGTGGAATGTTAATGGGCTAGGCAATAGGTTGAAGAGAAGCTTGGTGACCAGAGCCTTTACCAGATATAAGGCTGACGTGATACTCCTTCACGAGACTCACTTGATGGATGCGCAACATAACAGCCTTGGAAGGGGTAGATATAGGGTAGCGTCAAATGCGCAACATACATCAAGCTCGAGGGGGTTGGTCATTTTAATTAAAAAGTCTCTGACCTTCCATTTCCTCTATACCTGGTCAGATGTGGCGGGATGCTACACAACTCAGTGGGGAATGAGAGGGGGTAATAGTGATACTAAACACTTATGCGCCGCCAGGTCTCCAATCCTTGACTCTACAAAAAGTAGGGCATCTTCTAGCGGGTTTCCCACAGGCCTTTACTATTATCAGGGGAGACTTCAATATAGTGCATGAAACTCATTAGATAGAATGAGTACTAGGCCAGAAGGAGATGCCACGAGTGGGAAATTAGAGGGGTTTGTGCAAGCCTACGCACTGATGGATATATGTAGGGCCCTTCATGGACAGGAGGGGGGCTTCTCCTTTTACTCACACTCACATGACATGTCCTTCAGATTAGATTATGTCCTGGCACCCAGGGATACTTTGTGGGGGTTCTCAGAAGCCAAATACTTAGTGAGGGGAATTTCAGACCATGCCCCACTGCAGGTCACTATAGCCACTGATAGAGACAGGGAATCCTGAGGATTACCACTTGGAGGTTGGCTAACAAACAGGTGGTGAAAACACTAGGCAAGGCTACAGAGTTGTATTTCTGCGATAACAAAGGCATAGTAGATAATGCCAGTGTAGTCTGGGAGGCGTACAAGGCCACACCTAGGGGAGTACTGATAGCCAGGGAGGTAAGAGACATGAAGGAAAGAGTGCAGCGCCTAGAGGAGCTGGAGCATGACATAGAGAACTTAGAGATACGATATGCCTCCCATCTGGCGGCATCCCTTTCTTTGGCACTGGAGCGAAAGTGCACAGACTATAAGGAGGTGGCGCAACACAAAGTCAAAACGTCCTTTCTGGCCAAACAGAAGCACATTTATGAAGCCGGAGACAAGGCTAGTAAACTGCTGGCCTGGATAGGTAGCAGAGAAAGGAAATCTATGCATGTTAGGCAGCTGCAACTGTGTTAGAATCGAAATGTCTTCCCTTCCCGTCCTCCATGTTATATACTGTGTTGTGTTAGCATTCATGTAGCTATGTTATATAATCGTGATTTCTATTGTGCATGTGCCCGGCTACTGTAGAGTAGTGTAGGCCTAAGTTAGCATCTGAGACGCCATTTTCCCTCTAGCACTCGCCTTGTTATTCTGTGAATAATCCCCGGTCTCTGTGCCCCCGCTCTCTGCTTGCCTCAGCAGGAGCTGCTGTTCAGAAAGGTTCTCATATCTCATCCAAGGTCGGAACCCAGATGTACATAGAGAATAATTTATTCAGCTCTGCATTCCTATAATCGGACATAGCTATGCTCCCACAGTGGAGAGAGCTGAGATCGAGTAAGACGGCCTTGGAAGTCTGATAACGTGTACCCATTCTGCAGGTGTTAGCTCATCTCCTAGTGCCTCCTTTGTAAGCCTCTGTGCCCAAGCAATACTTTTCCATTAGGGGCGGGGTTTTCGAGAGGTGTTGGAAGGTTTATCCCATGATACCAAATGTTTGGAAGTCAGTCCCCTCGGTAGCATCTTAGGAGGCTAGTCAGACTGGACTCCGCTGCTGCGCAATTTACAATAAAGAACTTTGGTTTGTATTCTCTACTGCGTCACCGACTCTTCATTTCTTGGAAGGCAGTGAGGAGGTTGCGAGTGACCCGGGTGGCCTTAATCGGGTCACTTCCTTCAGTTGGCGCCCGAACAGGGACTCCACCAGGTGACCCATCCTCGCCCGCGACTGGGTGTGGAGGTCGGGGTCGCGTCCGGTCGGATGGGCGGATCGGGGTACCCCACACGAGCGAGCCTAGTTCTCACAGCTGCCCCGCCCGTCTGATCAGGCAGTGCCTCGCCCAGAGGTCGCCCGGCTGGGGTCCTGAAAAGGCGAAACCCTTGGATCTGACCGTTTGGTCCGAAGAGTCGGCAGTGGAGAATAACTTTGCTTGACGTGTGTGCACCAGGTGAGTTTGTCTTGTCTCTTGGTATCTTGAATATGGTCTCAGGACCATTCTTGGCTTGTTTGAACTTGGTGGGTCTGTGGACCCTTGAGGTACAGAGTGTTGCGAACGCTCTGCCAGGCCACCTGCTGAATTTGGTTTACTCTTGAAAAGGCCTGGGGCTAGAGCCTGCCTTCTTGTTTTGGTACAGTTTTCGGACTGTCTTGTTTTGGTACAGTCTTCGGACTGTCTTGTTTTGGTACAGTCTACGGACTGTCTTGTTTTGTCTTACCCTTGTTTGGTGTGTCGTTCAGTTAGTGCGAGTAGTGTATGTGTCTGTTGTTAAGATGCCTTGTTTAAGTAAATTGTGGTGTGTGGGGTGCCGCTGTTGCTCTGCCGAAGCTCGGTTGGAGGAGAGGCCACGTGCGCCTCCGGAAGGCACCCCGAATTTTGATATGTATGTAAAGCAAGGCCTGGGCCCTATTATGTTTAGTACATTATGGCACAAATATACGAGGGACAATGCTGAGCTTCAGTGCCACCGACAGGTACTTTTGACGAACAGAAATTGAGTTATCAGCAAGATAAATTATTTGCCAGGAGAAGTAGGCAGTCGATGTTTGATTCCCTTCAGGTATGGCAAAAGGAAGCTAGGCAACGACGCATGCGGGCAGAGAAGGAGGCCCGGAGAGGGAAAATGCAAACCATCACTCAGAAAGCAGTAGCCTACGATAGGGATAAAGTAGAAAAGGGTATTGAGAGTGCTGATAGGAAGTTCCAACTGCAATGTGATAAGTCCTATGTTGCCCGGGAGGAGGGGGATGCATTTGTGGATGAACTGTTGGACGCTAGGCCCCCGCCTCCCTATGCCCCGCAAAGGGTATACCCTGTTGTTCCAGCATCTCAGCCTGCTGCTCCTCTTGCTTCTATATCTAGCCCTGCTGTCTCTGATCCAGCTGCTACTGCTACAGCCCCGCCTGGTTACCCCTTGGCTTCGCAAGCTGCGAGTGCCGTAGCTGTGGGTCCTTCCGCTGTATCTGCTGTCCCAGCTCCTGTTTCTCCCCCTTCTCTCACACCTTCAACGCAGTGTTTGCTCACATTGGTGCCTGCTCCTAAATCTATTGTGTCTTTCCTGGACATCTCGTCCCCGGCATCGTTAGCTGGGACACCGGAGCGTGGAATGGATGAGGGGAATTGGGCTGCGGCACGGGAACGAATGAAGCGGGTGCTGATTCGATCTGATGTGGGGAACGAGGAAAAGCAGATGGTCGCCAATCAGGCTGCGCAGTGGGCACGGAGTCCGATCTACAGTGTAGAAGATGTGTGGAGTGTGTTGAAGGATTTCGAGCCGTTTGTGCAGCAGCATGCCCTCAAGCACATGTCGGCTACATTGATAGGGTTGTGGGAGCAGTGTTTTGGTGGTGTAGCACCCCAGATAATTTATGACATTCGAGATCGTGTATATGCTGCTGATATGTCTCTAACGACATCTTCAGCAATGTGGCGACGATGATTGGGTACCGGGGTAGGCTGCACCAGAAAACGCTGAAGACAGTGTCCCAATTCCCAATGAGGGAGGTCCATCCTATTTTTCATCCCGAGATCCCAGAACGGCGTAATGCGCAGGATGTTATAGTCCAGCCACGGGTAGAGGCTCGTTTTCAGGAGCAATGGGTTTATACTCCATGGAAAAGGAGTGAGGTACATGCCCTCAAAAGTCAGCTGCCGGACCCTAGGAAAAATCCCACAGCATATTATAAAGAATTAACAGAGGCCGATTCATCGACGGTGATGACACTGGCCGATGTTGAGAGGTTTTTCGGGTTGTTGGTACCAGTGGATATATGGAGACAGGTACACATGCAGGACCATGTTGTGGAGTTGGGTGGCACTTGGAATGCGAATAGGGCGTGGGATAATGAGCGGAAGCCTGGCAAAAAGCCTAGGGCTGAGATATTGGCTTTGCCGGGTCATATCATTACTTACATGCATTCTCTCATCCCACCCAGACGAGTGGATTGGGATAAGTTAGCGGCATGTCGACAGAAGAAGGATGAAAGTGTGTCAGATTTTTTACCTCGGTTTGAAGGGGTGTTTTGGGATTTTAGTGGACAGGATTTGTCGGTGGAAGGCGGTGTCCGGTTGTTCGTTAACAGATTTGTAACAAATCTGCTTCCCGAGATACCTACTCGGTTGCAGGCCTCTGAGAGCACCTGGACTACATCCTCCCCTTCAGTGATATTGAGTATGGCCCAGAACTATGAGCATAGGGAGAATAAGGAAAAAGAGAAGGTAGAGAAGAAGAATAAGGAGTTGAAGACTAAGGTACTAATGCAACATGCAGCAAGAGGGTCCGGAAGAGGATGTGGTGCTGGTCCGGCTCAGCGATCGCATGGGGCAGGCAGAGGAGGTGGTCCAGTGGGGCCGAATCAGTGCGCATATTGTAAGAGAGAGGGGCACTGGCGGAGTGAGTGCCCGAACTTATTGCAGAAGGTTGCCGCCCCCAGTAGTCGGGGTGCCAGTGGACGGGGACGTGGTGAAGGCGGTCGTGATGAGACCCTGGGTGGGGTATCCTCGGGGGGTCGCTCTGATCAGAACTATTTTGATGATCCCCGAGGAAGGCAGTACTATCACGATGATTATGATCTGGATGAGGCGTCAGGAATGTCCTATAACTAAGACAGCCAGGGACAGGGTGAGGGACCAGTTCAAATACCTGTAAATCAGCGTAGTCCTTATGTCACGGCGGATTTATATGGTTCGGCTAAGAAGTTTCTGGTGGATACAGGTGCAATGAATAGCTCTGTTTCTCGTTCACTGGTCCCCGGGGCAGCTCTGTCTGGCCATAACAATGTTTAGGTAGGTTTTTCAGGCATACCGGTTGTGAGCCCAATCTCTGAACCTCTTGCTTTAACTATTGGCCCTTTCACTATGGACTCGCCCTTTCTGTTGACCGCGAATTGTGGAGAAAATCTCATGGGACTAGATTAGCTGAAAAAGTTACATGCTAAGATTTCATGTTCTCCAGATGGTGTTTATATGACAATAGGACCCGATGTGGCCAGTACCAAACAGTGTTTTTCGAAAGACGCACCACTTCCTGCTGAATTTAAGGATGTGCCGCCCACGTTGTGGGCAACAGGAGATACGGATGTAGGGTTGCTACAGATATCACCGATCTCTATTACGATTAAAGACAATGCCGTGCTACCTCGTATTCCCCAGTACAAAATACCGCAGGCGGGAGAACGGGCTTTGTTGCAAATTATACAGGATTTGATCAAATTAGGGGTGGTTGAGGAGACAGTTGTGAATGTGTGTAACAGCCCTATTCTTCCCATCCTCAAAAAGACACCCTCAGACTCTGCTGATGCGCATCCTGATGTCTATCGTTTTGTGATTGATTTGCGGGAGGTTAACAAAATAGTGGTCCCTCAGTTCCCGGTGGTCCCCGATATTACTGCTCTTTTGACAATGATTCCTTCCACAGCCAAATTCTTTTCCGTGATTGATTTGAAAAATGCTTTCTTTAGCATTCCAATTCACCCAAATAGCCGGCAACTTTTTGGATTTAACATAGCGGGCCGGAGTTTTCAATTCTGTCGTGCTCCTCAGGGGTATACTGAAAGTCCTAGCATATATAGTCAAGCCCTGAAAGGTCAGTTGGATTCCCTCTCTCTTCCTCCAGGTAACGTATTATTGCAGTATGTGGACGACATGTTGGTGGCCTCCGATACTGAAGAGGGTTGCAAAGAAGCCACAGTCAAATTGCTGCTACATTTGGCACAACATGGACATAAAGTGTCCCTTTCCAAATTTCAATACTGTCGACAGGAGGTCACCTATCTAGGTCACCTACTGTCGAAGGAGGGAAGGAGGCTAACACCTGAACGAGTTGACGCCATTGTTAAGATGCCCATCCCTAAGACTCCGAGAGACGTGCGTGCTTTTATAGGCATCACCTCGTGTTGTCGCCACTGGATTCCCGGTTACCCCTTACTAACGAAACCCCTGCTTCACCTAACCACTAAAGATGTGCATGAGCCTTTACCTTGGACACGTGAATGTCAGCAAGCTTTTGAGCAATTAAAGGTTGCGCTTTGCTCTGCGCCTGTGCTTGGTACGCCTGACTACCAGAAGCCTTTCGTGCTGTATGTACACGAGACGGCTGGATGTGCGCTTTCTGTGTTAACACAAGCCTTTGGAGGTAAGCCAAGGCTGTGTGCTTATTTCTCTGCTCTTCTTGACGCTGTCGCCAGAGCCCTCCCTAGCTGTTTAAGAGCTGCTGCGGCCGTGGCTGTCTCTATTCGACAATCGGCAGGGCTTGTCCTCAATACTGACCTCACAGTAATGGTACCCCATGCTGTGGACACACTTTTGAATAAGACAAAGACGCAGCACCTGACCAGTGCTCGTCTGACTGGTTATGAATTCACGTTGTTTGCACCACACATTACAATAAAAAGATGCGCCACTCTGAATCCGGCCACGTTACTACCCCTCTCTTCGGACAATGAGGACACAGATGTCCATGATTGTTTATATCGGACAGAAGAAGTGACAAAGGGACGGGTAGACCTGACTGACGTTCCCTTATCTGACCCACAAAGGGAACTATATGTCGATGGCTCTTGTTTCAAAATGTCAGATGGCACCACCACCGCAGCGTATGCTATTACTACGCAGCGTACTGTAGTTGAGACATCACGTGTTCCTTATCAATCGGCACAAGCTGCGGAGCTTGTTGCCCTCTTGCGAGCGTGTGAGCTAAGTGAGGGATTGACTGTCAATATTTATACTGACAGTCAATATGCGTTCGGAGTCGCCCTTAATTTTGGGCGGCGCTGGGCAGAGAGGGGATTCCTGACCTCACACGACGCAAGGATACAGCATGGCCCTCTGATACATAGGCTCCTGTCAGCCCTAGCGCTTCCCAAAAGACTGGCGATAGTGAAGTGTAGTGCCCATAAAGCGATCAGTGATGATGTAGGGAAGGGAAATGCGTTTGCAGACCAAACAGCTAAAGAGACAGTGTCAGGACCAATGTCTTTCCTCTATTGAACCGCACAGGAGCAGAACGACGTTAGTTCCAATGCCCTTCTCAGAACCTTCCCTGCTAGGCCTTCTAGCATTCCATCGCAGGTAAGTTCTAAGGGGGAAAGGGGTTGGGGACAGAGAAGAGACAGCTTCCTGCGCTCTGCCTGTTCTGCAAGGTCTTCTTTTCTTCTTACTTCTTGCAGACCTGTACACAATTCAACTTTAGCATTTACTCAGCACTTACTTGTGACCAACTTCTCTTTTTATATTAGATAACTTATCTTACCAGGGAAACTTGGGAAGCTTGCTACTCTTCTTACTTCTCGTGTTGTTTGTCTGGTTGAGATGAGAAGTTTTTACTTAGCTTGTTTATTTTCTTTTTCTATTTCAGGAACGTCCTGCCGCAGATTCTGGCTTGTGGCTATGATGCAAGAAAGATTGTGGTAAATGTTTGCTTTTTATTCTTTTCTTTTTGAATTGGTTATATTTATTATGCCCTTCATCTACTGTACTCACTGTGTATTACGCTCCTTTATCTTATCAGTTTTATTCTTATTAGGCTGCTTTAATTCTTCTTTTCTTCTGAATTAATAAAAGAGCTCTTCACAAGTTTTTAGTATAGCAGAAATGATAGGGTTCTCTTGAGCTCCCTTTCAGTAGTTAATTAAATGAATTGTAGGCAACTGTGCTAATTTAATTTGTCTGTGCAAGCTTGTGCTTCCATCTTATTTGATTTATTTAGGAGCTGGAGATTTCTTTAACAGAAACGAATTTCAACTACAGAGTTAGTTGACCCTTTTAACCTTGCTGACAAGTGGATGACTAATCTCTTTCACATGCATTTAACAAATGCGGTAAAAAGGAAAATGACTAAGTTACTTTAATTCATCACGGTCTTTAACCTTCTCAACCAAGCGTGACAAGAGTCTTTTTAAATATAAGCACTGGGAATTCTTTGAAGAGTGCTATTATTTGAACGTTCAGCTTAAGCAGAAAAATGCATTTGGTTCTTTTAAATATACACTGACCTTATTTCATAGTGCAAGAGAATTCCGACGAAACTAAAACCCGATATTTAAACGCAACTACCCTAACTAACTTTCGCGACGCCTCAGGAACAGGTGCTCTCTCAGGAATTTCTTCAGTGAAGTGCACTGTGGAATGTTGAAGCGCACTTCACCTGACCTTCATTATTTAAGAAGACTAGACTGCTAAACAGCACTATGCTGTAGCAGTGCTGGAATTTTGGCAGCCATATTACAATTTCTGCGATGCCAGCTAGCACTCCAGCTAAGGGGATAACCTGCCTTCAGTTTAGTCTGTAAGGGAGAGATAGTCATCAGTGTAGAGATGGAAGGAGGAAACCTACCGTGAACCCTGACAGTACCCCCTCCCAACGGGGTTTCCTCCAGTCGAGGTTTGGCTGGGAATTTGGCATGAAAGGCTTTAATTAATCGGGGGCATGAACATCAGTACTTTTTTCCCAAGAACGCTCATCAGGTCCATAACCCTTCCAATCAATGAGGTAGAAAAGTTCATTACGAATGATGCGTGAATCTAAGATGCGTTTAACCTCATACTCCACCTCACCATTAAGAATTAAAGGATCCGGAGGAGAACTTTTACGCAAATCTGGTTGAATGGGTTTGAGGAGAGAAATATGAAACACTGGGTGAATTTTAGTAGTGCCTGGGAGAGATAATTGATAAGTGACAGGATTGATAACCTTCTCAATAGGATAGGGACCCATAAAACGGGGCTGGAATTTACGGGAACCCTTGAGTCTAAGATTTTTAGTGCTCAACCAAACCAAGTCTCCTGCCTGAAGATCAGGTTCTTTTTACGTTTGCGATCAGCGAAGTGTTTATAACGATCCTTCGCAATCGACAAGTTCTGGATTACAGAGTGGTGGATTTTAGTCATTTGTTGAGCAATGTCTTGAACAGCTGGAACATCTATCTTATCAAAATTAGCATGAGAATTAGGATGTCTGCCTGCGTTTACAAAGAAAGGGGAATGACCAGTAGATACATTTTGAGCATTATTGTAGGAGTATTCAGCTGTCCATAAATGGTCAGGCCAATCACCCTCTTCATCTAACAAATAAAGCCGTAAGTATTGTTCTAGTTCTTGATTAATGCGTTCAGTCTGCCCATCAGTTTCTGGGTGAAAACTGGTAGAATAACGATGGTCTATATTAAGACCTTTGATGTAGGCCTTCCAAAATTTTGATAGAAACTGGGAGCCTCTGTCTGAAATGAGTACCTTTGGAATGCCATGAAGGCGAATGATATGTTGATTAAAAAGTTGGGAAAGTTGTTTAGCAGTAGGTGTTCCCATGAAAGGTACAAAGTGTGCCATCTTGCTAAAGGTGTCCACTACCACAAGAATGGTATCATAACCATGGGAAGAGGGCAGATCTACAATTAAATCTAGGGAGACTGTGTGCCAAGGATGTGGGGGGTTGGCATGGGTTGTAGAAGACCTTTTGGAGCCTGCCTGTCCGATTTCCCCCGTGCACAAATCTCACAGCCCAGAACGTATTGACGAATGTCTCTGCACATGTATGGCCACCAGAAACTACGTCTAAGTAACTCTTCAGTTTTGGAGACGCCCTTATGGCCCGCCAAAGGGTTATCGTGACATTCTTGCATTGCCTTCAACTGGAGTTCCTTAGTAGGTAAATACAGATTGGTGCCATGATATGGAAGACCGTTGTGGACGAGACGTTGAGGATCTTCTGTGGCCCAATTCTCCATTTCCAGGTCAGACATGGTATTCCGAACGTGATTTTCGAAGGGCTCGAGAGAGATAACTCCAATGATTTTATCTTCAGGTATGATTTGTTGGTTAGTAATGACAGGAGTTTGATTTTCGGTGTCCAATCGAGAAAGAACATCAGCCTTTCCATTCTTAGATCCTGGACGAAAGGTAATTACAAAATCGAAATCTGCGAAATACAGAAACCAACGTAGTTGTCGTGGTGTAGAGTACGAGCAGATCGCAGGAATTTCAGATTGCGGTGATCCGTAAACACCGTCACGGTGTGCTTAGCTCCCATTAAGTAGTGCCTCCAATCTTTAAAGGCATCTTTGATTGCCAAAAGTTCTTTCTCGGTAATTGTATAATTACATTCCGCAGGGTTGAGCTTACGGGAGCGGTAAGCCACCGGGTGTAATTGTCCCGTATCCTTATGCCTTTGTGAAAGTATTCCTCCGATGGCCAGGTCCGAAGCATCTGTCTCCAAATAGAAAGGCTCAGAGGGATCTGCATGAAGTAAAACAGGTGCCGTGGTAAAGCTGTCTTTCATCAATCTAAAGGCCTCTTCAGCTTCTTCAGACCATTTAAATGGAACTCCTTTCTTTAGAAGACGAGTTAAGGGGAGAATTTTCTGGGAGAATCCGTGAATGAATCGGCGGTAAAAGTTGGAAAATCCAATAAAGCTTTGAACCTCTTTGACACTGGTAGGGGCTTTCCACTCCGTTATAGCTTTCACCTTCTGCTCGTCCATTCTCACTCCTGCAGGTGATAATACAAAGCCCAGGAATTCCACTGTATCAGTATTGAATAGGCATTTTTCCAGTTTTACGTATAGTGAATTTTCTCGTAATCGTTGTAAAACAGCTCGGACCTGGTTTGGGTGGTCTTCAACTGAGTCTGAATAAATCAATATGTCGTCTATATAAACTATGACGCATCGATCAATAAATTCACTTAGGACATCATTGATGAAGTACTGGAAGGCCGCTGGAGCGTTGCAAAGACCATACGGCATGACCAGATACTCGTAAAGGCCATATTTAGTCCTGAACGCAGTCTTCCACTCATCGCCTTCCCGGAGCCTGATCAAATGGTATGCTCCTCGTAGATCTAGACGAGTGTAAATCTTTGCTTCCTTCACCTGATCAATCAATACGGAAATTAGGGGTAGCGGGTAACGGTTTTTAATTGTTATCCTGTTAATTGCCCTAAAGTCAATACAAGTCCTGAGATCCCCCTCTTTCTTTGGTACGAAAAAAAGAGGGGAGGAGACCGGAGACTGGGATGGTCTGATAAATCCATTCTCTAAATTTTTGGCAAGGTATTCCTTCAAATGAATGTTTTCTTTCTCCGTCAAAGCGTAGATCCGGCTGCATGGCAAGTTAGCCCCAGGTTCAAGGTCGATTTTACAATCGTAGGGTCTGTGGGGCGGTAGCTTCTCAGCCTTCACTTCATCAAAAACATCCACAAAGTCTTGATACTCTTCGGGTACAACAGTAGTTTGTATGACACACACCGAACCTCCATTTTCACACAACTGGGCGACTGCACTGGGCTGAGAAGGATTTGTTGGACAATTGAAACAATTTCTTGTACAATATTCCGAATTTAGTTGAATAGTTCGTGCTGCCCAATTGATCTGTGGGTTGTGCTCTGTCAACCACGGCAAACCTAGAATCAATTGGAATTGAGGGGCGTCTATTAGATTGAACTGCAATTTTTCTTGATGGCCTTCGACTGTAATCATGTGCACCAATTCTGTGTGACTGGTTATGGGCCCTGAAGTTAGATCCGTACCATCCACCGCTCTAACCTTCTCATTTTTCTCTTTTTAATTGCTTGTAGTCCAATTTGGCTAGCGAATTTGTGATCGCAGAAATTTCCAGTTGCTCCAGAATCTACCATAACCGTAATTCCGCTAAAGCTTCATTCCTGAATCTTAACGTCACTGTCATAACCAAATGGGGTGAGGAGACTTGTAGAGTGTTTGCCAACTGATGATTATGTGGAGTTGTTCCTTCATTCGCATCCACCAGTCCAACTCCGCTGACCGGTGGTGCCGCTAGTTTTCCTTCTCCTTTGCGGGCAATTTAGGTCTTTTTATACAATTTTTGACAAAATGTCCACCTCCACCGCAGTACAGGCACAACTTATTCAGTCTTCTCCTGTCTTTCTCCTCCTTCGTCAGTGGACCTCTGACCACACCGATCTGCATGGGTTCTACTCCAGAAGAACTCTCTACAGCCCGCGTAGACTCGACCTTTACCCGATCAAAACGGGGAACACTGGACCTGAACTCCCTCCTTCGTTCTCCTTTCCGTTCGCTTTGTCGATAATCGATTTCTAGAGTTAAGTCTACTAATTCTGAGATGTCAGAAGGGCGATTGGGAATTTGGGACAACACGTCTTTGAGTTCCTCTCGCAGTCCTCTGTAGAATACAGCTGCTCTTTTATCTTCGGGCCAGTTGGTCTCGACCACTAGTTTGTTAAATTGGGCCAAATACGACACTAGCTCTCGATTTCCCTGTTTCAACTCTAACAGCTCGTTGTCTGAAGCCTGTGATGCAGTTCTTCTATCAAAAATTCGGAGAAATTCTTTTTGAAGTTGTCTAGATTGTACAAAATTGGGTCATCTTTGGTAACAAGAGGCATCGACCAAGAAGCGGCATCTCCACTAAGATAGGAGAGGATAAAGGCTACCCGGGATTGAGCATCGGGGAAAATCGTTGGGCGGCACATGAAATGCAGAGAGCACTGTGTCAAAAAAATTTGTGCTTTGTGCGGGTCTCCATTAAACCTCTCCGGAGGAGCAAGAGGGATTACTGGGGACAATGAGTGGATAACTTGTGTGGGGGCTATGGATATAGGACTTGTGTTTGGTCCTTGGGTTTCTAAGAATGTGGTTCCTTGACTGGTCCCTGAAACTGTATCTCCCATTTTAAAGGTAATTATTTCTTGTCTAAGGATTTTATTTTCCTCCCTAACTGCCTCCAAATCTCTTTGAATGTTACTTAAAATCTCACCTAGATTTTTAAAATCAAACCCCTCCGCCATTCTGCTCGGGTGCTTGTACCAACGTGGGCACTTCACTCTGTCAGGACCAATGTCTTTCCTCTATTGAACCGCACAGGAGCAGAACGACGTTAGTTCCAATGCCCTTCTCAGAACCTTCCCTGCTAGGCCTTCTAGCATTCCATCGCAGGTAAGTTCTAAGGGGGAAAGGGGTTGGGGACAGAGAAGAGACAGCTTCCTGCGCTCTGCCTGTTCTGCAAGGTCTTCTTTTCTTCTTACTTCTTGCAGACCTGTACACAATTCAACTTTAGCATTTACTCAGCACTTACTTGTGACCAACTTCTCTTTTTATATTAGATAACTTATCTTACCAGGGAAACTTGGGAAGCTTGCTACTCTTCTTACTTCTCGTGTTGTTTGTCTGGTTGAGATGAGAAGTTTTTACTTAGCTTGTTTATTTTCTTTTTCTATTTCAGGAACGTCCTGCCGCAGATTCTGGCTTGTGGCTATGATGCAAGAAAGATTGTGGTAAATGTTTGCTTTTATTCTTTTCTTTTTGAATTGGTTATATTTATTATGCCCTTCATCTACTGTACTCACTGTGTATTACGCTCCTTTATCTTATCAGTTTTATTCTTATTAGGCTGCTTTAATTCTTCTTTTCTTCTGAATTAATAAAAGAGCTCTTCACAAGTTTTTAGTATAGCAGAAATGATAGGGTTCTCTTGAGCTCCCTTTCAGTAGTTAATTAAATGAATTGTAGGCAACTGTGCTAATTTAATTTGTCTGTGCAAGCTTGTGCTTCCATCTTATTTGATTTATTTAGGAGCTGGAGATTTCTTTAACAGAAACGAATTTCAACTACAGAGTTAGTTGACCCTTTTAACCTTGCTGACAAGTGGATGACTAATCTCTTTCACATGCATTTAACAAATGCGGTAAAAAGGAAAATGACTAAGTTACTTTAATTCATCACGGTCTTTAACCTTCTCAACCAAGCGTGACAAGAGTCTTTTTAAATATAAGCACTGGGAATTCTTTGAAGAGTGCTATTATTTGAACGTTCAGCTTAAGCAGAAAAATGCATTTGGTTCTTTTAAATATACACTGACCTTATTTCATAGTGCAAGAGAATTCCGACGAAACTAAAACCCGATATTTAAACGCAACTACCCTAACTAACTTTCGCGACGCCTCAGGAACAGGTGCTCTCTCAGGAATTTCTTCAGTGAAGTGCACTGTGGAATGTTGAAGCGCACTTCACCTGACCTTCATTATTTAAGAAGACTAGACTGCTAAACAGCACTATGCTGTAGCAGTGCTGGAATTTTGGCAGCCATATTACAATTTCTGCGATGCCAGCTAGCACTCCAGCTAAGGGGATAACCTGCCTTCAGTTTAGTCTGTAAGGGAGAGATAGTCATCAGTGTAGAGATGGAAGGAGGAAACCTACCGTGAACCCTGACAGACAGCTAGGTCCAAGATGAAGAGGATGTTTGTGGCAGGGCCAGCTCGATGGGTACCTGAGGGTGGGATGTTTGAGGACACATTAGAAAATGTGAAGGAGATTCAAAGTGAGGCAACAGTTGAGGAGCTGGCAACGTGGCAGGAGAGTACGGGGCGCTTAGATGAGGAAGGGTGCTGGACCAATAAATCGGAAAAGCAGAGATGGATGTTACCAGATGCATACGTATTACCTGTAGTTACGATGGCCCATGGTCCAGCTCACATTAGTGCGAGGGGGATATGTAAGCTATTGGACCCCGTATGGCAAAATGATAACATCCCTAAGGTAGCAGCCCATCTAGTGAAGAATTGCATGGTTTGCCTGATACATAATCCAGGGAAAGGTACCCCTACACCTCCTGGTAATTTGGCATCCCCCTCTTTCCCTTTCGAGGTTCTCCAGATGGATTACATAGAAATGGAACGGGTTAACAACTTGAAGTACGTGATGGTGGTCGTTTGTGCATTCAGTAAATGGATAGAGGCTTACCCCACTAAAGAGAACACAGCTATGGCGACGGCGAAAGTCCTATTGAAGGAGTTCTTCCCGCGCTTCAGCTTGCCCCGTTTGATTTGGAGTTACAACGGAAGTCACTTCAATGCAAAGGTGATTCAGCTGGTATGCGACGGCCTGCATATTAAGCAAAAGTTCCACGCAGCAAACCACCCCCAGTCGGCTGGTTTAGTTGAGAAGTATAATGGTACTCTCATGTTGAAGATGGCTAAGATCAGGGAGAGCACAGGGTTGCAATGGCCGGATGCACTACCCCTTGCCCTATTATCCACTAGAGTGACAGCGCATTCCAGAACGGGGTTATCCCCACACGAGGTGGTCTTTGGCCGCCCCGCGAATGTGTGGGGTGTACCCCACCCGCGCCACTTTTCTGATATTGAATACCCGTTGCTTGTGGATTACCTTTATGAGCTGACTAAAAATTTGCGTTCTATTCAGCAACAGATCCACGAGGCACTGCCGCCAATACCTGAGGGGCAAGGGCACAGTATCCAGCCCGGAACGTATGTGCTGGTTCACAACTACCAGAGGCGAGGGTGCTTGGAGCCACAGTGGAGGGGGCCTCTGCTGGTCCTCCTCGCAACAAGGACCGCTGTGAAGGTGGAGGGACGGAAGAACTGGATACATTCATCCCATTGTAAGCGGGTCCCACTCCCTCTTCCCTACGACCAGTGGGTCCGCGAGGGGATTGGGGACCACAAGACGGAGAAGGTCCCTCGCTTTATCCCCTTTTCTGACGCCCGGCTGACCTGGGCGCAGATGGAAGAGGAGAATGATGCTGCTTTGAATGAGTCGGTGCCTCCAGAAATAAAGATTGCCCGGGTCTCTCCTCCATCTGTTCCACAGGAGCAGGAGTCTCAGTCCACTGACTCCCCTGAGTTTAAGGTCCTTTTCCGAGATGAGTCAGTGCCAGGCGTGGCTCGATACAATTTGCGTCCCCGGCGGAGGGACAGTGCACCGGAGGGACAGTCAGGTTAGTAGGGATGGACTTCTGGATGAAGAATAGGGCTCGTGTACTCTGCCTATGGTACCAACAATAGTTTAGGGACAGAGAGATTGGTGTACAGTCTGAGACATTGGACAGGATAAGTGGGCGGTGCTTTCCAAGGAGGGAAGTTGCCCTATCCTGAGCGAAGAGACAGCAAGGGTTGTGATCGTGCAGCCCCACCGCGACGTGCTCGTTAGCACCACCGTTGAGAGACACTAAGAGACTATTTTTTTTTTTTTAAGTGCTCATTAGCACCACCGATAATAGACACTAAGAGAGTATTTTTTTTTTCTCCCCTGTATACCTGGCTCCATAGCACGGACTCTCCTCTGGTAGTTTGATAGATGAAAATGTACCCCTTTGGTCGTATAGTTATGGAAGAGGAACAGCCATTAGAGGGACGTCGTCCTGACCAACATAGCCCCATTTGGTCGAGCTGGCCGACTAAGATAGTGTTCCTAGTAATAGTTTTTATAGCATTGGTGGCAGTGTTAGGCATCCTATGGTTTTTAGAAGAAAGACATCCTGTACACACCCTGATTGCAACCACTACAGCTCCCCCCGAGCATGTCTTTGTCACCCTAGCCCCGCATAAGGAAAGCCATAGGCAGACCTATGTAGATAATGTCTTCCTTCAGATGCTCCATCAGGCCCACCATACCACCAATGTCACCGATTGTTGGGTTTGTGGTTTACTCCCCTCAGTAATGCACAAAAATGACCTGTTGTTGTCCTTGCCCCCCTCTTATCTAGCCAGCTGCGAAGCCTGGTTTCAGTTGTTCACTATGGTATATATCCATTATCATTCAGATGCAATGAATATGACGTACCTTGATTATGAGACTGTACTGGGTTATATAGCAACACACCAAGGATATACTCCGGGAAAGAATGGGGCAGCTGACACACTTCATCCCGCAGCATGCATGAATGTGTATGAAAGGAAGAAAAATGTAACATGGCTTCTAGAAGAGATGACCGATTTTCAAGACTTTAACGTTACTGAATATTTTAGGTCCTTCCAGTAACGTAATATCACTCAGGATAAGGCTATGCCGGTACCAGTGATTAACACCACCACTAGTTTCTGTGTCCGAGGGTTTGGAAAGGTCCCGGTAGGAGAGAGTATTTGTAATTACACTTATGATTTGAACACCACCAGTAGTCCACCATTGCTTCCGCCCCACAACGTGTACTTTCTCTACGGGTCCCAGGCTTACATATGGCTTCCTAGGGGGTGGTCTGGTGTGTGCTATGTGTCCTTTCTCTTGCCCCCTGTGTATATTGCACCCTCCAATTATCATAGAGACCACAGATTACGGCCTAGGAGTGTGCACCTGACTCGAGTAAGGTGGGTTCTTGACACAAATGATATCGACCAGACTGACACTACCTTGCAGCAATTTACAGACGCCATGAAGGGTATCCTGCCCTTTTGAGGCCCCATGCACAACAGCTGTAGTATACGCCGACTCACAAGGGTGGTAGAGGGAGTCATTAACACTACAGTGGGAATACTGACCAACATCACAGCTGAGTTTCAGGCCACGAGACTCGTTGCCCTTCAAAACAGGATGGTGTTAGACGTCATCCTTGGTGATCGGGGTGGGGCCTGTCGCGTCATCAGTAGTAGTTGCTGTGTGTACATACCAGATCACGCCCAAATGTATATGCAGCTATACAAAAGCTACACAGACTAGCATCCGACATTCACCAGGAGAATGGTACATGGTCTTTGTCTGGGTGGTTTTGGGGTCTGTTAACTACGTAGGGCTGGAAAATACTCCTATTTTTAGTGGCCATTGCCGGTGTGATATTCACCTGTTGCCTGTGCATCAATTGCCTTCCCGCCTGTTGTTCTTATTGTATGCAGAAGTTAACACCCAAGCCTGGAGTTCAAGGACAAAAGGATAAAAATTCTGTCATGATGGTACAGGCTGTTCAAGATTTACTATCCATAGATGAGGGCATTTTTGAATATTGACATGTGTACTGTTTAATATTGCTAATGGTTGCCCCAATGATCCACTGCTATATATGCGCCATTCTGCCTCCCCTTTCATTAGAATTGTAAAGACCCTATCCCGATAGCACCAATAAAGACTTAGCAATGAATGCTAAAAGGAGGGTCTGTTAGAATCGAAATGTCTTCCCTTCCCGTCCTCCATGATATATGCTGTGTTGTGTTAGCATTCATGTAGCTATGTTATATAATCGTGATTTCTATTGTGCATGTGCCCGGCTACTGCAGAGTAGTGTAGGCCTAAGTTAGCATCGGAGACGCCATTTTCCCTCTAGCACTCGCCTTGTTATGCTGTGAATAATCCCCGGTCTCTGTGCCCCTGCTCTCTGCTTGCCTCAGCAGGGGCTGCTATTCAGAAAGGTTCTCGTATCTCATCCAAGGTCGGAACCCAGATGTACGAAGAGAATAGTTTATTCAGCTCTGCATTCCTATCATCGGACATAGCTATGCTCCCACACTGGAGAGAGCTGAGATCGAGTAAGACGGCCTTGGAAGTCTGATAACGTGTACCCATTCTGCAGGTGTTAGCTCATCTCTCAGTGCCTCCTTTGTAAGCCTCTGTGCCCAAGCAGTACATTTCCATTAGGGGCGGGGTTTTCGAGAGGTGTTGGAAGGTTTATCCCATGATACCAAATGTTTGGAAGTCAGTCCCCTCGGTAGCATCTTAGGAGGCTAGTCAGACTGGACTCCGCTGCAGCGCAATTTACATTAAAGAACTTTGATTTGTATTCTCTACTGCGTCACTGACTCTTCATTTCTTGGAAGGCAGAGAGGAGGTCGCGAGTGACCCGGGTAGCCCTAATCGGGTCACTTCCTTCAACTGGAAACAGGAGAGGTGGTATGGGGCAGCAAGCAGATTGCAGATGCATTTGCGAACTATTTGGAGGTCTTCTATGCGCCCAGGGCAGGAGGTTTGGAGAATGAGATCAGGAGTTTTGTGAGAGATTGCCCAACTAGAACCCTGACCTTACATCAGCAGGAAAGTCTGGGGTTGAACCTTACTGAGGCGAAATCACAGAAGCCAGTGGGCTACCCATAGAATTCTTCTGTAAAATGGCAGGCAAAGTGGCTAGGCCGATGCTCCTAATGTACCAGGACGCTCTGCTTAGGGGGTCATTACCAGACGATTTGCGCACAGCCACAATCGTGCTTATAACCAAGGCAGGGAAACCTGGTGTGACTCATATAGACCAATTTTGTTACTTAATGTCGATACCAAAATCCTGGCAAAAGTGTTGGCTAGGAGGCTTCATGGGGTGGGGGCTGACTTGGTGCACACGGACCAGACAGGCTTCATGCCTTGTTGTTCGACTACACTAAATCTAAGAAGACTCCATAATAATATAGTGCAACCAAACACAGGGGGAAAGCCCTGGGCGGTGGTGTCCTTGGACGCAAATAAGGTATCTGATTGGGTAGAATGGCCTTTTTGTTCTTGCTTCTAGATAGGATGGGTTTTGGGCCCCACTACATTAACTGGATGGATAGAAGCTTTGTGCCAGAATAAAAATCAATGCCTGCTTATCAAGGGAATTCCTTATTGGGACGGGCACAAGACAGGCATGCCCCCTCTCACTAATGTTCTTCGCTCTGGCGATAGAGCTATTGGCGACCCTCATGAGGGTCAACGCTCGTATATGGAGCTGAACGGGAGGTTTAGGATGGGAAGAACGAATAGCCTTATATGTGGATGATATTCTGCTTTATTTGACCCGTACTGAGCAATTGCTGGTCCACATCCGTGAAATTTTCCAAATATTCTGGGGAATTTTCGGGGTTATGGGTGGAACCCAAAAGTTCTAAATATTTGGGTATATGGATAAATAGAGATGCTGCTTCCCATGCCCAGGCCAATCTCGACCCATTGCTGCAGTGGTTTGAGAGGGACATTAAACACTAGAGTACATTGCCGCTGTTGCTCTTGGGTACAGCAGCTATGTTCAAGATGATAGCTCTTCCCCGACTGTTGTATGTACTGTAGAATTGACCACATAGGCTGCCCAAAATGTTTTTCTCACAAGTAGATGACCTAGTGAGGACGTTGCTCTGGGCAGGGGGACAGCCCCATATAGCAATGCGGACACTGCAGCTGGCTAAATATGAAGGGGGTATAGCATTGCCTAAAGTCCAGAAGTATTATGAGGCAGCGCAGGTGGGAGTGGTGAATGACTGGATATACGCAGATATGGATGACCCGGCAGTACTAGTGGACAGATGGGGAATGAGAGACCAGATGCATGTCATATATGGACCGATTAGATGGGCGAGCATGTCCGGCCACAGCCGTTTTGGAGGTATGGAATAATTTGCTGAGGGAGATGAAGCGGGACAAAAGACTCACACCCGTTACGCCCCACTGGGAGGGCACTCGACTGAGGAGGGTAGCCGATCTGGGGGGCTTACTAGGCTGAGATCGGATAGGTATAAATATATTGGCTGAGGTGTCGGATGCTGATGAGGTCATCCCCGTTAGACCACCTACAGGGGGAGTACCAGATGCCGACCACACTGTGACTAAAATATATGCAGCTGAGACATACACTAACCCGCAGCATAGATAAAGATGAGGAGACCCAGGAGGAACCCCCAGTGGAGGGATGGTTATTAGATGGGCAGATACGACATAAATAGATATCACTGATGTATAGAACGCTAATGCAGAACACTCGAGGGCCGCACGCAAACCTTAAAGATAGGTGGGAGCAAGATATTGGACACATTGATAACCAAGGCTGGTAAGAAGAGGGCTTCCCAACAGAGGGGGCCATTAAGGTCAGTTTCAGATTAATCTAACTCAAAGTACTACACAGGACATATTATACCAGAACCTAACTTCACAAAATTGGGAGGGCTGAAGGGACCTTTATGCATACATGGTGGCACTGCCCCGGGATATGGCCATTCTGGGAACAAGTGACCAAATCATTGGTGGGGGCGGTTGGGACCACTATCCAGCTAATACCCCGCTGGGCCTTGTTGAGAATATGGGTACCCTTAGATCTCATGAGATACCAGACAATTCTGGTGAACATGGGGTACATGGTGGCGAAGGGACATCGCTCAGAAGTGGGGATGAACCTGTCACCATCATTCAGGAAATAGGAAAAAGGCATGACACGCTGTAAAATTATTGAAGAAGGGGTCTATAAGGGTAGAGGCTGCGAGAAAAAATACGAGAAGATTTGGAGGACTTGGGATATGGGAGACACAGAGGAATAGGAAGGTGACTAGTAGATAGCATGCTAGAAGAGGCACAGGGGTGGAGGGTAGATAGGTACACATCGGATCTAGCAAATGATGAGACTTTACAACTAGATCACATATAGACGGGGGGCTTCATCATGTACAGAGAGGAGGGGGTAGGGATGGTGTAATATACAAGAACTGTACTGCTTGGATTAGGATCTGCTGATGTGTTAATGTGGTGCCCAGGTTCTTTTTGTTCGTTGTTTTGGAAAAAAAAGAAAGCTTCTTTATAAAAAAATTATTTGTCCAACTTATACTACAGTCCGCAGCGTAACATAAAATCTCAACGCCACTCATACACTCAAGCAACTATGACTTGCTGTATTTATATTAAATGTAAAAGAAAACATTATCAACACTATATCATATTGTATGTATAAATGAAAAATGTCTGAATGTATGTCAAACATGTCATTTAATATAATAAATAATACATATGCAATGGGTGAGTTATAGTTGCTTGAGTATATGAGTGACGTTGAGATTTTATGCTACGTTGTGGGCAGTAGTATAGGTCTAGTAAATGCCTCTCTGGATGTACCCGACTGTCAAAGCAGTAGTAGTTTGTGAACGTGTGCACCGAAGCCGACATAGCCATCTAACAAATGTCCAGGACAGGGACTACACATGCCAATGCAGTTGTAGCAGCTTTGGCTCTGGTTGAATGAACCTTTAAACCTTCTAGGGACTGCTTCGTAGCCAGTGCATTGTAGATTATTATGCAGAGAATAATCCACTGAGGGATGGCCAAAATTTGCACTGCCTTGCCCTTCTTTACTCTGGAAAAACCTACAAAGAGCTAATCATCTATTTTTGGTGCAATCAGTATAAAAGCTTAATGTCCTCTTCTGGTTCAAACGATGGAGTCCATCTTCCTCCTTAGAGGAATGATGTGGAGCAAAGAATGCCGGAAGGGTGATACCCTGCAGGACATGACCACTTTTGATAGAAACAAAACTCGGGTCCTCAACAGCAACTTATCCAGAAAGAACATTGTATAAAGTAGCTTGACTGAGAGGGCTTGTAGCTTGTTCACTATCCAATGTTATGGCAATGAGAAAGACTGTCTTCAGCATCAGAATTCTCAAAGGATAACTGTGCAGCAGGCCAAAAGAGGTGCTCATCAAAAAAGTGAGGACTAAGTTCAAGTCACACTTGGGCATCACAAAGGGATTTGGAGGAAACAAATGTTGCAAACCTTTCAAAAATCTCATCACAACAGGTGATTTAGTAATAAGGGCTGATATTGCAACCACAAAAAAACCTATAGAGCCAATAAAGAGCCCATAACTGTGCCCAAAGCAAGTCCTTGCCGGGCTAGGGAAAGAAAAAACAGCAGAACTTCAGATCACCTTGCTTGCAATGGCTCAATTTGTCGGGTACCACACAATCCACAAATTTATCCGAACACTGATTTTGTGGAGGTTCGCCTCGCTGCTTGGATGAAATCAACAAACTCAGGTGGTAGGTCAAAGTAGGTCAACCGCTGCTGCTCAGTCTCCAAGCATGGAGATGCAAATTGTGCAGGCCCAGGTACAGGTACCCTGCCCTGCTGCTGCGACATCAGATTCTCCTGAACTGGTAGCTTGCTGTGAGAACACTTGCTCATACACAGGAGTTCCAGGTACCACACTCTCCTGGCTCAATCCAGTGCCACTGGGATGACTTGGGCCCTGTTGTTCCTGATCTTCAGAACCCAGGGTGGGAGAGGCAATGGCAAGAAGGCAGACAGAGGTGCCGAGCTTTGGAAACTCCAATGAGCAAAAGTGACAAAACTGCACGCTTTCAGCAGTGAAGACATCGAGGTAAGGATTCTCTCAATTGCTGGAAGTAGCCCGGTGCCAACTTTTTGTGCAACTGCCATTCATGATCTGCTAAGCACCTGTGTCTGAATTTGTCCGTCCTGGCATTTAAAGATCCTGCCAGGAGATTTAACACCAGAGAAAATGGCAGTCCAGCCATTTCCAGAGGCTCAAAGCACCTTGACACAGAGCTCAAGACCACACTCCACCCTGTTTGTTGCAGTACCACATGGCGGTTGTGTTGGCTGCGAGCACCTGCACCAGCCTTCCTCTGATGGCAGGTATGAAGGCCTTCAGTGCTAAGTGAATCCTCCTCAACTTTAATAGACTGATGCAGAGTTGAGTTTCCACCAGAGACCTCGAATCTCCACGTCTCCCAGATGGCCTCCTCAATCCAGTAGTGATGCCTCTGTGACCACTGTCAGCTCTAGGTGGTGTAAGGATAGGGGTCTTCCAATGACCCAATTGCCAGTAGGCACAACTACAGGTCTTTTGCAGTCTCCTTTGAAATCTGGATACAAACCAACAGATTCCTTAATAGCGTGCCCATTGGGATTAGATGTCCCACTGCAGAGGATGCATGTGCACCTGGTATATTTGGATAGAAGGATGCAGGAGGGCAACAATCCACGCAGCCTCAGACTCATCCTTACTGAGATACAAGACAGAGGCTGAAATATCGGGATTATAGCCCAAATGTCCAGGACTCTCTGCTCTGGAGGAAAGGCATGGAACTGTGTCATATCCAGATATGTTCTGATGAAAAGAAGTGTCTGAAAAGGAGTCAAATGTGACTTTGGCACATTGATAGTGAACCCCAATGAAGTTAGGACGTTCGCTGTCATGTGAAGGTGGTTGACGACTACCTGGGAAGAACTTGGCGCTTGCAGTCAGTCGTCGAGACAGGGGAAGACTGGTACGCCAGATATCCAAAGGTGTGCTGCGACCACCGCTATCACTTTCATGAAAACACCCAAGGGGCACTGGTGAGGCCAAAAGGGAGCACTGCAAACTGAAACTGCTCCTGGCCCAGCTTGAACTACAGGTAGCGCCTGTGGACTTGCAGGTCAGGGATATAGAAATAAACCTCCTGCAAGTCCAACGCCACTATACAATCTCCTGGGAGTAGGGCAGACAGGACCTGGTCTGAATTTGTTCTTCCACAGGAAGGTGTTGAGTGGGTGAAAATCTAATGTAGGACGAAGGCCTCCATTCTTCTTCACCACCATGAACTAGCAGGGTTAACATCCAGCTCCTACTTCCAAGGCTCATACCCTCTCTATGGTCCACTTACCCAAAAGGTCCTGCATTTCCTGTGGCAGAACTCACAAGCGGTCCTTTGTTATTTATCCTGATGGAGGTGGAAGGTGCGGCGGGGTAGAAAGAAATGGAAGGTGAATCCCTGCTGCACAATTTGGAGGACCTACTTAACTAAAGTAATGGCCTGGAGTAAATATCCGATCCTGCCTCCAACCAGGTGGTTGTATGCCGATAAAGATACAAAGATACACTAAAGCAGTTTTACGGCTGCTGGAGGGGCGGAGGATTGAGCTGCACATTTTCCATGGTGTCCTGAGCGTTGTCTCTGAGAATCATGGCCTCTGCCACAAAAAGGCAGAAAGTCCTGCTGGGCTGGTGTTGGTGAAATCAAACACCTAGCTGTGGAGCTGCAGATAAGGCAAAATTCATAGTGGAATTGTCTTGTGGGAACAGTAAGACCCAAGGAATGTGACATGGCTCTGCTCTTCTTGAACCCCTCCAAGGCCAAGCCTGCTTTCTCTCCAAAACGTCAAGAGCCGTCAAACAGTATGTCCATTAAGGACACCGGGACAACCCATAGAAGCCTGTAAACCTCATCGAGGAGTGGCGGAGATGGGCCACATTACTACCCATTGCTTGACCTATGCAGTCAATCGTTTCCAAACCAGAACATATGAAAAACGTTGCATCATCGCAACTGTCTTGAAAAGCCTGGGTAAGGGACCTGAAGGTTGCCCAGGACAGGCAGTATGACTTATGCCACAATATTCCACAGGCAAAAACAACAAGTTGATAGATGAAATGCTTGAATTATTCTCAGCCACTGGCAATCGCTCGGCCCGCATCCCATTTCACTGTTTTTCCCGCACCATGCGACCTAAGTTTGGACCCAACAATATACAAATCAGTCTTGGCCCTGTTACTCACTGGAACAATCCAACCCGAACTGCCAGGCCAGGTCCTCCCTTAACCGGAACACAAGCACCCCAGGACCGGTTTCACCATTGTTATGGGGTCTTTAGCCGGGTATAGCTTGGTTCCAGTGGAACAGTGAGCCTGGGACCCATGTCTTGGCTGGACTGTTCCAATTGGAGCAGGGTCAAGACTCATTTGCATATAGCTGGATCCAAACTGGGGTAACATGGTGTGCAAAATAACAATGGTCTGGGATACGGCCTGAATAATTACCAATGGCTGAGATTAATTCAAGCTTTCCTTAAATAACTTAATTTTGGCAACCAGTGCCATAAATGTTTTGACCAGCATACATTACATGAATCAGAATATCAATAAAATACATACAGCAATAGTTTAAAAAATTCTTCCCAAAAGCAACAAAACAGCAAGATACTAGAAAGTTATAAAGTCAATTGTGCATCAATAAGACAAAGAGCGGAACAAAATCATAAGAGTTTGGCCACATCTTTGGACTAAAAACAGCTAGTAAACCGTAGTTACAGTACATATATTTCTGGGGCTAACTGGTTGGTCTAGTTTAAGAGGAGCCTTAGTTTGGTTACCACAGCCCCGCAAAGTGCAACATTCATGTAGTGACAGGCAAATTAAAGTGCATAGTACAAGTAGCAAAAGGCCTCAGTGCCAGTAACAGATCTGCATTTTGTCTAGGTGGCATATCGTATATGGGCTAAGGAGTTAATGCTCCTGGGTTAATAGGACCTTCCTCCTGATGAACCACATCCTTCCCAGAAATTTAGCAGTAGCACAGGTAAGTGGGGGACTAAGATCAGATCTTAGTATGCGCAGAGCTGTAGCATGATTTTGTGTGCCCAACAGACTGCAGATTGGTTTGATCCACTGAGTGTGGAGGTGCGCTTATGCTTCGCAAGTGAAGATTACATGTCCTTCAGTTTCCTTCGCGCTTTACAGCCAGGGCATTGCATGGAGGTGGATGGATTTGCAGTCCATTTGCTTGTCAATGCATTAAGTGGGAGTGACCATGTTTTCTGTCCAAAGGAACCAGAATAAGATCTAGGTAAAGCTCCAGTGAACTAGCTAAAATCCAGAAAATCGCTAGATAGCGAGCCTCTGGATGCCGCATTGAACTCTTTCTGAGCTACCCACTCCCAGTAGCATGCCTTCACTTGATCTGTAGTAGGGAAGGATTCTGGGGAAGTGCATTCCCATGCCTCTTGTATACCCAGGGATGTCAACAACTTTCTTACACTGCTCATCCTTGCTATCTTTCTTGAACCTGTTAGGGAAGAGACTTCCTGGAGATCAACAGCGTAGGATGACAACTTAGGTGTAGTCTTAATTCTCCTCCAGAACAGCAATGAGCGCAGCCTGGCGTTATCTTGAATTGATTCTCTACCCATATCGAATTTAAAGGGGCACAGCGGGGTGCTCGGTGGTAAGAGGACTATGTTCCTCAGGAACTTATGTTCGCTTCCAGACAGATCAACTAAATTGGCAAAACCCCAGAGTTCAGCCCCATAGAGGGCTGAGCCCACCGCTTTCAAATCATATATTTGGAGTGCTACTGCAACAGGTTAACCATTGGATGCGTGATGTTCTTTCAGCAAGACACCCAAAATGTTTATGGTCATTTTTTCCAGAAGGGGTTTCCAAGACATATTTGCTGAAAGTTTTATGCCCAAGTACTCGAAAGTGTCTACCCTTTCTAGTGCAACCTCCCTAGAGTAGGCCTCTCTCTGTATATTTTGTGTGGATTAATCGCCACAAATTTGGTCTTAGATGTGTTTATATCCAGCCCTCCCATCTGCAGAATTCCTCAAATTGATTTAATAGGTGCTGGAGAACTACTGGGGTTTCAGAGAACAATAAGGTGTCATCAACAAAGAGGAGTGTAAAGATTTTTGTCTCACCTAAGGAGAGAGCATCAGCGGGTTGTAAGAAAAGGATTTGGACAACGTTGTTCAAGTATAAAGAAAACAAGGTTGGAGCAAGCACGCATCCCTGGCGAACACCCTTGTTTACGGAAATAGGCTTAGTCAGCTCCCCCTGATCACCCCAGGGAACTGGTATAATTGACCTCATGGAGGCAGATGTTTAAAGATAAAATGTCTGATGGCTTACCCATGTCATAAAGCAAGTGCCAGAGATTGTGTCTTGGGACCAGGTCAAATGTCGACTTTAAGTCAACAAAGGCGACGTAAAGACTGCCTTTGCTGATTACTACAATTTTCCAAAACAAAGGAGGAAACAAAAAACCTGATTGATAATACTAGTTTTTTGTCTGAAGCCGTGCCGACCTGATAGAGTGTTAGAATGTCATTGGCGTCAATCCAGTTCTGGATCATCCCTAGTACGGCGCAACAGAATAATTTCTGAAATGAGTCGATGACGCTGATAAGCCTGTAGTTGAGGGGTGAATTCCTGTTTCCCTTCTTGAATATGGGTAACACCTCAGTGCCTTTTTATGACTCTGGTTTTAGGGCACTACATGCAATTGCATTAGACAGAAGCAAGATGCATTTCGACCAGTTTTTCCTCTCATGTACAAAGATGTCACCTGGTATGCCATCAGGGCCAGGGGCTTTGGCACGTACTATGGCATCAACAGAGGCTTCGATGTAGCCTAAATCAAACAGGTTGCCGGATGATATCTGGGCATGTACTGGGAGGGTTTCCTGAGATTGTGTCTACTTCTGTGTAGAGAGAATTGAAGTGGTTATACTAGACGGTTGCAGAGATAAGTTTTTCCGGTTGGGGAGCAGTACGGCTGCCAGTCCAGGTGATCAGGGCCCAAAACCTTTTTGGATCTTTACTTTCACATGCATCCTTAACATCCCACCATCTCTTCTCATCGTAATCATTTTTGGCTTTAAATTGGACCTGCTTGTATGCCCTTCTGAGGGTGGTAATCAAGGCCAAATCTTTAGCTTTTATGGCCAATGCCAGTTGGTTTCTGAAATGCCTACACTCCTTATTATACCAAGAGTGAAATTTTCTTTGCATTCTCCTCAGATTGGGTATGGGCGCTGTAAAGTGCAGTGCTAGCTGATCAAAGAGGCGAGTATGGATATCTATGGCAGTGAAGGGGCAATCCGTTGCTTGCAGTCCCTTCAACGCAGATGTACTTTTTAATAGATCGAGGTGAATTCGTTCTAGGGTATCCTCCTCCCCAGCTAAATATTGCCACTTAAGTCGCTGTTTGTCATTGGATAGAATGACTTCCCGGGGCAGCTGGTAAAAACGTGGAGAATTAGGCTCGCTGCTCCATAGGGGCAGCAAAGAGAAACATAAAAGATTGTGGTCACGTTCTAACTGCTCCCTGATTTCCATGTCATCTGTGTTGCGCCAGAGCCTCAGATCTATCAAAATGTAGTCAATACGACTCTTGCTGTTGGTTCTGATGAATGTGGGTGCCTCCTCTTGTCGGATTTCATTTTGCCATTAACTGCCTTTAACCGAAATTCAAAGGTCAGAGCCTTCAGCTGGAGTGCAACTTGAGTCCACTTTTTAACTGGTGCTAGATCCAGACATGGAATGGCACACTGGTCGTCTTCTTCATTTGCGATGCCCACACCATCCTTTTCCAGGGGTTAAAAGGTGACATTAAAGTCACCTGGCAGAATCAAATAATGCTTAGATTCACTTTTTTCCAGATGTTCCCCGAGTAGCTGCAAGGTTTCTGATTGTTTACCACCTTTGGTGCCACTTGCGTAAATGTTGTAAACATCTACGAAAATGCTTGCCATCCCTTGATTCGGATTCCTAAGATGTCTGGGCAATCAATGGACAGTACAATTAAGGGACATTTTCACAGAGATCAGTAGGTCGCCCGCAGGGCGACTTTGTCGATTGTAGGTATCAGACACACTGAAACTAAGGTACCCAGATCTGTGCACAAGCGCCGTGCTCCAGATTTCTTGGAATAAACAGATGTCTAAATCTTCAATAAACTCATTCCATTATCGCAGGGGAAGTTTTGATTTTAAACCAGCCACATTCTATGATGCAACTAGAATCTTAGAGGGTGCTTCAGGTAGGGGTAATAATGGAAAGGCACATGGTTTCGCTGAGATTGGGGACGAGGGGAAGCCAGCATCACTCTGAGAGACAACAAGATCCGTAATGAGGGCAACACTGCAGGTCCTGGACTGTTTTCCAATCCCCTGTGAGGTGAGAGGTCTAAAACTGGAGGTTTTTTCATTGTTATCCCTAGCCGCAGTAATGGGATCAGGTGTTGATGACCGTGGTGACCCTATGCATGGAGCCGAATTGTTTGAATGTGTTTGAAAGTGTTTCAGCTTGAGGGACTAATATGCTCTGGCTAGACAGTCAATGGATCTCTCCCAAAACCGAAGCATCCAACGTTTGTTGAGGGGGAAGCTTACTTGATGGATGGTGGCCTGCTTGTTGGTGGATAATACTTAAATTGAATACAAGACCCTGCTGGCGGACTAGTTTGTGCATCTAAAGCATACCACCCATCTCTTTTTTGTGTATTTTCGTTTGTCACCTTAAGTGGGGCGCTTATGCGCAGACGTGGGTCCTGTGTACACTGCATCACTGGAACCAAGCTGTACCCCGCTGATGAGCCCATAACTAGGGCAAAACTGGTCCTGGATTGCTTGTGTTCTGCTTCAGGGAGGACATGGCTGGGCAGTTCAGGCTGCACTGTTCCAATTGGAGCAGGGTCAAGACTGGTTTGCATATAGCTGGGCTCAAACTGAGCTGACATGGTTTGCAAAATTACGATGGACTGGGATACAGCCCTGAGTAATTACCAGTGGCTCAGATTAATTCCAGCATACCATCCATAACTTTTTTGCGTACTTTTTTTTGTCGCCCTAAGTAGGACGGGTATACCCAGACATGGGTCCTATGCACAATGTGTTACTGGAACTAAGCTGAACCCGGCTGATGAGCCCATATCTAGGGTGAAACCGGCCCTGGGTTGCTTTTGTTCCGATTCAGGGAGGACCTGGCTTGGCAGTTTGGGCTTGACTGTTCCAATTGGAGCAGTACAAGATTGATTTGCATATAGTTGGGTCCAAACTGAGCTAACATGATTTGCAAAATAATGATGGACTGAGATGCGGCCCGGGTAATTACCAGTGGCTGGAATTAATTCAAGCATATCATCCATCACTTTTTTGTGCACTTTAGTTTGTCACCCTAAGTGGGACAGCTATGCCCAGACGTGGGTCCCGTGCACACTGCCTCACTGGAACAAAGTTGTACCCGGCTGATGAGCCCATAACTAGGGTGGACCGATCCTGGGTTGCTTGTGTTCCGCTTCAGGAGGGACCTGGCTTGGAAGTTCGGGCTGGACTGTTCCAGCTGGAACACGGTCAAGGCTGATTTGCATATAGCTGGGTCCAAACTGAGGTGACATGGTGTGCAAACTAATGATGAACTTGGATGCGGCCCCTAGTAATTACCAGTGGCTGAGATTAATTCAAGGATACCATCCATCACTTTTATGTGTGTACTTTACAATATCCCAAACGGCAAGAAAGTGGGGCCTGTAGTATCTATAAATTTGGAACCTTAATTTCTCAAGAACTATTGAACAGATTTACACCATACCACAAAAAAGACATTTATGGATAAAGATCTAGCATTCTGCCCTATTTTGTATAATTCCATTCAGCTGTTTTGGATGTAGCGCTATTAAAGATTCCTATGAGAAATTGCATTAGAAAAACTCATTTTGGGACCACTGCTTTTTCTCGGCCCCCCCTTGACGTGTCACCTCAAAACTTTCCATGAAAGAGCAGAGGTGGATGAACCTTTCTTTGGAAAGTTTCGTGAAGATTCATCAAACCGTGCCAAAGTTATTAGCAAAGCAAACCAAAAAATTAATTTCCTTTGGACAACCCAGCTCTAACTATAACTACATAGTGGCAAAAGACAAGGTGTAAAATATAAATAAATATAATTTATTACTCCACACAGTGTGGGTTTTGCAAAACATGCCTTTGTCAAACTAAGGTGCACATTTCCCCTCAAAACAGTTGTTGCTTCTACAAATGTTTTGAGGGGAAATGGGCACTTTAGTTTGATAAAGGCAGGTGTTGCCGAAACGTGTCACTTTGTGGAGCAATAAACGACATTGTGAAAACCCTACTGGAGTGGTAACAATCTTTCAGGATGAGAGAGAAACGCTGAAAGATATGCATTCATTTATCATTGGTGCCGTTTGACGAATCTTCACAACATTTTAAAAACTAATACGATGCTCAGTTTATCTGCAGTGTTCAAAGTTTAGGGGTGATCAGTCAAGCGGGGGCTGAGAAAAAGGGGGGTCCCAAAACGCATTTTCCCCATGTAAATTCCCATAGGGATTTTGAATACAACTACAGCCCAAACCGCTGGACAGAATTACACCAAATTCGACAGAAAGCTATCTCCAGCAAGCGTGCTTTTTGCAATTTGGTGTGAATCTGTCCAGTAGTTTTAGAGATATTAAACAAAAAACAAATTTATCTGGGGGCGCGGACCATCCGTGAAAACAGCTGTGGGTACTCCATGGACACAAGCGCCAAACTAAAGTCCTGATTGGCTGGCCGCACCTTTACAGAAAAGTTGTCCCTGCCATTTTATTTATAGGGAAAGGTCTCCGGGGCTGAAAAGCAGCATGTATTGTGAATGTAGGGGTCAGATAAGAGGTGTCCTGACCCCTTGGTGTTAAAAATGAGGGGTAAGCATGTGAACTGGGCAGTAAAATGCTTTGAAATGTGTTTTTTTGTCACATGCAAGCAGTAGCGGCCAGTGTTGGGGATGAGTGGTGAGGCGGGGAGGGGGCATAGGGGTGGCAGGGGGGCAAAATAAAAACAGACGGCACAGGCTCCTGGAATGCACTGCGGCCAACCCTAAAGCTGCCCCCATGCATGACAGCAGCTTCAGGATTGGCCTGAGCACCCTCGATTTGCGCTCCAGGAGAGACTTTGAGTCTGTGCCTGCTCTTTCCAACCCAACTGCGTTGCTGGGTTAGAGAGCTTTCACTGTGCATGACAGTTTTACCAGCCTAAAACGGCCAGCCAAACTGTCATGCGCAGTGAAGGGGTGCACTACCACTTCCCTCAGTGCCTGTCACCCCCAGGCCTCGCACCCAATACGCGGCAGGATTGGAAAGGCAAAATAAAACAAGTGTGTAATATTGTTTTATTTTTCCATTCCTGCCGTTTTTGGGGAGCCATAGCTGAAGAGCCGCCGCTGAATGCAAGATCTGCGGAGCTGTCACGGGGCTCAGTGTGCCCCCCGTGTAAATCCGCAAACCTCGTCACAAAGTTACAAGGGGGGCCGCGCTGAGCGTCGCAGGAAAAAAAAACTAATTGGGCTTCTTCGCAGGAAACATGGAAAGTGTTAAAGAAATACTGACCATTTAGAAGCGGTGTAACAAAAAAAAAGTTGGAAGGAAGCCTGTGATTTGTTAACTAGAGCAGCATAAGTAAGAGCATATGTTGAGGGGTAGCCACTTTACCTGCTTTTCTACTGAGAGAGGAGGTGGTTTTCAGGAGTCCTGACTGGAGATTTGGACTGAAAACAGATGTTACCAGACATAGTAATAAAACTGGGAGAACAGGAAAGAACTTTTATAGGAAAGTTAATTGGGTTGTAGTATATAAAAGTATATTTAGATAAAACATTGTGAGTGTACGTAAGCTGAAAGAAAATGTGTACCTTCTAGACACTATACTGGAAGGGAACCTAGAAGGCTGAGTAGATGAGAATATTAACTAAAAATACAGTAAGCAGGAAAGGATAAAGAGGAGTTGCTATACTGAATAAATATTAATTTTACTATGCCAGCATAAATTAATGTGTTTGAAATTTGATATGGGTGCTTGCTTATAGTATGTCATTTAATAGCATGTAATTTGTATACGCTCATACCGTCAGGCAGGAACCTACAGACCCAGTTACACTCCTACAAAAGCACTTATGTACTCACCTCACATATAGCCAGACAGTGAATGCAACACTCGGTCACACATCCATAAACCCATTCATACACCCATTTACTCATCTGTACGTCCAGGTCTGAGTACGAGTTAGCCCTTGGAGCCTGGGAGGACATCCGCAGAATGCAATCTGCACCACAGAAAGAGTTTTAAAAGAACTACTTCAGCACTCTTGAAAAGGGAGAACCCTGATTGTAGTTGACCTAGAATCAGAGCCCCTAAGGGTACTGGCTCTGAGAAAGAGGGAAGAGAGTAGAGAAATGACTGGGCAAAAGTTACAGAGGAGAGAAGGGATCACCCAGAGAGAGAGCCGTTTCTACTGGATTTGATGCAGATTATAGTGTCTCCTTCCAAAACCAATCCCTGGAGGAGGTCAAGGACAGACAGGCTGAGAGGGACCGGAGGCTGCAGCTGGCTCAGGGGGCTGCTCAGAAGAGAAAAACTGAGGCTGAGAAAGCCCTGGAGGAGAAAAGTGTCTTGTTGGCTCATGAAGTGACTGTCAAGGACTTGAAGACCAAATAACTGTTAGTCTAGCAAAAATGGTGGGAGTAAAACTACTATGTCCAGTGCAGAACAAAGAGTCCATATACCCAGAGACTTGATGCCTGGCTGTAAGGAGGGCAGTGAAATAGGCAGGTTGTTTCAGGCATATGAAGTAGCTCTAAAGGTACAGAGGATCTATGAGGAGGACTGGGGAGCTAGCCTTTAGAGTCATGTTCCTAGTGATGGAAGGGATGCCCTGGTGGCCCTAGAGAAGGGGAAGAGATGAGGTATCCCATTATGAAGGAGACCCTTGTCAGTAAGTATGAATTCACCCCAGAGGAGTGCAGGTTGAAAGATAGGGGCAGTCCTGGGAGGATTTTGTGGGGTGTTTTCGAAATGTTTGCAAAAAGTAGTGTTGTTTTTTAAGAAGTTTTTCTAACAGTTTTATACTTTTCTTTTTTTCAATGAGAACTCAGAAGAAAGAACTGGCTTCAGACTGCGAAAAACATGAAGGTTCAACAGGAAACCACCAAAATAATTAAATATTTCTGCTGACAGTACTTTGGACATGAATTGTCACGTGGCTCATAGGGACATTGTCGTTTTCACTAAGCTAGCATGAGCACGTTGCAGCTTGCCTGCTGCTTCGCGCACGTTACTACACGTCTTTATTTTTGCAATATTTTCTATGGCTGCTTTCACATGAGAACTCATCACTGGGTTCACTCTCTGCATGTTCCTGGGATTTTGACTGAACATTATGTGCAAGGTCGAACAACAATGCCACTTGTTATTTTGTTCTGGCCAGGCCTTAGAGACAAAACATATCGATGCAGCTGTTGTCTGGACAATGTACTTTGGTTTTTATTGGGATACACGAATAGGTAACACACACCTGGAGAGGGAGAAGAGCGAGACAGCACCTATGATGTAGATCTACCATCTATAGGCTAAGGTGTGGGGTCTGCTGACAAAGCCCAGAGATCTTCTATTATATAATAATACTTCTTGTTAGCAAGGGGAGGGAGGTTAGGCACTATAGTCTTTTCTCCATTGTCTTTTTATGATGACATCTCCCTTCATGATATATGGACTAGCTGCTATGCTGACTGTATTTGTACTATGCATTTTCCTGCTTGTTATGGCACGTATACTGCATGTTAGGGCACGTTAGTTAAAATAAATATTTTACACTTTTTCTTGTCTCTGTCAGATCTTATTGTGGACAAGTACAAGAGTGTGGGCGAAAGGGTGTGTCTTATTACCGCGATTCCTGAGAGATCTGGGAGGGTTGTGTTCTGGGGTGTCTAATCATTTGTTTCTCTGTGAGTGAGTAGGAGAGCAAGTGAGACACTATAGCTAGTCGGTCCTGGGCTCATGGGTACTAAGGTGGTAGAAAGACTCAGTCCCTATACACCAAGGTCCCATATTCCTGCGCATAGTTCTGTATTTGTGTAGAATCCCTGCAACATGGCACCACCAACGTTTGGTCTGGTACTTATTCACGAGACCCTGAGTAGTGTTTGTGCGTGTCCATAATACCCTCTCACTGGTTTCCGGAGACGTCCGTGGTGTGAGGGCCTAGCCTCCTATATTTGTGTTTTATAGGTTTTTCAAGCTTGAAGTTTAAAAGGTTTTGTTTCTCTCTCTCAACCCGATTTTGTGCTACCGATCTGATTTATCCTTTTCCATTTGTATTATGGCAGTCCCTATTGCGGCGCCAAACCGCGCAGCGGTTACGGCATTCTTGACTCAAAGTGGAGTCCCCAAGCGGGAGCGTCCTTTATTTTTGATGTCGAGGCGGACGCGGCTTACCGCTTCAAGGTCTTTTTTTCTTGGGTTACATTTCCGGCAGTGGATGGGAATGATAATTTGTTTCATGAATATACAGCAGCCGCAGTGCTGCTGGCTTATCGCCCTTATGCATTACTTGAAGTTCCGTTGATGGCCTGGGGGTGATCCAGCGCTAACAATAAAAATAATTCTCCTATTATGCTTTGGTCATCCAGGTGCAATTATTTCTCTAACACACACACAATATCCATATGTCGGTGGGGCCCATAACACCGCATATACATTCACTTACTCATTTGTTCCCTGGATTTCCTCCGTCATGAACCTAGGAGAAAAACGATTCGCTGGAAGGAGACGGGATACCTCTTTTATAATGACATAATATTTCTCATTTGCTTTTAAGGTATTCCGCTCATTGGTCAATGGACCAACTAGTAGGAATCAGTTGATGGTGATTAAGACCAGCTCAATCACAATAAACTCTTTTACCATTTCATTATTAGTCATTGAGCTAAAGAAAATCACTGAGGCATTTGTTTAAAGAATAATAAAGTTTATATAAAGTTTTGAATGCAGGAATTTGAGATTAAGCTTATTATTCAGATCATTGCATTTATCATCAATATTAGAATAGTTTGAAATTGCAAGGCACTTTTATTAGACGGAAAAATGAGGTTATCATAGTAAGAACTCTATAGATCAACCTATCTATCTCTCTGGGGAAAGCCTAATAATTCTAATAAAAATCTATCAATAAAAAGTTCTCCTAAAGCAGCATCTTTATACTCAACTGGAAAAGGAAAATAACAGCAGCAGCATCAGCTCGTCAGCATCAGCAACCGCAACTTCTCCCATCTACAGCATCTAACTCACGCAGCGTCTAACTTCTGCAGCATCTCCCGCAGCATTCGAACAGCATTCTATTCTCCAGCATTCCTCGCAGCATTCTAACCCCTCCCACCAAGAGTAGGTCTTCTTATACCCTAATTCTAGCTTACAGCATAAAATGTTTCTTCTTACATGGCGCGATTCATTCTCATTGGTCAAAAACTCAGGTCCATATACATTTTAATCAAACTTCCTGGTCTTAACCAGTTCCGTGTGGAATGTCCATGCAAGCATCGTTTCCCACAGTTCATGCACTTGCTCATCCGTTTCGATCAGTCCAAATTGTATCTTTTTCTGTTACATTTTATGTAATACAGTTCCGTCTATTGATTCAGTCAGGCTTCTCACGCTTCTTGCTGATCATCTTGGCACACATCTGCTCAGAAGGGTCACAGCAGCCTTGACCATACTTTCATCTTAGCCTCTCGGCATCAGCACGTGATCTTCCTTTTTCCACAGCCTCTCTCCTCTATCACATGGTCTCCCGCTCATGCGCACTCTAGTAACTCGCGGCCATTTTATATTGCTGCTCGGCAGGCCTAAGCGCACTATTTTCAAAGATAAACAAAATGTTATTAAAACAAAGAAATATAAACCCTTTCGTTTCCCTCCCGTCTTTCTACGTACCCCAATTAGGTATTACCTAGCAGAAGCAACATATAAAGCTGTCCCTTACTTACCATCGCTTTATTTTGCAACCACACATTTTATTTGAAAGCACAAATCATGCATTTATTATTTAATTAGTACGCAACTATTATGTTAGACACGTAAACAATTATAAGTCAATTAATTTGCACACAGAATTGCGTGTTACCATTAACCCTTAACATACATTGTTGGTTATTTACTTAAACGAACATGTTTATTAATATTGTACGAAAATATTAGGAGGTTAAAATTTTTACATTTACCCTGCTCCATCAACTCCCCCTTTGGTGATTTTTAATATCACCACAAAAACCCAAGTTATACCATTTTCTCAGACAGCATATATCTTTTATCCGTTTGCTTTTGTTAGTTTACACAACTGTATCCCTTTCAACTTGTTTCTTCGTTTTCTTGTACATGTTCTCTTTTATTTCTTCTAACTCTATTTCACCCATTTCTCTCTCTCTTTCCTTGTTTATCATGTTTTCTTTTTCTATCTTATTCTGCCTTCTTCTTCTCTTTATACATGTTATTGCAATCTTCATTACTAATATTATTATTATTATCACGGTTGCTATTATTATAACTTTCCCTATTATTAATCCACTCATTCTTGTTAACCAATTTATTACAGAAGAAAACCCTTTACCAAGTTTTCCCCAAGTACTTTCAACCTCCAGTGGAACAAGTTCTTTGTGCTAATTTGTAATATTTGTTATATACTTCTGTATATTCTCGCTCTTATCTGGAATGTAAGTGCAACAATGTTGGACTTTCAGCATTCCACAGACTCCGCCCTCTTTTGCCAAAAGAATGTCAAGGGCAAGACGATTTTGCATCACCATAGCTCTCATGGCAACCATCTCGGTATTTACCATCAAGAACCCTCCAGCAGTATCTGTAGATAAACGATCTACCACTGTGGATAATTTCCGAATTCTAAATGCATTCAAAGATATTCCCACTGCTGGTATCAATGCACCAAAAATATCACCTACTATTTCTGAAAAACTTTCCCTTTTTCTACGTGTAAAGGTATTTATCATTTTGTGTGTTCCTTTTTCTTTTCTATCTACATGAAAAATCTTTGGAAAGACCAGGCCTAAGTAACATGACCCATACCAATGGTCCGGCAACCTATAATAAGCGCTATTTCCGCAAATATAATAAATCCCTGGAAATATTGGATCTTTTCCCCCTTTGAATCCCCATCCTCCTAAAATTTGGTAATTGTCATGGCAATTACTGGAACCCACAAAATAATTGTCATATCTTGTCTTATTTCTTCTAATGCACAACCTTCCCTGTTGGGGCCAATCCAGAGTCATAGCTGCATTTGTCTTTTTCTTGTCATGATTGTCTTCCTCAAACGCCCAAAGAGGTGTTTTTGTCTCTTCTATCACTTTTCTTTGAAATTTCACTCTTCTCTCTTCAACCATCTCTAAAAATACCTTTTCTTCCTTCTTTAACTCACAGGTAAGGTTGTACCTAATTATACTATCTAATGTTAAAACCTTATTTTCTAAAAAATATTCACCAAACGTCTTTCCCTCTTTTATTTTGTTAAGTTCGGGAACTACAGAAACTTTTGCAAAAATCTTATTCATGTCAGTGTAATAATATTCTAATCTACCTGTTTTATAAAATAAACTTGCTAAAACACTACATGTTATTCCATATGTCAAAGGGAGGTGATGATAAGTCACACCCTCTGCTACAGATGCAGGCAACTGCATACAAACATAGCAATCTCTTACATCCATTGTTTCTACATACTCATATAATAATTTAGTAAAAACATTTTTTGAAAAATCTGTTATTGATTTGTCCTTATGTAATTCTGCACTACTCTTTAAAATAACTGGCTCTTGAGTGTTAGCTCCTTTTTCTTTCTCAGTGTTATTAGACATTTCTACTACAGCTAAACTAATTGGAATAGTGATTGCTAAAACCACCCATACTGTTATTAATAATCCTGTCCAAAAACAGCACATCTTGCACCATCTACTTAAAAATTCACATCTACATTTTCTATCTCTATTATTCTCCATTTTGTTTTATAACCTTATTTTATTTGTTTTCTAGAAAATTGTGTCACTACACCTCAGAAATGACTTGCTTGCCACTCTGTACTTCCAATATTTTGTCTTTGCTTGGTACTTTCTTTTAATTCTTTCTCAGAATTCTTTCTTTGTCACATCCGGTAAATTCGTCAGTTCAGTGTTTTGTCAAATCCGGTAAAACTATCTAAACTTCTTCAGGTTTGTTGCTTCAGGTTTGTTGCACTTCACTTTCTCCCATCAGGTTTCTTTGTTCTGGGTTTTCGTGAGTGTTCAGTTCTTCCTTGTGACTAGTCAAAGCACGATACAACCATTCAGGCGATCTATATTTCTGATTTACCTTCTTTATTCTTTTCGTTTTCTGCAAGTGTTTTCCACCTTGTTTTTCTTGCTCTTTTTGACTTGTTATTTCATTCACTTGTTCAGCACTTTTCCCATCCAACCTTATGATTCTGTATCTTAATTTTCTTACTTCGTTGGGCCAATTGTCTCCTTTTCTTGGCCTTTTTGCTTCACTTCCTTTTTCCTCTCTTTCTGTTTTCCAATTTCTTTTCCTTGTCTCTAGTTTTTCATTTCTTTCTTCTCCGCTTTCTTCAGACTCGGTTTCAATTCTTTCGTTATTTCCTCTTATTTTGAAACTTATAATTTCATTTTCTTCAACTTGTGGTTCTTTTCTTATCTTCCTTCGTTCACCTATTTCTGTCCCTCCTCGAGGTTCTTCCGAATTTGTGTCAGTCTGTCTATCTGCTTCTAAATTTCCCTGTTCTTGTGTTTGACTATCTGTCCCTATTGCTCCTCGGGGTTTTTCCGATTTTTCTAGCTTTTGGTTTGAAACTCTCCCTTCTTCATCTATTAATATTATCTCCGAAGTAATTTTACCACAACTTGTACTTGGTTGCTCACTGTCACTATCTTCTGGCTCAGTTTCTTCTCTTATGCTTTCAAAATTCCACTTTCTTTTTAGGATTTCTTCACACTCTGAATGTTCTGTATCGGATTCTGAACTGGTGTCAGATATTTCCAGATGTCGACTTACAGGTCGATCTTCAAATTCTGGAACTTCAGCTATTTCTTCTATTTCTTCTTCTTCTTCTATCGTTGCACTTGTAGTTGGGTCTTCCAGATGTCGACTTACAGGTCGATCTTCAGGTTCTGGCACCCTGTTTGTTTCTTCTTCTCTTTCTGATGCTGAACTGTTATCTAATATTTCCAGATGCCGACTCACATGTCGATCTTTAGGTTCTGGAACTCTGATGGTGTGGCTGGCATGTACCCAGTGTTTCACTCCTGCACACTTGACTGCAGTGGTCGTCACCAGGATCACTTGTCGTGGTTCGTCCCAGCGAGGAAGCAAACAGTTTCTTCTCCGGTGGACTTTTATTCGAACCCAATCTCCTGGATTCAAGTCGTGAGCTGGTTTTCTTTCAAGAGTGGTCGCATCCGGTCCAACCTGATGAAACACAGAACGCACCACATCAGCCAATCCTTTGCAATAATCCAGCACTAGATCATCAGTTATAGTCAGTAGCTTGTTGACAGGTACTTGTGCTTGTCTCATTGCTCGTCCCATGATTATTTCATGTGGACTGAGTCCAGTTTTCCTTTCCGGAATACTTCTGATTGTCATCAGAACTAATGGCAAAGCATCTGGCCATTTGAGTCCTGTAGCTTGACACATTTTTCCTAACCTGTTCTTGATCGTTCCATTCGCTTGCTCTACTATTCCAGAAGCCTCTGGTCCGTATGCACAATGTAGTTTCTGTTTAATACTAAGTGCTTCACAAATCAGTTTAACTAATTCGTTTTGGAAATGTGTTCCTCTATCTGTTTCAATCGTGACTGGAAAACCATACCTCGGAATGAATTCTCGCAGCAAAAGTTTTGCTACCGTGATACTATCATTCCTTCTTGTTGGATATGCCTCCACCCAACGGGAAAACAAACAGACGACCACTAGGACATACCTCAATCTGCTGCAAGGTGGCATTTCAATAAAATCCATTTGCATTCTAGTGAAAGGACCCCCTTCTCGTCCGATTCTTCCTAGACTCACTACTGTCTTCCTTCCTGGATTTAACTGTTGACAAATAAGACATCTCTGACAAAGACTCTCAGCTATGGCTCTGAATTTTGGATTATACCATGTTTGTCTAAAAAGTCTGATCATTGAATCTCTCCCAATATGGGCTTGTCCATGGTACATCCGTGCCATGTCAGAAATCATGCTATCAGGCATAACTGGTCTCTCATCTCTGTAAACCCAAACATCAGTTTCTTCATGTTTTCTACATCCTGCTTTTATCCAGGTATCTTTTTCTTCATCCTCTGCAGCTTCTTGTAACTGTCTCACCTCATCCCATGTTTCAATTGAGTTAGTAAAAAGCAAAGGACAAGAAATATGCTCTCTCACGACATTTATTCAAAGAAACCATATTCTTTGCACAGTACTGTGCCATCTCGTCAGCATATTTATTACCAACAGTAATGTAGTCTTCCCCATTTTTATGTGCATTGCACTTCACAACAGCGATCTGTTTAGGCAGCTGTATCGCCTCAAGCAGATTTTTCACAAAATCTCCATTTCTGATGGGCGTCCCTGCAGACGTCAAGAAACCCCTTTGTGACCAAATCTGACCAAAATCATGCACGACCCCAAAGCCGTACTGGCTATCTGTCACAATCGTAACCCGTACATTTCTTCCCAACTTACATGCTTGAATCAGAGCTACTAATTCTGCAACTTGGGCAGACCGTATACCTTTCAGACAAGATGCTTCCAATACAGTTGCTACTGTGCAAACTGCATATGCTGCACTTAGAACTCCATCACTCATTCTCAAACATGAGCCATCTACAAACAGAATATAATCTGATTCTTTTAAAGGCTCATCTCGGATGTCAGCTCTTGGTTTTGTACAGTATTCGAGCACATTCAGACAATCGTGATCTACTTCATCCATTTCAATCACATTCTCTTCATCTGGCAATGATGTTGAAGGATTCACATTCATACATCTGTCAATAGTCACATTATCTGCACTCAAAATTACCTTTTCATACCTAGTCAGCCGACTATGTGTCATGTATTGGGTTTTCGTTCTTGTCAAAAGAATTTCCACAGAATGGGGAACATACACTCTCAATGGATACCCCATCACTATGCCTTCACTCTGTTCCAGACTCACACAAGTAGCAGCAACTGCTTTCAAACATCCAGGCAACGCTTTCGCTACAGGGTCTAATACAGCTGAAAAATATGCAATTGGTCTTTTCATAGTTCCATGTCTCTGCACCAAAACTGAAAATGCACATCCATCTCTTTCACTACAATACAGCTCAAAATCTTTCTCATAGTCAGGCATTCCCAATGCTGGAGCCTCACACAATTTCTTTTTCAACTCTCTGAATGCTTTCATTTCTTCAGCATTCATTTCAAAAGGATCTTTAACATCCTTCTTTGTCAGTTTCTGCAATGGTTTTGCAATCAGTGAAAAACCGCTTATCCATTGTCGACAATATCCAACCATTCCCAAAAACATTCTTACCTCTCTTTGTGTCATTGGAGCTCTCATTCCTTGAATCATTTTTATTCTTTCAGTCGTTACCTTTCGCACTCCTTTCTCAATTTTATGCCCTAAATACTGGACTTCTTGTTGACAAAACTGCAATTTTGAAGGGGACACTTTATGTCCTCTTTTTGCTAAATGATTCAGCAAAGCAATTGTATCATTGACACATGCTTCTTTCGTTTTTGATGCCACCAGTAGGTCATCAATATACTGAACCATTACTGACTTTTCTGGCATTCTTAGATCTTCCAATGATTTCTTTAGGATCTGATTAAAGATTGAGGGACTTTCTGTGTACCCTTGAGGAATTCGGCACCATGCCAAAATACGCTCTCCAAACCTAAACGCAAATAATGGCTGGCTATCTGGATGCAATGGAATAGAGAAAAATGCATGACATAAATCAATTACTGTGTACCATTCTGCTTCACGTGGAATCTGGTATAGAATCACAGCAGGGTTCGGTACTATTGGGCAACAAGGCACAACAATTTTGTTTACCTTCCTTAAATCCTGTACGATTCTATATGTTCCGTTTGGCTTTTTCAGTCCCATTATTGGCGAATTACATGGACTGCTCATGATTTCCTTTAGAATCCCTTGTTCAATCATTTTATTTATTACTGGCATTATTCCTTCAATTATTTCTGGAGTCAATTTATACTGGGGCGTATTTGGGTAACTCGTTCCTTCTTTCACTGTTATTTTTACGGGATCTACTCCTTTCATTAATCCTACATCTTCTCCTGTAAAGTCCCACACTTCTTCTTCACTGTCCTTTTCAACTCAATTGGGATTTTCTCTGCATCAAATACAGGAAACAAACCATTTACTTCTGGTTCTAAATTCACCATTGTCATTTTATACAGCACATCCTCATCTGGGGTCTGAAATGCAATTCCGTCTGGGGTACAATAAATTGTGCAGTTCATTTTGCACAATAAATCGCGTCCTAAAAGGTTCACGGGACTACAATCACACACCACAAATCGGTGCATTTCACTAAATGGACCAATTCTTACCTTTACTAATCTAGTAAGAGGCGTTTTAATTTGCTGATTGGAAACTCCAACCACTTGGATATGTTCACCTGAGAGAGGAAGGTTTGGAATTTCCACTGACCTAACAGTAGAACGGGTAGCTCCAGTATCAACAAGGAATGTTACATTTGCACCATTCACTTCTCCATCCACAAATGGACCAGACTGATCTACCTCTAGAGTTGCGCCAAGCACGCACTCTTCCCTCTCTCTTAGGCACCGTCATGAACTTTCATCCGTGTCATCCTCATCCTGTCGTAACAAATATTGAGAAATTGCAGCTGCACGCGACAACTGTTTTACCTGTTCTCCTCCGTAGAATCCTGTTTCTGCACTGTATTTCTGTTGGTTAACACTCTTGGGAAGTGGTGGTTGTGGCACCTGACCTTGTTGAGTAACTACCTCACTCTGCACCTGTGAATTTAATGATTGATTTTCCACATTAGGTTTTGGAGTAAATTTACACTCGTTTCTCCAATGTCCTAGCTTTCCGCAGTTGTGGCATGGCCACTTTTTCTTTGCCTCATCTATGCTCATTTGTCCTTTTCCTTTACCTATATTAGGTCGGGATTTAAACTGTCCTGTTTCACTACTAGTATTACTCAATTGAGCTTCTTGCTTCTCTGCAACTTTCACCTGTGCCCACATGGCCTTTTCTTTCAATTTACGCTGTTTACTCTCAATTTCATCACTGCAATACTTAGCATATCTCAAAACTTCGTCCACTGTGCTATTCTGCCATCCAATCAAGTGCTGCTTAATCATTTCACTTATCTCTGGTGTTAATCCATACACAAACCTATATACAAAATGACTCATATCCTTCTCACTTAGGGCCCGATTCTGATGCGGGTTGGAAAAGCTTCCCGACCTAACGGCATTTGCTCCTTCCAAATCGGATCGGGAACGTGTCTTCCTGACCGAGGGCCCAATTCTGATGCGGTTAGGAACAAATGTTCCCATTGAAGTCAATGGGAGTTCAACCAAATCGTATCTGGAAGCATCCGGATGCATCCTACTCCGCCGGTCGGACTTTCCCGATCCGAGTGGGTCGGACACCATTTCCCAAGCGATTCGGTCGGGAAGCTTTTCCAACCCGCATCAGAATCGGCCCCTTAGTGTCTCATAACCACTATACTGTTTGAAAACCAACAACAATCTCTCATAGTACGCGTGCACTGACTCTTTGCTTTCCTGCGTTGTTCTGTCTATTTTTACCCAATCTGTTTCTTTTGGTGGAATCTTATTTTTCAAAAAGGTAACTACTTGGTCATACTTCCTCATCACTTCTGGACCTGGCGCTCCTGTTTTAGCATCCCTTGGATATTCTACAGTTGGCCAATCAATGGTAATCTTACATTCTGTCCACAAATCAGCTGGCACTACTATATCAAACAATCCATCTAGATCTATCCACAGCACTTTTGACACCTTAACAAATCTTTCCACTTGTCTGTACCATTCTACTGGTTTCTCTCTCAATTTGGGGAAGTCATTTGTAAATGACAGTATATCCTGTCTGGTCCACGGAACATGCACATAACTACCACCTGGTGTTTCTCTCATCGGGTATTCCCTAGCAACTGGTTCTTTATCTGTTACTGCAAACGCCAAAGATGCTTTATCTGTTGTTTTCTCATTCCTCTTTGACCATCTATTTCTCCATCTATCCACATCACCCCATTTTCTCAATAAAACAATCAGCTCTTTTATTTGGGTCAGTCTTTCTGATGTGTTCAAATTCTCTATGTCTTTCTCACAAAAATCTACTCTGTACGGTTTCTGCAACGTCCTCACTTTCACAAATTCTACTCCTAGTTCACTTGCAATCTCTTCCAATTTGTCATGTAAATTTCTAGCTCTCCAAGTAAGACTTTTGCACAAAAGCATAATCTCATCATCCTGATAATTTTTTTATTTTTCTGTTCCAATTGTTCCCAAAATCAACTCTTCCATGTCTATTTTCAACCTAATTACATCTAATGGTTTTTCTTCTGGTTCTTTTGCTTTTAGCGCTTTCATCCATTCGCTTAACTCTCCTGGAGTCGGACCTACAGGCGTACTATTTAATTCTATCCAATCACTGCTTCTTTCTGGTGTTCCTGATGCAGACTCTGTCACCATAGGCATTCTCCTAATCTCATTCTCATTTATCGTCAAATTTGTAGGTGGGCTTGCTCTACACGTACTAGCCAAATTGTGTGCCCCTTCATTATTCAGTTCCATCCCTTCTCTTTTTCTTTGCAAATGTGAATTAATGGGAATCACTAAGGAATGTTCATTAATTTTCTGATTCTCAAAAATTGGCATTACTGGACCTATTGTTACTGGTACAGTTACAGCTTCCATATTCTTTGTCAATTCTCTTATTTTCTCAGTCAATTCTTTTGTCGTTTTTGCTAATTCAGTTGCATTGTCACTTTCTGTCTCTTCATTTTGTGAAGTTTTAAATGTTTCTTGTGACCTATTTATTTCATTTCTTCGTTCAGGTTTTTTATTCCTCCCAGTTTCCATTGGCGGTGCATTAGGTGTCACCACCGCAGAAGTCTGTTGGTATGGAGGTGGGTTTCTGTTTAAAATATCTTCCAGCAATTCGTCATCTGTTTCACTACCACCATACACATACTTTTCTACCACTACATGTTTCTTTTTCTCGGTACACTTTCTCTTTGCTTCTTCCTCAACCGCAAAAGCCGGAAACAAACCTCCTGCCATGTTAGCGTATCTCCAACGCTTTACTCTGTCCTCATGATTTATTCCCCACAACCTTCCAGGTAAAAACTCATGATTCTTTAATCCTCTCGATCTCTCTCGCTCATACATCTCATCTTCCCATTCCGTTAAAGCTTCAAACTGTGTCGGTCTAGGTCTGGGTTCTAACATTACCATCTTTTCTCTCAAATTCCGTAATACAGCTACATTAAATGAACCATTCTCAGGAAAAGCCAATGCTCCATCATTCTTGGTGTATTTTGTCCAATTTTCTAACCATATGCATGTATGATATCCATTTCAGCATCATATGTGAAGCTGGCGATTTCGGCGGAGGAATTATTTGTCCCTCTCTAGTCACTACCTTTTTGTCTTTCTTAAAGAAGTTCTTAACTTTCGACATCCAAGACGTTTTCTCTTTTCCATACTCATAGTACGACATGATTCACAACCTTTTTCTCCTCAAACAATCCGCAATTCAACACTGTTCCCTATGTGTTATTTCAACCAATACTAGCGCGACTCACACCAACACTCCAATCACAGCGATTTCTGTCTACGGCGCACTGTCCAATCCCAGCGCGGCTTTTGTCTACGTCAGTCCTGCTCCTGTTCTCATGTGACTATTGCACTGTCCAATCCCAGCGCGACTCTTGTCTACGTCACTTTTACTCTTGACCCCTCCTTTACAAAATTTATCGGCAATTTCTTTTTCAACAATTTTTGTTAATTACAACATTTAAAACATTTCCATTGTCTGATTCGCTAAACCGAAAAGATAGCTTTGACCATTTACACAAGAATTCTGTACTTTCCAGTAGGCAGCGCTTACCTCTACCCTACCACAGAATTTTCAGTTTCGCCGATAAAGTAGCACTTCCCTCTACCTTACCCTTCTTTCAAGCAATCAGTAAACCCGTTTCTCTGGGGATAAAACACATGTGGAGACTATACTGCTCCTGAGAATTAAGGCCAGAGTTTCACAAGAAAACCGATCACTATTTCACTTACACACCTTTTATACGCAAAATGTCCCTAATATAACACAACCTGTGTTATTACCAAAAATGAATTCAGACAGTGTAAAATTCCATGTGACTTCTCTTGCCACACGTGTTCCACTTCCTACTTCTCGGAAGCGTGAAAACTTACAAATAACATAACGCGACTCAACAAAAAGTGTTAGACATGAACTTATCAATAATCTATAATCAAAAATCAATAATCACCAAACTAATCTATAGTAACCATAACTCTGCTACCAAGAAATCTGATCCAGCGCTAACAATAAAAATAATTCTCCTATTATGCTTTGGTCATCCAGGTGCAATTATTTCTCTAACACACACACAATATCCATATGTCGGTGGGGCCCATAACACCGCATATACATTCACTTACTCATTTGTTCCCTGGATTTCCTCCGTCATGAACCTAGGAGAAAAACGATTCGCTGGAAGGAGACGGGATACCTCTTTTATAATGACATAATATTTCTCATTTGCTTTTAAGGTATTCCGCTCATTGGTCAATGGACCAACTAGTAGGAATCAGTTGATGGTGATTAAGACCAGCTCAATCACAATAAACTCTTTTACCATTTCATTATTAGTCATTGAGCTAAAGAAAATCACTGAGGCATTTGTTTAAAGAATAATAAAGTTTATATAAAGTTTTGAATGCAGGAATTTGAGATTAAGCTTATTATTCAGATCATTGCATTTATCATCAATATAAGAATAGTTTGAAATTGCAAGGCACTTTTATTAGACGGAAAAATGAGGTTATCATAGTAAGAACTCTATAGATCAACCTATCTATCTCTCTGGGGAAAGCCTAATAATTCTAATAAAAATCTATCAATAAAAAGTTCTCCTAAAGCAGCATCTTTATACTCAACTGGAAAAGGAAAATAACAGCAGCAGCATCAGCTCGTCAGCATCAGCAACCGCAACTTCTCCCATCTACAGCATCTAACTCACGCAGCGTCTAACTTCTGCAGCATCTCCCGCAGCATTCGAACAGCATTCTATTCTCCAGCATTCCTCGCAGCATTCTAACCCCTCCCACCAAGAGTAGGTCTTCTTATACCCTAATTCTAGCTTACAGCATAAAATGTTTCTTCTTACATGGCGCGATTCATTCTCATTGGTCAAAAACTCAGGTACATATACATTTTAATCAAACTTCCTGGTCTTAACCAGTTCCGTGTGGAATGTCCATGCAAGCATCGTTTCCCACAGTTCATGCACTTGCTCATCCGTTTCGATCAGTCCAAATTGTATCTTTTTCTGTTACATTTTATGTAATACAGTTCCGTCTATTGATTCAGTCAGGCTTCTCACGCTTCTTGCTGATCATCTTGGCACACATCTGCTCAGAAGGGTCACAGCAGCCTTGACCATACTTTCATCTTAGCCTCTCGGCATCAGCACGTGATCTTCCCTTTTCCACAGCCTCTCTCCTCTATCACATGGTCTCCCGCTCATGCGCACTCTAGTAACTCGCGGCCATTTTATATTGCTGCTCGGCAGGCCTAAGCGCACTATTTTCAAAGATAAACAAAATGTTATTAAAACAAAGAAATATAAACCCTTTCGTTTCCCTCCCGTCTTTCTACGTACCCCAATTAGGTATTACCTAGCAGAAGCAACATATAAAGCTGTCCCTTACTTACCATCGCTTTATTTTGCAACCACACATTTTATTTGAAAGCACAAATCATGCATTTATTATTTAATTAGTACGCAACTATTATGTTAGACACGTAAACAATTATAAGTCAATTAATTTGCACACAGAATTGCGTGTTACCATTAACCCTTAACATACATTGTTGGTTATTTACTTAAACGAACATGTTTATTAATATTGTACGAAAATATTAGGAGGTTCAAATTTTTACATTTACCCTGCTCCATCAGGGGCATACCATCTGGTTTAATGGCGCCCTTCCTCACCCTGTTTCTGTGGTCCGTTTATGCCCCATATTAGTCGATGTTAGGGCACGTTAGTTAAAATAAATATGTGAAACTGTTTCGTGTCTCTGTCAGATCTTATTGTGGACAAGTACAAGAGTGCGAGCGAAAGGGTGTGTCTATTACCGCGATTCCTGAGAGATCTGGGAGTGTTGTGTTCTGGCGTGTCTAATCATTTGTTTCTCTGTGAGTGAGTAGGAGAGCAAGTGAGACACTATAGCTGGTCGGTCCTGGGCTTGTGGGTACTAAGGTGGTAGGAAGACTCAGTCCCTATACACCAAGGTCCCAATATTCCTGTGCATAGTTCTGTATCTGTACAGAATCCCTGCAACAGAATGTGACTTGAAATGCAATACTTCCTGCTTTTTGCTTTTTTCCTCTGTCTTTTGGAATGGTACATGTAATATACTGTTCTATGAAAGAAAGTACTGACTCATCTGTGTCTGTTTCAAATTTAGGTGCATCTTTTACCCACAACAGCATATGAATATGAGGATGTTGCGTGGGCAAAGGATGAGACTGAACACTAAGCTGGGGTAAAGAGGGCTTTATTGCTGGTAAAACACGTCTTCTCCTTGTTGCCAGTCTTTCCGGTGTATACGGGGAGGTGGGGGCCTGTTGGGTGGTCGTCCGGTCCCTCGCCGTCTCTCTCCTGATCTGCTCCCTCCGGTTCTGGCGTCGGGTTCCCAGGGACTCCCTCTCCATCCGACGGGGAACACAGAGAAAGAAAGGCAGAGGTGAGGCGTCGTTACCTTTTAGCTATACCCAAAAGGGAAGTGAAGGTGAGGGGACTCCACAACACGCGTGACACACTCCTATAACGGGACAGGATGTGATTAGGTGGTGGGTGGGGGTCCGAACGTTATGGTGAAGGAAAGTGCTAGGTAGAGGACGGGATGTCAAAGGTTACGGGGTGTACTCTCCTCCTCCCAAGCCAGCCCGTGAAGCGCTTGCGTACCTGGATGAGCCACGCTCCTCCTGGAGCGTGGCTGGGCGAAACACAGGGACGTTGGCCTCCTGGCTCCGCTGGTGCTCCTGGTGACACGGTCACCCGATCTCCCTCCTCTCTCGCCTCTACGACTGCTCCGTAGTACGCTGTCCTCTCTTCCTCGCCTCGTCTCTCTCGCCGGTGTAGCGACACACCTCCTTCAGGAATCCCCTTTCCTTAAGGCGTCGCAGGCGGTGACGTCACAGGGCGGAGTCCCGTCAATCCTGAATCCCCAATCAGAGACGTCTTCCTCCTGAGAGCTCTTGCGGGCGCAGGGGTTTCTGGGATTGGAAGTCCAGTCATCCTGTCGGGGGGGAGAAGAGGGAAAGAGAGGGGTGTAGCGGTCCACCAATCGCCAATGTCCACGCTCTTCACCCGGGATGAGCCCGGTCTGTCACAGAGGAGTACCTCTTGCTTGGTGCTCTTTTTGCGTGAAGAAATCAGTAAATTCTGCAAAAAGTGAATTTTTTGTTGCAGATGAAGGACAGCATACTTTCAAATCTGTGCGTAAAGCATCTGTAAATATTTGCTGGATCCAAAGAGGAAAGTTCTCCTGGAGTTTTGAGTTTGATGCCTTAAATGTTCCAGTTTGTTTGGGTAAAAAAAGTTATGTAAGTTATCATATACATATATATATATATATTTCAAATGCGAATGTTACTCCTCTCGTACCGAAACGCGTCGGGCGTTGTGCTTGTTTCATGTTTTGAATAAACTACACGCTTTATGGAAATTGGGCTCGAGTTGAATGTGTACGAGAGGAGTAACATTCGCATTTGAATTTTGTGAGGGTCGCGACATCACTCGAAGCCCGCCGCCGGAAGTGGCAGAGAGACCCGCGACTTCCGTGGTTTATATATATATATATATATATATATATATATATATATATATATATCCCAAACAAAGTCTCGCTTCAATCCTTGCCTCACACGACGGCGGGCCATGGCGGGTTAGCGGGACCCCAAACATCCATATTTCATTATTGTATCCGAACAATGATCCACGGCACCCAATTGCTTCAAGCAGATTTTAATTCAGCAAATGCTCCACTCAACGCGTTTCGGGAACCAACGTCCCTTGTTCACGAGTGTTGAGTTGATGTTACAGACTGCTTTAAATAAACATCACATGACTTGTGACTACGAATAAACAGTGTAAACAGACTACATCATAGTTACAACGAAATGCACCATTAAACATGAAACATATAACCCAAACACAATATTAAATCATACTGGTTTTAAAAGTGCAATTCATCTTTTGTGCAATAGTGAGGAAAACGAGTGTCAGAGGATATAGCTAAATAAACAAGTGCCGCTGCGAGGACGGGACTGTCTGTTTACGTTTTTTAAACGCTGCCTGAACTTTATTGTTCCTCCTACACCAACAAGGTGCCAATGGCTTATCTCCACCGCATTATTACCAATCACGGCTAGTGCCTACACACTGTTTAATGCCAGTGTTTAATGCCAGTGGTCTATAATGCTGCCGTTCTGTCGCGTGTCAGTACTCTAATGACAGCTCCTGTCCGAGCCACATTAACCGCGATACTCAAAAGAAAAGTAAAGTAAACGGAGGCCAACCCTCTGCCTATACCTCATGGTCAGGTTCCTTTTAATCATACAATTGCGCCAGTGCGCACGTATGCCAAACCATACCGATGGGTAAGGAATTACTTCTGATCAAGCCCTAGTGGGCAGTAGACTCTATATGCGATGTACAAATACAAATTTAAACTTCCTTGTGACTTCAGGGGTACAAAAGGAGATATTCCAGTGCACGTAGCTACTCTCGTCCATCCACGACTATCCAAACTTGATACTGCCTCTCAACTCGTTAACCATACATTCTCAGTGCAGGAGATCTGTAAAAAACACATATAACAAAACAGTGTCATAATCGTGAATATATAACAGTGCTACAAACAACAATACGCAAAAACCACAAAGAAGAGGATAAAAGCCATACATAATATCTATATATGTACACACACATATACATTGTGGATACTGAGTTCATGTTAAAATACGGGGATTTCACATCATCATCACTAGCCCAGATGCACTGATAATTCCTCATCAATATTATGCCCTAATGGCTGTACTGTCTGATATTCAATTATCATCCTTGATTCCAGGCGTCTTAATTCCAAAACCCTGTCCCCTCCCTCTCTCTTACTGGAACGGTGTCTAAGACACAGTAGGAAAGGAGGTTAGCATTTTGTTTGTGTACTAACTTGAAATGTCGTGCTATTGGGTACTGTTTGTCATCCTTATTGATTGCCCTCAAATGTTCCAAAACTCTCTTTTTAGCTGGATGAATAGTACTTCCGATGTAATATTTCTCACAAGGACATTTCAGGGCATATACAGCATGGTCTGTATTACAGGAAACATATTTGGTGATCGTGAATGGTTTGCAAGTAGTTGATAACCTGACTTGTTTACAGTTTTTACTGTACTTGCACGCTTTGCACTTATTGCAAGTATAAAACCCTTTTATCTGGTTACCCATTGACATAGTGGTCACACCTACCGTGCTTCGACATACAATATCTTTGAGGGATTTAGCCTTTCTATATGTCACCTGTGGATAGTGTTCTACCACTGCTGAAAGATCTTTATCAGTTTTAAGTATTCTCCAGAATTTATTTAAGCATTCTCTCACTTCGTGTGCTTGATTAGAATATGTAGTAATGAACCTAATCTTGTTCTCCATCTCTTCTCTCGGTGGCTCAATGGCTTCAATTCTAAGTAGCTCACTTCTCTCTCTTCTTTCAACTTCTGCGCTGGCTTTCATGATGCAGCTCTGAGTATAACCTCTTTCTAGAAAACGCGTGATCATAATTTCTTTCTCTATTTCAAAACCCTCTACGCTGCTACAATTTCTTTTTGCTCGTGTTAGTTCACCTAATGGTATACTGCGTATCAAATTAGAGGGGTGGCAACTTTCTGCATGAAGCAGGCTGTTGCCCGCCGTTTCCTTCCTGAATAGATAACTCTCCAGGCGTTTTTCTGCAACAACCAGTCTCAAATCTAAAAATTCAATCGTCTCCTTGTTTATCTGGCTACTAAATTTTAAATTTAAGGTGTTGTCATTGAGTGTCTCTACAAAATGATTTGCTTGTTCAACACTTCCATTCCACACACAAAAAATATCGTCAATGTATCGCACCCATGTGATGACACATTTTTCAAAAATAGGTAGTGTGCTGACGATCTGCTCCTCCCACCAGCCCAGGTATAAACCCGCAAAGCTGGGGGCGAAGCAGGTCCCCATAGCAGTCCCAAGAATCTGACGATAGATAATTTTGTCAAAAACAAAGAAGTTTTGTGTAAGGCATTTGTACATCATATCAATAATCATCTCTGTATGAAACAGATATGAAATTGATCGATTCCTCATAAAATGTCGGCATGCCTTGATCCCTGCCTCGTGTGGAATGCATGTATAGAGGCTAGTAACATCGAGACACATTAGTAAAAATTGATCCTCCCACTCAATCTGGTCAATCACTCTTAAAAATCACTCGTATCCTTAATAAAGGATGGTAACCCCTGAATAAGTGGTTGCAAATAAAAATCAACATATCGAGATGTATTTTCTAGGCAGCTGCCTCTAGAAGATACAATGGGTCTACCTGGGGGATTAATGTTGTTCTTGTGTACTTTGGGGAGTAGATAGAATGCCGGAAGTTTGGGACATTTGCATTTAAGGAATTCATATTCCTCCCATTCTAACAATCCACGTTCCCTCCAGTCTCCCAATTGCTCTTGATATACTTTATTGGCTTGTTCGTATTTAGATCTAGTGGTAATTTCATAGTTGTTCCTATCATTTAATTGGCGATAGCCTTCTTTCAAGTACATCTCTTTAGACATTACAACCACATTCCCACCTTTGTCTGATTTTTTTACTACTATGTTACTGTCATTTTTGATGGATTGAATAGCTTCCAGGTGGTTTTCACTAAGATTGTGTCTGCCAAAATATTTCTTCCTACGTACTTTTTCTAACTCATGTATCACTCCCTTCTCAAAAACATCTATAGCATCATTAGCGATTTGGGGGAGGAAAATCGATTTTGGTTTAAAACCACTAACATGGCAGAGATCTAGTTCGATATTATCATTAATCAAATTTAGATAGGGGTCATCTATAAACTTTTCATTACCATCAAGTTCATTCATGTTGTGTAACAGCTCAATATCTCCAATACTGATGACACTAGGTAGCTTCGGTACTCTCATATTCTTATCAATGACTCTGGTTGCAAACCATTTCTTAAGTCTGAGTTTGCGTGTGAACTGGAAAAGGTCAATGCGACTCTGAGTATAATCAAAGCCCCTTGTGGGGCAGAAAGAAAGGCCTAAAGAGAGAACCTCAATCTCCAATGAGCTAAGGTCCCGACCTGATAAATTGATGACTGTCTTTCTGTCCTTCATTTTGGCTTTTGTTGGCCCCTCGTTTTGCTTCCCACTGGGCTTTCCGCATCTCTTCCTGACATTGCGTTTGCTTTTCCGTCTCCTTTCCCGCCTCGTCCACGTCCTCTGTAGCCTCCGGCACTTTGTTTGTATTGGGTTGTCATTCTTCCCTGCGCCATGAGCGTAAATTCGTTTAAAATTTTGTTTTTTGCACCCTGGTGTTCTGATATAGCCGATGCATCACTTTCATAGTTATCGCTGTCACCTGTTTCACTTTGTTCGCCCGTTTTATCCAGGTCTTCTGACCTCGGTGTGGCTATCCGTACTCTTTTCATTGGTTTGGCAGCTTGACTTTGTGCTTGATTCCGCAGGTGATCATATCTTTTCGCAAATGTCAATATTTGACCTTTATCGTAATCAATTTGATCACGTAAGAATTTACGCTGTTTTTTGGCTTTGATTTCATCTTCTATTTTTTCTAGTTTGGTTTCCATTTTCGTCAGATCCAACTTAAATTCATCTGGTGTGCAAAGGATTTTTAACTGTGCTGTCAAGTCATCGATTTCTATTGCAAGCCTTTCACAGTCCTTCCTGGCATATTTAACAAGTAGACCCAACATAATGGTGGAACAGTTATGGCTGTTTCCCGCCCATTCATCAACCAACTCTGGGTCAGGGTTATTGAATGTCGGAGTGATGAAAATTCTCAAACCACGTGGGACCCTGCCCACGTCTATATACTTTTGTAAGGTGGTCGCCTCCCACCATTTCGTTTGTTCCGACTTAAGGGCTCTCCATAACATATCCCAAATCTGTCTCTTATTCTGAGTGGCAGGTTTATTGGATGCCCCCTCTGTTGTCTCAGTATCTACAATTGCCATCTCTGCATCAAAAAGTCTCGTGGCTGCCTCATTGCGTTTTGCGTTTCTCTGCATTGCCATATTGAATTATACAATTCATCAACGCTAATCCAGCGTACCTGCTTGAAGCGGTCTCAGGCAAATCGTCTACTTTTAAACGACCCTGAGGCTCCGTCTGCCCCCGTGCTGAAATAACAATGTAACGCGCTTACCCGATATTGTGATGCCTTTGTCCAAAAAGGTTTCGCGGCGTAATCGCTCCTCATAGGACCCTCGGCTTTCATCCACGGTTAATGCGCCTCTAATTCAGGGCTTGATCAGAAGTAATTCCTTACCCATCGGTATGGTTTGGCATACGTGCGCACTGGCGCAATTGTATGATTAAAAGGAACCTGACCATGAGGTATAGGCAGAGGGTTGGCCTCCGTTTACTTTACTTTTCTTTTGAGTATCGCGGTTAATGTGGCTCGGACAGGAGCTGTCATTAGAGTACTGACACGCGACAGAACGGCAGCATTATAGACCACTGGCATTAAACACTGGCATTAAACAGTGTGTAGGCACTAGCCGTGATTGGTAATAATGCGGTGGAGATAAGCCATTGGCACCTTGTTGGTGTAGGAGGAACAATAAAGTTCAGGCAGCGTTTAAAAACTTAAACAGACAGTCCCGTCCTCGCAGCGGCACTTGTTTATTTAGCTATATCCTCTGACACTCGTTTTCCTCACTATTGCACAAAAGATGAATTGCACTTTTAAAACCAGTATGATTTAATATTGTGTTTGGGTTATATGTTTCATGTTTAATGGTGCATTTCGTTGTAACTATGATGTAGTCTGTTTACACTGTTTATTCGTAGTCACAAGTCATGTGATGTTTATTTAAAGCAGTCTGTAACATCAACTCAACACTCGTGAACAAGGGACGTTGGTTCCCGAAACGCGTTGAGTGGAGCATTTGCTGAATTAAAATCTGCTTGAAGCAATTGGGTGCCGTGGATCATTGTTCGGATACAATAATGAAATATGGATGTTTGGGGTCCCGCTAACCCGCCACGGCCCGCCGTCGTGTGAGGCAAGGATTGAAGCGAGACTTTGTTTGGGATATTAGTGAATCAATCGTTGCCCGCCCTGCTGAATTAGAGGCGCATTAACCGTGGATGAAAGCCGAGGGTCCTATGAGGAGCGATTACGCCGCGAAACCTTTTGGACAAAGGCATCACAATATCGGGTAAGCGCGTTACATTGTTATTTCAGCACGGGGCAGACGGAGCCTCAGGGTCGTTTAAAAGTAGACGATTTGCCTGAGACCGCTTCAAGCAGGTACGCTGGATTAGCGTTGATGAATTGTATAATTCAATATGGCAATGCAGAGAAACGCAAAACGCAATGAGGCAGCCACGAGACTTTTTGATGCAGAGATGGCAATTGTAGATACTGAGACAACAGAGGGGGCATCCAATAAACCTGCCACTCAGAATAAGAGACAGATTTGGGATATGTTATGGAGAGCCCTTAAGTCGGAACAAACGAAATGGTGGGAGGCGACCACCTTACAAAAGTATATAGACGTGGGCAGGGTCCCACGTGGTTTGAGAATTTTCATCACTCCGACATTCAATAACCCTGACCCAGAGTTGGTTGATGAATGGGCGGGAAACAGCCATAACTGTTCCACCATTATGTTGGGTCTACTTGTTAAATATGCCAGGAAGGACTGTGAAAGGCTTGCAATAGAAATCGATGACTTGACAGCACAGTTAAAAATCCTTTGCACACCAGATGAATTTAAGTTGGATCTGACGAAAATGGAAACCAAACTAGAAAAAATAGAAGATGAAATCAAAGCCAAAAAACAGCGTAAATTCTTACGTGATCAAATTGATTACGATAAAGGTCAAATATTGACATTTGCGAAAAGATATGATCACCTGCGGAATCAAACACAAAGTCAAGCTGCCAAACCAATGAAAAGAGTACGGATAGCCACACCGAGGTCAGAAGACCTGGATAAAACGGGCGAACAAAGTGAAACAGGTGACAGCGATAACTATGAAAGTGATGCATCGGCTATATCAGAACACCAGGGTGCAAAAAACAAAATTTTAAACGAATTTACGCTCATGGCACAGGGAAGAATGACAACCCAATACAAACAAAGTGCCGGAGGCTACAGAGGACGTGGACGAGGCGGGAAAGGAGACGGAAAAGCAAACGCAATGTCAGGAAGAGATGCGGAAAGCCCAGTGGGAAGCAGAACGAGGGGCCAACAAAAGCCAAAATGAAGGACAGAAAGACAGTCATCAATTTATCAGGTCGGGACCTTAGCTCATTGGAGATTGAGGTTCTCTCTTTAGGCCTTTCTTTCTGCCCCACAAGGGGCTTTGATTATACTCAGAGTCGCATTGACCTTTTCCAGTTCACACGCAAACTCAGACTTAAGAAATGGTTTGCAACCAGAGTCATTGATAAGAATATGAGAGTACCGAAGCTACCTAGTGTCATCAGTATTGGAGATATTGAGCTGTTACACAACATGAATGAACTTGATGGTAATGAAAAGTTTATAGATGACCCCTATCTAAATTTGATTAATGATAATATCGAACTAGATCTCTGCCATGTTAGTGGTTTTAAACCAAAATCGATTTTCCTCCCCCAAATCGCTAATGATGCTATAGATGTTTTTGAGAAGGGAGTGATACATGAGTTAGAAAAAGTACGTAGGAAGAAATATTTTGGCAGACACAATCTTAGTGAAAACCACCTGGAAGCTATTCAATCCATCAAAAATGACAGTAACATAGTAGTAAAAAAATCAGACAAAGGTGGGAATGTGGTTGTAATGTCTAAAGAGATGTACTTGAAAGAAGGCTATCGCCAATTAAATGATAGGAACAACTATGAAATTACCACTAGATCTAAATACGAACAAGCCAATAAAGTATATCAAGAGCAATTGGGAGACTGGAGGGAACGTGGATTGTTAGAATGGGAGGAATATGAATTCCTTAAATGCAAATGTCCCAAACTTCCGGCATTCTATCTACTCCCCAAAGTACACAAGAACAACATTAATCCCCCAGGTAGACCCATTGTATCTTCTAGAGGCAGCTGCCTAGAAAATACATCTCGATATGTTGATTTTTATTTGCAACCACTTGTTCAGGGGTTACCATCCTTTATTAAGGATACGAGTGATTTTTTAAGAGTGATTGACCAGATTGAGTGGGAGGATCAATTTTTACTAATGTGTCTCGATGTTACTAGCCTCTATACATGCATTCCACACGAGGCAGGGATCAAGGCATGCCGACATTTTATGAGGAATCGATCAATTTCATATCTGTTTCATACAGAGATGATTATTGATATGATGTACAAATGCCTTACACAAAACTTCTTTGTTTTTGACAAAATTATCTATCGTCAGATTCTTGGGACTGCTATGGGGACCTGCTTCGCCCCCAGCTTTGCGGGTTTATACCTGGGCTGGTGGGAGGAGCAGATCGTCAGCACACTACCTATTTTTGAAAAATGTGTCATCACATGGGTGCGATACATTGACGATATTTTTGTGTGTGGAATGGAAGTGTTGAACAAGCAAATCATTTTGTAGAGACACTCAATGACAACACCTTAAATTTAAAATTTAGTAGCCAGATAAACAAGGAGACGATTGAATTTTTAGATTTGAGACTGGTTGTTGCAGAAAAACGCCTGGAGAGTTATCTATTCAGGAAGGAAACGGCGGGCAACAGCCTGCTTCATGCAGAAAGTTGCCACCCCTCTAATTTGATACGCAGTATACCATTAGGTGAACTAACACGAGCAAAAAGAAATTGTAGCAGCGTAGAGGGTTTTGAAATAGAGAAAGAAATTATGATCACGCGTTTTCTAGAAAGAGGTTATACTCAGAGCTGCATCATGAAAGCCAGCGCAGAAGTTGAAAGAAGAGAGAGAAGTGAGCTACTTAGAATTGAAGCCATTGAGCCACCGAGAGAAGAGATGGAGAACAAGATTAGGTTCATTACTACATATTCTAATCAAGCACACGAAGTGAGAGAATGCTTAAATAAATTCTGGAGAATACTTAAAACTGATAAAGATCTTTCAGCAGTGGTAGAACACTATCCACAGGTGACATATAGAAAGGCTAAATCCCTCAAAGATATTGTATGTCGAAGCACGGTAGGTGTGACCACTATGTCAATGGGTAACCAGATAAAAGGGTTTTATACTTGCAATAAGTGCAAAGCGTGCAAGTACAGTAAAAACTGTAAACAAGTCAGGTTATCAACTACTTGCAAACCATTCACGATCACCAAATATGTTTCCTGTAATACAGACCATGCTGTATATGCCCTGAAATGTCCTTGTGAGAAATATTACATCGGAAGTACTATTCATCCAGCTAAAAAGAGAGTTTTGGAACATTTGAGGGCAATCAATAAGGATGACAAACAGTACCCAATAGCACGACATTTCAAGTTAGTACACAAACAAAATGCTAACCTCCTTTCCTACTGTGTCTTAGACACCGTTCCAGTAAGAGAGAGGGAGGGGACAGGGTTTTGGAATTAAGACGCCTGGAATCAAGGATGATAATTGAATATCAGACAGTACAGCCATTAGGGCATAATATTGATGAGGAATTATCAGTGCATCTGGGCTAGTGATGATGATGTGAAATCCCCGTATTTTAACATGAACTCAGTATCCACAATGTATATGTGTGTGTACATATATAGATATTATGTATGGCTTTTATCCTCTTCTTTGTGGTTTTTGCGTATTGTTGTTTGTAGCACTGTTATATATTCACGATTATGACACTGTTTTGTTATATGTGTTTTTTACAGATCTCCTGCACTGAGAATGTATGGTTAACGAGTTGAGAGGCAGTATCAAGTTTGGATAGTCGTGGATGGACGAGAGTAGCTACGTGCACTGGAATATCTCCTTTTGTACCCCTGAAGTCACAAGGAAGTTTAAATTTGTATTTGTACATCGCATATAGAGTCTACTGCCCACTAGGGCTTGATCAGAAGTAATTCCTTACCCATCGGTATGGTTTGGCATACGTGCGCACTGGCGCAATTGTATGATTAAAAGGAACCTGACCATGAGGTATAGGCAGAGGGTTGGCCTCCGTTTACTTTACTTTTCTTTTGAGTATCGCGGTTAATGTGGCTCGGACAGGAGCTGTCATTAGAGTACTGACACGCGACAGAACGGCAGCATTATAGACCACTGGCATTAAACACTGGCATTAAACAGTGTGTAGGCACTAGCCGTGATTGGTAATAATGCGGTGGAGATAAGCCATTGGCACCTTGTTGGTGTAGGAGGAACAATAAAGTTCAGGCAGCGTTTAAAAAACGTAAACAGACAGTCCCGTCCTCGCAGCGGCACTTGTTTATTTAGCTATATCCTCTGACACTCGTTTTCCTCACTATTGCACAAAAGATGAATTGCACTTTTAAAACCAGTATGATTTAATATTGTGTTTGGGTTATATGTTTCATGTTTAATGGTGCATTTCGTTGTAACTATGATGTAGTCTGTTTACACTGTTTATTCGTAGTCACAAGTCATGTGATGTTTATTTAAAGCAGTCTGTAACATCAACTCAACACTCGTGAACAAGGGACGTTGGTTCCCGAAACGCGTTGAGTGGAGCATTTGCTGAATTAAAATCTGCTTGAAGCAATTGGGTGCCGTGGATCATTGTTCGGATACAATAATGAAATATGGATATATATATATATATATATATATATATATATATATATATATATATATATTCTGCACAGCTCAGAGTTTTTTTGTACAATATTTATGATTGTTTCAGAGTATCACTTTTGGTGTATGAGTATAGAAACTGAGAACAGTAAAAAAGGGAAAATGCACCCACAGAAGACATTTGTACGGTGAGAAGCATGTAGCATTTCGCACAGTGAGTAAGCATCTCACTTACATTTTTAAAAGCAGGTGCTATTATAATGAGTGCAGCTGGTGGTGGTTCTCCCAAGGGTACTGTACATGTGGACTGTCCTGCTGCACCTATATGATTTAGTTGTTTTTAAATGCTTTCACATGGAAGTTGTCCAATGTAAATAATGCTTTGTAGTGCCCCTGGATAACTGCTTGCTGAACATATTGCAGTACAGATATTTATCTATAACCTTTTTTTCCTTTGACGGTATTGTAAGATGCTTCAAAACATTACTTTGTTTTGTGCTTCCTCAAGTACTTGTGCACAAAAGTGTATTTGTATAATGCTCCTCTGCACTGTAGAAGACCATCACATATTTGACAGTTTCATGAGCCCCACTTGACGAGATTTCCTAAAAACACTCCATTTTAACAAAAATATTTAGGAAATGTGCTGTAAATGTATTCTTGATGGGAAGGGCCTTCCCCTTTTCTTAAAGTCCAACTTTGCAAATACTTTTTCAACAACATAATTTTATTGTTGACATCCAATACAATACCGGGGCCTCAGAGAGTACCCCGTACATATATAAGTGGTGACAAACATAAGAAGCAACATTTTCAACAATAATAAAGGATTGATTCCACAAGGAATATATTGCCAGAAAGATTAATATTCACAGAGAAAGGTAAAACAGGAAGAAAAAGGAAAAAAGAGAAAGAAGGAAAAAACAAAAGGACATATGTGCCACATTGCCTGCTTTTAGGAAACATAATAGCCTCAGGTAAAGAGAAAATTTCTGCCATCTACATTCAAGGTGACTACAAACACTCCGTACATGCCAGTTGATTAATATCATAGTAGTGGTTCTTCAGCATCAGACGGGGTGGGAGGAGGCTCCAGATATAAGCCTCTATAGTCGGCCCATCTTTTCCAGATTTTGTAGTGTTTATGGGGGCAACCCCTTGCCTCGAAGACCGGGAGCTTCAGTCCCATACAAAAATCTAGACCTTTCTTCCACACCCCAAGTGACGGTGGGGATTCATCTTTCCAGACTCGGGCATTATCTCGTTTGGCCAGTGTAAGGCCCAGGAATAAGAGGTGGCGCTTATATCTATTCCCACCTATGTCTTCCGTAATATGTAGTAGAGCAAGTCTCGGTGAGGAGGCAATGGTCCACCCCAAGACCTCTGATATGCATGTGAACACCCCCTTCCAGAACTTTGATAATACGGGGCATGACCACACAGTGTGGAGGAAGGTACCCTCTAAGGATTTACAGTGCAGGCAATGTGGGGATGTGATGAGTCCGGCACGCCATAGTCTATGTCTGGTATAGTAGGCTCTATGCAAGTATTTGAACTGGATGAGATGCAGGTGAGCCGCAATTGCTGCGCTGCGCGGGGATTCCAGAGCCTCCACCCAGTCATCCTCCTCTAGGGGACCCAGATCTGTCTGCCATGTCTCTCTGGTTTTATACAGTGTGGTAGGGGTGTTGTTAATAAGTGTGCGATATATTTTAGTAATTTTATGGTCTCCTAGGTCGCCCATAAAAACCTTTGCTTCAATGGGGTTAAATTCAGGGATTTCCATCAAGTGAGACAGGTATGGGGTAAAGGCATGTCGGAATTGGAGATACCGATAAAATTGCGTACGGGGCATAGCGTATTCTGTTTGTATGTCTAGAAAAGACTTAAGGGTGCACCCACGCACTACTGCCCCCACCGTGTCAATCCCAATGGCCACCCAGCCCCGGAACCTGGACAGGTGTGTTAGTTGTAATAATTGGCCATTGTTCCACAGTGGAGTTTCCCTAGTAAGTCTCCCCCACCAACCCATCTGGCGGAGCGCCGCCTTCCAAATCTTAAAAATCGTGGATGTGGCAGATGGTAGCTCACAAAGCAGTGTCGCTGAATAAAGGACCATGTGGAGGGCGCTATCCCCCAGCAGCCACCGTTCAACCGCATTCGCCGGGTCCCGACGGTTGCCATACCACCAGTCATTGAGGACAAGCAAATGGGAGGCCATGTAATATGCCTGGATATCTGGGGTGGCCACTCCGCCGGTGTAGGTAGATTGAAAGCAGGTCCTCAGAGCTACCCATGACGCACCGCCCCCCCAGAGGAAGCGGGCTAGAATTGCATTCAATTGGAGGAACCATGTAGGTTTTATTGGATAGGGATGATTTTGTAACTGATACAGGAGACGAGGGAGGGGCAAATACTTTTAATGCCCACAATGTTAGCCAACCTGTGACTCAGAAGGTGTTTCAACAACCATAAATCTGAGGAAACCCTCAGTTAAGCGTTTTAGGATACTAAACCACGAATAGTACTCCTCTGGTACGTGAATCGTATCAGCGATTCATATCAAATGTACCCTGATATGACAGAAATGGGAAGTCCCTACGTGAAGCTAAAGTTGGCAACCCACTGGAAGGTGGGGGAAGGAGACCAATCCTTTTGTTTTATTTACCCTCACACACCCTAGTGGTGTCATGCTTCATCATCGGGTCACCCTGAAGCCTAAAAGTCAGGGTGGGCTCAACCATATTCCAGGGAGCTCTTAATGAAATTATTGGCCAGGGGGAGTTAGAGATTAAAAATCCGCAGGCAGATCCCAGTTTCCCTTTATTTTGGATCTGACAGGGATATTAAAAATGGAAATGAAAGGGTCAATCAGGGTATTATGGTCCTAAGACCCTAGTGCCAACATGTTTCAGTCCGCTTATGCCCCTAAAGGGTGCTGGACTTTCTTCAGGGCGGTGGAAAAAACCTCCCTGGACCAAGAAACAATATCAGGGAATTTCCCTATACTGTTATTTATAAAAGGGCAGATAGCTGCTCCTTTTCTGGACATGAATATTTTATCTTGTCTGGTACTCCATCTGTAATAAAAAGGGGGAAAATGAAACCAAACATAGTGTATCAATGATGGAAACACTGTTACTTCCCATGTGAGATGTGCTCATCAATGCACCTGTGTACTTTTAACTGGCAGGTGAAAATAACATCGTCCAACATACCTATTTGGTGTGTGTAGAAGATTACTGTTTAGCTTTACCACACTCAACTAGGTGATCAAAGAAAGTGTGGTGGCGGCATTTGTCGCATACTGTCAATATCCACATTAATGTGCGTGTAAAATCATTGTGAAACAACCGTGTCTCTCATTCCAAAACAGCAAACGCTGCTATCACTCGCCGTGTATTGCATACATTCAATTCATTCAACCTGAAATTCTTACCCCAATGTGGGAGAAGATGTGTCTCTCAAGAGACCTCACGTATAACGGGGTAGCCCTGTAGTCACACACTGTTGTGTAGTCATAAAACATAGCCCAACGCGTTTACGAAAACATATGTAAAAGGAAACACAAAAAGAACCAATAGCCAGATTATTATCAAATAAAACTTAGCCCCGCGTTGGAGCATGGCTGGCACGTACCTGTAGTCAGACGGGAGTGCCAGAACTACTTACACCATCAAGGGTCCTGCCCCGGTCTGTAACCTACTCCGCGTGGGTCCCTGGGCTTTTCGCAAGGAGGAAACGAGGTTCAAATGCTTATAAAGACCCATAAGAACGCAGGAGAGTTGATGTGGGAACCACCCATCGTGATCGCAATGCGCGGTCTCCGTCTAGCGCGTCATCCGTGAACCGGGTATGCTGGGAAATGTAGTTCACATTCATGCGCGTACATAGGATTGAAGTGCTGAGTCAAATTTTCAAACATCAGAGAGTGTGATGCGGATGTTATCCTTTATCACTTCTCCCAAATAAGAGTTAGGACATAAAATTATGGGCATTCAATTGTATTCATAACTAAGAATACAAGTCAAAGATGTTGTCCCATATGGACCACGTCATCATCAGGCTGGGTACGCTGGGATGTGTAGTTCCCGTCATTACAGCGTTACCTGACTCGAGTTGTCAAATATAATTAGTAAAGAAGAGAAATAAAGAAAGATGCGATCTTCAAGCTAATGAGCTGTCAATGGATACACATTCAGTCAAACAGGTTTCTTAATGTTTATGATCCATAATATGTTAATAATGTGGACCGGTTAAAAAATTGTGTGAAGACAGCGAGAAGGTGGGGATTGTGTAGCTTTATTAGTAACCACAATCCAACAAACTGGAGAACTTTATTTCTCATGGCTTCCTGTGAACCCCAACATGTGTTGTGGATATCATAGTAAGTCAGGGATTCTAGTTATGTGTGGAACAGTGTGGAAGCAGCGTAAACCTGCACAAAAATAGTTGTGGTCATTTTCTGTTCAGCTGGTTCCATGGTATGGAGTCATTCAATCCAGTAACGTGGGTTTTTAATCGGTAAACCCAACGTTGTTCTCGTTCTAGTAGTCTTTTAGTGAGGTCACCAATGCCCTGAACCTTCTCAATAACTGTCCATCTTATATCATTATCAGAATGTTTCTTCTCCAGGTAGTGAGCCGTCAATTTGGTGGCCGTAATAGCTCTTCTGACTGTGCTCCTATGTTCGCTTATGCGCACCTTGACTTTTCTTCCAGTCATGCCAATGTACATAAGCTGACATGGACATCTGATCATGTATATAACGTTGTCGCTGTTACAATTAGTATGAGATCGTTGTTCCCACGCGTGATGCATACCTAAATCGATTTCTTTGGTGTGCTCCGTGAGGGGGCATGCCACGCAAGATCCACATGGGTAGTGACCCGTAACTGGAGGATTGTTCCAGAGTGTGAGTTGGTGAGTGGTTTTAGATCTTAGTGAGTTAGTATGTATTAATGTGTCCCTTATGCTTTTATTCCTCCTGAATGAAAACATAGGCTTCTCGAAGGTTAGTTTTATAGATGTCAGCACAGCCCACTTCTTATTGATGATTTTTTTATCTCATTTGACGAGGAGTTCTATGTTGTGACACATATCAATGTGTCTTTTTCTTCTTTCTGGTGGGATTCCAGCAATGCCTCTCGTGGTGTGTTTCCTGCTCTTTTCTTGGCTTTCTCAATAATCCTTTCCGGGTAGGCCCTCTGTTGCAACTTTTTAGACAGTGTTTCTGCTTCATCCTTATAGTCTCTTAGGTCAGCACAATTCCTGCGTATGCGGAGGAACTGGCCAATGGGTAGATTCTCTCTAAGGGTGCGAGGATGGGCGCTGTTAAAGTGTAATAGACTATTCTTGTCAGTTGGTTTTGTGTAATATAACTAACCAGTTTCCCACCTTTAGCCCTGAGTTTCACATCCAGGAACGAAACCATCGTATCCATTGACAGGTCATTAGCTTGAAGATCGCATCTTTCTTTATTTCTCTTCTCTACTAATTATATTTGACAACTCGAGTCAGGTAACGCTGTAATGACGGGAACTACACATCCCAGCGTACCCAGCCTGGTAATGACGTTGTCCATATGGGACAACATCTTTGACTTGTATTCTTAGTTATGAATACAATTGAATGCCCATAATTTTATGTCCTAACTCTTATTTGGGAGAAGTGATAAAGGATAACATCCGCATCACACTCTCCGATTTTTGAAAATTTGACTCAGCACTTCAATCCTATGTACGCGCATGAACGTGAACTACATTTCCCAGCATACCCGGCTCACGGATGACGCGCTAGACGGAGACCGCGCATTGCGATCACGATGGGTGGTTCCCACATCAACTCTCCTGCGTTCTTATGGGTCATTATAAGCATTTGAACCTCGTTTCCTCCTTGCGAAAAGCCCAGGGACCCACGCGGAGGAGGTTACCGAGCGGGGCAGGACCCTTGATGGTGTAAGTAGTTCTGGCACTCCCGTCTGACTACAGGTACGTGCCAGCCATGCTCCAACGTGGGGCTAAGTTTTATTTGATAATAATCTGGCTATTGGTTCTTTTTGTGTTTCCTTTTACATATGTTTTCGTAAACGCGTTGGGCTATGTTTTATGACTACACAACAGTGTGTGACTACAGGGCTACCCCGTTATACGTGGGGTCTCTTGAGAGACACATCTTCTCCCACATTGGGGTAAGAATTGCAGGTTGAATGAATTGAATGTTTGCAATACACGGCGAGTGATAGCAGCGTTTGCTGTTTTGGAATGAGAGACACGGTTGTTTCACAATGATTTTACATGCACATTCATGTGGATATTGACAGTATGCGACAAATGCCGCCACCACACTTTCTTTGATCACCTAGTTGAGTGTGGTAAAGCTAAACAGTAATCTCCTACACACACCAAATAGGTATGTTGGACGATGTTATTTTCACCTGCCTGTTAAAAGTACACAGGTGCATTGATGAGCACATCTCACATGGGAAGTAACAGTGTTTCCATCATTGATACACTATGTTTGGTTTCATTTTCCCCCTTTTTATTACAGATGGAGTACCAGACAAGATAAAATATTCGTGTCCAGAAAAGGAGCAGCTACCTGCCCTTTTATAAATAACAGTATACGGAAATCCCATGATATTGTTTCTTGGTCCAAGGAGGTTTTTTCCATCGCCCTGAAGAAAGTCCAGCACCCTTTAGGGGCATAAGCGGACTGAAACATGTTGGCACTAGGGTCTGAGGACCATAATACCCTGATTGACCCTTTCATTTCCATTTTTAATATCCCTGTCAGATCCAATAATAAAGGGAAACTGGGATCTGCCTGCGGATTTTTAATCTCTAACTCCCCTTGGCCAATAATTTCATTAAGAGCTCCCTGGAATATGGTTGAGCCCACCCTGACTTTTAGGCGTCAGGGTGACCCGGATGAAGCATGACACCACTAGGGTGTGTGAGGGTAAATAAAACTAAAGGATTGGTCTCCTTCCCCCACCTTCTAGTGGGTTACACACTTTCGCTTCACATAGGGACTTCCCATTTCTGTCATATCAGGGTTCATTTGATATGAATCGCTGATACGATTCACGTACCAGAGGAGTACTATTCGTGGTTTAGTGTTAACACACGGGAGGGTGTACTCCCTCTTGAGAGTTCCTCTCGGCCCTTGCGGTATAGAGAGGGGTACCTTTCTCTCTATTTACCATTTTGTGCATCAAGTGTTTTAGGATAGCCACCCTCAAACCTGCTCTCTCTACATCATTGTGACTTCTGACGTCAGTTTGGAACTCATTTCTAAATCCAAGCCCCTCGTTACCCTGGATTCCACTCTGGGATGCAGTGCTGGCTGGCTAAGAAGAAATATGAAATGGAGTGATTAGTGTCAGCTGCTCTGGGTCAAAAAAGAGAATAGAAGTCTAAAACCAGTGGTGCATATAATTAATGCTTTATACCCTTTTTTTTCATATATCACTTATGCAAAATGATTTTGTCTTACTAGTGTTGTAACTGCCAGATGTTACTTTTCATAAATTTCAATGGACTGAGGTTTTTTACATCAAGATAGATATTATACATGGTATGAACAGTGAGACTTCCAAGACACTGTATATTTCAAAATGGTGGTAATCAGGTGTCTCTTCCAACAGAGGTGCAAAGCTTTTGGTGGAATGCTTACTGGTTTAAAGAAAATATCATTATGCGATATTGTCAGGATATTTATAAAACCAGAAATGACGGCTGTTTAGAGAAGATGATGCACATCAAAATATATGACATGGTGAGAGGGGACCATCTAGAAAGTCTGATGAAAGCTGAGGTTCATTTGTTGGCATTTCTGGATAACTGATTTGTTTTGGAGCAAAGGAGAGATTTGCAGCCCATACCATATTTTGGTTGCATTATATGTGTCCACATTTTGATCCGTTAAATGTGTGTTCAAAGAGAAAACTACATTGTATTTGTTTAGTAGCATTTTCTTTGAAAAAGATGGATTATTGATAGAATTTGTCAAATTATGGAGATTTTGAATATTTATGTGGCACAAAATCAGATGTGTTTAAGTCAATCCCTAACAGTTACATGGGGATTTAGTTTCAACTTTTGATTTGCTTAATTTTGAGGAATAAGCATAATAAAAAGGAAAGTGTGGGTACCAATGCAAAAAAACAAAAACAAAAAAAAGTGTATTTGTAAATAGTAAATAGCTAAGTAAGTTATGTTATGTTTATTTGTTAATTGTTTGATTTAAATTGTTTTGTAATGCATTAAAAATGCATTTGTGAAGGTATATTAGCATTTTTAGTTACAGTTCACAAACACACCTACACAGGTAGTCATATATGAACTCGCACACCTATAGAGTCATTTGCACATGTATTGACAAACCCACACATACACTCATAAAAACACTCAAAATCCCATACAGTCAGTCACACAGCCATTTAGGTATGCAAACTGCTACTTAGATAGATTCACATACCCATACAGCCATTCACACACCGAGTCACACACTTATGCAGTAACCTGCACACCAATGCACACACGATACAGTGACTCATACACCCAGTTATACACTGATACACCCACTGTCATACCCAAACACATACATCAATACAGCTACTCTCAAACCCAGTCATACACTGATAAAACTACACAGAGACTGACACATTCATGCACAGACTAATGCAGCCATTGACACACCAAGGCACTCACCGATACAGCCACTGACAGACCCAGGACCACACTGATACAACCTCTGACACATCTAGGGACGCACTGAAACAGCCACTGACATACCCAGGCACACACTGATGCACACACTGACACATCCACAAACTGACTAATATAGTCTCTGGCACACCCAGACACATAGCAATGCAGACACTGAGACACCCAGTGAAACATCTATGCACCCAATAACACACCCAGGCACAAACGGATGCACACACTGACACACCCAGTAGCTTACCAATGCAGACACTGACACACCCAGGCATACAGCAATGCAGACACTGACACACAAAGCCAAACAGCAATGCAGGCACAAAGACACCCAGCAAAACTGTTAATGCACCCAAAAACACCCAGGCACAAACTGATGCACACACTGACACACCCAGGGACATACCATGGCAAACACTGACACACCCAGGCATACAGCAATGCGGCACTGACACACCCAGCCAAACACTAATGCATCCAACAAGACACCCAGGCACACGTTGACACACCCCTGGACTTACAAATACAGATACTGACACACCCAGGTATACAGCAATGCAGACCAGACACTGACACACCCAGCCAGACAGTAATGCATCTAATACCACACTAAGGCACACACTGATGCATACACTGACATTCCCAGGCTCACACTGATGCATATGCTAACACAGCCAGGCGCATACTGATGCATACACTAGCACATACAGGCATTCACTAATGCATACACTAACACACCCAGGCATAGACTCATGCACATACTGACACACCCACACTCACACTGATACAGTCACTGACACATTAAAATCACAGAGTTAACTCTTTGCTTAGATGGTGGGTCTAACACGAACTGCTTTTCTCTAGAAGGTTTTTTAACAGTTTTTGATATTTTTTAAAGTGAACAGGGTAGTAAAAAAGGGTAAGAATGGGGAAATGCAAAGAAGCAACTAGCTTCACTCTCCAACAAACATTATGTAGTCACTGGAAACAAAAAAAAACTAACAGCGATGCTTCTTCACTCAATCCAAGAATGCACCCTCAGAAGACATTTTTACAGCGACAAGCATGTGGCATTGCGCGCAGTGAATAACCATGTTACTCAATTTCTCACAGGCAGCTGGTATTGTAATGACTGCAGCTGAAGATGGTTCTCCCAAGGCTGCTGTAGAGGTTGTCTGTCCTGTTGCACCCGCTTTCTCTCGCATCATCTGGTTGTAGACTATCTCATGAATTGATTTAGGTGCTTCCAGATAGAACTTGTCCCATGTGAATAATTCTTTGCAGTGCCTCTGGATAACTGCTTGCCATAAATTGTGCACTTGACATATTTTGTTGTTACCTTCTTTTCCCCAGACGGTATAGTAAAGTGCTTCCACACATCACTTTCTTTTCCGCGAGGTGGTGTGTCTTCTTCCTCATTATCAACAGGTTGACGGACGATGTAGCTTCAGCCATTGCGTGAAAGCACAGCGCTGCTGGTTCTCAATCCTCCTTCTAGAGACGAGAAGTAACTGCTTTTGGGTGTGGTATTCCATTTGGAAGGTTGGGGTTTTAATGTATCTAATCAGAAGGCAAGGTTTAGGTGTGTTTGCGAGTGAATTCGCTAATCCGGTCTGAAAATTTGCAGATTTCCAAAACTGGCAAAATGGGTAAATTTTTTGAAAAACAGTTATAAGGTGGTTTATATATACTTGCGAGTATGTTCACACTGATGTTATTATTGACAGTGGAGGGGTGCACATATACGCAGTAATGTGTCAACTTTTCGCCAAATCTGTGGATTTGGGCTCACGGGTTCATTATGATCACGTGATCGGGAGTAAAAACCATACAGTAGTAGTTCATCTTCATTTCCAGACCCCCAAAGGTACTGCAGTACACCAGAAATATTTTTTTTTTTAAATAACATTTGTTTAATTACATGAAAAAAATTAATTTACTTTACATTAACAACATATGTGATTTTTATGTTTTAAAATGTATAAAAAGTTTATTTGTAAAAAAAAGAATATCTACAGTATTAAAAAAAGTCATTAACAAAATACAAATTGTAATATATTTAGTATTGAAAATTAACCCTACAAATGAACTAAAAAAGTAAACATTAGCGGGACATAATATTTTAGAAATGGAATTTCAAAAACCTTTGAAATTCCCTGAAAAAACCAAAGGTTACAGGAACGTTATAGTTAGGAAATAGAATTAAAAAACCTTAGAAATTCATTGCAAAAACCAAAGGTTAGTGGGACATTATAGTTAGACTCAGATTTCAATCGTACAAAACTATAGAAATTCAGCAGTTATAGATCCCTGAGCTAACTATAACGTACCCCCCACGCAATGCACTGTTTATGACCTCACTTATTACATCACTCATTCAGTGATTGTGAGTGTTTTCTAAAGGTTTACTGTTATGTTTCATATAGATGCCCTAATATAGGCATGGTTTGAGATGCCCTAATATAGGCATAATCTTTCACCTACATCAGTTTCCTATTCTCCACAATAACGGGCGCTGAGGGCTGAACCTTATCTAGACTGTGGTTTGGGTACAGAAGGAGGGTTTCTCCCGAACAATGGCCTCCTATACCATCTTCGATGTGCTCATCCAGTATGATTAAATATTCATAAGAGTTCTAGGAAACCAGGCAGGGGCGAGGATCCACCTGCATAAACATCTACGTAACTGGTTCATCCCATACGTCATCTTCATACCCAACAATGGCTAACACAAGACACAAGGGACAAAGGGACTCTATACTTTTCTGTATAAATACAGCACCTTTTGCTATCAGTAGTTAGAGGGAACCGAGACTTCCAGGCCGACACACTGACCAGAGACGCTGAGGCTCCTGCATGCAGTCGATCCAGCTGACAGTGGTCTAACCATCCCTTGCGGGGTGTCCAACTCGAGACCAGGACGAGGTCCCACACTCTCATTATTCAGGTAATGGGGTTTGACTAAATCCTAGCGGGATTCTTGGTTTCTTTCGCACCTACTCACATGCTAGGTACACTTAGGTACATCTAGACAGGCATCGTAGGAGTATGCGCTTTATTTTATAAATGCATTTTATATTCATGTATATGTTCATGACTATTGCAAAATGGTAGAACTGTACTATCCCTTTTTATTCACTGAACTGCTGATCATATATCTCTGCTACTGTTCAACAGTTTTCGCAGCACATATATTTTATACTAGAAGAACAACTGTGCAATAAATTCTTATTGTAAACACGCTCGACTGTTTCTTCTGTGTAACTCTCTGAGACCAAATGAGCAAGCACGAGTGACTGAGCGAAAAGTAGTACACTGTTTCCACGATTCTGAGGAATCAGGGTTGTTGTGTTCTGAGGTTGCCAAAAACTAATCTCTCTGATAAAAAGGATATTCTAGTGGCACTGTGAGCTAGCTAATGCAAACAGGCTAACATACCCAGTGGGGGTGCTTAGAATCAGTCTGCCACAAGGCCCACAGTGTATGTTATCCACAAGCGCAGGTCCTGCAGGGGTACTATAGGAACTACACTACATGGCGCCACCAACGTTGGTTTGGTACTTATTTAACAGTAGAATCTGAGTAGTTCAGTCGTGCTTATTCTCAGAGACCCCTACTCACAAAAACCAGAGACGTCTGGAGTGGGTGGGCACAAACTCCGCCACAGCTGAGTAGGCGAGATATCCTATTTATTGGCTGTTGGTTAATCAAGCTTGAAGGACATTTTTCCCAAAATTGTGCAAAACACCTTATTTCATTTCCTTGGAAAGTTATTCTGTGTTTTTACACACAATGACTGAGAGGGCTTTAGACCCAGTAAATATGCCATTACCTCTCTCAGACGAGGAGGAAGATGCCAATGCAATACAAATTGCACCCAATGTAAGACACACACTCACAGTTAAACTCCTCAAAAATGGTGTACCAGCCAGAGGAGGTGTAGTAATATTCGTGATAGAGGCACACGAAGATTTCCAAACAGAGGTGTTCTATTCATGGGTTACATTCCCAGCAGCAAATGCTATAACACAAACTTTTCATTATTATACACATGAAGAAGTCCCAGCGGTCTACACTCTGTTTGAGGAGATTGAGATTCCGCTTACCTATCAGGAACATAATTTCTGGTTTAATGGCGCCCTACCCCACTCAAGAAGAAGAGCAAGACTCGGTCCATTAGGAAGACCAGGAGCTACATGGCCGATATTAGCGACCTATGCACCACATCCTGACATTGACACAATGCCAAATGATGAATTGCTTTTTCAACACAAAGAGTTGATAAAACTCTACAGAAACATGACACAATTCATCATGAGGACACTTGCGGTCCAACCAACAGTAATTACACCAAATACAGCTCCTACACAGAGCACAGCTACTAAAATTACTCCACAAACATTACACGCGGTAATGGGTAAAATGCCCACAAAACGTGAACAAATTCCTTTCTGGGTAGCTCAGAAAATAACCCAGTTAGAAGCAGTATTCCCAAATACCACACCATTTGAAAAACACAGAATGTTAACAATCTGCTTGCCCATGGGGATTACACCACAGTTAGAGGATTGTACCTCTTGGGGTACAGTCTTTGCTGCCATATATACCAGAACTCATGGTATTCCTTCATTAGCAGTGATACCAAATGTATTAAGACAAATATAAAATGAGTACGGAGCAGAGCCTGCTCTGAACTTAGGGATGAAGTTATTAAATAACTACGACCAGGTATCAGCCATAATACTAGCTAACATTAAAGGGAAAGCAGCAGCAGTGGCAATCCGCCAACGCCTACAGGAGTTCTCTCCATTAGAACAGGAGAATGAACTACCCAAAATAATTGAAACTGCGTATGCAGAGTTAGGCAGGGATAGTTTGGGGGGAAAAGCTGTAAAACCTCAACTAATGGGCAGTCCCGAAAAGGACACTTCTAAGCAGACACCGACATCTTCTAAAAGAAGTGGGATAATAAAAAACAACAAAAGTTTAAAGACAACAGATCTCAGTCCCGAGGTAGGTCTCCTCAACAGGAGCCCTCTGAAAAGAGGTACAACCTTAGGAATAGGGATAATATTAGGAAATCTGACAGGTATCAGGATACTGATACACGTTCCTCTCGTTCCTTTCAGGACTCGAAGAAAAACTCAGAGAGAAGGACGGTCAGAACACAGAGAAGAGCGCACACAATCCAGAGACAAGCAGCGCGCTCAAGACTTTACTTCCAAAAAAGAAGATAAGCCAAAATCAAAACCTCAATTTAAGAAAAAGAAAGTTGCCGGTCTGAAAATCAGACATGCCCAGAATTCTGAGGACACAACTTCTGAACGGAGAATGGGCTCTGACGATGCTAGACAGTGCGGCAAAAGTAACAATAGCTCGCCAGAACCTGAACGAATTTCTGGTGACAGCGGACTTGAATGATTATATCACTGTGGAAACACCAGACAAAAGGGTGAGCGTCCCACATAAGTTACATGAAATAACACTCCGGATGGAGGGGGGCAAGCCCAGGAAAGTAAAAGGTCTCTTTTGGAAGAACTTATCATCTGGATATGACATCCTATTAGCTGAACAAGATTGGCCGCCACCATTCGTAATGGAGTGCCCCAGGGGAGAAAGTATAATTTTTCCTGCATTTTCCGACCATATTCCCGTTCACCTTAAATAAATATGCACAGGAGTGGGCAGTAGCCCAAGCTCCAGCATTGTACAAAAATCACGCTGGGTGGGATGAGGATTCAACCTACCATGTGATCCCGTTAAAAGTTTCACCTAATGCTCAGAGGCAATACCCAATAAAGCAAGAAGCTAAAAAACAGGTCAGGGAGATCTTAGATCAACTTTAATACCAGGGGGTCATTGAAAAATGTACCTCTCCAATGAACAATCCTTTGTTTCCCGTCTCTAAACCCGACAATACATATCGTCTAGTTTTAGATTACAGACATTTAAACTCATGCACAAAGACATTTGCTGTCCAAAATGCACATAGTGCCGCATTAATGAATAACATTGTGCGGAAAAAATACAAAACAACACTTGATATCTCAAATGGATTTTTCTGCCAAAACATAGCGCCTGAAAGCAGGTATCTGACCGCATTCTCAGCGTTAGGGTCACAGCGACAATTTTGTCGACTCCCCCAAGGGTATAAGAATAGCCTCAGGGTATTTTCAGAAAGGGTAACAGAGTTACTTCAAAAATTTGATGAAGAAGCGCTGTCCTATGTGGATGATATTTATCTAACGGACGAAGACTTAGAGAGGCACTTGACCAGGGTAAGCACCATTATTATGGGATTTGCCACTGAGGGCTACAAATTTAACTTTAAAAAATCAAAAATAGCCCACCTCAATGTCCTATTTTTGGGATATGAGCTGTCAAGTGAAGGGAAAAGTCTAGCAGCAAACGTTTTAGAAAAATGTGTGCTGCTCCAGCCTCCAAAATGATTAAAAAATTTACAATCTATACTGGGATTCCTAAATTTCAGCAGAACATACATTTTAGATTACGCACAAAGGGTAAAACCTTTCTACGACTTAATAAAACCTGACTTTTCAGCCAGAAATTGGACACAAGAACATACTAATATTCTTCGTTCACTCCAGGAAGACATGATAGCTTCCAAACACTTGCAAACACGCGTAAACACGCGTAAACGTATGCCACTTGGTGATCCGTATAATTGCGGGTCAATGCGGGTACACTTACTTACACTTCAATGAAGGAGAAACAGTACCAATCGCATACAAATCACACCTGTACACAAATGCAGAAATGCGTTTCACTTCAACAGAGAAAATACTGACAGCTGTTCAGACCGCTGTAGCAAGAGAAAGAGCACTGGCACAAGGGAAACGCATTATTGTCGTAACCCCGGTACCGGCTTTAGAAGCTGTTACAAAAGCCAGCATTCCAAATGCGAAAGCCTTACATCCGAGATGGATCCAATGGGCTAATTCTCTTACTGCAACGGACGTTGAATACAGATTTGATCCAAGTTTAAAAACACAGGCATTCCTGCAATATGAACACGAATATCCTCTACCAAATGAAATCTTGCCTCTCGATCAGTATGAATATGTTATTTATACTGACGGATCTGCTCAACCGGCCATAGGAAGTAAGCAGCAATACAGCGCAGCGTGTGCTATCGTTAAAGGTCACATGCAGGATGGAAAGTTCTATCCGAGTTGCACAAAAACGCAATCGCTAGGAGACTGCACGGCTCAGTTGGCAGAGTTAAAAGCACTAATACTGGCACTTGTAAATACAGATCACGAATTCCCCACACTAATCGTGTGTGATTTGTTTTACTGTGTTCAGTCATATAATAAATACCTAGACCATTGGGAGCAAAACGGGTTTAAAGATGCGAAAGGTGGCACAATTAAGCATAAAATGCTATGGGAACAGGTAGCAGAGTTGAAAAACGAGCTACCAAGGACTCATTTGATCCATACACTGAGTCATCAACGTGATGGCGTTCACGTTGAAGGGAATTCATTGGCTGATGAAGCCGCAAAGGGGGCTGTTCGCACGGCTTCCGTAGCTGCACTCACTCGTTCCAAAACGAGAATAGACTGTGAGATTATGGTAGCTGTCATTGCTTCACGTAAAGGCAGCACAGCAGTACCTAAAATATTTCCACTCAAATACTCCTACAAGTTAGATGCAAGTAACATTCCATATGCTCAGATTCATGGAGTGGGGGATAGGGTAATACCAAATTTGGATCGTAGGCAAGGTTTAATACTCGCAGCACACAAGGGTTTGGGCTCTGCGCACACAGGAGTTACAGCGACTATTTCTTTACTGAAACAGCGCTATTGGTGGCCAGGGTTAACTAAGCAAACTAAGGACTATGTCTTGAATTGCGACATCTGCCAGCAGATGAAAGGCTCCACGGTAGCAAAACCCGCGCAGACGCCATTATTAAAATCAGACAAACCTCTTGCATGTGTGTACTTGGATCACTGCGGCCCCTTACAAACGGACGGGGCTTACAAATATATCATGGTTGCAGTGGATTCCTGCTCGAGATTCCTATGGGTATGGCCTCAGCGCTCGGCTGACGCTCGAACTGTTATCAAAGATTTGCAAGTCTTTATCGGCACATACGCAGTTAGCACGTTACATTCTGACCGCGGCCCTGCGTTTAGCTCTCGGGCTTACAAAGAGGCCATGGAAGGAATGGGCGTAGCATTGCGGTACTCCTCTCCGTACCATCCCGAGGGAAATTTGGTTGTGGAGAGGAAAAACCGGGACTTAAAGCAATCTTTAACAACTAGGGTATTAGGCAAGGGCGGTAGTTGGGTCAAACACCTTTATGGGGTACAGCGGGCGTTAAACAACCAGCCAAGAAACTCTCTAGGGGGTGTCACTCCATATGAAGTCCTCTTTGGGACACGAATGTGGGTACCTGATCTTGATTGTGAAGGCGCAGTGGCGGATGAAAAACCATTTGATATCCATGATCGTTTGGCTGTTTTACAGGATCTAAATGAATCCAGGGCAAAACAAAGCAATGTCCGACTAAAGCAGACCGCCACTGGGGAAGTCAAGGCAGACACGGCAAGACCTGTCTGGATCCCAAAAGTCGGGGATCTGGTGCGAGAGAAAATTGCGGACAAAAATGAATTTGGACCTTCATACAGAACACCTGTACCAGTCCTTGCAGTACAAGGAACAAGAACTGTACTTTTGCCGCCTCTTGCCGGGAAAAAGGAGAAAAGATTTGTCTCAATCGACTTAATCAAACCACACTATGTGGCCGATAATAGGAAGTAGGCCTCTTGGTCTCCACAGTAGCAGACGCCCTCCTCTCGCTACAATCCAAGAAGTTCAAACAGAAAGACTCATCACGTTTGAAGAGCCACCTGTAAGGAATCAAGGACTAAGCAACAATGCTATGGAACTTGTTCCACTTGAACCAGACATTCAAATTCAAAATGAACATCAGATTAATTCACAAGTTGCAATTAGACCTAATACAGAAGTCTACGTTAACATGCCTCGTCGAGAGCAAAATAACATTTCAACTAATCCCGATGCAATTCCTACAATTGATCGAACTGCTTCTAGCTATTTCATGAACTTTGATACGTTTTCTCTGGATCCAAGCGAGCCGGAAACTACGCCAGCCAAAACACCATTCAAGCAACAAATAAAGAACTTTCTTCTCTTTCTAAAAAAGACATACCTGGTATTGCCTTGGATTGAACTCTGGGTAATTTCTGGGATATTGTTTTTTCTTTTCTGGCTTGGCTTAGTACTAACTTTTAGTATGCTTATTAGTGGACGCTATCTTCAACAAAGTTCCACAGCCCAAAAGGTCAACATACTACTGAAGCCACATCCATCATCACATCGTGAGCAAAGAGACTTGTCATCAGTGAACATTACAGCAGTTCCTATACCGGATGGTATAGTATGGGACAAGGTTGATTTTAACATATTCGGTCCGACCGAGCTTTTAAAAATGAATCATGTATTTAAAATTTCATTAAGTGATATCATTACCTCAAGTACATTTTCTGATGATTGGGACTCTGAAACAATTAACAACATGTTGTCTGATTTAGAGAAAACTGCTGCATTTTCTAATAATGAAATGTTAGAGGGTTCTTCAGATTATGACACATTGTACTGTTACCAACATTATGGTCATCATTTCCTGCACAAATCCATTTCACCTAGGAATGTTTTTGAGTGCCATCAGTGGGAACATTGCCCAACACCACCAAAAAGTGGTTCACAAACGTTTGCACAGAAATTTTCATACTTTTCAGGGTTTAACACCACAGATCCAGCCTCATATTACTATAAGGTTGCACCAACATCAGCACTGAAAATTATGTTGACAAACACTAAACAGATTTACTCTGCTTCCTTTTTGGCCCAATTGTCTGAACAGGGTTTCGACCTATGGAAAGACGAAATTGACTTAAAATCAGTTTGGGGTTCAAGGGACTGGCAAGTCCAGGGTACAGAGGCACTATTTAGAGCATGCCTCATTCCACAGCAGATGATCTTTTTAAATGATACTGTGCAACAGACATCCTGTCTTGGACTAGCCAAGAGCAAGGACCTGAACACCCCTAGGTTTCCAACACCGACATACGGGGGGGTGGCAGAATTCAACTACAAAAGAAGGGGCAACAGTGGATGACATCTTAGAGTACAATGGAACAGACCCAAATTGGAAACAGCGGGTGGTGTGGCCCTTAGACACGAATAGCTGTCATAAGCGATTCCTGAACATCACCGAGGGACTCAGTATCCATAGGCCAGACCCACGTTATGTACAGAGAGAACATCCAGGGGTAGTGACATCCTATAGTGTTGGGAAGTTGTGCCTCAGTTGGCTAGAAACCTCAACACTTGCAGAAGTGAAACAACACTTATATTTACTATCACTTGACATGGATCTTAGGGACTTTTTATTAGGACCCAGGAAAACACGTCAAAAACGTTTCATATATGCAGGCATTTATGCTGCCTATAATGAAAACTGGAAGATTTCCCAACAAGAGGCTGCAGAGAGTACGGGAAATAGACCGTATAAACTTAGAAAAAGCTTTAGCTGTGGTAGATAATGGGTTAACAACTTTGACCTCCAGGATATATTCATTGGGCAACATTGTATCTTCTGCTATCGACATACTGGAACAAGATTTAGCCATATTACAACACGGCCAATCTCAGTTTTGTTCTATTATGTTATTAAGCTGGACGCTGCAATCTCTGCGTGCAGGCTTTGTGCCTTGGCGTTTTATAAACAGTTTGTCTCTGTTTTCTGAATACAGTCTAACAGATACACAGATAGAAATGGCACAAAGGGGAGCTAAATATACAATGCTGCGTATTGAAAAACTGGACAGGCTACCATTCACAGGGCGGAATCACCATCAACAGAATGGCTAATCCATGGCCATATCACTCTCCCGGTCACGACCTTTCAGTTTCAGTATTGCCTTGAGCAAAGGCAGGCAGGCAGATATGAAAAGTTGGGTAAAGAATACATTAAGGAATCCTGGGAATTACCATATGAATTTTGATGCCGGAGTGGGGATCGTGAAGTGTTTCTGAGTGGTACAAACTGCAAGAACGCTTTAAGCGGCTCTCTCATGTGTCAGGACATTATTTTGCACGGAGCATGTAATGGTTCAATAGCGAATCTGTCTTGCCACATGAAAGGAACTCCAGCTGCCGTGATCACACCAGTTTTCGAGTTACTGTCGAATGGGAGTTACTTGATGCTGAGGCATGCTTCCGGGCATCGCCTATCTGGTCACCGTGAACGCCAGGGTTACTTGCTGTATGCAAGTATTGTTTCCCCCAACAAGTACAGTCAGGGAGGCGCCTTTGTGGCCTTCATTAGAGATATCTTTTATAAAATTTGACACTTTGAGCAGAATGAAAGCCATGCTTTTACAGCAAACTGTACCCTTGACCTCCGCTCGAGAGACCTTTGATCTTCAAGTTGCAAGGACCTCGACCGAGATACAGGCACTTATTGGTACAAACTGCCCCTTTCATTTCGTAGAAATGGTGGGTCGTATCTTTAACATGTCTGATACGAGTGGTATTGTACATCTATTTAAGACCATAGGGTCAGGTTTTCTAAGCACCTTCCAAACAGTCCTCGGAGTTATCCCAAATTTTATACACTCCGTATTTGGAAGCATCTTTGGAGGTTTACCTCTGATACTGCTTTTAATAGCTGGAATCCTGATCGTCATTTTCCTGATACGCAATGGACGGCCCAATCACGAACGAAATGGCGAAAGCCCTTCTGGAACGTAGATTCCGTGAGCGCATGGTACAACATCTGGGCGCGCCACGCCTACGAGAACTGAGTGCTTCTTGGTTCTTATCGTTTAGACCAGTCTGGATGGACTGCATCTTACCTGTTCTTCGATGCCTGTTTTGCGGTGAAGAATGCGAGTTGGACATTTGTCTGACACTCGAGTCGTAGATGCCTGCGGACTTGAACACGAGGCTGGAACCGCTGAGGTCCCATGCTCGGCTGTGTCCCCAGCATATTCCTATCCTGACGAATGCATTCCTTGAAAACCCGCAGGTGCCTTTTTCTGCAGCTGAGGTGAGCATCAGCCAAGCGCTACAACTAGCACTACGGGCACTGAGGTATCGACTACAGCATCGGCTGCCGATTTGCCAACTATGGGCAGTACTGAATATCATCTGTGCTCCATCGATGTACTGTGTGAAATATTATAATTCCCGTCCCCTACAGCAAGTGACTGTGATGTTGCGTCTCCCAGCTAGGACACTTAATCTTCAATTGGCTCAACATGTGCTGGGAAAGAATTCGGAGTTTCCTTTTTCATTTCGACTCTGATTAAATTTGGAAAATTTCCTACTAAATTGACACTATCGCTAGAGAAAGCATGGCCTTCTAAAACGCTTGTAAGAGTTTTAAATTCTATAAACGAACTCAGCTAGACCTTTAGCTTGAGTACAAATTCAAAAACTGACTCTACACATTTTTCCCCTCTTAGAAATGTTTTTAATATGCTTATGAAATGTTAAAAGTGTTTTTATGTGGCTTACTGACAATTATATGCGCTACCACCTAGTATGACTTAGTAGTTTGCTATCATTGTTTATTATTGTTGAGTATTAAGAGGAGTGGGTGTTATGTTTCATATAGATGCCCTAATATAGGCATGGTTTGAGATACCCTAATATAGGCATAATCTTTCACCTACATTAGTTCCCTATTCTCCACAATAACGGGCGCTGAGGGCTGAACCTTATCTAGACTGTGGTTTGGGTACAGAAGGAGGGTTTCTCCCGAACAATGGCCTCCTATACCATCTTCGATGTGCTCATCCAGTATGATTAAATATTCATAAGAGTTCTAGGAAACCAGGCAGGGGCTAGGATCCACCTGCATAAACATCTACGTAACCGGTTCATCCCATACGTCATCTTCATACCCAACAATGGCTAACACAAGACACAAGGGACAAAGGGACTCTATACTTTTCTGTATAAATACAGCACCTCTTGCTATCAGTAGTTAGAGGGAACCGAGACTTCCAGGCCGACACACTGACCAGAGACGCTGAGGCTCCTGCATGCAGTCGCTCCAGCTGACAGTGGTCTAACCATCCCTTGCGGGGTGTCCAACTCAAGACCAGGACGAGGTCCCACACTCTCATTATTCAGGTAATGGTGTTTGACTAAATCCTAGCGGGATTCTTGGCTTCTTTCGCACCTACTCACATGCTAGGTACACTTAGGTACATCTAGACAGGCATCATAGGAGTATGCGCTTTATTTTATAAATGCATTTTATATTCATGTATATGTTCATGACTATTGCAAAATGGTAGAACTGTACTATCCCTTTTTATTCACTGTACTGCTGATCATATATCTCTGCTACTGTTCAACAGTTGTCGCAGCACATATATTTTATACTAGAAGAACAACTGTGCAATAAATTCTTATTGTAAACAGGCTCGACTGTTTCTTCTGTGTAACTCTCTGAGACCAAATGAGCAAGTACGAGTGACTGAGCGAAAAGTAGTACATTGTTTCCACGAGTCTGAGGAATCAGGGTTGTCGTGTTCTGAGGTTGTCAAAAACTAATCTCTCTGATAAAAAGGAGATTCTAGTGGCACTGTGAGCTAGCTAATGCAAACAGGCTAACATACGCGGTGGGGGTGCTCAGAATCAGTCTGCCACAAGGCCCACAGTGTATGTTATCCACAAGTGCAGGTCCTGCAGGGGTACTATAGGAACTACACTACATTACGAGTGTAAAATTTATATACTAAGGTACTACAAAAGTTAAATTAGTACACTTTGTGTACTTTTATGAGTTAAACTATTTGTAACATATATTATATATATTATGTGTGTGACTGTGTATCTGTTTGTGATTGGGTGTGTGAGTGGTTGTATGGGTGAATAAGTGGGTGTGTGATTAGCTGTATGGGTGCACTACTCCTCGGCAGGGTGTTGTGGACCACATATTGAGCAAACTCCTCCCCTCGTTGCTGTGCCCGCCCACATGCACACGCACTACTCAACGGGGGAAGCTGGGGAAGGATGCAGCTGCTGTGGTAGCCATTATCGAAAACAGCCCTCCTGTGTCCCTACGAGGTTGTTGCCTTCATTGATGCCTTTGCTATGGAGCCTTCTCCCCCTTCATCTCCCCCTCCCGCATCGCTCTCTCTGATGTGGCCCTCCTGGCATGATTCTTTGAGGCCTTTTCACGCGTTGTAGCTGTTGCAGACTCCGTTACTGCTGACCTCTGTCTGCCACCACTTTACGCGGCTCACCCTCGGAGGCGGGTGGGTATGGGTGTACAGCAGGGCGGTAGGAAGCGGCGGGTATTGTGCAGTGCTGGCTCACAGTTGCGGGGCTGTGGGGCCAAGGCTGTAGGCTCAAGGCTGTGACAGAGGTGGAGGTTACAGTTGGCTGCAGGATGCTGAAACCTACTAATTCCTGGTTTTGATCTCCTGGACATCTGAGCTCCTGGTCTATTGAGCTCAGTCAATCTCATTACCACTACCATCACTATCAGGTTGCTTTGTTACCATGAGCAGGACATAATCGCCATGAAATAAGCAACTTTACGAAATATTGGCCATCCTAGTGTGGTGAGGCTGTGGGTGGAGTCGGTGACTTTCATTAAGACCGGGGAAGAGGTTAGTGATCTCTTGCTGCTGTTTTCGTTCTACTAGCATCATCAGATCTACACTGACTATACACCTGTCCCTATTTACAAAAAGTCACAGAAAGCGCGCTTTCTTGGCCTCCTTTATCTGCTGCCGCAGGATGACTTTAATGACTGATCCTAATTTGACTCAACTGGCCTGATCTACCTGATTCAGTGTTGCCCGTGAGAAGAGGTGAAGCCGTGCAGAAGGAGCCAAGCACCGCTGGGGGATTATATATTCCATCTATCTCTACCCTTACCTGTCCTGCCACAAAAGCACATGGAGAATCCTGCAGCGGGATAAGTCGTCTGCGTGCAGACAAGGCTGGGACACCCCTTTGATATCACCTTCTTAATCCTGTGGCCAGCAAGGCGAGAACTTTCCCCGTGCAGCTGTTTTAATTTCTGAGCTTGGGAAAGCGCAAAGGGGTAGTATGTTCGGGCCCTGGCCGCCTGAAGAAAACTCCATAAAGACCTACCAGTATTGATACCATGCTGGAGCGTGCAGTTGCAGTGGCGTCCAATGAGATCGCCCAACGGTTGTCTTTGGGACGAGGCGGGGGCACAGTAAACACTTTAGCTGCTCCCAGAGGAACCTTGATTAGCGATACTGAGCGCCCTGAGGGAGAAGCTGTTATTAGCGTGATTGAAAGCATAACATCTCCCACCCACCCACTGGAGTCACATGAAGACAATAATTGTGAAACAAATCATGGCCTCCCGATAGGGGATTTGAGGCAGGATAACACCATTTATCCTACTGAACCCACGCCAAAACGAAAGAAGATAAACATAGGGGCACCACCTAAAACACTTAAAGGGCCTGAGACAGAGGATAAAGGGGGGCCTAGCACCACGTTTTCGCTCTAGGATAACACCTTCATGGAGGAGGTCTATAAGAACTTCACTAAAATGTTTGAGGCACAGTTCAGCCTATAAGGGAGCGTCTTGAGAAGATTGAGGCCCTTTTAACTGAGTATGCGCGATGGTATAATGCAAGTGCGCGCCGCAACAGTCACTGGGGTTACCCGTAAAGGAAATACATCCAAAGCTACAACTCAAATTAGGCCCTCACAAAGCTTAGGTGGCATGGCCATGAATGGGGGAGCTATATCACAGTGTCTGTAACCACCAACCTCAACCTACTCACTCCCCAGTCCCCACCTGTATATTCGGGGATTACAAACTATGCTACCAGGGGGGCCCAGCGGGCATTGCTCATGATATGAATGGCTCTAAAAGGAGCACCCTGCAGGTAGTCTCAAAGGATCGAAATACTCTAGTTACACAAGGAGGGGGAGGCATGGCCGTAGATAAAGAGTTCCCAGTACTGAAATTCAAAATCTGCTGTCTGATTCATGCCCCTATGTCTTGATAATGGTGGGGGTACCCCCGCTGCAAGTAAACCAGATGGAATCATGGGGGGAACTCCAAAATAAGGTTAACTGGCTGAGCACACACAAGTTCTTTGACCCAGCGGATAGCTGTGACATCTTAATGGTGTGAAGAGTGGGCTGGGTTGGGCCTTCAAGTAAAAATTAGATGGGGATTGCGTTGTAGTCAACTTCAGGCACCCAGTCATGGTGAGGAAGCTATTGAATGTCCACTCATTGGAAAGCTCTAAAAAATCAAGAATTACCATATTCCCTTTAGGGTATTTTTATAAACCGATTACACAAGGGTCTTATTATCATTCAAAACGCCAAACTCAGCAGATGGGATGGAGCCTGCACTACCAAAATAGATATGCTCCCCTATCAGACTGTAATGAGGTGGAATGACTGCCCTCCGTGAACTCTGGAGAACGTTCTTGCCCTGTCTCGGAAAGAGGGTCTTGATTTGTAGATTGTGGAACCGGGCCCCCTCCAGCCTTGGAGGGGAAAACATTATCCAACATTGACGCCGATTTTGACAGTGTTGGTATCCAGAATGAAACAGACTGCCCAGCCAATGTCTTGCCCAGTTCCTCTTGCTCAGTCCACGAATGCTCTGCCCCACCCATACTGTTTTAACTATGCCTTTGGGCTAAAAATATTAAGTTGGAATATCGCGGGTCTTCGTACTAAGTTGTTAATGCCTGACTGGCAAAAGGTTGTTAAAACGTATGGCACTGTTCTCTTGCAGGAGACCTGGGAAACTAACTCGGAAACAAACTCAATAGATTTCAATGGTTTTATGTTTTTAGCCTTCCTGCTACACCGTCCCGCTCCGGCTTACCCTCTGGCGGTCTGTCCTTATGGATTAATCTTCTGATAGATGGCCGCGCAGAGCCTGTAAGCACTCCGGGCTCTGATTTTGAAGCTGTTGTTTATAAGGAGCTCTAACGCTATTTTTGATTAATTTCCACAACAATGATTTTGTGAATGTGCCCAATCAAACATTTCTCGGTTTATTCTCATACAACCAATGGTGGCCTACGGCCCTGAGCACCCCCCCCTCCCAACCGAAATCTGTGGTTAAGAACTTAGGAGTTCTGATGGACAGTGCCCTCTCATTTGAGAGTCAAGCCAAAAAAGTGGCAGGCACCTGCTTCGGTCTCCTACGTGGCCTGAAACCCATTCTGGGATTTTTCAATGCATCCATCCGTCAAACGATTGTTCAATCTATTGTACAGTCCCGTCTTGACTACTGCAATGGGCTTTTACTTGGCGTGAACAAGGCCGTTACCAAAAGACTCCAACGGGCACAGAACGCGGCTGCACGCACGCTTTTTGCCCTACGAAGCACTACCATGCCTCTAACCTTCTTCGCCGTCTCCACTGGCTGCCGATAGAACAGAGAGTACATTTTAAGACTCTCTGTACTACGCACAAGATCTTGCATGGCCAAGGCCCTCAAATTCTGCATGGGCTGTGCTCAGCGTATGTACCGACTCGAGCCCTGCGTTCCGCTGATCTGTATCTAGCCTGTACCCCCCGAGTGCGCAGGTTAAGAGCAAGGGGGTGCTCTTTCAGGGCCATGGCACCCGGCCTATGGAACTCTGCCCCTCTTGCCGCTCGGGGCACGCAAAACCACTGGGTCGTCAGAAAACTGATCAAAACCTGGCTCTTCTCTAACCTCTAGTTAAAACCTACCGGTATGCACTCGTCAGTCTTAGCGCTGGGACTCCCCGTTGCTGGGGCAGCCATGCGCTTTAAAAGAATGTTTAACATACATAACATAACATATGTCTCTACACTAGTGGAGGCCTAATCTCAACAGGGTCAGCAGCTATATCTCTGTCTAGGGGGTGATTTTAATACCAGGATCCCATGTCAGGGGCTTGGAGGTGTTTTAGCTGCCGTTAGTCAACCCAATGTACGGGGAAAGGAAATCCTGGCTTTAATCGCATTTGCTGACCTGTACAACGTTATGGAGGAAGTCGACAAGGATACACAGGGTCTGTCCACCTTTAGAGGAGGGAATAGTCCCTCAATTATAGATTATATTTTTATTTCTCTTAATCTGAGGGAAATGCTGTTGGATGGTGTAATTGTTCCAACTGATTATGGGGATCATAATCCAATCAAAATAACCTTGAAGGCACTATACAGGGAGATTTCTCAAGAGATGCTAGCTCTGGAAAACATAACTGTATCTACTAATAACCTTAGGTTATGCTGTATGTTGCCCGATCCATCCAAGTTCCTCAATAAAATGGTAGCCGTAAAATTGCAGATGGTTCTGTACTGCTTACGAGAGAATAATGCTGGTGGCACAATTGTTACCTTCTTTGTTGCCCTCTGTGAGAGGATAAGATTCTCTCTCTCTAAACCCATCAGACCAGAGTTTGTGTGCACTCGATGGTTTGATCACGATTGTTTTCCGGCTTTAAATACACGGCCCATGGTCGCAACTTAGTGGCCTCTCAGCACAAAGTCTATAAATTAACTATAAATAGGAGGAGGAAAGAGATTATCTCCCAGCAGTGCTCCCTTCTATGTGATACTGCCCGCACTAAGGACAACAAGTTATTTTGGAAGGCTGTCTCTTGTATGCGCTCTTTAGATCAAGGTGGATCAGCGGTTAGTTGTCACATAAATGGGGAGGACTGGGTGGCACACTTTTGAAAAATGTACTGTGATCCCAACCTGGTCGGTTTGCAGTTATGGCCAGGGGATGCACCATCATTCCCATCAATTTTATTACAGGAAATGAAGTCCGCCATCTGGGAGAGTACGGGAGGGAAAGCACCTGAATGGTGTCCCGATTTATATTTTTAAGTGTATCTTGGATCTTTGGGCCCCACTGTTGACAAATGTTTCTAACAGTTTGAACAGGTCATTGAGCCCTCGCTCCTGGGCTTCCTAAATCTTGTCCTGATTTGAAAAAAAGGGCGATAGGGCGGAGCCTAAATGATACCACCCGATCTCCCTGATAGACATACCAGCTAAAATTCTGGGTAGAGTTTTGTATAATAGAGCAGTAGAGTGGGTCAGTGAAAATAACGTGTTAAACAAATGCCAATATGGATTTCGAAGTGGCATAGGGATCAATGCCTCAACTTAAACCTGATTATTGGGGAAAACACGGTGGCCAAGCAGTCTGTATTGTATTTAGACTTTATGGGCTTGACAATGGCCTTCGACTGTGTTAACAGGGCTAAGTTGTGGCAATACCACATTATTTGCAAGTGGATCCATCCCTAGTCCACTTGTTGGTTTCTTTGCACAAGGACACTAAGGCTCGCGTCAGGTTTGGGAACAAAGGAGAAGTCACTGATGAATTAAGTATCAGTCAGGGGTTTGCCAGGGGTGCGTTTTAGCCCCACTTCTTTTTATTTTGAACATTAAAGATCTTTGTTGGGCGCTCAGTAAGTGCACCCCAGATGTCCATATGGTGAATGGTGCCCCCTTCTAGCATTATTGTACGCAGATGACGTGATGTTGATCGCTCGCACCCCCAAAGCCTTGCATCATCTAGTACATTCCTTTGTTCATTTTGTGGCCAGGCTGGATTAATTAACTAATTTTACTAAGTCTTTTATAATAACCTGCGGCCCAAGTCGCACGCGCCCCTTAACTATTAAGGTGGGTAAGGATGTGTTACTAAGCACAAGTTCCTTCTCTTATATGAGAGTCACTTTCAGCTCACACAAAGTAGGACCAAGTTCTCCAGGGCTGTAGGATCTTTGCTAAGTCTTCCGGCACCCAAAGAAGAGAGGGTTCTTACACCCCTCTTGCAAATATTTTCTGCACAATATGCTCCTATAGCAACTTTTGGGGTGCATATGGGGCCTGGGTAACTGGCTTACTCTCCAAAGGGAGGAAAATCGATTCTGTTGGAGAGTACCATCAGCTTCTAGTTTTATTAGCCACAACGAACATGGATTAGACTTTCTGAGCGATTTTATTCGTAGCCGGCCTATTCTCTTGCGGCTATCTATCTGGAGCTCAGAAGAAGCAATATTAACAAGATAGATAGTTTTAGACTGTTTGGCATGGGATAATGGTCTCTTGATCCCCTGGATAGCGTATGTCAAAAAACCTCTGGAGGAGATTGGCTTGGCTAATATGTTTTTAGATAGAATGCCGCGGGCAGCCCCCCGTCAAAAAGCAAGTGCAAGCTTTGTTGTTAATGCGAGCCAAAGAAGAGCGGATGAGGGCTGAAAGTCAAAAATCAAGTGTTAAGCATTATTTATATTTTAACCCTGGGGCCATTTCTACTAACTATCTGCAGAATACCAATAAGAGCTGGGAAAGGCTCCTAGTGTTCAGCTTTCGGGCTGTATTGTGAAATATTTACTTTGTTTTCTGGCTGGTCACCAAACCCAGCTCGACTCCAGAGAATGCCCATGTAATAATTTGCACAAACAAACTATGTTACATTTTCTCTTCTTTGTGAATAATATAAAATGTATACTAAAAAAATCCTCATTGCATTTTTGAAGCTTAGAAATCTCCGGCTCTGTATGCAAGCATATCATTTTCTAATGGCATTACCAGATGTTGAAACGTGTGGACATGTGAGTCTATTTCTTAAAGCCGCAATTCGTTCTAGGAGGTCGATGTTCTTAGGTTTATCTTAGTTGATTGATGATTTAGTGTCTGATTCTGTTTTAATCTTGGCTTTGTTTATTTCAGCCTGTTTTTATTTAGACCGTCGGTCATTAATATCATAAATCTGAAGACTTTATGTATTTTATTATTGCATTTTAACCGCTTCGCTGCGGCCGGAATTCCCCCGCTGTGCTGAGGAATTCCACGCGTGCGCGGTTCGGACGGCCCCCGGCCGTCCTCCGCACACGCCCACCGTGACGTCAGACGGCCGGGGGCCGTCCGACGCACGCAAGGGGTTAAATCATTTGTATGTATTCTTTTCTATTTTGCACGTTTTGCATGCTTTTATGGCTGTTTGCAGTCAAATAAAGAAAATTCTGATTCTGTACTAAAAAAGTCAACATTAGAGGGACAGAGTATTTTAGAAATGGAATTTCAAAAACCTTTGAAATTCACTGAAAAACCAAAGGTTACAGGGACGTTATAGTTAGACTCAGCTTACGCCCCGCAATGCACTGCTTATGACCTCACTTACTACATCACTCGTGACATGGTCAGTGACATCACTGATGACGTCTCAGATAACATCACTGATGACATCATCCAGTGATTGTGAGTGTTTTCTAAAAGTTTACGAGTGTTAAATATATATACTAAGTTACTACAAAAGTAGCTGTATTGGTGTGTGAGTGTCTGTATCGGTGAATGAGTGGCTGTATGAGTGACTAAATGGGTGAGTGACTGGGTGTATGAGTGGCTGTATGGGTGAGTGAGTGGCTATTTGGTTAATTGAGTGGTTGTGGAAGTGGGTGTATTGGAGAGTGACTGTATGAGTGGCTGTATGGGTGAGTGTGTAGACATGTGAGTGCTTGTATGGATGTGTGAATGGGTAAGTAAGTGGTTGTGTGAGTCGCTCTGTTGAGGCTGTATGGGTGAGTGACTTGGTGTGTGAGTAGCTATATTAGTGGGTGACTGGGTGTGTGAGTGGCTTTATGGAGGAGTGAGTGGCTGTGTGAGTGACTATGGATGAATGAGTGGCTGTGTGAGTAGGTGAGTGGCTGTGTGAGTGAGTGGGTGTGTGAGTGGATCTGTGGCTCAGTAAGTGGGTGTACGAGTGGTTCTATGGGTGAGAGGTTGTATGGAGGTGTGAGTAGGTGTGTGAGTGTTGAGCATGTCATGTGTGATGTAATATGTGAGGTCATCAGCAGTGCATTTATAGTTAGCTCAGGTAATCATATCTGCTGAATTTCTATGGTGTTGTACGAGTGAAATCGGAGTCTAACTATAACATCCCTGTAACTTTTGGTTTTTAACCAAAGGTTACAGGGATGTTATAGTTAGACTTTGGTTATTAACAACTGGTGAATTTCAGCAGTTTTTTTAGTTTATAATGGTATTTGTTGACTGACATTTTCAACTAACTACAACGTCACTTTATTCTTTGGTTTTTTTTCAGTGAATTTCAAAGTTTTTTTTTAATGTAATGAAATTAAAAGTGCATTACTAAAGCGCAACTATACCCAAAGGTGTCAAGGCGTGAAAGCCACCTAAAACATAAAAACCAAACCGGGGAAAACGAGGTAAAGTAAAGTAAGGTATTACCATGCCTAACTATAACATCACTTTAACCTCTATTTTTTTTTCAGTGAAATTCTAGGGCTTTTGTAATTTGTAGTAAGATTTTATTACCATACCCAACTATTACCCCACGCACAGCATGGCCAGTCAAAGTGCTTCATTTACTGTTTTTTCCCTCGGTGGTCCCACGGTACTCTCTTGGTACTCCCTCTGTAGTACCCCATTGCTAGATATCTATACATTTTGAAGCTTTATTTGCCTCAAGCTCAACGGATTTTCACAAAATCACAAAAAGCACGCTTTTTAGGAAAAGATTTAGCTTTCAGCCAATTTCTGTGTAATTCCATTCTGGCTGTAGCATTGTTTAAAGTTTCTAAGGGAAAACTGCATGGGGAAAAAGCGTTTTGGGACCTCCACCCTTTTCATTGTCCCTGCTTGACTGATCACCTTGAATTCTTCCAGGAAGGGGCTTAGGTGGATTAAATTTCATTTTTAAAAAACGTTTTGTCAACATTCGTAAAACAACGCCTAAAGTTATTAGCAAAACAAAAAATCCAGGTCCCACTGAAAGTCAGTCCTAACTATAAAGTGGCAACTGTGTAATATATATCAGCTTTATTTACCTAATAAATATTGCCTTTATATCCCAGCTGTAGTGGCTGGTTTTTCGCCAATTGAGCATAAGTGAGTGGTAGCAGCAGTATAATGATGAGCGGTGAGGACGCCCGCTAACATGCAGTGACTCAGCAGGAAGGGGGAAGCAATGTATTATATATATATATATATATATTCACTGAAAAAACCATAGGTTTCAGGGACGTTATAGTTAGTTGGACATTTCACTCGTACAAAACCAGAGAAATTCGGCCGTTATAGTTAGTTCAGCTAACTATAACTCGCAAAGGCCACGCAACCTTTCCCCACCACTCTGCAAACGCGCCTCCTGGTGCGTTCTAAGTTGGGGTATTAAGTCCCCTTCATTCCTGAGGGTCCCTGGGGGCCAACTAGCCCACCAGGTACCTCCAGTATGCGCCACAGAGCTGCGTTGCCGGCTTTTTTTTAAATTTTATTTTTTAGAAGGGGGGCTGTGTGGCCCCCCTTCTTTTACTATTTTTGGGGCCCTGGGGACCCCAACCCCCAGGGCCTGACCCATTTTAAAAAAAAATTAAAAACAGGAAGGGGGCCCCTTCCCTGGGCTACTTTTGGCCCCAGGGACCCCATCCCCCGGGGCATGGCCTTTTCTTTTTTTTCTTTTTACAGGGATGCGGCCCCCCTTCCCTGGGCCACTATTGGCCCCGGGGACCCCATCCCCTGGGGCTTGGCCATTATTTTATTTTTTTGAGGAGGGGGGCCGCGCAGCCTCCCTCCCCAGGCCGATTTCGGCCCCGGGACCCCATCCCCTGGGGCCCGGCCATTCTTTTTTTTAAAGAAAAGGGAGGGGGGCTGTGTGGCCCCCCCTCCCGGGCCACTCCTGGCCCCGGGGACCCCATCCCCCGGGGCCGACCCTTTGCGTTGGGGACCGTGGGGGGAGCCCCAATGCCCCCACGGTCCCGCCGGCTCCCCGCCTCCTGCGGGAGCCGGCATTGCTTTTGAGCAAGGGGAGCGGCTGACATGCAGCTCCCCTTGCTCAAAGGCAATCCTGCTTTGCTTCATTGAAGCGAGTAGGTTTTCCTGCTCTCGCTTCAATAAAGCAAAGCAGAGTTTGCTATGGCAGGGCGGGAGCCGTGCTCCGCCCTGCCATAGCAAACTACAATGTCCCGGGGTGGGCACCCGGGACATTGCAGGAGCCGGCCCTGGGGTGGCGGTCCCCAGGGCCATCAAGGGCTCCTGGAGGGGGCCGCGCGGCCCCTCCCTCTATTTTCAAAGCCCCGGGAGGTGGTGGTCCCCGGGCAGTGTGGGGGCTTGAGGCCCCCACACTAGTTATTATTTCTGGCCCCGGGGAGGTGGCGGTCCCCGGGGCTCGGCCCGCGAGGCCTTCCGCCTATTTACATAAATGCCCCGGGGAGGTGGCGGTCCCCGGGCAGTGTTGGGGGGGTTGGGACTCCCCCACACATTTATTAAGGAAGCCCCGGGGAGGTGGCGGTCCCCGAGGCTGCGGGGGAGCCGTGTGCCCCCCCGCATTCAAATTAATAAGCCCCGGGGAGGTGGCGGTCCCGGGGCTGTGGGGGCCCCCGCACCCTAATTTTATATTGCCCCGGGACCTGGCCCACCCGGGGCTTTTAGTAACGAGCGCGGGAGCCCGCGCTTCGTTTCTTTTTTTATTTTCGGCAGGATTTGTGCACTTAAAAAAAAAAAATGCTTTTTTGGGCCCTGCAGGCCTAGGGGGTCAGGGTGTTTCTACCCTACCCCCTTTTCTTGTTTTTTAACCTCTTTTTCACTGTTTTCTTGTGACTCGGTTCTACCGAGTCACAAGATGGCTGCCAACACATTCTGGTTTAGAGTGTTGGCAGACAATCAGAGTGAAGCTGATGCCGGGAGGAGTCGCGACTCCTCGGTGCTCAGATATCGATATTTTTCTTTTTCTAATTTCTCAGGAACTACTGAACGGATTTACACCATTTAAAAAAAGCATTGGCATAGCCAATAGGTCTCGCCTTTGTGACCTTATAAGTGTTTAGCCAGAGATATTGACTTTGCCTATGTCTTAAAGCTGTGCTGTACAGAAGTTTGCAGCATGCTGAAAAGTTATAATAAAGAAGTGTCAGAAGCATTTTTGTTACCTTATATATGACCAAGAAAGCATTATGTACAACTGAACGACCATATTAAAAAAGTATTAACAATAAATGTGTTGATTTTTTTTTGTCCTTTCAATGCTGGCAACTTCTATTTGCCTGTCCCAATGGTTGCTTGTTATGTTTTTGTTGTTGTTATGGGGCGGGGGGGCAAAAATAACAGGAGGGTGAAGAGAGAGAGAGATTAGTCAGTCAGTGAGAGAGAGATTGAGAGAGTCAGTCAGTCAGTGAGAGAGAGTCAGTCAGTGAGAGAGAGAGTGAGAGTCAGTGAGTCAGTCAGTTAGTCAGTGAGAGAGTCAGTCAGCCAGTGAGAGAGAGAGTGAGAGAGTCAGTCAGTCAGTGAGAGAGTCAGTGAGTCAGTCAGTGAGAGAGTCAGTCAGTGAGAGAGAGAGTGAGAGAGTCAGTCAGAGAGTCAGTGAGAGAGTGAGAGAGTCAGTCAGTCAGTGAGAGATTGAGAGAGTCAGTCAGTTGGTTAGTAAGAGAGTCGGTCAGTGAGAGAGAGATTGAGAGTCAGTCAGTCAGTGAGAGAGAGAGAGTCAGTCAGTCAGTGAGTGAGAGAGACAGTCAGTCAGTGAGAGTCAGTCAGTGAGTCAGTCAGTCAGTGAGAGAGAGAGTCAGTCAGTCAGTGAGAGAGTGAGAGTCAGTGAGAGTCAGTCAGTGAGAGAGTCAGTCAGTGAGAGATATTGAGAGTCAGTCAGTGAGAGAGAGTCAGTCAGTCAGTGAGAGAGTGAGAGAGTCAGTCAGAGAGTCAGTGAGAGTCAGTGAGAGAGAGATTGAAAGAGTCAGTCAGTCAGTCAGTGAGAGAGAGTGAGAGTCAGTCAGTGAGAGAGTCAGTCAGTCAGTGAGACAGAGTGAGAGAGTCAGTCAGTGAGAGAGAGAGTCAGAGAGTCAGCCAGTGAGAGAGAGAGTCAGTCAGTGAGAGAGTCAGACAGTGAGAGAGTGAGAGAGTCAGTCAGTGAGAGAGTCAGTCAGTCAGTGAGAGAGTCAGTCAGTGAGAGAGTCAGTCAGTCAGTGAGAGAGAGAGAGTGAGAGTCAGCCAGTCAGTGAGGGAGTCAGCCAGTCAGTGAGGGAGTCAGTCAGTCAGTGAGAGAGTCAGTCAGTGAGAGAGTCAGTCAGTCAGTGAGAGAGAGAGAGAGTGAGAGTCAGTCAGTCAGTGAGGGAGTCAGTCAGGCAGTCAGTGAGAGAGTCAGTCAGTCAGTGAGAGAGAGTCAGTCAGTGAGAGAGAGAGTTAGTGAGAGAGTCAGTCAGTCAGTCAGAGAGTCAGTGAGAGTCAGTCAGTGAGAGAGTCAGTCAGTGAGAGAGAGATTGAGAGAGTCAGTCAGTCAGTCAGTCAGTGAGAGAGAGAGTGAGAGTCAGTCAATCAGTGAGCAAGAGTCAGTCAGTGAGAGAGTCAGTCAGTGAGTCAGTCAGTCAGTGAGAGAGACAGTGAGAGAGTCAGTCATTCAGTGAGAGAGAGAATGAGAGAGTCAGTCATTCAGTGAGAGAGAGAATGAGAGAGTGAGTCAGTCAGTGAGAGAGAGTGAGAGAGTCAGTCAGTGAGTCAGTCAGTCAGTGAGAGAGAGTGAGAGAGTCAGTCAGTGAGAGAGACTTAACTCAGGCCTGTTTCTGTTTTTTTTTCAAGACAATAGCAAATATATTCTGATATGTGGAAGTCGATTTAAACTTCTGTAGACTAAAAGGCCAGGACTGTGAGTCGCACGCACGCAATTTGCAGTACTTTCGGATGCAACAGGAAACGACGACGGCAGAGGATAGTAGCATGATTTCTACTGCAAGAGCTGCCACATTTTCCTACCTCCTTGTAGCTTGTTCACAGGATTACGTGTGAACAAAACAAGTGTGCACATATATCGAAGGAAGCAGCGTCAAGGCCTTCTAATTAAAACATAAGCTTAAACCGCACCCAAAATAATTAAACAATTACCTAACACTGGCCAGGTTCTTAAATTCAACACACCCCGGTACAGTCTTTTATTCCTTCACTTCATCACTTAAAATATTTACATTACTCCCTGCTTCCACCTCGCACCACGGTGCGTTTTAACCACAGTGTGGTCAGTAATAGTAACACATTCTGCAGTCACTTGTCAGATCACATTATATAGTCTCCCAAGCCACAAATCCAGTCCTTCCGGAGAAAGGTATAGTGCCACCTCCCCTACAGTAAGTATGACTGCTGACTACTGGTTTATGCACCAGGTGCAAGGTTTTGCGGAGCTCAGAGATTGCCACGTCTGATGACCACAATGCCAAATGTTCTAATTCCTTCTGGATAGAAGTATTTTGTAAGTAGTTATGCTTGAGAGTGGACTGATGCAGACTGCTGCGATCGGACTTGTTCATTTTTCAGCGAGTCAGGTAGTTCTCCAGCTACAGAGCTACAAGGAGGAGGTGCTTGTGCTGCTCGAGGCTCGACCTAAGAATTTGGGGATCGCGTAAGCTGGAATAAAGTTTCTATTGAACCGCAGTGGAGTGGGTGGCTATTTTGCAGTGTCACAACATTAAAATTGTCGTTTTCCGACCCATAATGAGGCGTGGACCCTCCCGACCAAGGGTCTCATGAGAAATACGAATCACACTCATCCCCAAGAGCCTGAAAGTAAAGATGGTACATATGTTAAGTCACTCTATTGTTTAAATGCCACACTGATTGCCTCAAATCTCAGCGCTCGTCCAGTGGACCTTGCAGTTTCAGTGACCCTGCTACAGCTATTTCACCACAATAACATGCAAGGGGCAGGATGCCTTCACAGGCACATGACGACCTCTCTTAATGATCTGTGCCTCAAGCACATCAATAATGAATGCTGCGAGCCCTTGGCTGTCTTGTGCCCCAAACTGTTTTGTTTTTCACTTAACTGGAAAAACAACACATGCAGTGTCAAAGACCGCTCAAGACTTTCCCGAATGAGTCACCTATACCACTCCTGAATGTGGAGATCAAAGTCCGTAGATTCGATATCTGATTGATTAGATGAAAGTGTGAGAAATGCGTCAAGACTAAGATTGGGGTGACTGTTTCTCTAACTGCAATTCTTAATGGTTGCCAAGCGCATGCGGTTGGGTGCAAGAATGCTGCTGTTGGTGTCTCACTTGTGAAAAACACAGACTAGCGGAATTGTCTGGATTGTTCCCGTATGTGACAGCTTGGCAAACGTGCTGTTTGATTTGTTGTTACAAAAGCCTACTTTCCACAGCAGCTCCGTCTGTTTAGCTATTATTTTCAATTTGCTTTTGATGAGGGATGACGCTGCTTTCTTTTATTTATTTAGTCTGCACAGCAGCCCAGTCTGCTCAGCTATTATTTTCAGTTTTGTTTTGACGGGGTTGTGGCTGTTTACATTATTTTTATATAAAATAGTTCAATCCGTTTGTAGCTCTTTCTCAGGACTGGGAGCTGGTAGCGGCAAAAGGGAACCTAAAAGATGGGGGCAATGAAACTTACATTTAACAAGCATTGGCCGCGCGCGAAAGTGAAAGCAGCGCGACACGGCGGGGGAGGGGCGGAGGAGCGTGAAAGCAATCAAGTGAGAGGAAAGACAGATGGCGCCTGATCGGGCGCTGAAAGCTGGCGGTTGCGCGCGTGCACGCTATCGTGAACACAAGCTGGTCGCCAGCAAAACCCACTGCTGTTTGCACTTCCAAAACCCGCTTACTAAAACTCTCGCCAAGAGCAGCGCTAAGCGCTGGCTCAGGCGAGACCTAAAAAAGGGATCTTTCTGAACCAAGACCTACCTTTTTGCCACATTTGGTGTAATTCCGTTCAGCAGTTCGGGCTGTAGCTTTGTCTAAAGTTTCCTATGGAAATTAACATGGGAAATACGCGTTTTGGGACCCCCCTTTTTTCTCAGCCCCTGCTTGACGAATCACCCCGAAACTTTCAAGACAGGAGCTGACCGGAGCGGGCCACTAGTTTTGAAAATTTGACGAAGATTCGTCAAACGGCGCCAAAGATATTGGCAAAAGAAAAAACGCTTTTTGAATAGAAACGAGGTCCTAACTATAACTACCTACTGGCGACCGCCAGTAGGTAATATATATATATATATATATATATATATACACATACATACTTGAAGATGAAGTATCAAAAGAAAACAACAGCCAGCAGCCAGGGCAAAAATCTGGAACCCCAGGATACAATGAGTCACAAAGAAATAAAATATCCAAGAAAGAAGTGACTCAAGCAGATGAATTCACCAAAGAACAAAAATATATTTCCACTACAACGTTTCAGCTTCCGCCTTCCTCAGGTAGTACAAGATGGTAGTATATATATATAGACATATTGATATATATATATATATATATATAGATATTGAAATCAAAAGGTCCTGGCTAACGCCACACCTAAAAAGTAGTTCACATTTGCAGACTTGGGCAGTTTTGAACCTGTAAAGGCACGCTGTACAGGTGTTTTACAATGTATGGAAGACTGCATGCTTTTGAGCTTGCTGGTGGCAATGTTGTGCGAACATAAGGGACATTAACAGTAAAAATCTGACTATAAGAACATAACTCCCTGGTGGTTCAGTGGCTTTCACCAGATTTGTTATCCACTAGGGTCCCGATCGCGCCTTCCCTCAAGAGATTGATCACACCCAAGGGGAAAACAAAAAAGGTTGCCACCCAAACGGAATGACCCATAAGCGAGATGGTGCGACACCCTGCAAAACTGGTCGCCATTTTGTTTTCTCCTGGAGGGTCTACTGCATCCCCAAAGGGAAAACAAACATTGCAGTAAAAACAAATGCTCTCCGGGGATGTTGACCCATGTAACAGATGGCCCATATGACAGAGGGACCGCTCCCGCAAAGTCTTGGATTTATGGGCCAGCAGTCTGAGCATGACTTCAGGTCGACTTCCACCATCAGTTGGTATTTGACCCATGTTGAGCACTGGACACATCCTGCAAAACAACACACCAGGTATGTTAGCCTGCCTTGCTTAAGGGACATTACTAAATGGATTGATAACCTGCGGTGCAAGTCGCACGCGCCCCTTAACTATTAAGGTTGGTAAGGATGTGTTACTAAGCAAAAGTTCCTTCTCTTATCTGAGAGTCACTTGCAGCTCGTCTGGAAAATGGCCTGTGCACATCACACAAAGTAGGACCAAGTTCTCCAGGGCTGTAGGATCTTTGCTAAGTCTTCCGGCACCCAAAGAAGAGAGGGTTCTTACACCCCTCTTGCAAATATTTTCGTAAAACATCGCCAGTTATTAGCAAAACAAAATATCCAGGTCCCACTGAAAGTCAGTCCTAAGTATAAAGTGGTGACTGTGTAATATATATCAGCTTTATTCACCTAATAAATATTGCCTTTATATCCCGGCTGTAGTGGATGGTTTTTCACCAATTAGCATAAGTGAGTGGTAGCAGCAGTATAATGATGAGCGCCCGCTAACAAGCAGTGACTCGGCAGGAAGGGGAAGCAATGTATTATATATATATATATATATACTTCCAATTCCCTCAATAGGGATCGGGCGCCAACACCAAGGAAACAACTCGTTTGCAATTTTCATTTTCTTTTGCGCTTTATTTAATCCGGTGTATCTCGTTTCGGCATTACTGCCTTGGTCACACACGGAGCGTTACTTGAACATCGTATTTAAAACCCCGGAACCTCCGGTCACATGATTCTCAGCAACAATCACAACTGAAAACAGACTCACGTTTACTATTCCTACGGGGGATTTTCAGCAATTCATCTACATACCCCAAAAAAGAGAAACGAAATAATTAAATGCATCTTGTTTCTAAAAAAATAAATATAATCATATACTGAAATTAATTAATTTTAACATTTCAAAAACATGCTTTCGTTTTCATCATTTTCCATCGCTGTTCGTTACGTGTTATATCCACTTCAATGAGGACTTTTATTGTTCTACAACCTAAACTGCAAGTGCAAGTTCAAATTGTGAACATATTATAGCCCTTGTCAATTAGATTTCTCAGGTATCGAACACTCTTACAGATTGCTTCCACCCCTTTAGGCCACACATTATCAATCATGTGTAGGAATGCAAACTGAACTACCAGCCCGAAAGGGCAAGTGCAATGCTATTTCTTTCAAATCTGGTTTTCTTCAATTTTAACAATCCTAAATAAACTTTTGTTAGTTGTTTTCAGTTGTTGTTCACTACGCACTGTACACCATTTAGAGGAGGTCTTCAAATGTTCAACAACATAAAATGCAAGTGCAAGTCTTTGGGCCATATGTTATAAATCATGTGCATAAGTGCATGCTTGTACTGTCAGAACGAAAAAGTGCAAGTGCAATACAACTCTTACATATCTCCATAATGTCCATCAAGTGTGATAATTTTCTTAATTGAAAAAGTGCTAGTGTATATTCCACTTCAACCATTATATAAACCCCCAAATAAGGGGTAATTCACTGACACAATTATAATTCATTCCTTGACCTAGAGCTTATTGTTTAGCCAAATTCTCTTTTGGAGATTGAATATACTTACTTGTATATTTGACTACTTCATGATTTCATAGTTTTTACAAAATCTCTCAAGTACATTTCTTTATTTTGTGAATGATTTGCCCCATCAATGCCTGTGTTCTTACCATGAGGTTCCTTCATCAATATTAAAATTCATGTAAAAATAGAGAGCAGCTCATAAGGATACCTATGTTCCCAAGTGTACAAATAAATGTTCTTCAGAATTAAGACCAAATGGGATTTTGGTGTTAAACAATAGAATATACTTTGACTCCAACTGTCGCAACCTTTGTTCCCAGTTCCCACCTCTCCTCATCTTCGCTACTTGATCAATTGCAAAATATGCCAGGTCATTTATATTGCCCCCATGCACTTCATTAACATGCCTTTCCACCGGGTAGTTTTTGTCATTGTTTTTAACTGCCCTTACATGTTGTAATATCTGCACGTGCACCTTATGAATTGTACTGCCCACATAGACTTTAGGAAAAAAACACTGCAGCATATAAACAACATAATCACTTTTACAGTTGAGGAATGTTCTTATGTTCCATGGGCTTTTTAGTAGGGGTGATATAACTTGTTTCATGTTTCGCCCTATTTTGCACGCCTTGCACTTTAAACATTTAAAAAAGCCTGTGCTGGCCCTCAACCATCCTTCCATTCCACCTATTTCCGGACTACTGTTAACAAGGTCCTGCCTCAGGTACCTGGCTTTCCTGAAAGTGATTAATGGCTTACGGAAGACAAGACCATTCAATATCGGGTCCCTTTTCACCAGGTGCCAATGTCTACTCAGACAGTCTCTTACCCTGCTGTGGTAGGCATTGTAACCGGTAATCATCCGCATGTTATCCTTAGTCTTCCTCTCATCCCTAGCCTTTTCAGTGGGGTACAATAATGTTGTTCTCTGAATCTGATTCCCTTTGGCTAGTGCTTGATTAAGTACCTGTGAGTCATAGCCCCTCTGCATAACCCTAATAGTAAGGTCTTTTTGTGCTAATTCCAGGGTTGATGTTTCACTGCAATTCCTCTTTATCCTCAGATGTTCTGCATACAGAATGCTATTTTTGAGTTTCTGGGGGTGTGAGCTCCAGGCATGTAAAATAGAGTTCCCAGCAGTGGGCTTCCTGTAGGTGCGTGTGTGTAGTGAATTGCCCTTAACATAGACCTCTAAGTCTAGAAAGCAAACCTGCAAGCTGCTAATGGTGACAGTGAAGGAGAAGTTTAAAGAATTGTTGTTCAGTTGCTGTACAAACTGCTCCGCAGTTTCTCTTGTTCCTTCCCACACCAGAAAGAGATCATCTATGAATCTCGTCCATATAGACATATCGATATATATAGATATTGAAATCAAAAGGTCCTGGCTAACACCAGACCTAAAAAGTAGTTCACATTTGCAGACTGGGACAGTTTTGAACTTGTAAAGGCACGCTGTACAGGTGTTTTACAATGTATGGAAGACTGCATGCCTTTGAGCTTGCTTCTGGCAATGTTGTGCGAATATAATGGACATTAACAGTAAAAATCTGGCTATAAGACCATAACTTCCTGGTGGTTCAGTGTCTCTCACCAGATTTGTTATCCGCTAGGGGCCCGATTGCGCCTTCCCTTAAGAGATTGATCACCCCCGAGGGGAAAACAAAAAAGGTTGCCACCCAAACGGATCGACCCATAAGCGAGATGGTGCGACACTCACCAAAACTGGTCGCCATTTTGTTTTCCACCGGAGGGTCGACTGCATCCCCAAAGAGAAAACAAACATTACAGTAAAAAGAAAAGCTCTCCGGGATGTTGACCCATATAACAGATGGCCCATATGACAAACATTCCCTGTGTCTAGTGGATTCCTGCTCATAGGTTGCTCATAGGTTGCAGCGCATCCACGATCCACAAGCTGGAATTAATTTGAGGACATCATCACTAGAAAGGGGAGACTCTCCCCTTCACAGCGATGCCTCCGTCAAACATGGGGAATCACCTTAGGCCTAGTATCCCCACAAAACGTAGGAAGGAGCAACTCACCTGCTGCATCCTCACCACTCTCGAATTCAAGGCACTTTGTCTGGCCTTCAAAATACTAAAACTCTCGTCTCCGGAGATTTTATCTAATTTGTTGGTCCCCTATGTTCCCGCACGCCAGCTACGCTCCGCTGAGCAATTTCTGGCCACGGTCCCCCGGGTGAAACGCATCAGAGCGGGGGGCCGGTCCTTTCACTGTCTTGCCGCTAAATTGTGGAACTCTCTCCCTGTTCAGATTCGCCGCTTAGATTGCCTGCTACCCTTCCGTAAGGCCATCAAAACTCACTTGTTCCCTACAGTCTAGCCCCTGTTCTCTACCGACACTGCTATCAGCGCCGGGACGCCCCTTCGCTGGGGCAGCTGTGCGCTATACAAGCTTACCGAACATGAACACTCTAGTGAGGGTTTGTGACCTCAGTGATCCTCGTGGGGCGCTGCTGTCACAGATGGGCAGGCAGGGACCGACACCTGCACCTAAATGGTTACATTTCTGAGGAGCTACATAAGTATTTTATTTGAATTGCATTTTATAGCGCTTACTACCCTGGAAGAGATGTTGCAGTGCTTTGTCAAATGCTGCTAATTGCACAAGAGAGAGACCATCCTCAACTAACATACAATAGAGTCCTTCCTTCACAGCTCATGTCGTCTTTGAGCTGAAGTTGTAAATACAGATTAGCATGGGAGTGTGCATCCCACCACCCTGCTCACGTAAACTCCCATGGGTTTAACAATTCTCTTATCCAAGTCCCTTTTCCTTTAGACAACACATACCTCAGGATTCTCCTCATTCAATTCTAATACTTCCACAGAGATTACTTTACAGCATCACATTTCTACAAACTCAGGTATAGCCCCAGCCCAACCTGCATGCAGAGTGGAGGGGAAGATGTTCACATTTAACCACATGGTTTGGAAATGTCCAGTGCTCCACAGATATTGGTCCAAAATTAATTCAGCCCTGGCTTGAGTGACTGGATTGGGCCTTGAGATGAACCATAAGATTGCATTGTTGGGCATAATGTCAGGATGGGTGGTAATTGGGCAAGGAAAAACTTGTAGTGTTGGGCCTAATAATTACCAAAAGAGAACCTGCCCACATATGGAAATCCCATTCTGCTCCCACTGTGCCAGATTGGACCGAAGCGATGGCCTTTTGTGCTGCGGCAGAGGAACGGATATATCTGGGGCGGGGTTGCCCGCAAAAATTGGCTAAAATATGGGACTCATGGAAGACTATGCTTTAGTAACACTACCCTCTAATGTCTATACAGGCATAATATTTCAAGACTTGGAATTAATCAACGGTGTGTTTTTTTTATATCACAAGAATTTCATCTTTTCCCTCTGTCTGTAATAATCATTGCCGGGGGTGAGGCAGTTTATTTTCAGTTGGCTGCATTATTTTCAAGTATGGTGCAAAATGGAAAATCCAATATGGTTCGTATGCCACCACTGCAGATCTTTCGCAGTTCCCTCTGAAATCTGGACCATGTCAGAAAGGTTTCCCTGATGCTGTGCCCATTGAAACTTCAGTTCCCACTGCAGAACCCACATATGACATTGGGCATGAGTTACCAGCAGGATGCAGGAGGTCATGAATCCCAACAGCCTCAGGGTCTGCCTCACCGAAATCCAGGATAGAGGCTGAAACATGGGCATCACAGCGTGTAGGAAGCTGGGTTTCTGTTGCAGTAAGCCCCCACTTTTTGCCAGACTACTGATGCGCTTTGACTTGATGTGCCCTAGGTCCCTGCCAATCAGGTTCCCAGGTCTTGTGTTCTTTCCCAAAACTGTACCTTGTACCCCTAATTGGCGCCTCTCTGGCCACATGTCAGTTCCTTGTAAACGGTACCATGGATACCAAGGGCACGGAGGCCAAGGAAGGCCTCTAAGGGCTGCAGCACTTATTGTGCCACCCTTAGAGGACCTGTACCTTTACACACACACACTGCCATTGCAGGCTGCGTGTTTTGGTGCAGAACAAAGAGAAGAGTCAACATGGCACACATCCATGTGTGCCATTCCTACAACCCACTGCCCTGGCATAGGTCAGCCACCCCTCTAGCTGGGTGTACTACACCAGTGGTGAGGGTATAGGTGCATGAGCCCTGTACCCCTACAGTGTCTAGACCAATTCTTAGACATTGTAAGTGCAGTAATGCCATTAAGAGTATATGGTGGTGGGAGTTTGTCATTATGAACTCCAAAGCACCATAATGGCTTTACTGAAAACTGGGAAGTTTGGTATTAAACTTCTCAGCACATTAAACCTACACTGATGCCAGTGTGGGATTTAATGAAAAATGCACTCAGAGGGCATCTTAGAGATGCCCCCTGAAAAAAAGACCAGCCTCTGGTGGGTTCTCTGACTGGTACACACCAGTCTGCCACCACAAGACATGTTTCTGGACCCCTGGGGTGGGAGCCATCGCGCCCTGAGGCCAGAAACAAAGCCTTTCCTGGGCGGAGGTAGTCACACCTCCCCCTGGTCAGGAAGAGCCATCTGTGGCAGGGGAGCTTCAAAGGTCTTGCCGCCTTTGTAATGCGACCCCCAGCCTCTCCTGCTATCAGGAGCAGGCCCCCTTCCTGTCTCCCCTCCTTTTCGGCAGGAAGACAGGCTGGAAAAATTAGAGCAGCCCAGAAGGTGTGCCCATCTCTGCCAACCCCACCCCTCAGGTGGGGGAGGTGAAGCCCACTCTTCAGTGCCCGCCATCTTGCAGATGGCAGGCACTCTCCAATCAGTGTTAGGGATTGTGCACACTCCTTCATGTGGGGTGAGTACACCAAGGGTCTAGTCACCCTAAGGTCAGTAGCCCATTAAATACAGTATTTAGGGGGCAGTCCTGAACCAAGAAGGCAGATTCCCGCAACCTACGAAGAAGAAGGACCAAAGAAGACGCCCAGCAGAGGAGACTGCAGAGAAGAACTGACTGGCCCCAGCCCTACTGGCCCGTCCGCAGTTTCCAGAGATCCTGTGCCAAAAGTCGCCTTGTCCTGCAGCCAGCGACCTCCAGAACCCCTGGGAGGACTGACTGCCTTCAACAAAGACCCGGATCTCCTGTGAACAGCAGCTCTGTTCAAAAGAAACAGCCAAGAAAGACTCCAAGCCTGCTGAGGACAAAGAAAGCCGACGCCTGGAACCACCACTGTACCCGATGCCTACGGCCTGAGTCAGAGTGGCCCACCGGTCCCAGCGAGGTCCCCCAGCGCTCCAGAGTCCAAGTCTACCGTGGGTTGACCCCGCCAGGACTCCAAGACGTCGCCTGCAGCCTCTGCACGGAGACCCCCCCAACCGCGAGTGGCCCGGTAAGGTGAAATCCGACCTCAAAAGACACCCCTGCATCCAGCCGCCCTGCGCCTCGGAGAAGATAACCCGAGGTGCACCTACGTCCCCGAGCCCTCCGGCTTACCTGCCCAGCTGCTGGTTCCTCCCGGATGTCTTCCTGGACAGAGCCTGCAGCCAAAATCCAACACCGGCAACTCCCATTAAAAACAACAGGGCACCCGACGCCAAAACAGCACCCGGCACCCCGCCGAGCCTGTGGGTGCACCTTGTGTGCTAAACTGAATCCCCCTTTGCCCTGAGCTTAAGTCCAGGAGCTTTTGAGCAGCCACCAACCGGAGGCCCCCATCCCCCATTGGATAACATTGGGCCTCAGCACTCTGCACCCAGCCGCACTAGTGCCGCTGAGGGTGTTCTGAGAGTGCATCCTCGACCCTGGGGGAACCCTGGTTCTAACCACAGAATACCAACTCCCACAAACAAGTACTTACCTGTAAACCGATAACTTCATTTCCTCCCATAGGATTGCATTGACTGCTTTTCTTTGAAAATTCTTTGAAGTGTGGAGATAGTTTGTATGAAAACTTGAAAAACTGCAAATATACCAAAAGTGAATTGCTTACTTTTGTCTAGGAAATGTCTCAGTGTGATATCTAGGCATATCATACTGATTAGCAAAAGTAACTTAAAAAGTAACGAGTATTGTAATCTACAAAGTAACTGAAAAGTAATTCTGATTATTGACTTACCTGTATTTCAACCAACTGCATTTGAACCTGCATTCAACTTTAAAACTGCATACGTATTTTGCAAAGTATTATTTCACTTACCTGCACCAGGCTTGGCTTGGTTCTGGAAATAAAATAACTTAATAATATTTTTGATACAAACAAATTGGTTTGAGTTCAGTCTTTGAGTGTGTGACATCATTTGCTGCCTGAGTGTGTACAACAAATGCTTAACACTACCCTCTGATAAAGCCTTACTGCTCGCCCACACTACCACAAATAGAGAGTAAGGTATTATCTACTTTTACCTCTGCCTACCTTTGGGGTTCCACTGGACTCTGTGCACACTATACCTTACTTTGGTATAGTATATACATAGCCAGCTTCCTACAATACTTGTCTGAACTTGTGATCTAGTATATTTAAACTGAATTTTGGAGTTGCCTAGAAGATAGATCCTGTGATCTAGGTCCGCTAAGTTTTTGCCAAATCAGAGTTGGACAGGATTAGATCTAAGTTGTCAGACTCCGGACTACTGCCTCCTGACCTTTACACGCTGATATCATCTCGAATGAGTAACCGACAACCCTTAAAATGGGGGATCCAATTTATCGCCTTATTCTTAAGATATTTTTCTGTCTCTGTGCCTAAATAGTGGGTCAGCCTGGGGATGTTAGTCATCGTAATATAACCTAATGTTGTATATTTACTCCTGCCTGAGTTATTCTTTTGATCATTGCCATATGCTTCCCTGTGGGCATGTTCAAAGGCCGGATTGTTTGGATTGACCCTTGGGGGCAAGTATTGGGGGCAACAGTACCAGTATTTAACTTTATTAGATGGTCAATCCTCCTTGCTTTGAGCCTAGGCAAAGGTCTTTCTAGAATTTGAGAGTTAGGTTTAGTGGGTGGCATCTGCGTTGAGACTGACCCACGGGGAGATGTGGGAAACAGTTGGGAAATTGGGGCTAATAGCAGGTTAACTGTAAAAATCAAAGAATAAACCAAAGATTTTAAAAAGTCCACTTCCTCCTTCAAGGATTGGACGAGGGAAGTGAGTAAAACCTCGTTGGTAGTAGGGCTCCCAAGCACTGCTAGGTCAAGAATTTGGTATTCCGGGATATTTATAACATTAGCAATATCACTGTCAGTTCTATGGTCCTCCTGCAGCTCACACAAGGGGGCAAAGCGATTACTACAGGGAACAGAAGCAAGGTGCAAGTCTAAAATAGAAGTGTCTGAAGGAGAGGAAACAACTGGGACGACAGGAGAAGATGGAAGCAGTGAAATCTGAGCTTCGGTGGAAAGTTTGCGTCCCTGCATCCTTGCTCTCAAAAACATCTCAGGTATTCTCCGACAACTTTCTACTATGGGTCTAGTGAGAGATCTTGATGTTGTGGAACGGGAACCAATGGGGTCCCAGACCAAAATCTGTTTGCAGTCTTCCAGGAGGTTATCTATCATATCAAGTAAACAAATTCCCCCAGCAGATTTACGTGTTTTCTTGGAATTTTTGGTTTTAACAGACTCGATAGTCTTCCGTTTTGCCATATGCGGCTATCAAAGGCGGGACACAAATCAAAATAAGGGTTCCCAAAACACCGATTGGATGGCCCCACACAAACCAGTTAACAGTCAATAATAGTGGGTCAGTTTAAGATGTGAATGCTAGAGTACACACACTCAATAAGCCAGGGGGATGTTCACCAGTACCTTGGTGTAGTAGACATTAATGGAGTGCCCAGCCCGGCCGCCTCCGGTTGTGGATGGGCCCGCCCTTGGCCTGGGCTTCACCCGGGCGCATCCCACGCAGCAGGTCTCTGGAGCCCTTAAGTAGGGTAGATAGCAATCAGCTGTTGTTCCTGCATGGGGTTGTGGCCATTGTAGTGCCCCAGCGGCTGCACCTCGAAGCGGCTCGACCTCTGCTGAGACCAAGGCTCCCTCGCCGGAATGACACGCAGAAGTCACTGCATCTGATGGTATTTGCTGTAATCCTCTAATCACAGAATACTGAAAATAGCAGACATCAGTTCCTGGTGACAAGAAACAAGGCTCCTGCGCAGTGGGTCTCTGGACCCCTTAAGTAGGGTAGATAGAAATCAGCTGTTGTTTATGCAGGGGGTTGTGGTGGTATGGGCACCTCAAGGCTAGTATTATGGGTATTGTTGAAAAAAGGGGAATTAACAAATTTTCAAAATAGAGAAACATCATGGACATTACTTGCCATACGTAACTGCTTCCATGCCTCCAGTCTTATAGTTTCCTTCCTCAGCTTAATTGCTTTTTTATAGCACGATCTACACAACCTTACTTTCTCTATTTGCCTTGGTGACTTTTTTAAGACTCTAATTAGGCAGCCTTGGACTTTAGAGCAAGACCTGTCAAACCATTTCCTTTTCTTGGGCTCCACACAAGACTGGGGTGACACTAAAAAGGCAGCTAAACTTACAGTTCCCATTGTAAGCCCCCAAAATACTTAGCTGGTTCTCGTCATGCCCCAGACAGATCATTAACTGTCCCGGCTCCTATCTACCAGGGCTGACAGTAGGTCACCAGGATCAACATAGGCCATTTGCGCCAGATGCCTCTATTGTTGGTAGCCACTGTTGGAGGAACAAGAAGAGATTGTTGTGGTTGGGGAAGACCAATGAACAGAATCAAAACTAAAGGACTGTGGTCGCTCAGGCAGCTCTGAATGATTTTAAAGGTAGAAACCTTTTTGCCCCACTGTTTTGATATAGCGATGAAGTCAATCAAGTTACCCGTACCACTCCCTAATGTAGGTAACTTGATTTGTAACTGCGGTTTGTGCTATATCCAATGAAAGTACTGGATCCTGTTATTAGGCAGCTGTTTTTTTCTGTAGTATACCAAAATAAGGTATACTATGTAGAAGGTCTAGACAACCCTTATTGGTTTACAGGGCTTAAAAAATTAATCCCAAATGTTCTCTTTTGTGGTAGTGTGGGCGAGCAGTTTAATCAGAGGGTAGTGTTAATGCATTGGTTGTACACATACAGAGTCAATAAATGAGGCACACACTCAAGAAGAAACTCAAGACCAATTTAGAAAAATAACAAGTATTTTATATTTATTTTAACACCAAGAACTTCGTTAATGGGTAACTGCTTTTCGTAATAGCAATTTTAGCAGGTAAGTAAAATGTTCACTCAAATGCGTCTTTACACGGTAACGCTTTCCTATAGAGAAAAATACATATACTGCATATGGTTCTTTGCAAACAGTTCTCGGGGGTCCCCTTAAGAGGTTAAGGTGCTAGGGGGCCAAGGTCCAAAGTACAAACAATAGTTTGAGTTTGCCTGCCATGGAGTGCCCAGGTGCAGAGGTGCTTGAAGGGTTAGTAGGCTTGTGTGCTACACTGTAGACAAGGGGGGGGGGGCACCCAGAAATAGGCTGCAGAGGGGACAAGCCCGGGAGCTCCCAACGGGGGGCTCGGTTCGTGGGAGTCCTGGGAGCAGGGAAGCTCCATCGGTGGCCGTGGACCAGGCTGAGGAGCTCGGGTGCAGAGGGCCTTGGTTGGTTGGTGCCCGTGCATCAAAGGCACCCACGGATCTCGGTTAGGCTAGCAAAGGGGCAGCCGGACCACTCTCAGTGCTGGCCTCTGCGATGCTGAAGTTCCTCCTCGGCTGCTTGGTCTCTGCTGCACTGGAGCCCGGATTGGACTCAAACAAGCTTTGGTTGATGCAAGGGGTCCGGTACCCCAGGTATTGGTGCAGGGCGGCTCCGGTTGGTCTGGGCGTCTTCTCACTTGCTGGGGAGATGGATCTCACCTCCTGGAGCACTGTGACCTCTTCCTGAGCAGCTTCTATGTCGGTGGACCTCGGGAACAGCAGAACAGTGAACCAGACTTTGTGATCGGAACCTGCAGGCTGCAGGGAAGTGGCTCCTCCACTTCAAAGGAGATGCTGACGGCTAGGCAAAGTGCTAGAGACCCTCCAAGGCTTTTGGAGGCTGCACAGCTACAGGACAAGTCAGGCGTCGCAATTGTCAGGAGAGGAGCAGGTAGGTAGGCAGGTTTTGGCACCAAAGTCCACCAGCAGGCCACAGTTCTTGCTTCTTTGGCTCTTCTTTGTCCTCTTCTTTCTTCAGTCAGTCGAATCTGAGATCCTGGTGCCAGTGGGCCACCTAAATACTTAATTTAGGGGTGTTTAGGAGAGCCAATGGGCTATTTACCCTTGGGGTCACTACACCCACTATATGACCACTTCCTGTGGGGAGTGGGCATCACCCTGTCCCAGAATTCCTAATTCCACCAAAATCAAAATGGTGGAACCCATCTTTCATGGGGCACATCAAGCAGCCTGCCTAGGAGGGTGATTTGCCTGGTAGTGGACCACACCTCCTAGAATAGCTAATTTCCCACCTGTCCTGGTGCCAAATTGGCCCCGGGCAGGGGCGGTATCTCCCAGGTCCAAGGGAAGCCGGGATCGCATATCAATGGTTTTAGGGCCTTAAAGTCCCTGGCCTTGGTGTACAGATTCACTAGCCATCCTGCTGGAGGAGATGTAAACACTTTCCTCCAGAGCAGGCATTGTTTCTGGTATCAGAGAGCACAGGCTCTCACCTGCAGGGATTCAGAAACCAGTCTATGGTGGTAGGCTGGACGATACCAGTCATCCAGCGCACTAAGAGGCTGATAGGTTTTCAGGCGGCACCTCTAAGGTGCCCTCTGGGTGCATGTTTTAATAGATCCACTACTGGCATCAGTAGGTATTTATTAAGACAAGGTGTTTTATACCAAACACCATGGGTTTCAGTGAAGCCATCATGTAGCTGGGGAACTCGTAATGACCAGTGTCCAGTGCATATACTTAAGATGGTTTCCCTGTTCACTTGTACTATCCAGCAATTGAACTAGACAGCACAGAGGCATATCTGCTTCTCACATGTAATATAATGCACCCTGCTTAGGGCTGAAAGGCCTGCTGTAGGGGTGACTTACATACATTGTATGCAGTGTCTGTGGGCATGGCACATAGGGTGTGTGCCATGTCATGTTTTCACTTTTCTCTGCACCATTTAACCCAGTCTGCATGGGTTTGGTGGTGGGTCCCTTGGGGTGGCACAATACATGCTGCAGCTCTTAAGGACCCTCCTTAGTACCCATGCCCGAGGTACCAGGGGTACCATATACTAGGGATTTACAAGGGTGCTAAAGGCCTTGCCAATTGGGAAGCAATTGCACAGTTACTTTTATTTTAGGGATAGATCGGTTGCACTGGGGACCTGGTTAGTAGGAACCCAGTGCACTTCAGTCAAAATTGCATCAAATACCAGGCACAAAGGGGCACTTTCATACACTATCTGAGCACAATTCTATTCAGGACATCACCACATAGATTATGTTCAAAATGCATATAGTCCGCTGTGTCATTCCCCCATGTACCACACACCACATTCTTGGAAATAGTAAACAGTTGACAATTAAAATCCCTTACCCAAATTACAGCAAAATCACCATTGAGCCCTTGAAGCACCAAACTCAGTCAAATGAATCCACTATAGAAATATTTCTGAAATTTAAATTATTATGATAAAAATTGATCAGGACAATAGACTGGAATGCAGAGAGAAACAAACATATCTGAAAATGTGGAGAGGTAAGAAATGTTTTGGTTAAAGTTAACAGGCTACCACTATGATGTCCTGAACTTGAAGGGGTAGCCGCCGTCATTAAGGAGTAAAACCTATTAATATGCACACTATCACTAATCCTGGCACCCTGATATACTTGCGTAAAACATTGTTATCCAGATATTTACATTTTTGATTTGTGCTTTGGGATCATTAGAGAATTAATTTAGCTTGAGTAGACATTGATGATCCGGGTCGAATTTTTCTGGACAACATTTTTAAAAATGGCGGATATGTTGCAGAGATTATGTAATATTTCAGGAACCATGAGACCTATATATTTCCTTTTGGGGGTCAAGTAGTCTTATAGAGACAGAAAATAACTCCTCAGAGCAACCTTTCCGCCATTTTCTAAGATAGTGGCTATAATAGAGGAAGAAGACACATATATTGAAATTAAACAAATAATAATGATTTTTAATTCTTTTATGTATACTCCAAACAATGATTATGATCTAAATATGAAAAGAAATGTTTATTACTCCTGTTTTAGACACATTTTCATAGATCACTTTATTTATTTGTTTCAGCAATCGCTCGTTGTATATTTGCAGAATGTTGAACATTTGAGAAGAGCATATTGACAGGGACATCTTTTTGTAGCACAGGTTTTGCAAGTACATGTGCGTGTAAGTTCAGTGGGTAGAGGCTTTAGAAATTTCGTAGGTTTTAGCACCCCATCAATATCTTCCCAACCAAATTCACACGGATCTTTCTCTACATATGCATGATCCAAAACATTTACACATCTTCTGATTTAAGTAGAACAGTCTTTTATTGTGTCCACGCACAGATGATGACGTCGGTGGAAGGTCACTTAGCAGGACTGATCTTTTGACCTCACTGTACCGAAGATCGACAAATGTGTGACAGTCGGAACTCGTTTCCACACACGCACAAGGTATTTCTCTACGTCTTTAAAGTCACATTGTTCTTCTGTATGTGCCTTGATAAGAACACTGGGCATCTCTCGGTCAAGTTTCTTGTACAGAATAGGAAGCAGGATTAAGTGTCTTTTCTCGCCTGTTCCATAACGTATCCATAACTCTGACAATCCTTGACTTATGAACATTGCAACAAATCTAAGTAGCACAATAATCAAATCTGTGTCATTTGACAGTACAACGACTCGATTGGAACCATTTCGAACAGCCCACTCAACATGTGGCACAACAAGAAGGTCAGCTTCCTCCACTTTGCTGTTAAGTTCTTCAACAATATGGCCAGTGCCTTTTGAATACATCTCTGCAGGCACCAACTCCTCATTGACTATCATTCCACTTGCAATAATTGGAAAGTCAGTCTTCACTGAAGCATCAGCAATGTTTTGGGGGATTAACATCTCGAAGTTCATCTTGTTCGATGTTGATTACCAGAATTTATCAAGTTGCACAGGTATAGGTGTCGGATTTTTGATGCTGGCAAGGTCAATTGTTCCACTTGTAGACATTCATCTGATTCTCTTACATTCTTTGACAGATAATTCAAAATAACTGTCAAAGACAAGGTGCAGTTCTTGCAAGGTGCACACTGACTTTGATATATGTAGAACAGTCTGAACGACCTCTCAGAAGTTTTGCATGGGTGAAATCTTTTTAAAAAAAAATATTTTTATTAATACAAATTTCAAGGACAGAGAATACAACATGAAAGCATTTTCGTACTTAAGACGAGGAGATTGTGAAGTGTTACAATTTTTTAGTCAATCATTTGGCTGTGGTGTACAGTTATGTAATTTCTGGCATAGCCATCAAAGTGTCTTACCCGGTGTTGAGTACTATCATATACCTCAAGGTAAGGTAGGGGTAGGTCTTTCCTCCCTCCTTTCCCTCGGTCGACTCTGCCCTGTCTGGGGTTCATCTTTCTCCAATTCTATCTCTAACCCATAGTATCTCAGCCAGGGACCCCATACCTTGGAGAATTTCTTCGGGCATCCCCTTGCTTTATATGTCATTCTCTCTGCACCCATACACAGATCCATACCATTTCTCCACTCCGTCATTGTGGGGAGAGTTGGAGCACCCCAATGTCGGGCTGCATCCCTCTTCGCCACCATCAACCCTAGGTTGCATAGTAGCAGTTTGTATCTGGGAAGGTCTACTTCGGATGGGATACCCAGCAAGACATACTTGTCATCTATGGGTTCTAGTACCTTGCCTAATTCTTTTGCTATTTGGGTCCAATATGGTTTAATCTGGTGGCATTCCCACAGCATGTGTATGAAGGTCCCATGTTCTGTCTTGCATCTAAGATCGGCCCTCCCAATTTTATGTAAGCGTGCTCTGTCAAAGTAAACCCTATCAACCTCAGCTTTAATTTGATAGCCACTTCACTTGGGTGCATTAGTGCCGCTTGCCAATCTATGTGTTCTAGTTCGCCCGTGGTGACCTCCCACTGCCTTCTAAGGGTTCCCAGATTGTCTGGCATATTGTTTATCAGGGTTTTGTAGGTCCATGAAACAGCTTTGTTTGGTAGTTCCTCTTCGAGTAACCTTCCCTCCAGGGGTACAAAATCTGGGATGTTTGATGTGTCTAGTTGTTCTGCCCACCATGCATGCTGAAGTTGCAGATATTTATATCGTTGAGTGTCGTGTAGGTTGTACTCTCGCTGGAGTGAGTTAAAGGAAATTAAGGCGCCTCTCTCTATTATATTCCCGAGCCTGGATATCCCCACCATGTCACAAGAACCAAAACCTCGCAGCTGGCCCAATTCTGGTAGTCTTGGACCTTCCCACAGGGGTGTCTCTTTTGTATATCTTTTGCTCCACTTTATTAGTTGTTCTGTCCCCTTCGAGGATTCTATGGCTCTTTGCGTTGCCGGCAGTAGTTGCCTCACCACTCTATGTAATGAAGATGTGATCGAGTTTCGAACTGAAGTCTCTCGAGGGCATATGTTGGATGATCCCCTGCAATATGTCCCCATTCATTAATGGCCACTAGGTGTGCTGCTCTATAGTAGGATCGTATGACTGGGAGTGCTATACCTCCATTGTACTGACTACATTGAAGGGACTGGAGTGCTATACGTGGGTGTCCCCCATTCCACAGGAGTGTACGCACCTCTTCCTCTATTGTTTTAAAGATTTCCTCGTGGAGTTTGTGATATGTGTTCTGGAGGATGTAGAGTAGTTTAGGGAGGGTGACCATTTTGAACATAGCTGCTCTATCCAGAAATGTCAGGGGAGTCTTCTCCACCTCTCAACATCTTCATGAAATTCTGCCAGCACTCTCTTTATGTTGTGTCTAAGGCTCGTCAACGGGTTGGTAGTTATATAGAGACCTAAGTACCTAAACCCTTCTCTATTTACTCATAGTTGCCCTGGAAGGCCCCGTGTTTCTATGCATCCACCATTTGGATAAAGGTTGGATTTGTCCCAATTTATCTGATATCCTGAGAGTCTTTCATATTTCTCGAAGACATGCAGTATGATGGGGAGCATCACCTCTGGGTTGGTGGCCTATAAAAGGATGTGATCTGCGTAGAGTGATATCTGATCATCTCTCAGTAGTCCCCGATTGTCTCTAAAACCTTGTATGTCTGGGTGATCTTGGACCAGGCAGGCTAGGGGTTCCAAGACTAGGGCGAATAGCAGTGGTGATAGAGGACATTCTTGTGCCCCTGCACACCGGGAATTCTGTCGACATTGCCCCATTTACCCGCACCCGTGGATTACTGTATAGTAGGTCTACCCATGCCAAGAAGGCCGTGCCGAACCTAAATTTCAACAGGACTTGCCTCATTAAAGGCCAGTGGACAGCATTGAATGCTTTCTCTGCATCCAGGGACAAGAATATGTGTAGCTCCTACCTGTGTTGCACTGTATCCAGCTAGTTGGCCAATCGGCGAAGATTGAATCTCGTTGCCCTCTTTGGCATAAAACCTGACTGATAACAGTGAATGAGGGAAGTTTTCACCGACAGCAGTATGGTGGCCAATATCTTAGTTTCACATTAAGCGATGAGATCGGTCGATAGGCTCCACAGTCCGAGGCGGGCTTCCCTGGTTTATGAATCACTACTATCGTTACACTGCGAAGGTCTGGTGGCAGTGTCCCTTCTGTCAGTGCCTCTAGGTACATTTTGAGGAGATGTGGGCCGAGTAGACTAGCATTTGTCTTAAAAAATTCCACTGGTAGTCTGTTCGGACCTGGGGTCTTCCCCGACTTCTGTTTGCTGATGGCCGTAACCACCTCTTCTATTGTCAGCTCTGTATTGAGGATTGCTTGGTCCTCTATTGAGAGGGTGGGGTGTTGATTGCATTCAGATACTCGCTAATCTGGGGGCTCTCTTCTAGGGACCTGGCCTTGTAAAAGTCAGCGTAGTAGTCCACAATTGCCTCTGCTATATCTTGGGCTGTTGTGTATGTTGTGCCATCCTTTCGAGCGGCTGTCACCCATCTTGATTCCCTCTCTTTCTTGCCGAGCCAGGCCAATAACCTTTCAGCTCTGTCTCCAGTCTCATACAGGCGGTGCTGCATTGCCAAATACTGAGTTATCGCCTCCTGACGCGTTAATGTCTGATATTCTCTTCGGGTGATTGCTATCTGACGGAGTGTCTGCGCATCGGCCTCTGAGTCTAGTTGCCCCTCTAATTCTAGGAGTCTGCACTCTCGTGCCTCTATTTCATAGGTCGCTTTCCTTTTCTTATGTGCAACTATGTTTTGTGCCCCATCTCGGTGCATTGTTTTGAATGCCTCCCAAAGGGTGACTGCTAAAGACACTGAGCCTTCATTCTCTCGAAAATAGAGCTCTAAATACACTCTTATTTTACGGGCTACCATCCGGTCTTGTAGGCTCCATGCATTTAGCCTCCATCCGGATCATTGTTTGAGAGGCCGCCCCCTTGCTGACAACAATAAGGGTGAATGGTCTGACAGACCCCTTGCCATATATTCGATTTTCTCCACCTCCTCTATATCTCCTGCTGGGGCGAAGATATAGTCCAGCCTTGAAAACACTCTGTGGGCCCCCGAGAAGAAGGAGTACCTACGGTCTGTTGGGTGATGGTTGCGCCACTGATCAACCAACCCCAGCAAATCCAAGAACCCTGCTAGTGGTGTTGTCCCTCTTTGTCCTAACGACGTACCTGTGCGGTCTATGTGTGGATCTACCACATCATTGAAGTCTCCTCCCACTATATGTATGGACGGCCCAGGCTCTAATAGCATCCCTGCCACCTTGTCTAGTGTATACTTTTTTTGCCTCAGGGGTGCGTAAACACTAACTAATGTGAAAGATCTTTGTCCCTATGTCCTCTGGACTGCAACATATGTACCGTTTGGATCTGTCCATGTCTTATCGATGCGGAAAGGTGGGTTCTTTTTGATCAGTATGGCCACACCTCTGGAGCCCTTGGAGAATCCTGCGTGAGAGGATGGTGTACATCCCTCTTGCGAGGAAGGCGCAATGTGTACCCTGGAGGTGTGTCTCCTGCAGGAGGATTATGTTGGGTTTCAATCTCTTAAAACAGTTAGCCACCAACCCTCTCTTGTTTTTATTTCAGAGCCCATTAACATTCCATGTCAATACCAAGTGTCAGCGAAGCTTCTCTCTGTGATGACGCCATAGCATGCATGTCTAGTATTGTATTTTTTCCACATTGCCTTCTTCTTCACGACCTCTTCGCGTTCCCCCTGCTGAAAAGTCCCCCCAAGTTTGAAGCACCAACTTTGCCCTCCCTCCCCACCCACTCCCACTCATACATCCCCAACCATAAACATAACAACAATGGTGTACATAAAGCCTGAGAGGTCTGTGTCCCTCACCCCTCGTGAACTTACCCCTTTGGGGTTATCCTCCTCTCTAAAAGAGATAGAAAGAGAGGAATCCCCTCTGAAAGTTAGGCACCTACTAGGTGTTACGTGTGAATGTCTGGGGCACGGAGTGCCGTCTTACTGTCTTCCGGCCTCGGGCTGGCCCGAGTTCCTCAACCTTCTTCACCACCATCCGACACCTGCTGCTGTGTGGGTGCTTGGGTTTTCCTGTCTATGTTCGGTTCCTCCTGGCGTGCAATCTTCTGCAGGAGTGGATGGTCACTGTCTGTATCTGCCGGGAGTTCTTTCACTGATTGGTCAGAGGCCTTTCTTCCTCGGATGCTTCCTTCGGTCCCCTTTCTGTCGCCTGTCTTCCTCCATACATATAGTCTCTCCGGAGCTGTGCCTCCTTCTGGTAGGAGTTCCTTCTTGTGCCTTTTTTATCCGGCTTGGCCTACGGCTTCTCCTCTCCCTTTATTGTCTGGGTCTCTGGCTCCGTGCTGCAGCCGCATCAGGCGCCATTGAATTTATGCAGTAACCTCTCGGAGGTGGACGCTCTTCCACCCACGCCCAAGCCGCCTCTGGTGTCTGAAAGAATAGAGATTTACCCTGAAACAGGACCTTAAGCTTTGCTGGAAACAGTAGCATGTATTGAATTTTGAGTGCTCTCAATTTTGCCTTAACTGAGTCAAAGGTCCTTCGCTGCTTCTGGACTTCTCTAGAATAATCAGGAAATATCATTATCTTGGTGTTGGCATATCGTACCTCTCCACTTTGTCTCATTTCTCTGAGTATTAGATCTTGGTCCTAAAAGTTCAGAAAGCGTGCTATTAGTGGTCGTAGAGGCGCTCCTGCTGGTGGTTTTCTGTTGGGCATTCTATGAGCCCACTCAATTACAAAGCATGTGGGTCCCTGAGCCATCCCGTGAGAAAGTACCCTACATTTGTGCCCTCTGTTCCTTCTGGAAAGCCTATGAAGCGCAAGTTATTCCTTCTGGCCCGGTTTTCCACATCATCCACCTTCCAGGCTGTCTCCTTCAAAGATGCTGTGAGGCTGGTGACTTCTTTACGCAGCGTGAGTGACATCTTCCACTTCTGATATCCGATGTTCTGCATGTGTGACTCTGACACATTGCGTAGATCTTGTCTTAGGAGGGCCACCTCAGAGCGGACCTCTGCTATTCTCCGCTCCAGGACCTCCCTTGAAGACTGTATGGCCTCCAGGATGGTTGCATTGTCCGGTGGGAGTAGAGTATCCCCCTCGGCCCCCATCATCTGGGCGATGGTCTTGGTGCAACGGTCCATTTTTCCTCGTTTCGTCTGTTTAGGTTCCTTGTCTCTGGCCATTTCTAGGAGTGGGTCTGCCGCTTCTTCTGCAGTGAGCTTCTCGACCCTCACACATCTTCGTTTACTGGCCTGCTTTCCAGCTGTGTTCCCCCTAATTGGGAGTCCTCTCAAATCACTTAGTGCTATTGTTTCTGACCTGGTGACCAGTGTAAGCCTGTAGTGCCCTCTGGCCGACTTGTCCTCCAGGGGAGAGTGCAACCCACCAGCCGCAGCTCTGTCGGTGTGTTGCACCGTATCACCTTTTGGGCCTCTCACTCCATCCCCAGGGTATTTTCCTCGCTTAAAGCACTACCGCCTGCCTCGCGTACTTGTGGTTCTTTATTACAAAGCTACGTTGCGCAAGGGGTACAGGTCATGTGTCTATCTGTCATCTGGACCTCTTCTTCAGTCCCACGTCTTCACGGTCCAGGGGCAGGGTGGTCCCCTCTCGCACAGGAGCCCCCCTCGTGCGTTGGCCTGTTCTCTATCTTATGCAGCTCTGTTCCGGTCCCACTTCCTCTCTCTCGCGGGCACGGCTCTTGCTTGGGCCGGGGTGGTCTCGAGGCATACCGCCTAGCGGCCCCAGTTGTTATCAGTGGGGCCCGCTTTTTATTTCCAACCGGAGTGTCTCTCTTGTTTCAGCCCTTCCTTCCCCCCGCATCTGTCTGTGTTTCCGTTTAGGATGCAGGGAACCTTTTCTTATTTTTATGGGCCCTGCTCATCGCTGTGATCCGCCCGTATTCCACCCTTCTACAGCTCTGTGCTCACCCGTGCACCTGCTTCATGCGCACACTTTCTCCAGGGCCTGAATTCCACTCGTCACTTCCCTGGGCTCCCAGTCTCGCCCACGGGGTCAGCCTCAGTTTAGACAAACTCCGATTCCGGCGCGGATGGCTTCTGCCCCTCCTTCTGCGGATGCTGCTCGACTGCGGCGGCGATCTGTACGTTAATGCTATTGATGCTTACAAGCCACCATTTTGCCCCCTGTAGTCACTCGGTTGCAGGTCCGCCTGCTGGGAGTCACTCGTTGCATTCAGTGGTGTTAGGCTGTCTGCGGGATGAGAGTGTCTTTCACTGTGGGGTCGGAATTCCTCCGTTCTCCTTCTCTACCACTCCTTCCAGACCGACCCGCAATCTTGTCTGTGCGCACGGCCTCCATGCGTCTGTCTCAGCCCCGATTTCTATCGTACCGAGCTGTCTTCTTCAGATAACGTCTTCTTCCCCGAGCTCCCCCTTTTTGGGGGTGCTCAGTTTCTGGGTCTGATGGCGAAGGACAGAATTTAAGACAGGATTAAGTGTGGGCTGCGGGAGCCTCCGACTGGTGAGACTATGCGGCGATGTTGCTAGCCACGCCCCCGGGGCATGAGTGAAATCTTGACCATTCACAATTGTGACATAGTCCACAAAAACAGCAGTTTTCAAAGAGGACACCTCTTCGAATTGAAATTCTTCAGGCGAAAATTTCGTTTTGAGCTCCTGTACGAGTTTGTGCTTCACTGGTTTGGTTACAGCATCTCCATCAATCAATGAGTTTGTTGGAAAAAGATCATGCAACAGAATGTCCTTAATAAATTCACCCCTTTCTTTTGCTACATCTATCTCTCTATTTGCTTGTGAAAGTTGTTTTTTTGAAACCTGTTTTGTAGTGGCTGGTTGGACGAAACTCTTACTATGGCAATTAAAGCGTGGAAGTTTAGCTTTAGTGATTATATCAACCAGCTTTTTCTCTTTCAATACAAATCTCTCCTTCTTCAGTTCTGCGTATAGTTTTGATCTATATTCCAAGGCATGATGTCTTTATATCATTATCCACATATTGTTTGGTCACGAAGCTGTGTAGTCACACAGGCTCAGTCATTTCAAAGGGGTTTTCTTGCTTCTGCATGAAATGAAGAAGGCTGTCAACATGTTTGTTAAAATATTACCTTCTCTTTCCTAGAAGTTTGTGGAGATGAACAGTTTCCCGATGGACCATTCATTTTGAATTTGCCACCTCTTTGAAAACATTGCAAATAGAAAGGACTTCATGGTAAACGATTTGCCACTGAGCAACATGTTCACTTTTACATGTCTGACCAAAAATTCTATTGGAGCATTTCTGTGATCTCTGGATCATCTGTTCCAGTTTCATATCTGGAGTCACAGTATTGAAACTTCCCTCTCTGTCTTTCACCACAAAATGTCTATGGATGAATTTTCTGTAGAGGTATGGTTTTTCCACCTCTAGCTTCTCCACTCTTTCCAAATACCAGGACCCATATCTCAGGTAGTTTATGCAATTGAATTCGCGAAACACAGTTATCAGTGACTCCAGTCTTCACGTGCAGCTCCCAATCACCTTCCCAATCAGCATGTACTACGTTTTTCGTTACAACCATCATGTGTAAATCATTTCCCCAGTACTTTCAAAGTTCAGATTTTTCGTCACATTCTTTGACAAACTCTACAAACTTGTTTTTCAGGTTTTCTGATTTTGAACTGAGTGTATTGAACATTGCCTGGCTTTGAATCATGTCTTTTGAATGAAGTGCACCCTGTGCCTTGTTCACTTCTGAGATAAGATATGCAAAACCTAATTTGTCATTCTTCTTCCAGAAAGCATTCCAACACAATGTTTCTATAGGCTCAGATATGATGAGTATGCCTTGTAATGAAATAACATAATGAGGAGCTCAATACTGACTGGACAGTTTTGCTTCCAAAGATTTCAACCTCAATAAGTGCATCGTTTATGCCACCATCCACTGAGATAACTTCCTGCACACCGCAACACAACTTTTGTCATGTGGAAGATGCCCATCATTGGATAAAGATTCACAAATTCTACAGGATTGCTCATAAAAATGTCAGCTACAATACGGAAAACATCTTCATCGCAGAATATTGGCAGGATAGGCTGGTCTTCAAGGTAGGCCTCAAAAAATCATAAAAATGTTATTAGACCTGCAGGTCTAGTGACTTAAATAATCTACTCAACCTTTTTGTAATGCTCTTTACCCATAAACTGGTTTCAAATTATGTGATCGCAGGCAAATATTTTAATTCATTGAGCCACCATTTTCTTCATTATCACATATAAGAGCACCTCCAAATGTGCGATTTCAGCATGACTGCTGTACAGAAAACTCTTTTGTTTGATTTAATAGCCGAAACATTTTTTCCATATATAATACAAATGTAGCCACATATAGGATACACATGACCCCTGACTTGCCTCTTAATTCATTAACAGCATTGCCATCAGAGCGGGGACACAAATGTTTCTCAAATCATGTTTAAAAACAATTACTTTTAATAAATACATAACTAAAGCATGAAGTGGTAGCCCACTGTCATTTGTAATCAGCAGATTTTACATTGAAATTGCCACAAACTTTCCCACTGACATGCGGCTTTACGGATGAACCTATATAGTGTACAATGTTTAGAAATAGTTTCTGCAAATATGTGTCACTTGCACATCACCAAGTAAAGTGTTCTGGTTTGTTTTGTTCCTATTTAAGCTTTGCGTGCATCACTTTTCTTAATTACAAAAAAGTGCTTTTATAATTCCAATATATTTTGAAATATTTGTAATATTAATTTACAGGCTATTTATTTAAATGTTATGTGTTAGAGAAACATAATTGACATCTTCAGACAACTCACTTGACAAAACCTCTAACTCTAGTAAGAGAGAGAAAAATAAACCTCATTTTCCAAGCAGCAATTAGGTAAAAGACAAACTGACATTTGACCTCTTACCGTGAACAAAGAGGAAACGTGTCAAGATAAAAACAAGATTTAATGGCATCTTTATTGCTCATTCACTTTCTGAATGAACAGAACACCTGTTCCTTTCCAGCCGAAGTTTACTCGCCAGATGGGACTAGGAGGTGCTAAAAATAGCTCGACCTGATAACATTTTACTCGCAATTGCGAGTGGGCGAGTTGATTTTTCGAGGCCTGCAAGGTGAGCACGCACATTTTGGAATTTTTTTTTAAAGCTGTGCATACGGTTGCCTAGTTTGTGAAAGGAGATGGGGTTACTGGTAAAAACCCAACCTTCTTCAGTTGGATGGTATTCTGGGAGATCAGAGCATGAATTCCAGCCCACAGAGAAACTTCATTCTCTAGTCCGCACAACATAAGCGATATGATAAAAATTCAGTTAAATCAGCTTTGCGGACCGCAGCAACAGGTAGAAGATTCATGTAATCAACCATTTTGAAACACTCTGGTAGACTGGAAGAGTGGATGGCTTATGGTGATTTTGCACACGTTGGCAAGGCAGATGGGTTATAAGTTTGCAGCTCCATTTGTGTATGCCGACAGCTGACACAGCTTGTTTTCCAGCAGCTACTTCATTGGTACAGTAATGAATAAGCACCATGGCAATAGCATGTGTGCTCGATGTTCCAGACAAAGAAGAGCTCTCTTCAAAATCAAAATTAGCAAGAGCAGCAATTATAAATCCTTCACTGGTAAAGTGACTTTGAAGTGGTGTGCTGTCAGATTCACAAGATTTTACAGCATGAGCTACTAACAAGTTCCTGCTCTGTACTATGTCATTATAACTTGTTGATACACCAATTCTATTAATTGAAGTGATTAGCTCTCTACTTTTGCACTTGTCATAGATTGCATGAGCAGTCATGTGCAGCGGAGTTTTTTTTTACTGTGATGTAATTCATAAAACATGATTTGGAAAAGACAGTACATTTGCACAGCATAAGCCTGTTGGTTCATGGGATTGTCTTCCACTTCTGCGCTTATATCTTCAAAGCCATCATTAATGTTGTTTGCTTCTGTTCTCAACTCAAGAACTTTAGTTTGTAACAGTTTTGCTTTGCTGATATTAAACAATGATTTAAAAAATGCTAAGATAGCATCAGCCATTCTTGTTGACTCCCATAATTTGCGGAGCTCTGGGGCATCACAAAATCTGTCATTAAGTCAAAAATCTAAATCTTTCAGGATGTTTCTTAAAATGGTTCCTGCTGATTTTACTGCATCCTGTGATCTTATTTTGGCAGCAAGAGCTTCAGGAGTCAAATCAGCTGAGAACACCGTAAGTAGCTCATTCTTTTTGTTAGACTGACTAAAATAATTCTGTCATTGTACATTCTCACCAGAAAAATCTTAATTTCATTTTAATGGATCATTACAGTTTCATCAATGATGACCACTATTTCTCTGATCTCATGGAGTGTGAACCCGTAGCAATAAAGAGTGGCTTTGAAACTTCATTTGCTTTTTCAGAGTGCAAACTTAACTGAAGGCTGGCGGTTACGTTGCTGCTGGGAGCTCTTTGTACAATCATATTTTTGAATGTATGCATGCATTCAGTTTAGGTGGACATACAAACTTGCTGCAAATACATTCACCTCGCTGTTTAGGTCAGCTACTCGCTTGAAAATTTCATCCTGGAAGAAACTAGCTGCAGCTAAAAACATGTTTGCCCTTTGAGACTCACATAGTCTGTACTTTGTTCTTTCGTCAATCCCTCTGGCCCTTGTTCTGGCTATACCACAGATAACACATTGAAGATCCTCTGCTTTCTTATCAGTTGTTGGAGGTGGATGAGGGGTAGCCATCGAACTGCTAAGTGGATGGGCATTGATTTTGGTTGTCATCGCTTTCTCTGAAGACTCTGATTCCTGTTGTGATTCACTGGTTTCTGCTATTTTCTGACACATTTTTCCAGGCTTTTTTTCATTGTATATGACTTTTAGCACTTGTTGTTACAATGATAAAATATTTGATCCTCTTCACGCATCAGTTTCAATCTTATGTGAACTTCATCGTGCTGTCTTTCTGCAGCATCTCAAACTCTCTTCTGTCGAGCTGCAGTTGATGTTAGCTTTTCTTTTGGATTAGTTTGGCATATGACAAATTTTTCTTTGTTGAAGGAGTTCTCAGATTTTGTAGTTAGCAACACTCTGCTACCCCCTGATTCGCTCATGTTTACGAATTTGAATCAACGGAAAACCTGAAACAAAAACAATAGCAAAATAAATTATCAATATGATGGCTAAAACACATCATTATAGAGCCACCATTTTGAAACACGGCAGAAGGGTACCTCTGAGGAGTTATTTTATGTCTCTAGAAGACTACTTGACTCCCAAAACCTATGTTTTGACACCAAAATGAAGAATATAGGTCTCATGGTTCCCTGAATATTACATTGTCGCCTCAACAGAACCGCCATTTTTAAAAATGTCGTCCAGAAAAATTCGGCCCGGGTTAGCAATGTCTACTCAAGCTAAATTACTTCTCTAATGATACAAAAACACAAATCAAAAATGAAAATCTCTGGACAATCTTTTTACGGAGGTATATCAAGGGGACAGAACTATACAAGACCATGGGCCAGATGTACAAGGAGTCGGAATAGCGATTGCCAAACAGCGATTTCATCTAAATCGCTATTTGGAAATCCATATTCCTCATGTATGAAACTGTTTGTTTGCGATTACTAGTGGATCGCAAATCGACCAGCTCATGAATAATAATGAGTTTGCGACACATTAGGAATGCCTGCTTGACCTGGCAAGGGAATATACCTGTGCCTGTGTTCCTTGAGAGGCTCGGAAACCCTAACTTATTTTCTCTTGTTGTGCCACCACATGCTAAGCATACAGAAACATTACTTACGTCCTCTCTTTATGCAGCACAACATGAGGAAGTGCACCGAGGCAGATGATCTCTGCATGAGATGAGACGATAAAGACATAGTTTTGGCCGTTTCATCTTATATTTATGCAGCCTTGAAATCAAGAGCCTGAAGTCAGGAAAACTGTGCACATCGAAAAGCAATATCTGATCATAAAGGCTTCGACGCACCCGCTACCCAAATGATCCTTAAGATATCTACTGGACCACAATCAGCATTGTTAATGTTCTTACAAAACCCAATTCAAGAACCTGTTAAGAACTCAGCAAACTGTTGTTTGGACTAACATCGTGACAACCCGTAACTGTGGCTTACTGAGTTAAAGCAATGGAAAAAGCATTGCTTTCATGAAACCATTTGGCGCAACAATGTTATGTGCGCAAAGGGGATATTGAATGTTCTTACGAAACTTAAATCATGATTCTGTTATGAGCTCAGCAAACTGTTTCTTGGACTAACGTCGTAATAACCCATAATTGTGGTTCCTGGAGCTACTGCACTGGAAAAGTATTGCTTTTATAGTCCCATCAGGAGCAACAATGTTATGTGAGCTAAGGGAATAATACCAAGGGCTTGATTGGTGCTTCTGCAATTCTATAATTGAGTGCCTTTTCTCCACTCTACAACCTTTTAGACTCATAATGTATACTTCCCAACTCTTTTTTAGATCCATGTTGGAAAAACAAATTTAGGGGTCCTTTCTGTGACATCTCTTAATAGAGATCGTCCTTTTGTAGATACCATAAGTCAGTTGTAATAGCCACACGGAGGGCATATACTCAGGGAAATGCCAAATGCAAAAACAACAGTTGATGGACAGAATGCAGAACAATGTCATACATTCACCCCAGTACAGAGATCTGGGCCTAAATCCATCGTTTTTTTGCTCACCATGCCATTCCAGTTTGAACCCAGCCATATGCAAATCAGTCTTGACCCTGTGCCTCATGGGAACAGTCCAGCCCGAACTGCCAAGCCAGGTCCTCCCTGGACTGGAAACAAGCATCCTAGGACCGGTTTCAGGGTTTCACCCCTCTTCAGCCAGGATAGCTTGATTCCAGTGGCATGGAGAGCACGGAACCAACGTCTGGGCATACCCGTCCCACTCGGGGTGACAAATGCAAAAACAGTTGCTGGACAGAATGCAGAACAATGTCATACATTCACCCCAGTACAGAGATCTGGGCCTAAATCCATCTTTTTTTGCTCACCATGCCATTCCAGTTTGAACCCAGCCATATGCAAATCAGTCTTGACCGTGTGCCTCATCGGGAACAGTCCAGCCCGAACTGCCAAGCCAGGTCCTCCCTGGACTGGAAACAAGCATTCTAGGACCGGTTTCGGGGTTTCACCCCTCTTCAGCCAGGATAGCTTGATTCCAGTGGCATGGAGAGCACGGGACCCACGTCTGGGCATACCCGTCCCACTCGGGGTGACAAATGCAAAAACAATAGTTGATGGACAGAATGCAGAACAATGCCAAAGCACTAGCACTTTAATGGAGTGAGCTAACCCCTTATATGATAAATCCACCTGCCCCTACCGGACCCAGAGCCAACTATAGAGACACACAAACGGTGAAGTCATCTTTAAAGGGGGAAAAGCTCCCGCCATCTAGAGCAATCTTGATGGCTATGCAAGGGATTAACACCAAGAGAAGTTTTAACGTACTTGAGTAAGTCAACTACCTTACTGCTACCCAGCACATAAACTTGTTGATCTTTGTGGGGCTAACCACGAAGGACGATTATTTGCACTTGCACCTTCTTGCCTTTAGTATGATGGGAACGATTATTTGCATTTGCACCTTTTTTGCCTTTAGTTCGATGTAACAAAATAAAATGTTATGGACCCTTTGGATTATTTTAATGGAGAAAAATCCATTTTTCTTCTAATTCTTTGGCGACTCTGCGTTGACTGCTCGCAGGGTCACTACAGAGGGAAGCACAAATCCATTTGCATTTTAACTGGGACTTTTAAAGATGTACTCTTTGTGAAAGCACTCCCCCGTTCTGTACTTAAAAACTAAGATAGATGGCCCATCTGAGGGGCGGACGCTGGGGGCCTACCTTCTGCGGATAGGGCAAATGCAGCAGCACTTTATGACTACAGGTTCCTAAATTGCCCTCACATATTTAATGGCTTCGAACCAAATAAAAATCTCCCAGACAGGTATTATAAAGCACTTTAAGTGGTCTTCTCCAAGCTACTTTAATGGAGGAAGCCGCCTCCGTCGGTAACCCAGCGAAACATAGGGAAGACTGCTTGAGGGACTAAACCATGCATGCTCCATGTGTTTGTGCTTTACAATCATAAAATCAATAAGATTTAATCACCCTTCATCACCCATAATATGCACCTAGTGCACTAAAAGGTAGTACACAGATTTGTCCTACTGTGCAGATGAAGTTCTCTAATATGAAATCTTAGGTAACTCCAGACCGGTTTTATGTTATTTATAATCACAAGTTTTAAAATTATTGTATTCAATAGATTATTCACATTTTTTATCCTATGTGATCTTTAGAGTCAATTGTGAATACTATTATAATTATTGTGTTTAAACTGCATCGTCAATAGTTACGGCTCGTCATGGCTGAAAACAATAAAGATTTGATTTGAATGCCTGCCATCAAAGGGATGGTGCCCTGCTGAGGTTGGCAGACCACCATGTCTGTGATTGCCTTTGAATAAAGGTGTTGAAATGCAACGGGATGCGTTTCAACAAAACAAAACAAAAACGTTTTGTGGGACCACTGCCTACTCCTAAAACATATTTTTCCAAAATTTACAAAGGGGAGGGTCTAATGGGGCCCCTTCCAATTTGTGAATGTATTACCACCCACTTTGAGTTGGTGGTAAAATATCAAGGTTATGCGACCGCATTTTGGTTGTAAAACCTTGATAGATTACACCCCCCTTTCAAATAGTGATTATTACACCCAAACCGCGATTCTGGAGAATCGCAGTTTGGATGTTTATTTATTTGGAAAAGCATTTTTGCCATCACAAAACACTTCATACATATGGCCCCATGTCTCTTGGAGGCATACAATATTAAGATCCATAAGCATGTTGATCCAAAATCGGTCATTCAGCTTATTCGCAATGCCGGCCACATTCCAGAAGAGCATATTAAAACCTGACAAAAAGGACCTAGTACACATTTTGGGGCTGCAACAGTATTCTCTAATTCAGTGGCGGGTTCTAAATCAGTTAAGATAACATTTTTGGGCGAGTTTCATGACACAATCATCAGTATAAATATTAGCTTGTTCTGCTTGTAAGGGCTAGTTATTGTCTCTTAAGGCCATGCCGTACTTAGGATTGAGGCAACTTGCTGGAGGGTTGGGGACTTTATCCATTGAGCTCCTTTCTGGGCTCTCTTGGCCTTTGCCCTTGCTCTCGTTCATACAATATCCTGTTGCATAATCCTGATGACGTCTTCTTACATCAAAGTCAGTCAACCTGTGCTAACGGTGAAAATCGATTATAGGTCGCAATGGTGAACGGTTTGCACAGAGATTATTTCGATGAAAGAGCTTTATGGAGCACAGAGGATTTGGCCTGTAAGCATAGCTAAGAGGAACAGCCTTGATGCTACTCTTGGCAAGTCCAGATCAGGACAATTATAATATTAGGAAACCCATCAACTGCGAGTCCCTAAAATTGACTAAACAATCCCCTTCTTCTCTTCTGGGGCTACTGCCTATCCAGGACATTCTACGAACAGCAATTATATCTTTACACAGGGCTTCACAGCTAGGATTCCTAAGCATTGTGCTTAGCCAGTGAGTGACTATGTTCTTTAGTAGAAAGTCTTTCTCTATTTGGTTTGATTGTAATGCTGGCACATTTTTTTGCACGACCACAAAGGGTGTGGCTTCAGGAGGCAACTGTAAAGATGTGTAATTCCATCTGTCACTAGCACAGGTAGACTTAGAATTCCTGAGTGCGCTACTTTCCGGTTCTTGAATAGGAGGCAGAGGCCCTCGCTTGCGTATATATCCATTCTGTCCACTATGTCTTGAATTTTTTATTTGCATTGGCCGAATAGCTTCTAATACACTAGTGGCTTCCTGCTGTCCCTCCATACCTCCAGTAGTGTCCTTGCCATAATTAATGCCTTCATTAGCCCCTGGGCACTCACTCCCTGCATAACCAGTAGGTTTGTGTGATACATCGGTCAAAATCTCTTTCAGAACCAAGTCTATGCTCTTAAGCAGAGAATGTACAGAGTTGAGCAGGGCCAAGAGCACACCTTCAATTAGTTGAGTATTATCACTGGAAAGGTTGCCTATAGTACCATCTGGATTTAGGACTCATTGCGGGGGTGGTCCTGTAATCAGGTGACTATTTTATGACAATATGTGATTCGCTGATTTTAATGACATCTTAGTGACCAGGGCTGTTTTCCTAAGTCCAGGATTTGCCTGTCGCGTGTTGCCTTTTTTCTTTTTTGCCGGCGGGGATCCCGCGGAATCCTTGCCTATATGCAATGTGTTGCCAGTTGTAATTTCTAAGTCACCAGAGAAAATACAGGGGTTTAGAAATCCCCCCCTTGTCTCCTCGTTGCCTGTGCAATCAGAAATAGGTTCTGGGCCCAAGACCTTACATAGTGCCTTCTTAATTGCCCTCAATCTCTCTTCCACACATTCAATTTCTGAATTGATTGCATCCATTGTAGTCAGGAAGCTTGAAATCGAGGCTGTTGATGAGCGCCCTTTAGGGGGTACAGCTAAAGCAACAGATTTCCTCTTACCCATTTTCCAGTTGGGATCAGTTGTGATGGTCTATACAGTCGACCCAAGAAATGTGGCCCATCCCAGCCTCATTTGGTCACGGACAGGCTCAGATTTCTCATTTAATGAACCCGACTGGCAACAATCAGGTGCCCCACCTTCTCGCATTGTGCACTGCAGGGCCTTGTGGGGCTTGCAGGCCTGCCTGGTCTTCTCAATAGTGTGTCCCACACCGCAGGCTCCGATTCCTCAGGCAATTTGGACATGGAATGGCCAATACCAAATGCAAATTAAAGAAAAAAAATTACACAATAATACCCAACACCCTCCTCGGAATTAATATCTAAGTTCAGGAATCCAATTCAAATCATACCAGCCAAAGCACAGAAGTCGAATTTTGTAATTAATGAACATCCTTTATTGATTCCATATTTTCATTCATACAATTAATTGCTCTTAGTCAACATGTTTCATTCCTCACGAACTTCTTCAGGGCTACAATCAAGAAACGTATACATATTAATATAAAAAGGAATTGTGATTAAAAACAATATTACCATTAAAACCAATGTATACATATACATCAAAGATATTATTATTATTAAGAGCTTTTATATAGCGCATGGTTACTCCAATCAGAGTGTCCCAGCGCTAGGCTTCCACAGACCACAAGGGTTCCACAATCTATTGCAGTGCTACTAAAGTTGTCTAAAAAAACAAGTTTTAATTTTTTTCCGGAACATGGTTTCCAAGCGTTCCAGTCTCAGCTCTTTCGGGAGAGAGTTCCACAATTTGGCAATCAAGTAGTTGAAAGAAGGGCCACCCAAACTGCTCGTTTTATCTTGGGGATTACAATCAGAGCTGTCCCTGCGGACCGGAGGCATCTATTCGGATAGTACAATTTAATCAGGGACAAGAGGTGTTGAGGACCTTTCTGATTAAAAATGTTATGGCCGATACACAGTGCCTTGAAAGAGACTCTTTCCCTGATAGGGAGCCAATGGAGCTTATAAGGAGCAGTGGCAGTTGGAGAGTATCTGGGGATATTGAAGAGCATCCGGGCAGCAGCATTCTGAACCCTCTTAAGTTTTTTCAGCCTATCCTGGGTAACCCAGAGGACATTGCAGTAATCTAGCCTGGATACCAAAAAGGCCTGAACCACTGTCCTACTTACCAACTCGGGAAGGAGCCCCACAATCTTTCGAAGCATTTTTAAGATACCAAAGCATGTTCCACCCAGGGCATTTACCTGGCTATTAAGAGACAGAGTACAGTCAAACACAAAGCCCAGATTTTTGACTATTGTTTTAGGAGTTGGTGCCGGGCCTAGTGTTGTCTGGCCACCAGGCAGAAGACCATATAGACGGTTGTTTCCCTAAAACCATGACTTCAGTCTTTTCGGCATTAAGTCTCACGCAGCTGGTGTCCATCCATTCAGCTAAATCCACCAGACATGCTCTAAAGCTATCCGATGCATTCGTCCTGCGCAAGAGTGATAGTTAGCTGAAACTCGTCAGCATTCAACATGATCTTAGCGCCAAGAAGCTCGATCACATCAGCTAGGGGGCACATATATAGATTACATAAAGTCAGACTCATGGCAGAGCCTTGTGGCATTCCCTGCTGCAGAGGGAGGATCTCAGTAAAACATGGCTGCAGTTGCACCTGGAATTTGTGATTCTGAAGGTAGTCTGCTAGCCATTCAATAGCCCGACTCCCGACACCGTACTGCCACTGTCGTTCCAGTAGAAGACCATGGGACAGTGTTGAAGGCTACACTCAAATCCAACATGACCAGGGTAGCTGTCTTGCCCTTATCAGCAATGAGTCTTAAGGATCCCAAAGCCAGAAAGAGTGCTGATTTTGTACTATAGCTTGGTCTAAATCCAGACTAAGTCTTATGTTGAAGTCCATTCTCCTCAATATACCTCATCAGCCGTTGGTTAACATGTTTTTATGCAATTTTAGTGAAGAATGATAACAAGGAAATAGGTCTAAAGTTCTCTAATTGGATGGATCCATAGAGGGCTTCTTCAGAAGTGGGACCACTGTAGCGTGTTTCCATTGGGAAGGAACTTGACCATTGCTGAAAGATAGATTAAGCAATTCACAGAGCATTGGAAGAATCGCTTCCAAGAAAGATATGCAGAGTTAAGTGCATTACTGTTACATCAGACACTTTCTAGAGAGTCCACCATGAATTGAGCTGGGTGCCGTGCTCCGACGATCGTGTGCAGCACCAAGTCGGCGACCCTATGTGCAAGGAGTGACCACTGTGAAGAAGTCTGCTCTGTGATAAGGGCAAAAGCCTTGTGCCGTAGCGGGTGGCAATCCTGTATGCCAGGAGGGGGGCCACCGTGAAAAATGTCAAAATGCTGATAGGGACGGAGCCTGTGAACTGTGAGTTGCAGTGACCTCATATGTCAGAGGAGGTCACTGGGAGCACCAAGGACGGCGACCTGTCCTGCCGCAGTACTGAAGTGAGGACACCGTGGGAGCCCCTGTGCACCATCACCCAGGCTAAGGGAACCAAGACAGGCTTGTCACAGCCATCCCCCAACAGGTGACGAGCTGATTTCTACCCCACAGGAGGAGACGCAGAGCGCACCTTGTTGCTTCAGGAGCAAAACCACGAGAGAGACTGCACCTGCTGAGCGCAGCTACCTGGGCCACCAGAACTCAGCTGCAGCCGCTGCGAGCGCCCGCGAACAGGGCAAACTCAGGAACTCTAAACTCTTCACACCTGCTGGAGCGGATTAAGACTGGTTTCAGGCCTGTCAGCCCTGGGGGAACTTTCTGCTAAGATAGTGCAGTAGCGCTGGAACACAATTGCTTTCAGTCATAGTGGACTCGAGACTCAGACTAGTAATGGGGCATACCCTGGATATTACCAATAGTGAATAGGACTAATCATGATTGTGAACGCGAGGGGAGAGTGGGACAGGGGACCGCTAAAGAAACACTAGAGTCCCGACATCAGGGGAGGATTGTGTAATGGTTTGTGAATGTTGTACATTTCCTTTGTGTGGCTAGCGGTACAAATAAAATACTTCTCTTTCTTCATAGAAGCATTTGGCTGGACAATGATTTATTGTGCTGTTGTGTGTATTTTGAGTTGTGAGTCTGTGCTGACTATTGTGTATTCATGTCCCCGAGGAAACCTTGGTCTGCTCGGACCACGCTGCTACTGAGAGTCATGTGCAGAAGGGGTACTTTGCCCAGCTGCTCAGGATCCATAGTAGGCCGGGCCTCAGAACATCAGGAGTAAAAGGCCTCAACTCGGAAGGATGGGCTCAGTAAATCATGTTTGCCCAATGGCCATCTAAAATGAGTTCTGACACTTCATATACTTTGCTGCATCAAAAAGTGGGTGTTATTTTTTAGATCGCAGCCTACCAGAGAGCGCAGCCGTGTGGTATGCAAAAGACATCTTGTGGAGTTTCAGAAAGTTGACCTGGGAATGCATTTTGCCCATCGCTTGCCATTGGCTTTTTTTTTGTTTGTAACTCACATTTTCTTGCTTCCCATTTGCTGGCTTTATTTGTTTTAGGCTGTCTAGCCTGAATTCGTCCCTCTCCATGCGAAAGCTGTGTTTACAGTATTCTTCCACAATCGTTTTCTTTAATAATCAGGCCTGTAAATCTTGTTCTTATCGCGTCACATTTGCTGGTCATTCAAAGACTGAGGTCAAATGTCAGGCGCTGTCTTCTGAGGGCGCTTGTATTTCTTGTTGCTGAAACCTACCCTCCTCCTCTTGTTGCTAAAGGCTTTCCGTGTCTGACAGAAAGGTGTTGATTTTTTGGTACATTGTTTGTTTATTTATGGTTTAATTTTGCCACAGAACCAAGGGAAATGTGACGGTTTGTGTTCATGCTACGTTCGCTTCATTGCATGTTTTGAAAACGTTGTCATTGTTTAATTTAAATTGTGCGTTGATATTGGACTGTATGTCAAGATTGCAGTATTTTTTTAAATTAGGTTTTCCCCATTTGGTTGTTGTTGAGAGCAGAAAATACAGATATAATTATATGTGGTACATTCAAAGAGACGGTGGCATAATGGCAAACTAGTCAGTTTATCAACCGGGCTGGTGCCTCTGGAAGGCCGATAGGTGTCCCATGTCAGACACAGAAAGCTGCTTTAAAGTAGCACATCAGTGTCTTCACGGAAGGGGTCCACGCCATAAAGGAGATCGTCGAGAAACAGTGATTTGTTTAAGGGCTGTCCACAAAGAAGCCTTAATTCACACATTTCCTTCTAGCCTCCTAGCAGTGACGAAGCTACATCGCTCTTGGCAACTGCCATTGCATATCCCATAGACCTCTTGCATGTCAGCAAAGGGACTCATACAGATTAACGTAGTTTTTTAGATCAATGCAGACATGCAGTAACCCCAAAAGGAATCTTACAGCGTTGTGAGCAGTATGCTGTGATTAAAAGACATCTCCTGGAAAATGTCAAATATATGCCTTTATTTATTTTGAACAGGGCTTCGCATTCTGAATGTAAGCGTCACCCTGCTGATATGTACCGCTTAAGGACAGCCCTTCCTATAGTATGCATATAGCCAAAACAAGACATTCGAAAGATTTATTGAACAATTCAGAGATCAACCTCTAATAGTATTTTGAGCAAAGCAGTCAGCTAAAACCTCACCAATACCTGCATATCTAAGATCCTATTCATTTACATGCTGGTAGCCTGTTCAATGGGGTAGATGTGCTAGCTCAATGAAAACAAGCATTGACAAAGCAAATAGGTCGAGCCTATGCAGTCTATTGGCTTTGTCAATCTTTTTGGCCATATTGTACAGCAGCGCTGACTTCAGTGCAGCATAGCTGAAAGTAACAATTTTTTTTTTTTTAACCCTATGACACAGTCAACGCTTGCTGTGTCATACAGCTTTTTTCTTTACTTTCAGCCACGTTGCAACATGGCTAAGAACACTGGCAAAGCCAATAGATCTTACATAAGCGAGACCTATTGGCTTTGCCAAAGCTTGTTAGTTCGTCAGTAAGCTCTATGTATCAGGTATACGAATTTGCAATCCTTCTCCCCCTTCCAAATGTACCATAGTGCCTGTGTCCTTTAAGCATTGTAACAAATATGTTTCACCCTTCCTCTGTATTTTGAATAAAATAGTCTTAAGCTAAGAAAAATACACCAAGGAATACATTTTTAAAAGGAAAATTGTGCTTGAAAATAACACCATAACACTATTTTTTAATATCCAATTGCCTATACTCGTTCGCATTAAAACGTTAAGGTGGGCTACCCTTGGCCATAATTTAATACAGCTCCTTACTGTTATTAATTCCGAACTCGAATGGCATAAGGAAGAACAGGGTTAAAATCGATAGGGGGATCCTCTACTGAAATTTATATATTGTGTTTACAATATAGGACGTAATCGTGTTTCAGATATAAAAATAAATAAATCTGTCATGATTTACATACCCTAAAAATCAGTTCCCTGCTCGCGTTTATTTATTAGTTGTGAACCGCTGTCGTATGAGTTTGCGCTGACTAAACTGCAATCCCCTCAATATCACAAACCCTCCTTTTTTACCCGCCCATTTCCTCTCTCCTCTGCTTGTGACGAGATGCAGGGCCCTCCCTCTCTTTAGAGAAATCCTGTTTAGCATGCAGCCCTCGCCCTGCATAAATTATGTTCATGACGCAGTTGCTAAAAAAAAAAAAAATGTGCAACTAAAAAAAACTGCATTCAAGTTTATAAGCGAGGGGACCGCGGATATCTATATATGAATTTTAGAAAACGTACCGCTTACGCGTCTGCCACAATTCCAAATTGGGAAAAAGTACCATGGTACAGTTTTGGAATAATATATATACAATATTTATATATTAATGAGACGAATACTGCTCCTCTTCGTACCTCTTTGTGCGGAAAGCCGAGACATCCAAATTAGATGCCGGACGTGGTTACACACCATTTCTCGTTCTATTTTATCTTTCTGAGATATATTTTAAAAAAATACCGTGGCGCAGAAAAAAACGGACCCCTTCGCCTCGCGGATCATCTCAAAACGGGTAAGTAAACCAGAGTTTTACTGACGGGGAAGGAAGCCCGGAAAATGGGAGGTTTTTCTTTCTTGTGGCGTTAATATGCAATGGGTGTTAATTAGCATAATTTATATATTTATGAATAAAAGGAGAATTTTAAGAATTAAAAGTGGCTGGTTGGTTGACATTAAAAGAACGTGGTGGACTACCACAGGGAACACGTACCCCTTTCATTATATATACATATTTAAATATTCGTACTGTTTGGGTCTTAGTGAATCGATGGGTCGCTTTTTTTCACCCCCGATGTTCGCAACGTGAAAATGGTGGCGAGAGCTTTGCGCGTTAGGCGTGTGAGGTGTTTGTACTGCGCGGGCGCAGAAAAAAAGGCCTGGTCCCAAGTGGAAAGAGAAGACATACTTCAAAGGGCATTGGCTAGGCAGGGCACGAGGGAGACTTCAGGAAGTGTGTACATGCAGGCATCCATTTTGGAATGGGCTGTGTTGTTGCAATTCCTATCTAACGTCCACCACATTTTTTACGGTCCTACCACTGGTTGAGGCGTATGTTTGCTGTCTCGCCAGAGCAAAGATGTTTATGGTTAATTTGTATGCTAATAAGATTCGTTTAGCGATAATCCCATAGCGAAATGATATGTGGTTAGGTGGCCAGCCTTTTCCTTTTGAAGCTATGATTGCTAGATGGCTGATCGTTTACGCAGATGCTGTCAAGGGGCAGCGGTGTCGCTATTTTTCACGGAGTGTGTGAAGAATGCATTTTGTACTACGGAGTTTTATATTTTCATCTACTGAATAATTATTCCCTGCATTCCGAGAGTTGTACTATTGATTATGTAATGTAATAACCAGGATGCAGTCAAAAAATGCAAAGAACACAAATGGACTAGATGAACTATTCACGGACCTACCTGTTAAACGTGACAGTACTTTAAATGTAAATGGGTAGGTACTGTCCGGTACTAAGTACCTGCAGTTCTTTAATTTGGAAGGGATATTACCTGCACTTCTATATTTCCATTTATATTACTGCCCTTTTGAAAGCCTTATCCCGAGCTTAACTACCAACGAAGCCATGAGTTAATAGCACATCCACTTCATGTTTTTTATTTGCCTTCTGTTTGTGGTTGCCCTCTTGTTCCCTTATGAATTCAGGACTACCCATACCTGTCAACTCAATTGCATTTTGCATGTGTCACCCACTTTCCTTCTATTCACCAGCATAACAAAATGCCTTCATAAAATTTAACTGAGTCAGGTGCTTTTCAAACATATATCACCTTCCAAAAAACGATAAATTCGCCATTGATCTTAATGGAATAACCATCTTAAATGCCTGACTTCACCCTCATTCTTGAGACAAGAGATTGACCGGTATGCATATGAGAATGCAAAGAAAAAGCTTTACTGGACCAACTCTTTTGGGTGATGCCCTTCCTCTGGAATAATATGCACACACCCTACAACATAGACGCCAATATTGTGTAGTCACACAACTAGTGGTCTGAATTGTCACCCATCCGACTCCCATGAATTCTTTTGGGTATATTTGCTTCCTTCTCAGTCAGTCCTACTTTCTCTCTCTCACACAAGTCGCAGCTGATAAACTGAAGCAAAAAAACTGAAAACTGTGCCTCTAAACTGGTGTAGAAGTGTACTGCAGTACACCATTATGTCATATTTAGATCATACCTTTATTTTGGACTTCCTCATTATTTGTCAGTCAGGCAACAAATTGCCTAGGATGCGGCTGACCTTGTCATCTGCTACCTTAATTAGCTGGTTGCACTGCGCTGCAATGATGAAACATTTGTCTTTTGAGAGTCTTTCAGGGCTTACAGTGGCGAATGCAGGACATCTTGCAAAAAACCAACTGAGCTCTCACGGTTCGCCCGTCCCATTTAAAGGGAATCTCTGGGTTACTTCTGGCAGGGATGCTATAATCCAGGAAAATCACTACTTATTATTCTTACGTTGATCTTTAGGGTCCACCCATGACCAGATAAGTTATGGGTCAGGAAAGACAACCTTCATGCTTATCTCTATGAGTTCATCCTGGAGTGGAGGTGCAGTAACACAGGAAAGAATACATCTTTCCCCCAGGGATCAATGAAATCCTTCAGGCAGTGGGAATGGCATGACCCAGGTGCAAATAGAGCTAATAATTGCAATTCTCATAGGGCCAGATGTACGACCCTATTTTGCATGCACAAACGGGTTTGCGACCCGTTTGCGCATGCAAAATGTGAAAGGGCTATGTACAATTCCTAAATAGCGAGTCACAATTTATTTGCGAGTCGCTATTTAGGAATTGCGAGTCGCTATTAGGAAGAGGGTGGTAATGCACTCGCAAAAGGGAAGGGGTCCCCAGGGGACCCCTTCCCTTTGCAAATGCAGGGAAAAATCTTTTGCAGGCAGTGGTCCCAGGGACCACTGCCTGCCCTTAAAAATAAAACGAAAACGTTTCATTTTCCTTTTTAAATGCATCCCGTTTTCCTTTAAGGAAAACGGGCTGAATTTAAAAAAAAAGCTGCTTTATTTAAAAGCAGTCCCAGACATGGAGATCTGCTGAGCCCAGCAGGCCACCATCCCTGGGAGAGCCAGCCATTCCCTAATGGACTCGCAAATTGCGAGTGGCTCATTAATATTCATGAGCCTCGCAATTTGCGACCCCATTGGGAGTCGCAAACAGTGTTAAACACACTGTTGTACATGGCATTTTGCGAGTCGCAAATTGCGACTTGCAATCGAGCGCAATTTGCGAGTCGCAAATTGTCATGGTCGTACATCTGGCCCTTAGATCTTTGTCAACAGTGAATTGGGATTGTTGTCAAGATAGAGAAAGCAGTTTATCCCAGAGGGGTGCCCAAATAACCCTCTTGAGTTTGGGGCAGTACATAGAGGAGCAACAACAGTAATTCTAGCGGTATTGATGTAAACTCTTTGGTCTACAATAATACATGAATTATTAGTGGACATTACTATCATTTGTCAATACATTTAAGGAATATACTTTTCATCCAGACACCTCCTTCAGTTTTTCTATATATTAATGAGTTATTTGACAAAACTTATTTAAAATCAAACTCCAAATTTAGGAATGCTTATTTTAAATCCCATTGCAATATTCTTAAAACCACAGTCACACTGTTCTCGAATATGTATGTCAATAAATATACGGCCTCATGCGTACTTCCCACCGGATCCATCAAGAGAAGATCAATCCAAACATGATGAGACCGGCATTCTCAAAGGGACTCAGCTCCAGTAACCTGTGCAGATACACACATCACACAGACAGAGACCAGAAAGCTTTTTCTCCTCAAATACTGGGCACAATGTTCCTGGATTTATGCTTTAGGTTATGTGATTCCACTAAATAGGGATACCACCTGAACAATCAAAAACCTTAGCAATCAGGCTACTTCCCCTCTTATGAAGCCTCTAAGATTTGAGACACTGCGTCACAAGAAAGACCAGTGATTCCTTTAGTACCAAGTCTTCTTGAACCTGCTAAGCACACATTCTTTATTCCATTTTCACTGGGACATTACTGAAGAGAGCCCTGAATCAAACCTTTGTTTTGATTAACACCTCTGACTCATAAACTGGTTTCTAAAGAAAAATGACAGTATTCTAGGCTCTACTTCACATCGCCTAAGGGAGCAGGTGGGTGGACTCTGTTTCAGAAGGTGTGGTAGACCTCATAACACCTGTAGCCCAAAGTAGTTACTGATGGTTGATATTAATTCAAGTGTTCTCTCCATAACATTTTTGTTTTTTTTCCAGTGAAGGCTTTGCAACAACCTTGAGAGTTGTGAGCTATTCAGCACTTGTTGGTTGCTACAATGTCACATGTGCTTTTGTTCTACCTAAAGAGGAATAAAGGAAAAATATTTTCAAGAGACTGTCAAGGAAGGTTGTTAAGGAAGTTATGGTCACTTTGCATCAGACTTTATTACAGCAAACAACATTTATCAGGTTAGCGTATGGCCACTGTCATGGACTCTTTTTAGTGCATTTCTTTATTAAATTGTTCAGAGCAGCAATACAGTGGGAAATTCCTGTAGTACACAGAAAAATAATAACTTCCATTATAACTGTATCATTACAAACTTACATCTATAGTATAACTCGATTGATTCATGTGGGATCATACTTTTGTCGCAGTACATTTATGTTTCTTTCATCCATCTTATCAGTGCTACATTACAGTAAGTTCCAATTCTGTGCTATATATGAAAGTAACAAAATACAATATGAATCAGCAAACTAAAAGTAAAGTAAAATAGAACATAACAGAATAGAACAGATAAATAAAAACAGTGCATGACAGTGCCTACAGTGTAGTATAGTATAGCATAGTATGGTATACATGTCTCACTTACAGTTCAGGGTTATGCTGTTAGAGAAAGATCTAAAATACATCACTTCTTTCAGTATCGCATGATAGCATCTCAGCGACCTTTCCTTACCTGTGAAGGGTATTTCATATCAGCATATCAGCATTCCAGAAGCCCAAGACATTACAGTATCATTTCTCACCCCCGCAGCTTGTAGGTGTATCCTTACTGTATGGGTGGTTGCGCAGTTTCGGTTGGGGTGTTGAACGTTTTCCCTCACCCCTTTCTAAATTTCCCCTTAGATTATGATGCTTCTGCTAGCGGCCAGTGGGGATAGTGGGGGTCCCTAACAGGCTATGTACCACGAGTCAACAAGATGTATAAGCGATTTACATATCCTACCAAACATGGAGAGTTGGTCCTGTAGCTTGTATATGCCTTTCATAGGTAGCTTGTTGAAATAGTTCTGTCGTTCACTCCAGGTGCGTAGGTATGGACGGGGTGCACCAGTGTTTCAGTATTGCCATGGATTCTAAATGACCAGGTATAGGGATAAAGAAGTGCAGCACAAACTCCACAAGTGTTTCTGAAGATTTATTGAAGAGAAGGGATAGAGAATACCATTACAGCAAGGGCCCAGGGAGCAGAGCATAACTGTCACTGGGCTCATAACACTTGAATGTTCTCCAGTAGAATACACTGTCCACCAATAAGGACAAACAAAATGATATAACCACACACACATTACAGAACTAAATGACATCATGTAGAAAGAGTAATATTCCACACACCTTTCTCTCATAAACAATAAGTTACATTAATACACAGAATACAGAGAAGAACAATTGCACTTTGCAGTTACCAGATTACTCTTCAGTCCAGGAGCTTACAAGGAACTTTCTTGACCCAGGTACTGTATGGACGTGCAATTTCTTCATTACCTTGAATTGATAGCTTGGTTGGAGCTGTTGTTTTGATGACAGGTTATTGACCTGTACTCATCTTGACTGGGACACCCATTGTTTGCTTCCTACTGATTCTCTGACCCACATACACCTGCGCCACCTCCTTGCAGGTCAAATCCAATTCTTGCTCTCTCAAAAGATTCCACCATTAACCATTCATCAATCTCACTGCATTACCTCTCACTTTAATCACTTGTACAGGATCTCTAAATTTCGATAGACCTTTTCTTAACATAACAGATCTTTCATGTGTACCTAGTCCCCAATGATGACTTTGGATGCTGCACGCACTCCTCTCCTTTTGCCGTCACTGTTACTAGGCAATAAGCCCTGAATGTCACTTGTGTGTTTGACTTCTTTGCACAAAATACTTACATCACACTTATTATTCAAACTTTTTACCATCCAAAATTGACACTGCTTTGAAACCGCCTTCCTTCCTCACATTACTTCAAATGGAACAACATCTGTGACATAATGCAATGTGTTCCTGTAGGACCATAACATATCCCTAATAGCCTCAATACAGTCTATTTTTTACCTATATGCAGTCTGTAAATACTCAACTAATACTCGTTTGAATCGCTCCACCTTGCCATTGGCTTTGGGATGGTAGAGTGGTGTAGGCAAATATTTCACCCCATACTTCTCAAAAAAATCCTTCCTAGCAGTTGAAGTGAATTGAACACTGTTATTTGTATCTCTTCAGGAACTCTTCTTATGCAAAAATCTCTTTAGAAAAACATATAACATTGACTGAAGTAGGTTCAGATACAGCTTTGACCTCCAGTCTCCTCGAAATGTGATCTACTAATATAATCATATACTTAGAATGACCTGGAAGAACATTGAAAGGAACTAAGAAATCTACTGACACTCTGTACCAAACCCTTGCAAGATATTCCACGGTATTAGACTGAGCACTGAAGGGACAATATGTTTGTCACCAAGATTACAATGAATACAGTTGCGTACTACCTCGTCCACTTCACCATCTATTTCAGGCCACCAAAAACGGTTCTAATTCTTCTTTTGGCTGCAGTCTTTCCTAAGTGATCTCCATGAGCTGTTTCAATGATTCTTTGTCTTTGTCTTATGAGTAACCCTCCTTCAAGTGATAACTCCCCGCCCCCCCCTGGTTGTCATCTTCCGCTTTAGCCATAATGCACTCCTATATAGCTTTTTTCAGACAATTCATTTTGTATCCCAATTTCAGAAGACAACATAGAAAAAAAAATCAGCCTTCACATTTTTTTCCTCCTGCAATTTATTCTACTTTGAATGTGAATTCAAGCAATTTTGTACCTAGCTTAACTGTTGTTTTTTTAAATGTATGTTATCACCTAATAAAATGCCTTTTTATAGCTGATGGTCTGTTCTGTTAATTCTTGTAAATATTGAGGGTGCACCAACTCTTCACCAAAAATGTAGTGCTAAAGAACTAAAGCACAAACTCCACAGGATTTTCTGATGATTTATTGAAGAGAAGACTGTCACTGCAAAGGCCCAGTGAGCAGAGGGTAACTGTCACTGGGCTCATAAGACATTATTAATGTTTAATTAATTAAAATCATTACATTTAATAAAAACATACCTTCAAACCCTCCCCCCAATTAATTCCTAAACTCATTCTTATGACATTTGCGACTCCATATCAATCCAACAGATAACCTCAGAGTCCTTAGCGCTTTAGTGTATGTAGTACATCATTCCTAATCAGAGTCTGTTCAAGCATTTCCCCTGCTACACCTAATTCCCCTTGGAGTCCATAGTCTACCAAAACATAAGATTAAGATTGCAAAGTTCTATTATTGCACCGTTCCCTTTATTGACCATGACATGTATAAGGCAACACTTGAATGTTCTGTAAAGGAATCACTGTCCACCAAAAGGGCGACCTGAATGATGTAACATTACACACACTACAGAACTAAGGGCGTTGGCCTAACGGCTAGGTCGGTCGACCTCGGAGCTGGTGAACCAGGTTCGAGTCTCAGCAGGGATGTGCAACATCCTGTGATTCTGGTCAAATCACTTAATCTCCCCGTGCCTAACAAAAATGAATATGTCCTCATGTAACGCAACTGGTGCTCGTGTAAAGCGCTCTGATACCCGATACCTTCGGGTCAAGTTTGCGCTATATAAAACTCCGTTAAAAAAAAGGGCTAAATGTACTAAGCATTTTTGAGGTTCCAAACGGCCCAATTCACAGAATTAGGACGTATGAAATCACAGAAATGTTTGTACATAGACCAAATTGCGATTCAGTAACTCCTTACTGAATCACAATTTGGATTTTGCGATTCGTATTTGAAAGGGGCGTATTAAGGGTGTCTTTTCCAAATACTAAATTGGAATGGTATGTATGAATGTTGTGCGACTGTAATGCGGTTGCAAAACATTTGCAATTTACCACCAATTGAAAGTTGGTGGTAAGCCATTCGCAAATGGGAAGGGGTCCACAAGAGCCCCTTTCCCTTTGAGAATGGTCGGTAAAATATTTTTTAAGAGCAGGCAGTGGTCCAAAGGAAAAGAATAATACTGAAAAACATCCAACACAACAAACCCAGCAAAAAAAAAGTTTTTGTCTGGAATACAGCTGGACAACTTACAAACTGGTCTTCATATTTCCTCCTCAGACCCTTTCTGGATGTAATATTTATTATATTAGGCAGCTCTGTATTCGGATACTACTAATTTGTGTTGGAGTGTCCTTGGTCTGGTTCCTTGGAATGCTCAGTGGGTTCTGAACAGTGCATTCAAGATGATACAGTCTGAAACTGTAGTTCAGTAAAATGTCAGGGTCAGAGGTAATGCGATTCCAGGATTTACTCTCAATTTTGTTTAAGAGGTTTGGTGCTCCTAGCTAAAGCTTGTTTATACATGAGAGAGTAGAGGAGGCCTGTAGCTTAAAATCTTTGTGAAAATTCTAGATATAAAAAAGCCTTTTAGGAATTCTGAGCGTATCCACTGAAGATCTTTCTATGCTGCTGTCCATATTTAAGGTTGCAAGGTTAGATCTACATGTAAGAGAATTCCTAGAATTTTAATGAGGTCTTTTGAGGTGGTGCCTGCCCTAGATCTGCAGGCTAGGATAGCCTTGAAAGTAGTGGAGACCCATATCCCCATCAAGGTGCAAGCATTGAGGTTCTGGAACTTCAAAAATAAATTACATGCCATTTACATAGGTGAATCAAACGACCATGAAGGATTGAATTAGTACTGGCAGAGAGCTAAGGTAAATGTTGGAAAGGATGGAACATACAGTTGTCCCCTGACTAACATCAATGTCTATGCAGTACTGGTCAGATGTGTATGGGGATAAGGAGATGATATGGTCATGGTTTGCCAGGATGGAGACTATTAAGTTGTAGACTTTGTCATGGATACACATTTAAGAGTATAGTCAGTAGTGTTGTATGAAAGATAGCATTGGATGCAGCAGAGAAGTCTAGCAGAATCAGTGCATTGGTCCCATTAGAGTCAGTCTGTATTCTGAGCTCATGTGTAGTTGAGAATAGGATGCATTCAGTCCTTTTCCTGGAACAGAAGCCAACAAGCGCATCAGAAAGTGTGATTGTTTTTCAATAAGTTCCAGCCTCTGGGTGCAGTGCCTTTTCTATCTGCTTGTCCAGAAAGCATCTGTTTGTAAGGGATTTTATGTCAAGACCAGATTTTTCTAACAGTGGCTTACTGATAATCCATGCACATTTCATTTATTTTTGCATGGTATCAGTAACAAAGGGAGCATTAGTGATAATCTCTGCTACTTCTGCACAAGGTTTGATATATATAGGATTTCCTTGAAAATTGTTAGAGCATAGGTTGGCCGGGGATCCAGTCTTTTACTGTGTAATATTAGTTCTTTCAAAGATCCTTTGGACATGGGAGGGGAAGTCTATAGTGTTTTTAGCTGCAGGAGTTGGCAGGTTTGGTTGCATGTATTGGCTATTTGTGCTATCGCAAAAATAGTATGTCGTTCTTTGACCTTTTCCAAGAAGCGAAAGGCAAGGGTATCAAAACACTTGTGCAAAGGAACCATTTTATCTCTGCATGTGATATCTATTATTAGACAGAAAGTGTAGCAAGATCCCTGGCAACTTCTTAAATTTCTTTTTAGTAATAACAACAGCATCTAGAATACCAATAAAGACCCAGTAAGATTTAAATTGACACCACTGCAGGCACTCAGTCCTTTCTGAAAACTGGTCACACCTGTTATATCTCCTCCACACTTTTTTTTTTTAAACAAATTTTATAGCATTTTCCATACATTACGGCATCACTCCATCATCTTTACAGGGATACAATTTGCGATCTCATTCTGTCTCGTTATACATTCCTTACATGTGGCGAGTGATATCTCCTCCACACTTGTTATTGAATCCGCGAAGAATAGGAAAACTGACTGATATTTCCAACCTCTCCTTTGAATTATGCTTACAGAAGCATGAGGGTGTTTAGAACTAAACAAACATGCCAGAGAAGAACTTAATCTTGCAAGGTAATTTGAGTATTATTCTGCTTAAAAAAGGCTTCTAATACAGCCATTAAAATGTTAAAATACAGATACTAATACATCCTCACAACAAGTTTGCACCAAAAGACTGTAGCAAAGCATTCATTGGAAGAGCAAATTACTGCCTGGATCGACTACATACAGTTCGGGAACAGTGGAAACCGCATATCAAAATACAAAATCCTTAATGGCTGTAGTTTGATACTTTAGGCAACTTCCATCCTGAGTAAATATAAGCTGCTATTAAAGATGTCCTTTGAATCTGGTCTATAGCAGAACAACAAAGCCTACCTACAACATCTAATGTTATATTTTAGAAATAATGGACGTAGATAGTATCTAAGTACTTGCAGTGACTTTGCAACTAGCAGCATAAAATGAGTGATTGTTTCAGTTCTTCTGATGGAACAATGTCATTGATCTGTGTTGTTAAAAAAAGTATTTTTTCCAAGCTGGACAGTAAGAAAGTACTGGAAGAGTTCCATTTCTAAATTTTAAATAAAGGGCCTTTTTTCTCTTCCGGGTAGATCAGGTCCAAGTAGGGCTCCAAACAGAAGCCAGATTTTAATTTTAGGAAATTTGCCAACAGCGTGTTTTTTTTGGCTGGGTCCTTCCTCTGTGCAAGTACCCAGAATTGCTTCCTAATCTGCTGAATGGGTGCTTCAGTCATAAGTTTTGGTTTAAATCAATGTTTCTGACATCCAATTTCTGCCAGGATATTAGGTACATGCCTAAACCAAGGTAGCGTTTTATAGTTGTAGCTCCTACAAAGGTCCTCCAATGTTTTCTGATATAGTGCACTGTCAGGTCTAGCCCAAAGACACGCCCAATACAGGGCAGGTTTGAGGGCAATGTGGTCCTTGATCTTTTTATACATGCCCAGTTCTGCTTTTAGCACTATAATAGGAGATCCTGGTCCTAAATGGAACAGGTGTTGCAGGACATTGTTCTCCATTGTTTGCGGTATGGTCAGTTTTTGTTATACCACCATATCTCTTATCCATAAAAAATCGCAACTTTTGCTTTAATTTAGTATGCAGTAATCGCTGGCCTGATTAATTTGTTTCAATCAACAAGAGAGGGAGGGAGGAGTAGCCACTCTTCTTCCCCTGAATTATATTAGAAAACAACAAAAGAGTGACAGCCAATTCCAAAGAAAAGGTACTTAGTTTAAACGAAACTGTGCAAGGAAAAGCTTTATTTCTTAAAGAACCCTCACTCACCAACCTAGTTGGTGACATGCTTCATCATTGGGTTCCCACCAGGAGACCAGTGTCTCCCTAGTGTGCTTCGACGCCTGGATTACAGCGGAGCAGGATATATTGTGCAAAGGTGATAGTGCTAAGGGTAGTGCTATTTAAAAGAATGAAGGTTTTGTCAAAACTCAATTTTAATAATGGCAAAATCACCAATCGTTAAAATAAGTGAAACGGACGTACGCTGGTTAATTAGGTACACCAGCCCATCCGATTTAACTAACAAAGTGTAAAAAATGTGGTCGACATGTTTCAGCTTCTTACTGGCAAATTAGCGGCTTTCTTCAGGACCGTCACTCCCGGCGGTGTACGCACACTAAGGCGTACCCTAACCAGGGAGTTAGTGTGCTGAGTAAAACTCACGGTTTACCGCTGGGATCTGGGATTTCAAGAGGCCCTTTTATTGTGAAGTACGAAGTAGCTTCACGTCATTAGTCCACGGCGGGGAATTGTTTGCCACAGAAACTTTCCGATTAAGAGTTGTCCCTCCCACGACCTATCCATGCGATCACCGTGGCCCGAATGTTGAGGCATGGTGATCGCATGGATAGGTCGTGGACTCATGACGTGAAGCTACTTCGTACTTCACAATAAAAGGGGCCTCTTGGAAATCCTAGATCCCCCAGCGGTAAAACCGTGAGTTTTACTGTACACACTAACTCCCCTGGTTAGGGTACGCCTTAGTGGGCGTACACCGCCGGGGAGTGACGGTCCTGAAGAAAGCTTAGCTAATTTGCCAATAAGAAGCTGAAACATGTCGACCACATTTTTTACACTTTGTTAGTTAAATCGGATGGGCTGGTGTACCTAATTAACCAGCGTACGTCCGTTTCACTTTTATTTTAACGATTGGTGATTTTGCCATTATTAAAATTGAGTTTTGGCAAAACCTTCATTCTTTTAAATAGCACTACCCTTAGCACTATCACCTTTGCACAATAATATCCTGCTCCGCTGTAATCCAGGCGTCAAGCACACTAGGGAGACACTGGCCTCCTGGTGGGAACCCAATGATGAAGCATGTCACCAACTAGGTTGGTGAGTGAGGGTTCTTTAAGAAATAAAGCTTTTCCTTGCACAGTTTCGTTTAAACTAAGTACCTTTTCTTTGGAATTGGCTGTCACTCTTTTGTTGTTTTCTGATTAATTTGTTGCCATTTGTCTTTGAAAAGCATAATACGGCACCAACATACTTCCTTAAGGTGGTTTTGCTTTTGACTATTTGTGCATTCTAGTTGAGTTTGGGAACAAGACGTATTCCCAAGCAGTGGCATGATAGAACTCTTATTAATCAGTGTACCATAAACTTTGAAGGTAGATTTAAAATTCGACCTTGGTTTGAGGATCATAAATGTCGTTTTTTTAGTATTGCTAGTTTTTTGCCTTTTGCAGAAGGTCTCAAAATCATTTAGTAGGCAATGCATTGAGCTTTCTATACATGTAACACTGCATCACCCGCAAATAGCAGAATTAGTATCTGGTCTCCTCCCATTTTAGGAACATCCAGCTTGAGATTGGATTGAAATTTGCCTATCTCATTTAGATATATGTTAAATAACTCAAGGGTAAGAATACAACCTTCTCTAGCTCCAGATTAATCTCAAAAGTCTTGTGTGCATTCACATTTAAGTCCATATTTTATTAACTCTTGCTTTATTTTCACTGTGTAAATTGACCAATATTTTGAGTAGTTTGTTAGGTAGACTTTGATCCTCAAGTATACTCCCTAAAATTGTTCTGTCAACACAATCGAAAGCCATTTTTAAATCAACGAATACTGTAAAAAATTGGGGTATTGGTTGAGAGGGGTGGAAGACCAGGGGCGGCTCCTCAGCAATGGCAGAGGAGCGTCGCCCCATTAGCTCAGAGCCAGCAGCAAAAAACTAAAATGATATTTAATTATCGTTTTATTTTTAAGCCGCTGGCTCAGACAGCGTGTGGAGGGAGGGGCGGGGCCGGGGCATGAGAGGGGGGAGGAGTAGTGCTGTGTGTACTCTGTAAGTGCGGGTGTGTGTTTGGCCAGCCATCTCAGGCGGACCAAAACACACATGCGCACTTAGGTTTCTTTAACAGCCGGGTTAGAGAAACCCCAGATTCCCTGACCTGAGCGGAGCGTATATCCAGCCTGCTCAGGCCAATCCCTGCGCTGCTCTGGAGAGCAGGGATTGGACAGGGAATCGGTGACGTAGTCACAGTGTCTGCTGGGACAAGGAAGACCCAGCACTGAGGCGCGACGTGGGAGGGGCCCGGCAGCAGCTAAATTTAAATTTAAATAAAAAAAAAAAATTATTATTATAGTCCCTCGTCTCCCCCCCGCACCCCCACCCGCGCTCCCCCGCCCACCACTTTTTGTATGTGGCGGCCGCCACTGTGGAAGACCCAGTCAGACAACAACCATAATCCTTGTTAGGCTGAACCACAAAACTCACTAAATTAACCTGTGCTTAACCCCCAATAAAAATGTCTAAAAGTATATATAAAAAGTGCCAAAAAACTCTATAAATTCTTTATATATGTTAAAATCCCTTTAAAATATGTTCATATATATAGTCTGAGCAACTGAGAGCGTCTGAAAGCCATGGTGCTCAATAATATATAGAAGGAAAAAAAAATGTTTTAAATTTCAATTTCTGATGTTTTGGAAAAAGGATGAATTCTTCCCAGCACACAGAGAGCCGAATGTTTATGTGTCCTGTGTGGGAGACGCAACATCACTGCTGCTTGCCTTCCCAGACGACGATCCCAGTAACACCTCACAGATCAGGTCAATCGGGCAAAGATGATCTTCAGTTCCCACAGCCCATGCTGAGGAAGCGTTTGAAACATCCAAAGCCTGTGTGCCTGTAGTAGAGCCAGTATCCAATCCAACAAGAGCTGAAGCATCCCGTGGTGGCTCTAACAATGCCGACATCAACATGGGAATACGCTGGGGACACTGCAGTATGCGGGCCGTTAACGGGTCCAGCAATACATCCACATCCGGTGGCGCAACCAATGGAAGCGTTAGACAGAGATCCAACACGCATTCTTGTCCACAGAACAAGCAGCGGAGAACAGACAAAACACAGTCAATCCAGACTGGTCGGAATGATAGGAACCAAGACTCGCTTAGCTCCCGAAGTCGAGGTGTGCCCAGATGGAGTACCATGCGATCATGGTAACGTCGCTCCAAGAGCGTTATTCCCATCTCCTTGGTGACTGGGACATCCATTGCGTAGCAGAAAAATTCAAATCAGAATTCCCACTACCAGTAGCAGGATTAGCGGAAGTCCTCCAAAAATGCTTCCAAAGACGGAGTGTTTAAAAGCTGGAATCTCTCAGAAGACTGTCTGAAAGGTGCTTAACAGTCCAGAACCTATGGTCTTAAATAGGTGTACTATACCCTTCGTATCAGACATGTTAAATATTCGCTGTACCATTTCTCCGAAATGGAAAGGGCGGTTTGTGAATATGTCTCTTTACATCGAATGCGCTGCAACGCATTCCATTACAACGCGAACCATTACATCGCAAGTCGTTACAACGACTTGCTGTAGGGGGCGTGCTGGACTTAGGAATAGTATAATTTACTATTCCTACTCCAATTTGTGCAACAGCAGGGAAGGTGTTGGACGATAAATCCAACACCCTCTGCCCCCTACAGCAAGTAGTTGTAACGACTTGCGATGTAATGGTTCGCGTTGTAACAACGCTGTCGTTGTAACGACCACGTTGTAATGGAATGGGTTGTAGCGCATTCGATGTAAACGATGTCTCCCGCCGTTTGTTCGTACCAGTGCCTGTATCTCAGCTGAGGACCTTGCAACCTGAAGATCAAAAGTCTCTCAGGCTGAGGTTAAAGGAACATCTTTCTGTAAAAGCATGGCTTTCATTTGGCTCAGAGTATCAAACCGTATAAAGGAAACATTCAACGAAGGCCATAACGGCGCCTCCCTGACTGTGTGGGTCGGTGGAAACAATACTTGCATAAGCAAGTAACCCTGGAACTTACTGTGACTAGATATGTGATGCCTGGAAGCATCCCACAACAACCTTGATCATTCAGCATTAAGTAACTCCCGTTTGAGAGCAGCCTGAACACTGGATTAATCACGGCAGCTGTGGAACCTTTCAAATGACACAATAAGTTAGCTACTGAACCGTTACAGGCCCCGTGAAGCATAATATCCTGGCAAATGGGAGATCCACTCAACGAATTCTCACAGTCTGTACCGCTGAGAAACACTTCAGTGTCCCCGTTCCTGCATCTAAATCTATACGGTAATTCCCAAGATTCATGGATGAATTCCCTACCCATTGCTTCATACCTGCCTACCTGGTGGTGTTCTAGGCAATATTGAAACTGGAAAGTTGTTACTGGCAATGTTATATGGCCATGAATTAACCATTCTGTGGACGGTGACTCCGACACGGTGAAAGGTAATTGGTCTAATTTTTCAATGCACAGCATTATATATTTCGCATCCCTTTGTGCCAATGTTGTCTGCTTTTCAGTCAAATTATATGCAGAGAACAGAGACGTACTGTTGATATATCGCCAGGGCACATAACAAGAGCGCAATGATTGTAGCGTCCAGCTTAATGACACAATAGAACATAACTGTGATTGTCCGTGCTGTAAGATGGACAGATCCTGTTACATTATATCTATAGCAGAAGATACAATGTTGCCCAGTGAATAAATCCTGGATGTCAGTGTGGTCATACCATTGTCAACCACAGCCAAAGCCTGTTCTAAGTTAACTCTCTGTCAATTTCACGCAATCTCTCCGCAGCTTCTTGTTGATAGATTTTCCAAATTTCAGTATAAACAGCGTATAGGAAGCATTTCTTACGTGGTCTTCAGGGACCTAGCAAAAAATCCCTAAGATCCATGTCATCTGAGAGTAAGAACAAGTGTTGTTTCACCTGTGAAAGTGTTGAGGTTCTTAGCCAATCTAGGCATAACTTCCCAACACTGTATGATGTCACCACCCCCGGATGTTCTCGTTGTACATACCGTAAGTCAGGCCTATGGATACTAAACCCTTCGGCGGTACCCTTGAATCTTGACTGACACCTATTCGTGTCTATAGGCCAAACCAACCATCCCTTCCAATTGGGGTCTGTTGAATTGTATGAAACGCCATGCATGATGTCATCTAGTGTACCTTCACCATTTTCTGTATAGTTTTGCCATCCCTCCAAGTGTGAAAATGAGGGAATACGAGGTGTGTTCAAGTCCTTAATCTTGGCTAACCCAAGACAGGAAGTCTGTTGCACAGTGTCGTTCAGGAAAATAATCTGCTGTGGTATGAGGCATGCTCTAAATAGTGCCTCAGTTCCCTAAACCTGCCATTCTTTTGTCCCCCAGACTGATTTTGTGTCTATAGTGTCTTTCCATAATTCGAAACCCTGTTTAGACAGTTGGGCAATAAAGGATGCAGAGTATATCTGTTTTGTGTTAGTAAGCATACTTTTCTTTGCAGATGTAGGTGCAAGCTTATAATAATATGAACGTGGATCTGATGTATTAAACCCAGAAAAATAAGCAAACTTTTGTGCAAATGTTTGTGAACTACCTTTCGGTGGTGTTGGGCACTGTTCCTATTTGTGGTATGCGAAAACATTATGTGGTGCACTTGTTTTATGCAGAAAGTGATGACCATAATGTTGGTAACAGGTACATGGTATCAAAATTGGATGAGTCATCAAACATTTTATTTTTTGTAAATGCTGCAGACAGTTCTAAATAAGACAACATACTATTAACAGTTTTAAAATCCCAATCGTCAGAGTATATACTGGAGGTGATGATATCATTTAAAGAAATTTTGAATACATGTGGTATTTTCAAAAGTTCAGTGGGACCAAAACATCATATGAAACTCTGTCCCAAACTATTCTGTCAGGAACTGGAATTACTGTAATGTTCACACAGGACAGGTCTCATTGTTCACGATGAGATGACGTATGAGGTTTCAGCACCAAGTTCACATCTGATACTGCAGGGCATTCTGGGAGATAGTGTCCATTCATGAGCAAGAAAAATACAGTTACTAAACCTATCCAGAACAGTAGGAACAATATTCCAGTGATTATCCAGAGCTGTAGCCATAGTGAGACTAGGTATGTCTTTTTCAGCAAAATGTAGAAATAATGAAGTTGTTTTGTGCGGGAAACCGGAGCTGGCGGTGACTCAGGTTCACTAGGTTCCAGAGGTAACGTGTCGAAATCGATGAAGTAGCCAGATGCAGTTCAATCTATCTCTGGTAGCTCAGCAGGTTTTGTTGAACTGGCAGATGTCTCCTGTAGAGGCATATTGATGTAGATGTTGGTGGTAGGCCGAATTGATATCTGTGTTTCATTTGTGTTTTGATGTTCAATTTCAATAGGAACGAGTTCCATTTCATTGTTGGTAACTCCATAACTACGTACAGAAGACTCTTCAAATGTTATCAGTCTTTCTGTCTGAACCTCCTGTATGGTAGCGAGAGGAGATCGGCGGCTACCCAGGAGCCCACACGGCCTGCTTTTCAGAATTGGCCACATAGTGTGGTTTGATCAGATCAATGGAGATTAATCTCCTTTTTTTCTTGCCGGCAAGAGGCGGAAGAAGTACTGTTCTTGTTCCTTCGACAGCCAGGACAGGTACAGCCTTTCTGTATGATGGCCCAAATTCTTTCTTGTCCACAATCTTTTCTCTGACAGATCCTCAACTTTTGGGATCCAGGCAGGTCTTGCCGTAACTGATTTTACTTCCCCAGTGACGGTGCGTTTTACTTGGACGTTGCTTTGTAGTGCGCGGAATTCATTGAGTTCCTGTAAAACAGCCAAACGTTTATTGATGTCAAATGGTTTTCCATCCGCCACTGTGCTGTCACAATCGGAGTCAGGTACCCACATTCTCGTCCCAAATAGGACTTCGTAAGGGGTGATGACTACTAGGGAACTTCTTGGCATGTTATTAAGTGCCCTCTGGACCCCATATAGGTGATTGACCCAACTACCACCTGAGCCTAATACCCTTGCTGTTAAGGATTGCTTTAAGTCCCGGTTTTTCCTCTCCACAATCAAATTTCCCCCGGGATGATACGGAGATGAGTACCGCAATGCTACACCCAAACTTCCCATGGCTTCCTTGTAATCCCTAGAGCTAAACGCGGGGCCACGGTCTGAATGTAATGTGCCAATTGCGTATGTCCCTATGAAGACTTGCAAATCCTTTATAACAGTTCGGACGTCAGCCGAGCGCTGAGGTGAAAACCCACAGGAATCTAGAGCATGAATCCACTGCCACCAAGATGTACTTGTAAGCCCCATCAGATTGTAAGGGGCTGCAGTGGTCTAAATAGACAAAAGCGAGAGGTCTGTCAGATATTAGTAATGGTGTTTGCGCTGGACGTGCTATGGTGGAACCCTTCATCTACCGACAAGATGTCGCACTTAAGGACGAATCCTTTTGTCTGTTTTATTAAACCTGGCCACCAATAGCGTTGGTTCAGTAGAGAAACTGTTGCGGTAATCCCTGTGTGTGCAGAACCCAGACCCTCATGTACAGCTAGAATTAAACCTAATCTGCGATCCATGTTTAGTATTACTCTATCCCCCACTCCTGGAATTTGAGCATACAGAATATTTTTTGCATCTAACTTGTAGGAGTCATTGGGTGGAAAGCCTTTTGGCATGGCTGAGCTGTTTTTGCGTGAAGCAATGACAGCTACCATTATCTGTCCATCTATTCTCGTGCTAGAACGAGTGATTGCAGCTACGGCAGCAGTTCGCACTGTTGCCTTGGCGGCTTCATCAGCCAATGAATTCCCGTCAACGTGAACAACATCACGTTGATGACTCAGCATGTGCATCACGTGTGCACTTGGCAAGTCTTTTTACAGCTCTGCCACTTGTTCCCAAAGCAATGTGTGCTTTATTGTGCAACCTTTTGAGTCTTTAAACCCATTCTGATCCCAGTAGGGAAGATCTTCATTGTAAGACTGGACACAGTAAAATGAATCGCACACTATAAGTGTGGGGAATTCCCAATCTGTATTTATAAGTGCCAGTAATAGTGCTTTTAATTCTGCCAGCTGTGCCGTGCAGTCTCCTAGAGACTGTGTCTTCGTACTGCTAGGATAGAACTTGCCTTCCTGCATACGTCCTTTTACAATCGCACAAGCTGCGCTGTATTGCTGTTTACTACCTATGGCAGGCTGTGCAGAACCGTCAGTGTAAATAATGTATTCATACTGATCCAAAGGCAATATTTAATGCGGGAGAGGATATTCTTGTTTGTATTGCAGAAATGCTTGTGTTTTTAGTGTAGAATCAAATCTGTAGTCTACATCTGTTGCAGTGAGAGAATTAGCTCATTGTATCCATCACGGCTGTAATGCTTTTGCATTCGGAACGCTTGCCTTTGTAACAGCCTCTAAGGCCGGTACCGGAGTTATGACAATTATTAGTTTCCCCTGTGCCAGTGCTCTTTCTCTCACTACGGCAGTCCATACTGCTGTCAGAATTTTTTCTGTAGAAGCAAAGCGCATTTCAGCATTTGTGAACAAGTGTGATTTGTATGCTATGGGTACCGTTTCACCTTCATTGAAGGTTAGGTAAGTGTACCCTGATTGACCCGCAATTACACGGATCACCAAATTTGTAGTGTTTACACCTGTGTGTATGTGTTTGGAAGCTATCATGTAAGCTTGTAAGGAACGAAGGATATCCGTGCGTTCCTATGTCCTATGTCTAATTGAAAAATCAGGTCTGATTAAGTCGTAGAAAAGTTTTACTTTTTCTGCGTAATCAAATATGTATGTTCTGCCAAAATATAGGAATCCCAATATGGATTGTAATTTTTTCAGAGGTTGGAGCAGTGCACATTTGTCTAAAAAGTTAGCTGCTAGACTTTTTCCTTCACTTGAAAACTCGTATCCCGATTTTTTTGTAGTTGAATTTGTAGCCCTCAGAGGCGAATCCTAAAATTATGTTGCTCACCCTGGTCAAATGATCAAATAAATCATCATCCGTCAGATAAATATCTTCTACATAGGACAGTGCCTCCTCATCAAAATTTTGAAGTTACTCTGTTACCATAGTTGAGAACAACCCGGGGCTATTCTTATACTCTTGGGCAGTCGACAGAATTGACACTGAGAGCCTAGGGCTGAGAATGATGTCAAATATCTGCTTTCAGGCGCTATATTTTGGCAGCAAAATCCATTTGAGATATCTAGTGTCGTGTTGTATTTTTTCAGCACAATGTTATTCATTAATACGGCAGTGTGTGCATTCTGTACTGCAAATGTCTTTGTGCATGTATTCAAATGTCTGTAGTCTAAAACTAGATGGTATGAATAGTCAGGCTTCATTACAGGAAACAAAGGATTATTCATCGGAGAGGTGCAATTTTCTATTACACTTACCCTAGTATCAGGTGTCTCCACCGTGATATGTTCATTCAACGCCGCTGTCACCAGAAATTCCATCAGGTTTTGGTGAGCTATTGTTACTTCTGCTGTGCTGTCTAGCATCGTCAGAGCCCATTCCCGGTTCAGAAGTTGAGTCCTGCACTTGAGTTATACAAATATAGGGTGCAGTCTGCATGCCTTTATGGGGCTGAACTGTGGGGTCATGTAACAGTGAATACTTTTATGGTGCACGAGAATAAATTCTTTAGGAAACTGTTAAGTTTACCAATGCGTACGCCATTAATGCCAGTAGTGATGGACTTAAACATCTGTCGCACTGATCAGCAGGCAACTTTGCGACCATTATTGTTTTGGGTCCGTCTGTGGTCAACAGATGAACTTATTCATTATAGAGAAGGCCTAGAGGAAATTTTTAGAATTAAAAATGGCACAAGGTTGCCATGGTTGAATCATATTCACGATTGGTTTTATAAATTAGGATTAAAACAGTTTTGGGAGGCCCCTCGGGGACTGACTACGGGGTCCCAAAAAACTGCTGAAACAGACATTTTGGGCTTTTATTCAAGACTCTTTGTCCCATAGTTCAAAACTAGGCACTTTATCGACAAGGTTCCTTTCAATAAAACCAAACGGTAAATTTGAGTTTTTTTTTGATGAAATACAACCGCAGCTTGCTAAATCCCTCTACCTTAAATTCCGCTACGGTATTTTACAGATTAATGCAAATACAGTGAAATGGATCCGCAGCGCTGGGGGTACAAACAATGGTTGTTGTGATATCTGCCACACTGGTGCAAAAGAGAATGAATTGCACGTGTTATTCTTCTGCCCAGCTTATACACATTCGAGGAAGAAATGGATTAAACCCATTTGCCAGCTCTTGGGTATTAGGTCATGTTGTGAGGCGGCAAGAATACTGCGAACAGATACGACACAAGCAATAGTATTTAGTGTAAGCAGATATCTCTTTGGTGTTGATTTAATAAGAAAGAGAATAGGACTGAAATTTTAGATACCTATAGGTACTTGTGAGTTTTAATGTATTTAAAACTAGATTTGTACTTTGTTGGCTTTGTACTAGAGGGACTATGTCCCACTGTGTATTATTTTAGCTGGTCGCCATGGAACCTTGTATATTTTTGAAAGTCCCATTAATTGTTTACAATATAAAATGTACTTCCCATACAAATGTGTGATTTTAAATATTGTTAAAATGCTATTCTATTGTAAAATGTATTTATTGACAAGATTTTACATATATTTATTTTCTTTTAAAAATCTAAGAAAGGTCTTATATTGGGACATTGATTCCCAATAATTGTGCATCGTCGGGCGGGATACCCCTTGAAATGTTGCTGTATGATGTTCTTATATTGAATGCAATCTTTTATGATTTTTTAAATCGAAATAAAGATTATTGAATTGAATTGAATTGAGTCCTCAGTATCCTTGGCATTTCTTACTTTAAGGCCAGCTACCTTCTTCTTTTTAAATTGAGATCTTGATTTTGGTTTATCTTCTTTTTTGATATTATAGTCTGAAGTACAATGTGTATCTCTGGACTTTGTTCGTTCTTCTTGTCTGTGTTCTGACTGTCCTCCTCTCTCAGTATCCCTATATCTGTCAGGTTTTTTTTATGTTATCACGATTCCTAAGGTTGTACCTCCTTTCAGAGGGCTCCTGTTGAGGAGACCCACCTCTTGATTGTGAACTATTCTCTCTATTCTTTTGTTTTTTATTTTCCCATTTCTTCTTAGAAGAATCAGGTGCTTGCTTGGAGTTATCCTTTTCAGGACCACCCATGAGTTGAGGTTTTGTTGCTCTAGCTCCCAAATTATCTCTACCTAATTCGGCATATGTATCTTCCATAATTTTAGGTAATTCACTCTCCTGTTGTATAGGAGTGAAATCCCTCAAGCGTTGGCGTATCGCCACCGCTGCTGCCTCCCCTTTTATGTTTGCCAATATAATAGTTGATACATGGGCAAAATTTCCTAACAATTTAATTTCTAAGTTCAGAGCAGGTTGTAAGTAAGTCCGTTTTTATATAGCGCAGCTACTCACCCTTACGGGTCTCAAGGCGCTGGGGGCCGTAGTGGAAATTAAGTGAGCTATTGCCCAGAGTCACATGGTGCTGAGCTGAGCTGCCGCCGGAGCCGGGGATCGAACCGTGAACCCTGTGCTCCGAAGTCAGCTGCCCTGGCCGCTGCACCACACCTCTCCACTGGTTCTGCTCCATATTCATTCTGTATCTGTCTCAATACATCTGGTATTACTGCTATTGCAGGGCTACCATGAGTTCTGGTATGGATGGCAGTGAAAACTGTACCCCAAGAGGTACAATCCTCTATCGAAGGAGCTATCCCCATTGGCAAGCAGATTGTTAGCATTCTGTGTTTTTCTTGAGGGCCTGTTTGCGGAAACATTGCCTCTAACTGTGTGATTTTCTGAGCTATCCAGAATGGCATTTGCTCGGGTTTAGTGGGCATTTTACCCATAATTGCGTTCAGTGTTTGTGGAGTTATTTTAGTTGCAGTCCTTGTATTTGTCCTGCTGGTGTAACCCTTGTAGGTTGAAGTGTGATTGTTCTCATAACGAACTGTGTCAGATTTCTGTAAAGTTTTATTATTTCTTTGTGTAGTGGATGTAAGTCTGCTACCAGGATTGTGTCAATGTCTGGATGCGGTGTGTAAACTGCTAGGGCTGGTCAGGTGGCTCCGTCTCTGCCGAGCGGCCCGAGTCTCACTTTATCTGTTGTGTGTGGGAGGGCGCCTTTTGACCAGTTAATGTGCTACTGGTAGGTGAGCGGAACTTCAATGTCCTCGTATGGACAATATTCCTCTAGTATTTCATCTTCAGTGTAGGAATGAAATTGATTTGTATGTGCATCTGCTGGTGGGAATTTGACCCATGAATAGAATACCTCTGTCCTGTATGACTCGTGTGTCTCATTCACGAACGTTACAGTCCCACCTTTTGCTGTTACTCCAAATTCTGCTAGTTTTAAAGTGAGTGCATTTCTGACATTTTATGAAATGTTTATACTACCTTCTTGTTCTCTTTCCCCTGCTGCATTCACACGTAATGCTGCTGCAGCGTTTTCTTAGCGATACCAAAGGGGATGATGGACGGAGCGTTTGAGCTAATCAAACACTCACCCCCAGTCAACTGATCTGGGTTTAATCCATCATTATTCTTTAGCTCACTCCACCACCCCAGTTCAGACATGGTCATATGCAAATCAGTCTGACCCTGTGCCTCATGGGAACAGTCCAGCCCGAACTGCCAAGCCATGTCTTCCCTGGACCGGAAACAAGCATCCTGGGACCGGTTTCTGGCTATTCAGCCGTCATCAGCCAGGCTAGCTTGAATCCAGTGGCAAAGTGAGCAAGGGACCCACGTCTGGGCATACCCTGCCAACTTAGGGCGAACAAAGCGATACCAAAGGGGATGATGGACGGAGCGTTTGAGCTAATCAAACACTCACCCCCAGTCAACTGATCTGGGTTTAATCCATCATCATTCTTTAGCTCACTCCACCACCCCAGTTCAGACATGGTCATATGCAAATCAGTCTGACCCTGTGCCTCATGGGAACAGTCCAGCCCGAACTGCCAAGCCATGTCTTCCCTGGACCGGAAACAAGCATCCTGGGACCGGTTTCTGGCTATTCAGCCGTCATCAGCCAGGCTAGCTTGAATCCAGTGGCAACGTGAGCAAGGGACCCACGTCTGGGCATTCCCTGCCAACTTAGGGCGAACAAAGCGATACCAAAGGGGATGATGGACGGAGCGTTTGAGCTAATCAAACACTCACCCCCAGTCAACTGATCTGGGTTTAATCCATCATCATTCTTTAGCTCACTCCGCCACCCAGCGTTTTCTTCTTCAGTCATTGTTGAAAGAGTTTCAAGGAAACTGAGATAAGGTTTTATGCACAATAGGGAACTATTTATCCTTCAAGCTTGAATAAACCTACAGCTAATACATAGGATATGCCTACTTAGCTGCGGCGGATTTTTCCCTTCCCACGCCAGACGTCTCTGGGTAAATGTGAGTAGGGGTCTCTGAGAAAAGCACAACTGAACTACTCAGATTTGACCTTTAAATAAGAACCAAACCAACGTTGGTGGCGATAGGATCTGCGTGTTTAGACAACATGGACTGTGGGAATGGTGCCCAGACTGATTCCAGACACCCCCACCGGGTATGTTCGCCTGTATACCAGCTAGCTCACAGTGCCACTGTAAACTCCTCTTACCAAGGAGAGAATAGTTCCTGGCAACTATCGAACATGACAACCCTGTCCCACCAGGGATCGTGGAAACAGTACAGTACTTTTCACTCAGTCACTCGTGCTCACTTTGTCTCAGAGAGATACTCAGAATAAACGTTGGGGACGTTTTGAATAAGCATTTATTGAACAAGCGTCATTCGAGTGTAAAATAGGTGTGCTGAAACAACCATAAGACTGAAACAGATATAAATGATTATAAGCACCAACAGAGTAAAAGGATGGTAGATTTCTACCATAGTGCTAAAACAATGAATATAGTTACAAAAGGAAGGCTTGGGTCCTTGCGCAAACTAGATTTGATCACTTCTATTGTGTATTCTAACGAAGTTTCTAGTTGCCTTTTTTTCTCAATTGTTCAAAAATAAAAGAACCAATGTTATTAATTCATTAGCCCTTGTGATTTATTTCACTTTTCTTTTTTCAGAAAAATATTTTTTACATTTAGAGCATGTCTTCATGAAGGGCAACACTCAATTGTGAAAACACTTAATACAAACATACATTGAACCACAGTTGTGTATACATAAATAACATGTACAAACTTACTGACATATTCATATACATAAACAACATAAAGTATTTGACCAGTCCTTCACTAACACATTTAACACTCGCCGTATAGTTCACTTTTAGAATATGTAATGTATCCTGCCATTGTGTATTGCCCTGGGGGCGCTAGCTTTAAATGTTGTCGCGTGGAGAGTGGTTACAATTCTAGATCTCTCCCTGACACCAATGCTGCGAATGTTCTTTCCCAGGGGCGTGGGTCAACGCGTTTCAAACCCCAAACTGTTGTAGGGTTCTCCTCAGGACCTGGACTTGGTCATTTCTCTGATCATGTCGGATTGGAAAATTCCAGTGTCAGCTCTTGCCACACCGGGTATTTGTGGGAAAACGAGTTCCTTGTGGTTGGGGGCGCACTGTTCTTCTGTCTATCAATCTTTGTATTTCCCTTATCGCTGCCCTCGTTTTAATGGAAGCCTTTCAATGTGCTCACCAGCGGCTCCTTCCCCGACATGGTGCCACACGTGCACCTGCTGATCCATGTGTGAACAGTGCGCCCCCAACCACAAGGAACTCGTTTTCCCACAAATACCCGGTGTGGCAAGAGCTGACAGGTGAAGCCCTAGAACAGTTTGGGGTTTGGAAATCTGCCCATTACTTTGCGCCGTGCCATTTTCTGGGCTGGAGATCTTCCTGATGTTTCCCTCCCTGCATTTACATTCCAGGTTGTTTTGCCTCTGAGGTGGAGCTTTTGGGGGCCCTCATCTTTGTGTTGATACTAGGGAGTTGTCCGTCTCTCCTGTCGGTGCACCATGTTTTTCTGCTCTTCCTTATGCCATATGTTGGCTAAGTATTTTAACTGCTCCTCCCGATCCTGTGGGCTTTGAAATTGTTTGCGTCCCTACTAAGGACTTGTCTGGTGCTGTTGATCTATTGTCAATCGGTTGGATTGCATGTACTGTGGGGAGCAGTGGATCCATTTGTGAGGACAACTCTGGTTTTATTGCAGTGCATCTTTTGCTGTGGCTTTCAAGTCATCACTAGCTGTTTTCTTTTGACTTGGTTAGGTGTCCCCATTGGCTTCTATGTTGGGCAGGTCGATTTTTCCCTTGGGCTCTTGTTTTTCAAGCCGTAGCCAATGCAAAAGGTTCGATCTTCTGTTTTTATTATTTTTGTTCAATCTTTTCTTGTTTTTCCTCAACAAGGGTGCTCCTACTGCATCCAATGCGTTGGGGTCACTTCTTGGGGATCTATTTTGTGATTGGTGCACCATTGTGGTCATCTGATCTAAGCCCTGCTGATGCTGGACGCTGCCTATGGTGGTCTGGTTAACTGGTTGATCAGTGGGGTGATCAGTGGAGTCAGGATCCACTGTCGTGTTTGTCGCTCCCCTTTTTTCCGGTGGCACATCCTCCGAGCTTGGCTCTGCTGCTGAGATTAGAGCTCTTTTTGGGGAGTCTACTGTTCCTTGGACTGGATGGCCTCGCCTTTGGGTCAGAGCATTTCTGATGCCTGAGGCCGTGGTTTCCCTTTTCAGATCCTCAATCAGGTAGGTCATAATTTCTGGCAGGATTGATAACTTTTCTAATAGAGGCCCGCATGCACATGGGTCTTTCTTTAGTTCCATTTATACTGAGAAGGAATGTGTAAAGTATTTATGCAGTACACAAACAGTAATAGAGCGAAAACACAACACAAGAAAAATCCCAAAGCAATTAAGAAAAATAGAGTACATTTTAATAAATAAAGTTATACTGTCTTGTGGATTGTTACCTGCCTTGTTATGTTGGCCTAGGCCTGGCTGCCATGCTGCTTTTCTTTGCGCACGTTACACTGAGCCGGGCCTCCCTCGCCCTTTGCTCGTGCCAAGTTCTTTTGCACTGTCTGCATTTTCTGTTGTTCACCTTTTTGGGCTCAGTCTGCACAAACATGTACAAGGTCGCATAACAATGTATTTTGGTTCTTCCTGATATGGCCAGTCTCGCGCACCCAGACATAACATTAGGTGCAATTGCCATGAAGTATTTGGTATGCTTTTAATACTGTGGTTTACTAGCGCTTAACACAGTTGGAGAAATCCTTTTCAGTGAGAAGAGCTATGAAGTCCTGCTGATGTAATTCTGCATCTAGAGACTGAGGTATGGGGGTTCGCTAGTCAAAGCCCAGAGGTCTTCTATTTTTATAATAAACTATCTTACTGCACGGGGAGGGTGGTAATGTTATTTAGACATTTATCCACTGAGTTATGAAATGCTTTCCCGTTTGTATTCTATGGAATTGTAACCATGCTGCTTATATTAGTCATATGCATTATGCTATTAGTACTGACACGTGTACTGTACATTAGAGCACGTAAGTTGGAATAAACATTTTAACCTATCCAGTGTCTCTTCCTACGCACCTTGTGGACAAGTACGAGTGAGTGACGAAAGAGTGTTCTTGTTTCTGCGAGTCCTGAGATAAAGATACCGTGTTCTGGGTTGTCCAAACATTAGTACTTGGGTGCTAATGGGATGCTAAGCTAGTTGGGTTGGGGTTTTTGGGTGCTACGGTATATGGTGGCAAACCACTGTATTCCGGGGTCCCATTTTCCTGTGCATAGCTCTGTGTATGTGCAGAAACCTTATGACATGGCGCGACCACCGTGGGGCTGCTTATCTGCGAGACGCTTGAGTAGTACTTGTGCTTGTCCACAAAACCCTCACATACGCTTCCGGAGGCGTAAGTGACGGTGATACCTCCTATATTGAACGTTTTATAGGTTCTTTCAAGCTTGAAGTTATTAAAAAAGGTTACATTAACAGACCCATTTTGTGCTCCCTGTTAGGTTGTCGAATATAACTGTTTAGTCATGGTTGGTGTGGCGATAGCTGCACATAGCCGAGGACCACTCCGAGACCACTTAGGTGTGTATGGAGTGCCCGATAATGGGGTCGAGTTGGTCTTTGTGGTTCAAGCCGATCCGGCTTACCACTTTGAGGTGTTTTACACTTGGATCACTTTTGAAGCGGTGGAGGCAGATGATAATCTGTTTCATGAATATAAACCCACCGTTATTCCTGCTGCATATCGACCCTATACCACTCTTGAAGTACCTCTCACGGCTTGGCAGCACCGTGTTTGGTTTAATGGCGCCCTACCACAACCAACTACCGCAGTTCGTTTAGGCCCCTTATCCATTCTGGGGGCCACTTGGCCTGTATTGGCCGGGTATACCCCGCATCCAAATTATCTGGCATTACCGATTGCGGAACTGCGCACTATGCATACCGAACTGGTGCGAGTGCATCGAGCCTTAGTGACATACGTTACAGGTAGCCTACATGGAGCTGCCCCTGTAGTCGCAGGCCAACCAGCTATAGCCGCTGGAGTGACCATAAGTCCTGTCATGGTAAATTCTGTGATGGGCAAACGTCCACAAAATAAGGACGACTATCCTTACTGGCTTGCAGAAAAGTTCGATCAGATAGAAGCAGTGTTTCCCCATACATCCCCAGTAGATAAACACCGCATCCTTACGATAAGTTTGCCAAAAGACTTAATCCCCGATTTGACATCATGTGAAAACTGGGGTAAGGTATTCGCAGCAGTTTATTCAAAATGTTTTGGAACTCCTTCCATGACGGTTCTACCCTCTGTAATTAAAAAAGTACAGGACGAACATGGCCCTGAAGCGGCTGTGGAATTAGGGATGAGACTAGTGGGAGTGTTTGATGTAGTAGCTGAGCTGATCCTTGAAATGTCAAGGGCGATGCTATGAACTTTCAAGTAGCGAATGCTTTGGCTTTGGTCCCAGAGTTGGACAGGCCCCGCGAATTACCGAAAATTATAGCCAGGGCTTATAAAACAATTGGAAGAAATAGCCTAGGCAACAAGCCTTTTGTAAAAATGCAAACTCAATCGCAAACACAAGTTACACAAACAAAAAGTGCATCTGAGAAAGATGATAAACCGGTCTTCACTAAAAAGAGTTGGAGACAGAAAAAACAGGGTAAGCAACAAAAGAAGCCGGGGTTGAGAGGCGCTTCCCCAGTTTCGGTTTCTTCTGAACGTACTTATGATTTACGTGATAGGTCAAGGATTAAATCACCAGAAAGGTTTCAGAGCTCTGATACGCGTTCTCCTCGTTCTTCACAGGCCCAGACGTCGTCACAGGCTGGTGGAGGAGGACGGCAAGATAGAGGAAGGGGCCGAGAGGCTCCCCAGGAGCGAGACCAACCTCGACAACAAGTCAGAGGGAAAGCAGAAGACTTTCACCTTCCTCGACCACAATTTCAAAAGAAAAGTTGCCGCTGTAACAGCGAAATATGCCACAGACCGTGAGAATGAGACTCCAGAATTGGACGTGGGCAGTGACCCTCCTAGACAGCGCCGCGGAAGTTACCATAGTGCGGGAGGCGCTACGTCCTCATATGGAGGCGACAGCAACTGAAACATTCGCTACTGTAGAGACAGCTGACACGAGAGTGGCACCCCCTGACAGACTTTACAACATAGTCATCCAAATTGAAGGTGACATACCGCGTGAAATAAAAGGGATTTTTTGGGAAAATCTAACCTCTTCATATGACATTCTGTTAGCAGAGGTGGATTGGCCACCCCCATTCGTTTTAGCTGCACATAAAGGAGAGGAGGTAATCCTTCCAAGCTTTTCACGGCATGTCCCAAAAGACAAAGCTGAAGCACTTGCAGCTGAGTGGGCTGTGTACCTGGCACCAGCGTTATACCGCAACCATGTGGGATGGGATGAAGAATCACCTCCTCATGCAATACCTTTGCGGTCACTACCGCAGCCACAACCCCAATATCCCATCAAACGGCAGGCAAAAGGCCCCGTCTCCGAAATTCTGACACAGTTGGAATATCAGGGAGTAATCGAACCATGCGTATCACCTATGAACAATCCCCTTTTCGTGGTTTCTAAACCCGATGGATCGTACCGCTTAGTTTTGGAACACCGGCATTTAAATTCCCATTGTCGGAACTTTGCGGTACAGAATACACACAGTTCTGCGCTTGTAGACAGTCTTGTTCGTAAAAAATACAAAACGACACTTGACCTTTCAAACGGTTTCTACACGCACAACCTAGCCCCGGAGAGTGGTCAATGGACCGCATTCACTTCCGGTGGTAAACTATTCCAGTTCCGGCGTTTACCCATGGGCTAAAAAAATAGTCCGGGTATATTCGCCGCCCGTGTTGTTTCTTTGTTAAATGACATTGATCAAGACGCATGTTCGTACGTAGATGACATCTATCTGACGGACGACGAATTATTTCAGCATCTGTCCCGTGTGGACCGCATTATTCTTGAATTTGCGGAGCAGGGTTACAAATTTAACTTTGCTAAGTCACACATTGCTGAATTTACCGTTCTGTTCTTGGGCTATGAGCTCAACAACGAAGGTAAGGGCTTAGCCCCCATTTCTTGGAAAAATGTGCACATTTGTGCTCCCCAAATACTCTGAAGAAACTTCAGTCTTTGCTGGGTTTTCTGAATTTCGGGCGTACTTATATTCCCGAATATGCCCAGCGTATCAAGCCTTTGTATGCTTTGATACAACCTACTTATTCAAGGTCTTGCTGGCTGCCTGAGCATACCTCAATTCTGCAGTCTTTGCAGACAGACCTTTTGGAGTCTAAATATCTTTTGACTCGTGATAACCACACAAACCTGGTGATTAGAATAATTCCGGGGGCGGTGGGATTCACATACTTAACCTTTAATGAAGGTGATACAGTACCCATCGCATACAAGTCGCATCTGTACACTTCCGCTGAATTGCGCTTTACATCTGTCGAAAAGGTTCTAACTGCGGTGCAAATGGCGATTCTAAAAGAACGCGCACTGGCACAGGGAAAGCGGATTCTAGTGGTAACACCCTGTCCTGCCCTAGAGGCAGTAACAAAGGCGAGTGTACCGAACTCAAAAGCAATGCATCCCCGTTGGATACAATGGGCTACATCCTTGACATCTTCGGACGTCACTTTTGTTTTTGATTCTTCTCTTCAGACTCAGGAGTATTTGCAGTATGAATTCGTTCATCCTCCTCCTTTGTTTTTGCTACCGCTTGAGGATTACAAATGTGTGATCTACACCGATGGTTCGGCGCAACCGGCCACTGGGTCCAAGCACGCTTATTCAGCTGCATGTGCAATTGTCGCAGGTTCTTTTGTTGATGGAAAGTTCAACTCCTCTGCAGTGCATACTCGCACACTTGGAGATAGTACCGCACAATTGGCCGAGCTGCATGCATTGCTACTTGCACTTGAGTTCGCTTCTCAGGATGAGACAACTCTTATTGTATGTGATTCCTTCTACTGTGTACAGTCTTACAATGACAATCTGTTTTTCTGGTCAAAAAATGACTACAAGGACGCAAAAGGGAGCACAATTAAGCATAAAATGCTTTGGGTTCGAGTGGCAGAATTACAACAACGTCTGCCCCTCACACAGGTGGTACACACCTTAGGCCATCAGCGGGTGGGCGCACACGCTATTGGTAACGATCTGGCAGATGAAGCTGCCCGTTCAGCAGTAGTCACGTGTTCAGTAGCAGCGGTTACCAGGTCCATGTCGAAAATAGACCCTGTTATATTAGCAGCTATTGCTGCAACCAAGGAAGGTAATAATTACCCTACAGGTTTCCCTTCCAAGTATTCTTACACATTAAGTCCCGATCAGGTTCCTTATGTAACTATACCTGACGTTGGAGATCGGCTGATCCCCAACGCGGACCGCAGGAGTGTCTTGATATCAGCTGCACACGAAGGCATGGCTTCGGCTCATGCAGGTGTGTCAGCTACAGTTTCCATCTTGCAGCAGCGTTATTGGTGGCGTGGATTGTATAAAGACACCCGTGCTTTTGTGCTTTCTTGCGATGTTTGTCAACAGATTAAGCCTTCCACGGTAACACGTCCACCACAAACCCCGCTCTGCATTGCTAACAGACCCTTTGGGTGTGTTTACTTGGATCACTGCGGTCCATTCTCATCAGACACTGCCTATAAATACATCTTAGTGGCAGTGGACTCGTGCACACGGTTTCTATGGGTCTGGCCACAACGGAGTGCTGACGCCCGAAATGTAATCAGGGATTTGCGTGTCTTTGTGGGAATTTTCGCATGCGGCACCTTCCATTCGGACCAAGGTCCAGCGTTTGCCTCTAGGGCTTACAAGGATGCAATGGCTTCGCTTGGGGTGCGGGTGAAATTTTCGTCTCCGTATAGGCCTGAGGGCAACTCTATCGTTGAACGAATGAACCGTGACTTAAAGCAATCCTTAACAGCTAGAGTTATAGGTACTGGCTGGCCCACTTGTATACCGTTCAACGTGCACTTAATAATCTCCCTAGAAGACCTCTGGGTGGGCGGACCCCATACGAAATGCTCTTTGGCATAAGAATGTTTGTGCCTGACCTTGAGGGTCCAGACATCGCGGCGCAATCCGCCAAGTTTGATGTAGATAACCATTCTGCTATGTTACAGGACTTACAAGAAGCCTGAGACAAACTTGCAACTACACATTTGCCTTCAGCCACAGATCCTGCGTTGCAGATTCCGGTAGCCGGCTGGCTTCCAAAGGTTGGAGAACTGGTTCGAGAAAAGGTTGAAAACAAAAAAGAATTCGGCCCCTCTTTTCGTGCACCGGTTCCAGTTCTGGGCTTGAAGGGAACACGTACAGTCATTTTACCACCGCTTCCTGGTCGCAAGGAGAACAGATACATCTCAGTGGAAAATGTCAAGCTACAGCGCCTGGCCGATCCTGAATAGTGTCACACCAGCGGTCTCTTGTCCTGCCATTTATCGGACATATGTTCATAGTCCATCTGCACGAACGATCGCTGATGCTGTAATTGAGATGGTTGATTTGCCTGAATCCTCTACATTGCCTGAAACTATAATTGATCCCCAACTCTCCACCAACATCGACGAGGACGAGTATACTTATCCTGCATCTGAATCGGTGGCCCATCAACCAATATCGCCACTAAGCCAGACTCGTTATTCCTTTGATTCGGATTCCACCTCTTCAAAAGTCCCATCCAAGTTCAGTATTTTTGTATCCTGGTTTAGAGACAATTTTTTGATTCCACCCTGGACATACCTCTGGTTGGTACTTTTCTTGATTTTTCTGTTCATGTCCATTGGCTTTGTCACAGTGTTTTTTCTACTAATCAATGGTCACTATTTACCTGAACGCTCTGCTGTAGACTATGTTTCTGGAACTTTGGCTCCTCATTCCTCGTCTCACATCATGAAGCGTGACCACACATTTGTGAACATTTCAGCTTTTCCAGTTGCTGATGGCATCGTATGGGATGCAGTGAACTATCAAATCCATGGTCCGACGGAAATTATTAATGTACCTAATGTCCTTCGTGTTTCAATGGGTGATGTAGTACAAAATAATATTCATTCTGATGATTGGGATGTGCATGCCGTTGAAGCATTGTTTGCCGATTTAAAATATTATGCATCTTTTAATGCTGAAGATTTATATATGAATTCTGCGAATTATGCCGATTTGTATTGTTACCAACATTGGGGTAATCATTTTCTCCATAAGCCAAGTGCCCTGCGTAGTTTTGTTAACTACACCCAATGGGAACATTGTCCAAACCCCTTGCCAGGTAGCTCACAAACTCTTCGAAATAAGTTTACCTATTTTACTGATTTTAATCGGTCGAACCCTGCATCCTATTATTTTAGACTTAATACGACATCAACTCAGAAAATTATGTTAACACACACAAAATTGCTTTATTCGGGTTCCTTTTTAAGTGCCCTAGCAGTGGGTGGTTATGAGTACTGGGAGGATACAATAGATTTGAAATCTATTTGGGGCTCCAAGCCATGGCAGGTACAGGGAACCGAGGCGTTGCATCGTGCTTGCCTCATCCCTACCCAAATTATGTTCCTAAATGCTTCCATCTATCAAACTACGTGTTGGGGCTTAGCTACCACTAAACAATTAAACTCGCCCTCAATTCCATCCCTGTCGAGTTTTCCCAATGATAGCTCACGTTTTAACTTGTCCCTGACGACCCTACAGGCTCTATTACAGAATAACTCATTTAATGTTTCCGAACTGGATCAGTCACCCTGGTTGGTATGGCCTATATCATCTAATGCATGTCAAATGCGTTTTCATGACTCAGGTACTAGATACACACAGGATAGGCCTGATCCGAGATTTACTGCTTCTCGTACTGTCACTACATATTCTGTTGGTAAATTATGCAAACAATGGCTGCAACATTCGTCCCTTGATTCTGTTAAACAACATTTGTCCCTCCTTTCAGGCAATATTGATCTGTCCGACTTTGTTTTGGGACCTAAAAGATTCATTTATGAGACATATAATGAACTCTGGAAGCTATCACAAATGGAAGCTGCTTCCCGTCTTCGGGAAATAGATCAAGCAAATATGGAAAAGGTGCTTGCTGTTGTTGACAATAGTATTAATACCCTGTCTTCACGCATTTATACTTTAGAGAATATTGTGTCCTCTGTTGTTGATATTGTACAAGATGATGTTTCTGTGTTATATCATGGACAGAATCAATTGCGTTCGGTTATGCAGTTTGCATGGACTTTACAAACGCTCAAGTTAGGTAAAGTTCCTTGGCATTTTTTGAACACCTCTGCCTTGTTTCTACCTTTTAATTTAACTGACAAACAGCAATTCATGTCCATGAAAGATGCAACTTACACTTTATTACATATCGAAAAGATGGATCCTTTGCCGTTCTCTGTTGCAGAACTCGATTCTGCTGTGTGGCTAGTTCATGGGGTTATCGCTTTACCTTTTTCCTTGTTTGAATTTGACTCGTGCATGAAACATTACCCTGTGGGCCGTTACCGGCCCTTGGGCAGTGCTTTCCTGCATGAACTCTGGTCCTTGCCTTTCATGTATAAATGCCTTCGGGACGGCAAGGAAGTCTTTCTCACGGGGGAGTCCTGCGACTCGGCTATGGGTCATTCGCTTATTTGTAAACACATTAAATTGCATGGCTCATGTAGCGTTTCCGCTCCTAATCTTGCTTGTGTGCTGAAAGGTATTCCTGCTCCTGTTATTTCTCCTACTTTCACTCTCCTTTCCAATGGTAGTTATTTACTTTTAAATAACGAAAACTGTTGTGGCCTGCAGGCTGGCATTCCTTACATTGTAACAGTTTCGCACAGGGTTGTCTGCTGCAAAAATGTGCTTTTTCCTCCCCTCATGGCAAGGTTGATATCTCTATTTGGCCTTCCATCCCTACCATGGAGGCAGATTTCAATAGACTGAGCAGAATAAAGGCACTATTATTGAACGAGGAAGTTATGCTCACGTCCGCCCGGGAGACATTCATTCTCCAGGTGGCGAGTACCCACAGTGAAATACAGGCCCTTTTGAACACTAATCTCCCCCAACATTTTGGGGAGTTAATTCATCGTATTTTTAACGCATCTAACACAGAGGGTCTGGTACACTTTTTTAAAGTCGTGGGGTCTGGTTTGGTGTCCTCCTTCCAAACTATTTTTGGTGTCATCCCGGCGTTTATTCATTCTATTTTTTCCAGCGTCTTTGGCGGTTTCCCGTTGATCATCGCCTTGGCGGCTGGTGTCCTGTTATTAATTTGTTTTATGCGCAATGGCTGCTCCCCGATGGGACCTGCTCGATCCAGAACGCCTCCAGCTGCTTCGTGAGCGCCTTTTGGCTGGTTTTGGTGTCTTGCCATTGGCGACACTGAGTGTGTCATATACTCTTTCCTTTTCGCTTTGCGTATTTCACTTGCGTGCAACCTGTAATGACTTGCATCCGCTGTCCTTTCACCTGGACCTTGGATTATTGCCTCTCCAATTCGTCATTGTCTGTTCCGGATTTTGTTCAGTTGATGGGTCCCTTAGAGGCCCATGAGCAGGACTGTTCCGTTGCCGGCTGTATGGCGCGTGCGGCTGCACTGGGGATTTTGGCGCAATGGGATATCTGGGCGGCTGCCCAGGATCTCCTACAACAAAGCTGTTTCGTTTATCACGCAAGTTGTCCCGCATTGCTTCTGGATGCTCCCTTTGTTGAGGAGCATTCCTGCTCTTTTGATCTCATGGATTGGATGGCATCTATGTTTTTTGACAATTCCAATGATGAACTCTTGGAGGGTATGGCTTTTCTCTGCACTTACACTTTCATGGATTGACCTGCCCTTCGCCGTTTGGGCGCTCCCTGTGCTCCAACGGCTGTGTTTTTCCTCTGATGGGCCTCTGTCCTGGCCGCTGGACTGACCAGGGGAGGGTGTCTTGTGGATTGTTACCTGCCTTGTTATGTTGGCCTAGGCCTGGCTGCCATGCTGCTTTTCTTTGCGCACGTTACACTGAGCCGGGCCTCCCTCGCCCTTTGCTCGTGCCAAGTTCTTTTGCACTGTCTGCATTTTCTGTTGTTCACCTTTTTGGGCTCAGTCTGCACAAACATGTACAAGGTCGCATAACAATGTATTTTGGTTCTTCCTGATATGGCCAGTCTCGCGCACCCAGACATAACATTAGGTGCAATTGCCATGAAGTATTTGGTATGCTTTTAATACTGTGGTTTACTAGCGCTTAACACAGTTGGAGAAATCCTTTTCAGTGAGAAGAGCTATGAAGTCCTGCTGATGTAATTCTGCATCTAGAGACTGAGGTATGGGGGTTCGCTAGTCAAAGCCCAGAGGTCTTCTATTTTTATAATAAACTATCTTACTGCACGGGGAGGGTGGTAATGTTATTTAGACATTTATCCACTGAGTTATGAAATGCTTTCCCCGTTTGTATTCTATGGAATTGTAACCATGCTGCTTATATTAGTCATATGCATTATGCTATTAGTACTGACACGTGTACTGTACATTAGAGCACGTAAGTTGGAATAAACATTTTAACCTATCCAGTGTCTCTTCCTACGCACCTTGTGGACAAGTACGAGTGAGTGACGAAAGAGTGTTCTTGTTTCTGCGAGTCCTGAGATAAAGATACCGTGTTCTGGGTTGTCCAAACATTAGTACTTGGGTGCTAATGGGATGCTAAGCTAGTTGGGTTGGGGTTTTTGGGTGCTACGGTATATGGTGGCAAACCACTGTATTCCGGGGTCCCATTTTCCTGTGCATAGCTCTGTGTATGTGCAGAAACCTTATGACATATACCAAAATGATAAAGATCCAATCAGAACCAGAGATATTCAGATTTAAAGTGTCTAGTGAAAATAGTGCCTAAAAACAAAAAAGCACCACTCATGGTCATCTGGCCAAGCTAGACTGGAAGAAAGTCACAAGTTCAGGCCGACCATGGTGGAACGCAGACTTGATACAGGAACAAAGTTAGTCCCGCTGAAAAGTTACCTTCTAAGTCCGGTGCGAAGAGTTTTGTTCGCGTTGGAGGAGGTTGCGAGGAGGAGTCTGAGCGACGCGGACAGTCGTCGCTGTAGTGCAAAGAGAAGGTTGGGGGTAGCGGATGGTCATCGCTGTAGCGCAAAGAGCTGGTCAAGCATTGTGGACAGTCTTTGCTGTAGCTTCACATTGGCGGTCATCACAGTCTGTTGTTGCTGTAGCACAAAGTGCATATCTGTGTTGCCGGTCGTCGCTGGCAGTCGCTGTTGGTGCAAAGAGCAGGTCTCACTGGAATGTCATGTTCACAGTCTTCGCAGGCTGTAGGGTCTTGGTGCGAATGGGCCCGTTTGTAGTCGCAGCCCAGACTTTAGGATTTTCAGCTTTTCTCTCAGGAGAAGCTCCCACTGATGCCAACCAAGGGTCCAGGACCTTGTGAGGTAACTCTTGGGGATCTTGACTCACTCCAGCAGAGGCTAGCAACAGGGCTCATGCAGGTCCAGCTATCCTGGCTGAAGAGGGGTGAAACCCCGAAACCGGTCCTAGGATGCTTGTTTCCAGTCCAGGGAGGACCTGGCTTGGCAGTTCGGGTTGGACTGTTCCCATGAGGCACAGGGTCAAGACTGATTTGCATATGGCTGGGTTCAAACTGGAATGGCATGGTGAGCAAAAAAACGATGGATTTAGGCCCAGATCTCTGTACTGGGGTGAATGTATGACATTGTTCTGCATTCTGTCCATCAACTGTTGTTTTTGCATTTGTCACCCCGAGTGGTACGGGTATGCCCAGACGTGGGTCCCGTGCTCTCCATGCCACTGGAATCAAGCTATCCTGGCTGAAGAGGGGTGAAACCCCGAAACCGGTCCTAGGATGCTTGTTTCCAGTCCAAGGAGGACCTGGCTTGGCAGTTCGGGCTGGACTGTTCCCATGAGGCACAGGGTCAAGACTGATTTGCATATGGCTGGGTTCAAACTGGAATGGCATGGTGAGCAAAAAAACGATGGATTTAGGCCCAGATCTCTGTACTGGGGTGAATGGATGACATTGTTCTGCATTCTGTCCATCAACTGTTGTTTTTGCATTTGTCACCCCGAGTGGTACGGGTATGCCCAGACGTGGGTCCCGTGCTCTCCATGCCACTGGAATCAAGCTATCCTGGCTGAAGAGGGGTGAAACCCCGAAACCGGTCCTAGGATGCTTGTTTCCAGTCCAGGGAGGACCTGGCTTGGCAGTTCGGGCTGGACTGTTCCCATGAGGCACAGGGTCAAGACTGATTTGCATATGGCTGGGTTCAAACTGGAATGGCATGGTGAGCAAAAAAACGATGGATTTAGGCCCAGATCTCTGTACTGGGGTGAATGTATGACATTGTTCTGCATTCTGTCCATCAACTGTTGTTTTTGCAGGTCCAGTTGCAGCAAGTCAGCTGGGCAGTTGGAGGAATGCTTCTGAAGAATTGTTGTTTCCCTGTAGCTTACACAGGAGGTCATCCAACTGACCCTTGGAATCACTCTGGATAGCTTGGGATGAAGGCAAGCAGGTCAATATTCCTTCTCAGACAGCAAAGCAGCCCTTCAAGCAGCAGGGCCATCGTCTCACAGCAGGGCAGTCCTTCTTCTGTAACTTCCACAGGTCCAGGAATGTCCTGAAGACTGGCTCTGGTTGTCCAATATTTATACCTGGTGTCAGCCTTTGTGTGGGGAATTCCCTCTCCTACTGCCGTATCTGGTTCTGGAAAATTCTTCCCCTGTCAAGGCTGCAAACTTTCTGGGGGCTACGAAAGGCAGGAAAGTCTTGGTGTCAGGTTCCTTTGTGAGTGCAGGAGGCGAAGTTGTTAGACGTGTAAATGGGGCTTGGTTCAGCCCCTCCTCAGTCATCCTGTCAGAAAGGCCCATCCTGTCCACACCTAAGCCCCCTTTGTGTTACTGTCTGAAAGCAATTCACATTTCCCAAAAGAAGAGCCATTCACAGTCATGTGACCCAGGATGCTTCCAGCAGGCACAAATCGTTGGTATAAGAAAATACAATTTTTCTAAAAGTAGCATTTTCAGAATTCTAACTTAAAATCCAACTTTACCATTAAATAGACTTTTAAATGACATGCCATTTAAGTGTAAACAGCATATCTCTAAGTGCTACCAATCTAAAGTTAGCACTTAATAAAAGTAATAAGCTAACCCTGTGTTAGTCAATGGGAGAGATAGGCCTCCCAAAAGTGAAAAACTACTTTAGGAGTTTTCCCCTACCAGGACATGTAAAACTTAAGTATGATGCCTTATGAGCCTTTAGGGCCTTCCTTAAGAGTGACTTAGAAGTATTAAAAACGAAGGTTTAGGCCTGGCAAACAGTTTATTTTGCCAGGTCGAAATTGCAGTTTAAAACTAAACTACAGGCTGCAGTGGCAGGCCTGTGACATGTTTTATAGGGCTACTTTAGTTGGTGGCACAATAAGTGCTTCAGGACTACTAGTAGCATATAATTTACAGGCCCTGAGTACATGTAGTAACATCCACTAAGGACCTAAAAGTACATTAAATATGCCAAGTGTGTGTAGGCCACTTTTACCATGTTTTAAGGGGAAAGCACAAGCACCTTAGCACTTGTTAAAAGTGGTAAAGTGCACAGAGTCCTAAAGCCAACAAAAACAAATTCAGCAAACCAGGAGAGGTGAAGGCAAAACATTTGGGGAAATACCACGCCAACAAAGTCAGATCTAACAAATGCCAAATAGAGAGACAGCGTATTTGGAACAAATTAAATGCAGACTCATGTCTGTGGTACTTGGCCCGAGTAGGCGTGGACTTGATGGGTACTTTGACCGGTATACATGAAGGATGAAGATGAAATTGGAAACACTACGCCACCCTGTAACGCTAATTGCTTTTTATGAAGAATAATATAATAAGAAGAGAATCCAATACCTGATAAATACTGATACAGAAGATTTGACAACCCTGATGAAGTCCCAAAAGGGACGAAATACTTTGGCTGTGCTGAATGGACTGCTTCTGTCAAATTACATGGCTTGCATAAAATTTGATTCAAAGAGATACACAAGACTTCTGAATATCTACTTTGAACTGGATCATGATTATTGGATGAATTGTTTGAGAAGAATATAATCTTTGGGATTTTTGAAAGGACATTTATTGATTAAATTTAACGCTCCTTTTCTTTTGTTGTTTTGACCTTTTCAGAAGTTTACCTGTTGATACTCTATGATCTGGCCCTCGTCCATCCATGATTCCAACTTAGAAAGTAATAATTTGCCAACTATTTTCCCCACTCCATCTAGTAATGAGATAGGATAGCAATTGGAGGGATTGCCTCCTTGTCCTTTCCTTTGGATGAGTACAATTATGGCGGACTTCTAGGAGGCAGGTACAACCTTGTGGGCCCAGATGGGATTACAGACGGATATTAAGGCTACAGACCACTGGGACTGATTGCTCCAAAACACAGCTCTAGGAACTTTATCTGGCCCTGTAGCTTTCAGGGATTTTTGACTTTTAATTACTTCAACAATATCCTCCAGTTTAAATTTTTTTCATTCTACATTTGTGTTGAGTGGTAAATTGGTTGCATTCCATTCTCCTAGCCCTTCCGTGTTAGATCTTCATACGCATCTGTTGGAAGGTGGTTTATTAGTAATTGTAGGTGGGTACCTACAGCTAGTAATATCACCACAATCACACATAAGGTCCAGTCAAGTCTCAATAAATTAATTCTTGCTCAACCCTTGGTAGCTTGGCTGACGAGCAGTCAGGCTTAACTTAGGAGACAGTTGTGTAAAGCATTTATTATCTCCAAAAAAGTAAATAAGTGAAAGACACAACAGAATAAAAATCTAACACCTATTTATAAAAATAGAGAATCTTTTTGGGGCACATGCATCAACATAGACAATAGCGATTCTTTAATTGCGATTATTAAGGAATCGCAATTAAAGAATCGCTATTGCCTATGCATGTAGGAATCGCATACAATTTTGCGATTCCTACAAATTCCTTAATTGCGACTCGCAAATTGTGAGTCGCATTTAAGGAATTGATTCCTATTCATTCCTATGGGCCAGAGACCCATAGGAATGAATGTCAATTGCATGCGCAATTTGCGAGTACCCAATAGGTACTCGCAAATTGCGCATGCAATTTCAAGGGTGCAAGGGTTCCAAAAGGATACACTGGTGCAACCCTGAAATTACAATTTAACCACATGTTGCGCACACACATGCCCCAAGGGCATGTGTGTGTGTGTAACATGTGACTTTGAAAAATGCACTTTAGAGCATTTTTCAAAGAAATCGAAAATTACCATCAACTTTAGATTGATGGTAATTTGCGATTCATATTAGCGAAATCGCTAAAAAAAATTGTTTAATGCATTGCATTTAAGGAATCGCAATTTGCGATTCCTTAAATGCAATCGCAATTTAAGTAATCGCAAATTTAGCGATTCCTTAAATAGCGATTTTTGCATTTGGGATGATGCATCCCACATGCAAAAATACTGGTTGCAAAGGGGCAGATTCTGCGAATCTGCCCGTTTGCGACCGGTTTTTAGGTTGATGCATGGGGCCCTTTATCTTTAAAGGGACACCAAAACAACAAAAATCCAATGTTGGAAACCAGAGATAGGAATGTTTAAAGTTTAAATTACAACATATGCTTTCTAGCGCCCAAAAAGTCTAAAATGCCAACCGCGGCCATCTGGTTGCGCTGGACCAAGACAAATTAAAAGTTTTAGGCCGACCGCGATGCAGTGCGGGTCAGAAACGATGAGTGGTTGGGCCCGGTCAAGTTTTTACCTTCTGACATAGTTATTTTGTTAAAGCTTTTTCTCTCAACGTCGAGCAATCGAATCGCTGGTTCTGGATTTCGATTTGATGATGCCAGCCTGCTGCAGCGTGAATCCTTTGTGGGTCCTGGAGGCCTTTGCCTTCATCGCCGCCTGCAAGGAGCTCGGAAGCTTTCAGCTGGGAAAGCCTTCGCAGTCAGGCATAGTTGCATTTCAACATCACCACCTTGACTCTCATCCTCGATGCAGTCTTCTCATGGAGCTTTTTCACAAAAGTTGGCAAAACGTTCCCAGACTTTCAGATCTTCTTCTGAAAGGTGTTATGAGGGTCAGAAAGGGTCCACAGCACCAGCCAAGGGTTCAGAAACTCTGGTTTCCCTCTTGGGGTGTGTGATTCCAGCTCCTACAATGCACCTGGTCAATCGACATAAAATGTAGGTGAAGCTGGTCAGCAGGAGTTGTCCTTGAAGTGGATGTTGCAAGTGGCTTCTTCCAACCCTTTGCTACCTGTTGCTGCTCAGGGAGTCCACTCCTTATCTTTCAAGACAAGCAAATTCATTCTGTTGTGGAGCCTTTGGAATGCAGCTGGTGTAGTCCTTCGGAGTGCAGTCCTTTCTTGTGCAGTCCTTCTTCTCCATATGTTTTCAGGCAGGAATCTGAGGTGCTCTTGCAGCTCTTCCATATTTATTCCCCATTCTGGGCTGGCAAGAGGGGGACACCCCAACCAAAGGGTTTCAAGTTGCCACCCTCTGCAATGACAACTTCCTGGAAAGTGTGGCATATTTTTGTCAAGAATGCACATCTCAGCAAAAATCAAAATGGAGAAAATTCCTCCTTGGAGTTCCGGTCTGGCTAACCCAACCCACAGTTGTGGCTAACCTTTTCCTACACTCTCCTTCCAGCCCCTCTCCTAATCTAATTAGAGGGGCTCCCATCTGGCTGGGGATCAAGGAAGTGGGTATGGCCTAGGTCCTGTGACATCTGGGCTTTTCCCTTTGAAGGCCAGTTTGTCCGCCCCCCACCCTTCCTGTCCCTGTCTTATCCAGGAACCAAATCTCCTCCCACCAAATGGCTGTATTGTGTCAGCCTCAGGCCTCTTCACACCTAATCAGGGAGCAGTTTGCCTCAGACTGTTAAAGACTGGCCAATCAGAAGAGGCTGCTACAGGGATGCTTTAAGTAACTTCAGACAAGTAAGTTCCAAAACTCCTTTCCTGCAATGGTTATAATGAATTTGACCTTGGCAAGTTGTTGGATTTATTGCAACTATTATTTTGATAATTTGAATTATGTTGCCAACTCACTCCTGTCAAAAGGTAGACTTTATTAAAGTTTAATAGGGCATATAAAACATCTTTTATAATGTCCCTGCTTTTTATAACAAGGCACCCTACCACTGGGACACCTAGGGCAGACCTTAGGGGTGACTTATATGTAATAAAAAGATACTTTTAGTCTTTGAAAGTACTTTTAATTCCAAAGCTGCATTTGGACACAGTTTTTAAAATCAGCCTGCAAGGCAGGGCAGCCTTTAAAATGACACCAGACACCACAGCAGTGCACACTTAAGTGTATTAAGTCTACTGGGGTCTCTAAACCTACATGCCCTACCATATACCAGGGACTTATAGGTAGGTTGCCTGAGCCAATTGTAATTACACCAATTATCATATACCTTTTTAAACAGAACACTATCCCTGTTAGCAGAGCCCAGAACACATTCAGAGTTAGGAACCACCAGTATCAGTCAAAAAATGGGGGTGATCAGGGTGAAAAGGATAACTTTCCTACAGCAGCCTCCAGGTATAATGTAGTGAAATGCTGTATCCATGTTTTGGGGCTACCTCAAGGTGGATAGGTCTGAACGTACCAGCGCAGGCTCCTTTCCTCTACAGCTAGACCAAAAGCCCATTGCTTTCAAAAGTAATTCCAGCTTTTGGATTACTATGTCACTTCAGTCGTCCTTTGTATTTACAAGGGATGAATAAAGAGTATGCCATTGTTTGATTAATGAAAGATTGATTGATTTTCAATGGTTATTAGTTCTAGATATATTTTGCCTGCTTAGATTCATCACCACTCTGCAAAGCTAGGAACTACGATTTGGTATTTTGTCAGTCTGGACCACTGTTGGTGGCAAGTAGAGCACAACTACAGCTGGTCGTTGTCACTTTCTAGTCTTTGTTCTAGACATGTTTATAATCAAGTGCCAGGCCTCTAAGTTCAATATGATCAATAATACTTTCGCGACACCAAGATCTGTATGTACTTTTTGGTGGGTCGTCTGATAAGGTGTGGCCATTCATTCTTGCAGGGTACTTGTAAGGGGCCCTGACCTAAGCTTAGAGACTCAGTACACACATCCTTTGATATTTTGTAATAATTAGGCAACTATGAAGGTGTGTTCCTTTGTGACTGCCTAAAAGATATGTTTTCATGTTTCCAGAGAAGATGAAAATATGTTTTGTTACAACGGATGAAATTATGTAAAATGAAACAAAAAAAATTACGATCAAGAAACAATTTGTTGATTTCCATAAATTGTTGGTGCCTTCTTTAATTGAAACTTATTTTCTAGATTATTCATTAATGATTTACAAATCTATGATGGTGAAAACTTCAAGAACTGCACCATAACATTTTAAACATTTCAAATAAACAATGAATGTAAGACATTTTGGATTATTAGAGTTAGGTGAAATTAAAGTAGTACCGGAACTATGAAGGAAGTGACATCACTGCAAAAAAAAGATGTCACAAGTCAAGTACATCTACCCTTGTTAAAAATTGCAAACATAACACTGATATTTAAAACCTGACTGTTAGATTAGTATAAAATATAGACATGTGCCAGCTATCTTAACCATTACTATTTCTATAACCTGAGTGGGAGCCATGGACGTCAATTAGGGGTTGCCAGGGGTCGCAACTGCAACCCTAAGCCACCCGTTGCGACCCCTGCAACCTTACCTGTGACCCCTGGCTGGAAATCACTCAGTCACTGTGAGTAGCGATTGATTGCACTGCTGAAAGAAGCTCTGGGTGACTGCATCATGATTGCAGATTACCAGCAAGCTGGCTGGGGCCACTGGCCCAGGCCTGTGCAGAACTTGTCCTCTCTACCGTTGCTATGGTGACCCAGGGCCGGCCGGCGTGCAGTCCTAGACTTCTAGATACATGTGTATGTATCTGCTGCTCTGCGTGCCTGGCTATGCCTCAGTCAGTTGCAGGGCCGTCAATCTAGTATCGCGCAAAAGCGCTGCTACCAATGACCTGGCAAGATTTATTGGCCAGCCCCCCTGACCGGTCTCTCTCTTGGAGTCAGGCTTGTGTGACAACGTGTGTGTCAGACTCCAGTGAGTGAGCAATGTAGATCAAGTTATGGCCGGGTATGTAACCTCTACACCTCTCTAATTACGTAGGGTCTCCATGTTTTCCTGTTACATGATATGCTAAATTGAAGAGACTTTTCACATTTGAAGCTTTCTTGGCCTCAAAACAAATGCAATGCAATGGAGATGAAAAAGTAGACTCAATTCAATTCAAAACAAGCTTTATTCGGTTAGTATACAACCATAAACGCATTCTAAAAAAAACCATCAAATATAAAAACATTTATCATAATTCATCACAATGGGATATAATTAATTCGTCACAGTGAGATATAGTAAAATTCATGTGAGGTTCAATTACAAGCTAGGTTATCATTATACATAAAGTGCTAAGTGCATTTTGAGGAGAAGACCATATTTATCTTTGAAGCCAATGGGTTCCTTTAAGTTCAATTAAAAAATTAATAAAATTATTATTGCTATCGCCGACATAAAAAAGTAAAATTCCGCCTGGGTATTTAAAACACTAGTTATGCTAAAAATGTTATAATTTCCATAGACTAAAATCATTTCATTTCCCTGCCCGGTTCAATTACTGCATTCCATATCGTCTCCTAATACCCAGTGCTACTTTAATGAAACTCATCATTGCAGAACAAACGATAGAATTTTCCAATAGTTGCAAACACTCATATCCCTCTAAATATGTACATGGACAGATATTTTTTAGTATTGGTCTCAAAAATCTCCTTCTCGGATCATCATAAAGTGTGCAAAAAAGTGTAAGGTGCATAGTGCTCTGGGGAGTACTATTATCACAGGGACAGAAACTAAGGGTTTCCACCCACCCAGATTGTCTAGGAAAAGCAAACAAAAAGTGCAATGTGCCAAGGCGAAATCTAGTTAAATAAAACGCATCTGACAATTCATGGTGAAGGCTAGATAATACTGCTGGTTAGACAAAAAAGCACATTTCGGGCCAGGCGCCTCTTGTTGAAAATGTTTCGCGTGTGCCCAGTCCCCGTATTGCTTCTTGATTATACCTTTAGCATTTACGGGGATATTTGTCGGATTTTCATAAAACTCACCCAGCCCAATGTCATAAAATCTTTAGACTCACATTTTGTTTGATGCACACAATAGAATGTACGGATGCATTATTCACGTAATGCTTTTTTCCTAACCGAGAATGAATGTTGTCAATTGCATGTTGCGATAGCCTTTCATGTTTTTTCGAAACCGTAGTGAGTAACATTTAAACACTATACTCATTTTTAAAGATCAGTCTGGAGAAAACAACTAATTCAGTTGGAAAGCCTCTGGGTAAAGCGTGTTTTATACTTGGTTTAAAAGTCTGCCTGTTGGATCCAATGCAAGGTGTTGTGGCTCACTATTGTTTAAATTTTGTCCAACAACTTGGTAGTTGTGTAAGCTGTGCTAAGTGCCCTTAATCTGGTTAATGAAGATTTTGCAAACTACTAAATAGTTCTATGCTCAGTTGGATGGACGTGGCCCCTGGTCAATTGACTTTTTATGGTGGTGGTAATTGGCAAGGTTTTACATTGTTCATATAGTATATGTTTGGGCTACGTTATTTATCATAATACTATTTTTGGGGGGGGGGGAGTTTTATATAGCACAAACTCGTCTCGAAGGTATCAGAGCGCTTTACATGAGCACCAGTTACATTACAGACAGACACATTCATTTTTAGGCACAAGGAGATTAAGTAATTTGCCCCAAATCACAGAATGTTTAGCCTCCCGCGGAGACACAAACCCAGTTTCCCAGCTTTAAAGTCGGCCGCTCTTGCTGCTACCCACATCCTTAACTTCCGATCGGCAAACACATGCCGCAAATCAGAGCCGACCTTTGCTGTGATAGCGCCCTGGGCGGATAGAAATTTGGCACCCTTTCTGATGCTATTGAATTAAATGAGGCAGCAGGGGCCCCTTTTGTGTTCACTGGTCAGTCCCTGGCTGAGCAGTGACTGGCCCCTTATCACAAACATCTCTGGACCTCCCCCAGCTCACTTAAATCACCGATAGCTCTGTTGCCTCATGCTGATGAGGGTGTTGTTGGTGTGTTCTCAGCGGGGGTGAGAGGATGAAGGGAGGGCAAAGAAGGGGGGCTAATGGGGGTGTTAAAACATCGCCCACAGCTTATTGAAGAATTAAAACCGCTTTACACTTGCAAACCGATTTAATCTTGCAAATTAGACAGAAACGAGCATGCAGCGGCATGGATAAGACTGAAGCAAGATGCCAGGCGTGCTGCTGTTGAAATATCCTTAATGCACCCAGTTCCGTGTGCCCCTCAGAATATTGGCACCCTTGGCCTGGGCCCAGATGCTCGCCAATGCTAAAGGCCAGCCTGCTGCTAATCCAGCATAAAGCGCTGTTCGGCTTTATTGTTCGCCTGTGCTTGATAAACCATTTTTAACTGCATTCAGTTCATAAATAAAAACTGCAGGCGCTTTGTGGTGGTATAGAAATGGAAAGGGCTTGTTGCTCTAATATTGAATGATTCCCACTGGCTCTGTACTTGGGTATTTCAATCTGCTCCATAACACACCTATGAGCCTGTGCACTACTTGTCTCGAGAATATGTGCTACTACTAACCCACCCATACACCTTTGTGCTACTTCCTCATCCTCAAGCCTGTGTACTACTTGCTCCCTCTCAAACCTGTTAGCTACTTGCCTTAATGTGCTACTTGCTATTGTGGAACCAGTGTGCTGCTTGCCCCCCCTGAACTTGTAAATCATAAAACCTTAAACCTGTGTGCTCTTTGCCCATACTTGAGCCACTTGCCTACATGCCTGGAGCCTGTGTACTACTTGCCTCCCCGCCAAGCCTGAGGACGACTTGCCCACTCTTAAGCCTGTGAACTTGCCCACTCCTGAGCCTGTGAACTTTCCCACTCCTGAGCCTGTGAACTATTCACCCATCCCTGAGTCTGTGTGTTTATTGCTCACCAATAGACACCTGTGAATCCAATGCCAGCGTTGAAAAAATACTACAACAATCAGGGTTCAGTGGGCCCCTCAGGCATCTTGGCAGGGGTGCCACTGCACCTGCTGCACCAATGGAAGCTAGGCCCACTGAACCTTGATTATTGTTATCTTTTTTCTTTCACACAGCAGCGTGGGGGCTATTTCCTCACTAGGGAGCATGACTAGTGCTCTAAATCAGACTGTGCTATCAGGCTATTTTGAGATATTTTTAATTTGAGAGTAGTGGCATTTCTGAGAAACAAGCAGGCACTCTGGCATAGGGTACTTGCCACTGCCAGTGCTTAATTTGAGTCAGTGGTTGCAGGTGGGGCCCACCGCCACTCATTTTTGCGGACCAGCTATTATTTTTCTTCATTGGACTTTGACCTAGAACAAGAGAGTGAAATTCGTACAAGGGTGGAAGAAGCAGGAAGAGAAAAATAGAAAGAAATGTGACCATGAGAGAAAGCAGGGGTAAAAAAGAGCACACAAGAGTGAGATAACAGGGCCGAGAGTGCCTCGCAGTGAATTTAAGAGGCCTCAGAGGTAGAATTAAGACTAGGAAGACTTGGTCTTCAGCACATCGACAAACAATAGCACTGGCCGCGGGCTTCTCATCAAAATTTTGGGCCTGACACTTATTCTTTTACAAATTAAGCACTGGACTATCTGGACTTTTCTTTTTCCATTTCCTGCGCTGCCAATGACACACTGGCTACGCTACTAATTGATTGCGTGCCCGTGAATAGGATTTGAAGTTTTTCTGTTTATAGGGTACGTCTTTTGTATCTGTAGAGGTTTTCCAGCCTGTGTGTGTGTGATGTAAGCAGTGCTTTAAATGGGCCGGTACTGTGCGGTACGGAGTACTGGCACTTTTTTATTTTGAGAGGGAGAGTACCGGCACTTCTCAAGTGAGATGTAATTCTTTTAATTAGAGACTACCGGCACTTCTTAGAAACAAGCAGGTACTCTGGTACAGAGTAGGCCGCCACCAGTGTAGTAAGGTCCAGGGATCCCAGTCCCGGATAATATTGCCCAATATCAATGTAAATCAGTGTGAAGGGGTTCACTCGAGGCACTGGACCTTTCCAGCCTCAACGTTAACACTGTGGGAAATGATTTTGAATGTAGAACCCCTCCTTCCCTTATTTTTGTTGAAAACCACGAGAAAATCTCGAATCCTTGTTGAAAAAATGTTTTTGATTTTTATTTATTAGTGCTTATTTAAAAGACGCCCTTTATGGGATTTAGTACAGTGATAGCATCCTTGTTTGTCAGGAAACTTTTAACAACGATTTATTGAAGCATCACCAGCCGACACGTGTTTCGCCCATCACGGTCATTTGGACCTGGGCTTTCTCAAGGCTCATAGTTAATGCACAAGTGTGAACACATTCGTTGGTCATCAGTACAACACAAACTGGTTTTTGTAAGCATCATTCTCAACAATAATCATTTCCATTTTTTCATTTATAATATCACAATTTCTCTCAAGTCGTTTAGATGTATGCGTCCAGGGTCAATCCCTCTTCCGGTCGTATCATACCCCATAATAAGGGTACCCCAGTATCCAATCTGGAGTGTACCTAAAGTACATACATAGCAATTTAAGGGAGAAAGCAGATAGACTGGGGTCCTGGATAGCAGGATCCCAGTCAGACTAGTCCAAAAACAGTGTGACATCAGCAAAAAGGGGGGTATCCATAAGAAGCAGATACTACTTTCCTACACAACCCCCACCCCCCCAAATGCAAGGACATTAAACTAACCTTGACCAGTTGAGTCTTCATGTTCTAAGTGGAAATATCTGTAGAGTCCATCTGCATTGGCATGGTTACTCCCAGGACTATGTTCCACTGTATAGTCCATCCCCTGTAGGGAAATGGACCACCTCAAGAGTTTGGGGTTTTCACCCTTCATCTGTTTTAGCCATAAGAGGGGCTTATGGTCTGTCTGAACAATGAAGTGAGTACCAAACAGATATGGCCTCAACTTCTTCAGAGCCCAAACCACAGCAAAGGCTTCCCTCTCAATAGCTGACCAACGTTTCTCTCTGGGGGTCAGCCTTCTGCTTATGAAAGCTACTGGCTGATCCTGACCCTCTTCATTCAATTGTGATAACACAGCCCCTACCCCCAATTCAGATGCATCTGTTTGAACAATTAATTGTTTGGAATAATCAGGACTTTGCAGAATGGGAGCAGTGCACATGGCCTGCTTCAGGTCATCAAATGCCTTTTGACAGCTAACTGTCCACTGAACTTTCTTAGGCATCCTCTTGGAAGTTAAGTCATTCAAAGAGGTCACTATGGAGCCATATCCTTTGACAAACCTCCTGTAGTACCCAATCAGGCCTAAGAAAGCTCTGACCTGAGTCTGGGTAGTTGGAGCAACCCATTCCATGATGGTTTGGATTTTGCTCTGCAATGGTTGAACCTGGCCTCCACCCACAAGGTGGCCCAGGTATACAACCTTACTCTGCCCTATCTGGCACTTAGTGGCCTTGATAGTGAGGCCTGCCTTTTGCAGGGACTCCAGAACATTTCTCAGGTGGACCAGGTGATCCTCTCAGGTGGAGCTAAAGACAGCAATATCATCTAGATATGCTGCACTATAGACTTCCAGACCTGTGAAAACTTTATTCACCAGCCTTTGAAATGTGGCAGTTGCATTCTTCAAGCCAAAAGGCATCACCACAAATTGGTAGTGCCCACTAGGGGTTGAAAATGCTGTTTTTGGTTTAGCATCCTCAGCTAATCTGATTTGCCAGTAACCAGCTGTCAGGTCAAATGTACTTAAGAACTTGGCTGAGGCCAAAGAATCAATTAGTTCATCTGCCCTTGGAATTGGATGAGCATCAGTCCTAGTGACTGCACTGAGTCCCCTGTAGTCAACACAGAACCTCATCTCTCTCTTACCACCCTAGGTGTGAGGTTTTGGTACCAAGACTACTGGACTAGCCCAAGGGCTATCTGAGGGCTCAATCACTCCCAGTTCCAACATCTTCTGGACTTCAGTCCTGATACAGTCCCTGACATGATCAGGTTGCCTGTAAATCTTATTTTTAACAGGCAGACTGTCACCTGTGTCCACCTCATGTGTACACCAGGTAGTCTGACTTGGAGTCAGTGAAAACATGTGTCTGTACTGATTGAGGACCTTCCTACAATCAGTCTGTTGCTGTTCAGTGAGGCTGCCTGGAAGGGCTACTCCATCAACTGAACCATCATCAGGGTTCTGTGAGAGGAGGTCAGGGAGTGGATCAGTCTCTTCCTCCTGTCCCTCATCAGTAGCCATGAGCAAGCCCATGTCTGCCCTGTCCACATATGGCTTGAGCCTGTTCACATGGAGCACCCTGTGGGGGCTCCTGAGAGTTCCAAGGTCCACCAGGTAGGTAACCTCTCCCTTTTGCTCAAGAATGGTATGGGGCCCACTCCACTTGTCTTGGAGAGCTGCTGGGGCCACAGGCTGTAACACCTATACCTTCTGTCCTGGCTGATACACAGTCAAAACAACCTTTTGGTCATGCAGGCTTTCTGTAATTCCTGGCTAGCCTCAAGGTTTTTAGATGCCTTCTTCATGTACTCAGCCATCCTGGAGCGGAGACCAAGTACATAGTCCACTATGTCCTGTTTAGGTGGTTTGAGAGGTAACTCCCATCCCTCCTTAACCAAACATAAGGGACCCCTAACTGGATGTCCAAACAGAAGTTCAAAAGGGCTGTAGCCAACCCCTTCTGAGGAACCTCTCTGTAGGCAAAGAGAAGGCAGGGCAAAAGGATGTCCCATCTGCGCCTAAGCTTTTCAGGGAGACCTTTTATCATGCCCTTGAGGGTTTTGTTGAATCTCTCAACTAACCCAGTGCATTGTGGGTGATAGGGTGTGGTGAATTTGTAATTCACTCCACACTCCTTGCACATAGCAGTAAGATAACCAGACATAAAGTTTGCATCTCTGTCTGATACTACCTCCTTAGGGAAACCCACTCTGGAAAAAATTCCCAGGAGGGCTCTAGCCACAGCAGGAGCTGTGGTAGCCCTAAGGGGTATTGCCTCTGGATACCTAGTGGCATGGTCCACCACCACTAGTATGAATCTGTGCCCAGATGCAGTTGGAGGATCCATGGGACCAACAATGTCAATCCCAACCCTCTCAAAGGGAACCTCCACCACAGGTAGTGGTATCAGGGGGGCCTTTGTAGTACCACCTGCCTTACCACTGGCTTGGCAAGTGATACAGGAGCGACAAAACTCCTTTGTGTCTTCTGACATGTGAGGCCAGTGAAAGTGAGGGACAAGCCTGTCCCAGGTCTTACTTTGGCCTAAGTGTCCTGCTAATGGAATGTCATGTGCCAGTGTTAATAGGAAGCCTCTAAACTTCAGAGGTATAACCAACCTCCTGGTAGCACCAGGCTTGGGGTCTGTACCCTCTGAATACAGAAGTCCATCACCCCAGTAGATCCTGTGGGCCCACTGGCACTCCCAGCAGCCTCCGCAGCAGCTTGCTGTCTGAGAGGTTCAAGAGAGGGGCAGCTCAGCTGCTCCTGGCTCAGATCTGCCCTGGAAGGGCCCCCTGTCCCCAAGACCCTATGGGCTAAACTTCTACATGACGCTAAAACCAATAACAGTTCACAGTTTTGGCAAAAGATTAACAATTTGACCAACGAGCGGTACCAGGGTATCGAATCCCATGTCACAGAAGAGGCCTGGATAACTTTCCTCATCTCACACTTCAATAAAGCTCAAGAAACCAGACCAGGGACAAACAATCTCACGCATGACCCTGAAGCCGGACAACTGAAGGTCAACGAAAATCAAGCACCAGAACAGGAAATTCTAATCATGAACGCACAGATCTGTAAAAGAATTTCAAAGGGAAGACGCGAGGGCGTGCCAGGACCGAATGGGATCCCCCCCATACTGTTTAAACAAGAGCCGGAATTTTGGGCCGCTGTACTCAAACCAATGTTTGAAAAAACCCTGCTAATGTCAACAATACCATCATCTTGGAGGGGTGCATTTATTTCCCCAATTTATAAAAAAGGAAAGGAACGACCCAAGAAGTTACCGGCTAGTAGCCTTACTTGACAACGAGGCCAAATATTTCGCGGGTCTATTACTTCAGGAACTAACATCTTGGGCAGCAGAAGTCACAGCAATTCCACTCAAGCAAACTGGCTTTTGTAAAAATATGAGGACGACTACCAATATTCTAGCTCTATCTTTAATGATAGACGCCGCACTCGCAAGAAAACATCCACTATACCTGTGCTACATCGATTACAGCTCTGCCTTCGATCACGTCAACAGAAACCTTCTGTGGCAAAAATGTAAAAAGCTGAACATTCCACCGCTGCTTTTAAACCAACTAATTCTCTTGCATAGTGACACCTGGGTGCAAGTCAAACTAGGTGCAGGAGATTATCTATCAAGAAAGATCCCAACAAGCACAGGGGTAAAACAAGGCTGCGTGCTTGCACCAACACTTTTTAATCTCTTTATGGCTGAGCTACCAGCCTTGTTGAATGAAAGCAATTCGCACGCACCTAAGATAGGGGACAGATATCCAACCTATTTTATGCGGATGACCTGGTGCTTATTAGCCGGACCCTGGTAGGCCTACAGCGTTTATTGGACATCACGTCGCGATACTCTGAAACCAACATGCTAAGTATCAACCAAGAAAAAACCAAAGTTATGTGTGTCAACTTCCACAAAACAAAAACAACAAACAACTGGTACTTGGCATCGAGTAAGCTGGAGACCGTTCGAGAATACAAATACTTGGGGGTCATCATTGACAACAAGGGCAACTTCAAGCCTCAAGGCAAAGCCATAAAAAAGAGAGGATTAATGACAGCGGTGGCATTAAGGAATCTAAAAAATAAGATCACTGGCCCAAGCTTCCTCCCTCTAACAAGGGTGATCCAGGCAAAATTAATTCCATCTGTCACCTATGGTAGCGAAGCAATGAGAGGGAGGGACGCTGATATTGTAGACGGCACTGTAGCGAGAGCACTGCGAATGATCTTTGGCCTGCTGGGATACACGTCCCCTGCACAAATGAGGCTAGAATTTGGGCTACCAAGAGAAGAGCTGGCACGCAAAGGATCATATATAAAAAGCTGGCACAAAATAAGAAGGGGAGAACCGGAAAAATTAAATGCCCTTCTATGGAAAGAACTACAAGCCAAAGAGGCCTGCCCCGCGAGATTATACTTGGAGGCCGCTCTCAACCAGCTGGGGCTACGACAACTATGGGAACATCCAGGGAACCTTGCGAGTTTTAAAAAAGCAGTAAACAACATAGTCAAGAAAGAATCTCTCTTGCAGGATAAAGCCTCCCTGGCAGAGCGTGCACATGGCTGGCTCATCATACGATCTTACACTAAACCCTCACCCCAAGCATATCTCCATGTTAGCTTCTCCAAAAATATGAAAGAGAAGTTCTTGAGATTTCGCTTAGGGCTGCTGCCTTCTGCAAACCACTTGCCTCCATGCCTACGCCCTCCGATACCAGCAACGTGCCGACTCTGTGGGGACGGCGAAGAAAACATGGTACACCTCATCACCGTATGCAGGGAACTACAACAGGAACGCCGGACCCTCTTGAGACCACTTTTGAACAAAAAACATATACGGTCCTGCAGGCAAGCGGTGCTGTCAAGCTTCCTCGGCGACGATGTCCAACTGAGCTGCCGTTTGGTAAAATTCCTTGTACCCACGGAAGCCCTCCTCAACAAACGGAAAGAAAGTACCCCAGATAACAGCGTCCCGGATGTAGTGCGGAACTTAGCATCATGATCCTCTCCGAGAAGGCCCACGCTCGCATCACTGTCGCAACAAGAAGCACAGCGCCGGAAATCTGCGCACTTCCTGTACTTTAAGAGGTCAAAGCAATCTGGAGGGAATGAGGGTCTAGCTTGGAAGTCGGTCCCCACTGTCAATCACTGGTCCAAACTCTTAAAGCCGAAGAGACAGCGGCAACGATCTTACAAATAAGCCAATATGGCTCAGTTGCCTCTCTGAAAGTCCGCGCCTTCTGAATAATTGGCTCTGCAGATCTTCTAAAGGCCCCTTTTAGGACTTTTTCTGTTCTACTGTGTGTCCTTTTGTATCACAGGGGTTTAATCATTGGCTGAACTGAAATGGAGAACAAGTTAGTTCAAGGTCATGCGGCGGCCCAACCCCTGATGCCCTGCACGTACTCCTAATGCCGCTCTTGCACGAAGCACTTTCCTGGTATAATTGCACACAGTCACCGGTCATTCTCAATGCTGCTTTTGCACTAAGCACTTACTCCGGTATACCCACACATGGTTACCGGCTGCCCGAACAAGACCGTGGCTAAACATACGATTAAGAGGCTGATTGGTTATGCCATGCTGCTAATCACAGGCCTGCAAGAGCTGCAGTCAATACCGTTAACATACGTTAGGCCTAATTTGCCACAAATTTTAGCTTCGACAAATATGTGCACACTAAGCACACCATGCACTTTACGGTAATCACCAAATACACATTTTTATTATTCCCTGGCTCTAGCGATTACAGTTCCGGAGGCAATTCTGTGCATATAGACCCTGCTACTTGTCTCTAAGGTCAGCACAACACTACACGTGTTTTGAGTAACAAAACTGTTCGCCTTGCTTTCCTGGCTGCCCTGCCCTGGCTTCAAGCCACTAGCGCACATGGCACTTTACTTTCTTACTCTCTGCAGGCCTAAGACACCCTGTTGCGACTTTCGCATTCACAATAGGGGACCGAACCGGCGCACAGGCTAATTTTACGCTCATAAACCATTAGCCACATTTTATCAGTTTTTATTTTTTACATTCAATAGCGGTTTCTTTTATTCATGAACTGCCTCAATGGTAATGTATCCTGATATGTATTTTTATAATGAAACTGTGTAATTTGACGAATGCTTGTAATGGTTTTAATTAATTGTACAATAAAAACTTACCTTACCTTACCCAAGAACTCAACCTGGTCAGGTTCAAGTTCCTCTGAGACAGTTCCTTCACAGGGGCTAAGATCATCTCCCTCAGGAGACTGATCCTCACTCTGAGGCAGGGGGGAAGACACTGCCTTACCCCTTCAGCTCCTTCTCTTGGAGGGCACCTGGTCCATCTTTTCAGGATCCAGGGCCTGTTCAGTGGAAGACATTTTTGCCTGTGACCTAGTCATGGCACACACATTTGCAGGGATGCCCAACATTTCTGCATGTGTCCTGAGTTCCACTTCAGCCCAAGCTGAAGTCTCCAAATCATTGCCCAACAAGCATTCTACAGGGAGGTCTGAGCTAACCACAACCTTCTTAGGGCCAGTTACCCCTCCCCAGGTGAAATTCACAACTGCCAAGGAATGGTCTGTCCTGACATTGCTTGCATTGGTCACTTGGTACATCTCACCAAGTATGATCTGTTCAAGGGCCACAAGATCTTTTGTCATCATTGTGACACTTGCACCTGTGTCCCTGTATGCCATGGCCTCCTTACCATTAATTAAAGGCTGTTGCCTGTATTTGCCCAGATTACTGGGACTGACAAATAAGGAGGCAATATCCATGCCTCCATCACAGACCAAAACAGCCTGAGTTGGAATTCTGACTAGGCCAGAATCCATCTCAGATCCCAGGGTTAACCCTACTATACCCTTGTTCTGTACACCACCACTTGGAACTGAGCTAGGGGGAACAGTTGCCTTAGGGGCAGTGGTGGCTGTAGTAGATTCCTTGGCCCTTGGACAATTGGCATCCTTTGTCCAATGTGTCTTCTCTCTACAGATATGACACCAAGGTTTCTTTTTGCCTTTTCCCTTGTTAGATTGTGACTCCCCTCCAGATGCAGGTTTTTGGGGCCCTTGTGAAGACTTCTGATCTTTACCCTTTTCTCCACCCGTATCTGAAGTTTTAGAAGCTTGCTTCTTTTGGTCACCACCTTGATTCTGAGTTTTCTGCTTCACCCTGGTTCTGACCCATTTGTCTGCCTTCTTTCCCAAATCTTGGGGAGAGGTCAGATCAGAATCAACCAAGTACTGATGCAACAACTGGTTTTGGCAATTATTAAGGATCTGCTCCCTCCTAATTAAATTGTACAATCCTTTAAAATCATTCACTTTACTGCCAATTAGCCAGCCTTCCAGAGCCTTAGTAGCACAATCTACAAAGTCTACCCAGTCCTGAGTCTGTGTCTTCTGGGTGTCTCTGAACTTAATCCTATACTGTTCAGTGGTTAAGCCAAACCCATCAATGAGAGCACTCTTCAGAACTGAATAATTGTCAGCATCCTCTTCTCTAACAGTGAGGAGCTTATCTCTACCTTTGTCAGCAAAGGAGAGCCACACGATAGCTGCCCACTGCTCTTGAGGCACCCTCTGTACCTTACAGGCCCTCTCTAGTGCAGTTATCCATTTGTGGATGTCATCCCCACTCTGATAGGGAGGGACTATCTTGTTCAGGTTCCTATGATCATGAGTATACTCCTTAACCCTAGGGACACTGTTGCTGCCACCATGGGACTCTAGTCCCAATCTCTTTGTTGCTCTCTGGAGCTCTAGGGATTCCCTGTCTAGGGCCAACTGCTCCTTCTTGAGCCTAAGCTTGATTTTCTCAAGCTCCAGAAGTTGGCACTGTCTATCATAAGAGGATTCCCTCTTATTTGATATGGAAGTCCCTACAGAAGTTCCTGAGTGATGAGATTCTGCAGAGGGAGATCTGGATCTCCTAGGTAAACTCTGCATTCTTCCTGGTGGAGTAAAAAGAGGGCCACTGGGGCCTTCTCCCCCACCTAAGGGAAGATCTATGTTGTCCAGGTTAGAATCTTCTTGATTCTCCTGGTCAGGGTTTGAGTCCAGGTCAAAGAAGGTTTCACTTCCTGGCCTTTCCTCATTCCCTGCCCCACCCACTCTGTCTACCTCATCAGACCCTGGGGTCTTCCTGAGGTCATCTAAGAGCAAAATCTCAATGAGACGTTGGGTGTTTGCTGTTCTCCCTGTCCTCAGCTTCCTAGATGCACACATGGCTCTCAATTCTGGAAATGAGAGGCCATTGTATCTAGTTGGCAGAGAGCCACTGTCTTCTCCTCTAGAAGACATACTAGTGTTGTGTGGTGTAGGCACCTACCTAACCTAGTGGAGACTAAACTCTCTTTAGTTGGAGAAAGGGTGTGCTAGACCCTTGGCTTACCTAACTCCAAGTTCAGTAGAACTTACTTATTCAAATCTTGATGTATTATATGTGCCTAATACTTAGTGGTTTTCAGTTAATCACTCAATGAGATTTATCTGGTAAAATAATACCAAGCTTGAATCCCAACCGCTGCACACCAATGTGAGAAGGTGGCTTGGTATATGCTGTCCACTAATTAAAGTGGGCACCTTGTACCAGTCCACACGACCCTTATGATGTATGAGGTCAAAGATAACCTTTAGAAAGCTATCCTAGTGGTAGCTGTGGAGAGCAGCCTTCAGGCTTAATCTTGAAGGAATGTAAAGCAGCTTGTTTTACCAGAATATCACCTCCTGAATGACTAAATGAAAGGAGAACCACACAGTAGTTATATACAAATATGTATTTATTAAAATAACACTCTCTACTAGTCTCTACCCGAGACTAGGGCACAAAGCACACAATACTGGATAAATAAGAACATTCGTAAGTAGCAAAATACACAGCGGGCTCCAGGGGGAGACCGAACCATATACGAAAAAAATAGTATAACAATCACGACTTGACTAGACCCAGTGCCTAAAGCACGTAGAATCACTGGGACCCCAAGGAACCACCCAGAGGAGTGACACAGGGAGCCCACGGAGGACTGGTGCAGTGAGGAAACACGACTGCGTGTTCCGTGCAACTCTATGGGAAAGTCACGGTTGTAAAGTTACAAGTTAAGGACACTTCTACGAGGACTTCAAGCAAACCCTTTGGAACATAGGAGGTTCTAAGGCCAACCCACCAGTGAGTACCGAGGTACCCGTGTTACCTATCCCAGAGGAGCCGGGTGCATAGGGGTCAAGTGGTGTCGGAAACCTTTGTCGTTTTCAGTGGAGGAGTGCAAAGAAGTCCTGCTGCCAGGAGGGCGAAGAGTGTCTGGTGGAATCTAAGCCTGGATTCGAGGTAAGAGGAACCTGAAAGCAGAGGGGACAGAGTCTGGGTCACTTCAGGTGACCAGGAGCTCAGTAGTCGAATGCCCACCGATGTCGAGTGCTTCAGGTGCGAAGAAGGGTTGCTTGACTCTGCAGCCACGGGGACCAGGAGACGTCGAGAACGACCAGGGTCCGGAGGTGAGCTGTCCCACGAAGGATGTCGAGTGCTGAGGGGTCGGTGTCCGGCTAGAGCACCAACAAGCCTTGGCAAATGCAACCCACGCGGTCAGAGGAAACAGGTTACGATGTGGACCAGCAAGGTCCAGGGGACTCTCCAAGCAATGGGGAGTCAGGGCACGTCTGGAGCAACCAGGAAAGCCCAAGAACAAACAAGGTGACCCTCGCCAGGACCCACAGGCCAACGGACCAGGGATCGCGAGGAGACCTCAAGCAAGTTTGCAAAGTACCAGCCCACAGGACACTCGGTGAGTGGAGGCCGGATATCTTCGGTGCAAATACTGCTCGGGGTCAGGACTACACGGAGTCCAATGCACAAGCTCGGGGATCGCCAACAAGCATATGCACTTGCAAATGTACGCTGTGCACAGGGGTTTGGGTTGCACGGCCCCCACAAGGGATACTGGTCTCAGAATCGCTGAGAGGACAGATCGACCTCAGGGACCTTCGGGAACCCACCTCCTGTGTTGCTGAAATCTTCGGAGTCCTCAGGAGCTCGAGAGAAGCAAACCGGTCAGATGCGTCTTTGGTGCCTGCTTCTGCAGGGAGTAACTCCTTTACTCCAAGGGAGATTCTTCAGTCGTCCAGCGTCGTGCAGGCAGTCGAAGTACTTGGTTTCTTCTTAGCAGAATCTTGTCCAGGTAAAATCTAAAGTCCTGTAGCCAGGTAGCCCACTTTATACCCATGGGAAGGGGTTGGAAAGATTCTAGGGACCCTCCTAGGGGAGGGGCAGGACAGAGGGGTGGCTACACCCATGTCCTTAGTCCAGTTTCGCACCAGAGCAGGAGCCAATGGCTCCCAGAACTGGTTTGAGCTAGACTACGCACAGAGACACCAAATGTGCCCCCAGTGCAGACTTTCTGGCACTCTCAGAGTGCACCCACCCAGCCCCAATACACTAAACCCTGTCTGGGAGGTGGTCACACCTCCCTGTGACAGGATGCCTATTGTCATGCCTTCCTCTGCTCGAGCTTGGCTCATCAGCAGGAGAGCAGAATCGTGTCTGTGGCTGGCAGCGTCCATTTTGTGCTGCCCAGGTCGAGAAAGCTGGTACCGGGTAGACCGGTGACCCACAGTAGTGGTTTCAGAAGGGTGGAATCATACACACCAGTTACTGGTGTGGAGGTATGATTCCAAGGTGTTTGACACCAAACACGACATGTTTCTAAGCAGCCGTTTTAAAGTTAGCATTTACCGCAAGGTTATAATGCACATAGACCTATATGTCTGGCTGCATCACAGACAACCCCGGAGAATGGCCTCCGAAGGCTGCAGAGGGGCCCTACTCATGCAGGGGCACCCTGTCACGTAAAACCCAGCACCCTGTCTTCAGGATTGATAATGCCTGCCATAGGGGTGACTGATAGGTTTTTAAGTGTAGTGTTTTAGATAGATATAGTGAACCTATATCTTAGTAAGTGGTGCAAGCACCATCTTACACAGTCTGCTGTAGCAGGCCTGTCGTGTCATTTTGAATGGCCTCTCATGGGTGGCATAATACATGCTGCAGCCCATGGGAGGCCTCTGGGGTACCTATACCCTGGGTACATGGTGTACCATATACTAGGGACTGATAAGGGTACCCCAGTATCCAATCTGGAGTGTACCTAAAGTACATACGTAGCAATTTAAGGGAGAAAGCAGATAGACTTGGGTCCTGGATAGCAGGATCCCAGTCAGACTAGTCCAAAAACAGTGTGACATCAGCAAAAAGGGGGGGGTAACCATAAGAAGCAGATACTACTTTCCTACAGTCACTTCCTATGACATCATCTAGGTGGGTCAACGGGCAGGCGATGTCACTTCCTGTAATGTCACCAGGTCAAAGTTTGTGTGATGTCACTTCCTGTAACATAATCCGAGTGGCTCACATGGCATGTGATGTCCCTTCCGCTACCCCTGGCATTTTGATGAATCAACGCCCATGGTTGGAGCCCTGAAGTCTAAACCAGTAAGATCTGAGGGATAACTCTGCTGTGTACTACCAAAAACTGAGAGAGCAGTAGAACCTTTCATTTTCTAATCCTACCACATGTAAATTCTCTATATAAAAATAATCCACCAGGTCCCAATTATTATTTAAAAAAATGACTTGTGCAGGAATTACCCCTAAACCTGTGTGCAGAAGGTAAGCTAGTTCACCAAACTTTAAAGCTTTAATAGAATGTTTCACGAATGCCCTCACAGGAGTACCTGGAAAACAGAGGGCAGTTAAACCAATTTATTTTGAAAAACATTCTGTGAAATGCATCTTTTGGATCGCATTTCAAAAACATCTTCGAGTAAAACACTCTAGGAGGTTGGTGGTCAAGCTTGCTTGATTTGCTCGCTTTCTTTGGGCAGTAAACGGTGGTGGGGGTGTTTATGTCTCACATGACTGAAAGTTTACTAGTCAATACTGAATACTTGTTCAGAAAAAAGTGCAGACCTTTTTACTCTGTCCTCTTTTTTATTCTCCATGTTTCTGTAATATCCTGATTTGCATCCCCATGAACGTCAGGCTTCCCCACAAAGTCTTCAAACACTCTATGGTGACCAAAAGGCAACAAACATAAATATCCCTCATAATTCTTTCCTTCTAATGGAAGCATGTTTAGATTTTTGGTCTACCGCTGATCTATGTAACCGTTACTCAACCCCACTTGGGATGTCTGGCCTGTTACACCCCAATCCACATCCATTTGATTATTTACTGCTCCCTCTTTCTAGTGTCAATTACTAGTAGGAAGTTTAGAGGGTGCTTTCTGCTATGGCAGACTGGCATTTTGATTTTTGATGGTGAAAAACCTTTTAATTGTCTCTGTCCTCCTGACAGAGCCCTTGTTTGCAATAAGCACTGGTTACTGAGGTGTATGTCTTTGTAGTTGATGCTGCAACAGAGAATTAGAAAAAATGTGCCTACCAGGACACTGCCGTGTTACTCTTGTCTCTGATGCTGAGAAAAAGCCTAGGATCTTGAAAATCACAGCTGCTGTGCCTTCCATATGTCAATCTGTACTGCACTGAAGAGAAAAGGAGCTACCTTGATCTGACACGCGCAACTGCAGTTGTGTGCAGCAAGAACACAAGATAACTCACAGAAGATCCTTTCCTTGTGCCACAGTAATCTGCAGCTGAGCGGGCCTGAACTGAACCCCAGATGGTTGACATACTCATTAATGACTATGTTTGTTGACGTGCCAGCACTTGCCCCTCGACCTGCGCCTCCGTGCATCGGCTGTACAAGCCTGTTGTGAGCACCTGGGTTTGTGACCTAGAGGTAGACAAAGAGAGTGACTGATAGAAAGTCACTCCAGTCACCCGTGACTCTATGGAAGCTCATATCTCCCTTTCCTTAGCCAGAGAGAGACTTGAGAGTTTGCCTCATTCCTTCTGGTTGTTTTGTGGTTGGGAACTTTGACTCCATCTGCCTATGCAAGAGATTCTCTAGTTATTTCTGTTTGAATGGTCTGTTACATCTGTCCTTCATCCAGGAGGTCTCCTGGGGGGTAACCGTCAGTCCTATTGATGCTCCTGCCGCTAAAATGTGCCATTGAAATGACCTTTAGTAGTTACAGCCCCCCTAAGGTTTATGGCCTTCATTTAGTGCCAAAGGCAAAGTGTCACCCCATTTCCTGGGACCTCTTGGCACCCACTACTTTGACTTGACCAGCTTTTCCCAAAAAGTATTCCATAAACTGTGTAATGGGCACTTGCCCGATGAGGACCTGAAGGGAATGGCTTTATTGTCTGAAAGGCTGGCCCAGCCTCATTTCTTAAGAAACGATTTGCGCAAAAGCCCAGCCTTATTTCTTTCCAATCTTTTAGTACGCAAGCCCACATCTGGGCTTCCAAGAGAACTGAACACCATCCAAGAGTACTGATGGCAGTTGTATTCAGTCTTCTGACGACCATATGATTTTTGACCGCCTACAGCTCTATATCACACGAGCTATTAGAATTTGTAGTGTTAAATTTCCTATTATAAGTATGAGCCTACAGTTCCCATCACCCTATCACTGGCTGAAAACCATACTCATTGAAAGTCACTTTCATGGCTCGCGGCTAGATGACACCTATTTCACAACTTTTTGGGGAAGTGGTGTTCAGAAGGCACAGGAAAGAATTGATGCTGTTTGTCTGTCATGTATGATGTTCGAATATACGTTGTATTTCTCTGGGAATGCTCCTCTACTAAGGACTCTTTGGCATTATCTAGACAGAATAGCATACACTTTCTCAAGTCTAGTATTTTTCCAGAAAGGCCAAGAGGAGAAAATTTCTTTTCACAGCTTCAGGAAAAGAGGCAAACACCTTTTAGTTATGATTGTTTCATAGATCACTGATGGAAGTAAGTTTAGCAGAAAAGAAAGCAATGGCAATCTTCATTTCCTGAACAAATGTACATGTGAAAGGTAATTTTCAGTTCTTGGGGCACAATTTTAGATTGCCAGATTAAACACCACTGCGAGTTCAAGAGATACATTTGTACCAAGTCTGAGTAGGTCTGCCTATGTTTCAGCATCTATTTTCTTGGCCTCTACCATGTTTTAGAAGTCTATCGACTCAACTCAGTAAGACTTTGTTCTTGGGCATGAACAGCCATATCTAATACATTTCTTGCTTTTGGGTATTTATCTAGAGTAACCCCACCAGGTTTGGTGTGTACATCCTCCCTTGATCTGTATTTCCCTTGCAGTGACATGCCCGTTTAAACCCAAAAAATACATAAACGAGAGACACTCAGCCACACATAAACATGGTAGTGCTTGCAACGTATTGCAGGATACTGCTGTTTCGCTGTTTCTGCGCTTCCTTTCTGACTGGGTTGAAGAGGTGGTGTATGTGCTGTTTTTGACCTTTAGGTACTAGGGACTAATACCCACTGTAATGGGCACTTGTGAGCGTCCAAATCACATATGACACTTTGTGTTCTGAGCTACACAACAAGTAGTGTATTATAAATAATCTTATTTTACTCTTAGGTGGAGTGGATCAACCTTCGCATGGAGCCTGAGCAAGATCCCAAAGAGGGGCCCCAAAACGTATTGGTGTGCGCACAGCGAATAGAGGAAAACAGAAGGTGCCTTACTACATATTTTATTATCTTATTGTAATTCTATAGGACTAAAGCCTCCCTGTCTTCATGACCTGCTGCCTCTGCATGCAGGTACACACATCAGCATTGGACTCTTTCCTTTCCTCACATTCAACAATTGCCTAAGACTTCCTTGGGAGTCCTATGGTAAAAGGGGATATAGAGGAAGAAGGAGAGGTGAGGTTGCAATGACAAGGTTTCTTATCAAATGCCACCTATTTGTAAAGACCACATAATGGCAGTAGTTCCTTTGTGAATGACGTCTCTCGTTATACTATTTCAAATGTTTTAGTAGGCAAGAGATCAGTCCCTTCGGTAAAACTTTGAGAAGGACATTGATGTTGACAAACTTTGAAGCAATGGTGTGAGTTAGGTGGACCACTATGGATTTGCAAATATTTTGGACATGCCTGCCCCTTCAGTCAATACAAGTATAATTGGCATATATTAAGATTACTGCTCCCGGTTTTATGGTATTTATTTTATTAACATTTCCGTCTGTATTTATCCATATTTAATTTTTGCCCATTTTATTGGTATTTATCCATATTTATTTGATATTTTGAGAATAAATTGAGTCGTAAAATGGTATATTTCCACATTTATTTAACTGATAAACATGAACTCATACTTTGATGCCCATCGCGTTTTAGCAAAGTAAGCAGTCAAATATAACAGAACACTACTCTGACAGGTAAATTTTAGCATTATATACAAATATATGTTAACATATGCCTGTATTTAAGGAAATCTCATCCTGTTTTTAAATCCCCATGGTGTCTATCTGCTTAGCAGTTGGTCTGGAATTCATGAGGGACAACAAGGAGAGTCACTCACAAGAAGTAATTTTTGGGGGGATTTTTCCGCTTTTAACAATAAGTACTGGCAGGAAATAGATTGCTTTCTGTCTGTATTTATCTGTAAAAATCAGTAAAAATGGAAAACTGGAAGCCTTAATTAAGATGTTGATTGAAGAATTTCAGGAGAAAGCTTATCATCATAGCCAGGCCTTGAAAAATCTACTTGCCCACTTGCAATTGCGATGAAATTAACAGGTCGAGCTATTTTTAGCACCTACTGGTCCTATCTGGCGATCGAATTTAGGCTCGAAAGGAGCAGCTATTCTTTGAAATTAAATTCAATGAAAATTTATACCACACACTACTACCCGAAGGTGTCTAGGTGCCAAAGCTTTGACTGAAAGGAAGGAGAAGATAAAAACAGAAAAGAAGTATTAATTGTTGAACAACCAAGTTTTTTAAGGATTTACGGAAGGAAAGAAGATCGGATTTAACCTTGAGAGAGATAGGCAGAGAGTTCCAGAGTCTAGCTGTGCCCACTATAAAACTCCTTCCCCCCCCAGCAGGCTGTTTTGACTTTGGGAATGACAAGATTAAAGGCAGATGAAGATTGAAGATTTCCTGCCATGCCCATACAATGCCTTAAAGGCGATACATAGGGATATAAATTGAATCCGTTTTTTTCATAGGAAGCCAATGCAACTGTGGCAAAAGATGGGATACTGGTTGCCATTTTGGCACTGTGAGCAGCAGTCGAGCGGCTGCATTTTGAAGAACCTGCAGTTTATTCAAACTTTTAATCCGAATATTTAAAAACAGGGCACTACAAAAGTCAATTCTGATAATATTAAAGCGGAAATAACAGATTTCCGCAAGTCCAGGGGAATGAATGGTAGAACTTTTCTGAGAATTTTTATTGTTAGAAAACAGGAGGACATTATAGAATTGATTTGGCCACCGAAAGAAAGCTTATCATCAAAATAGACTCCCAGATCTTTTACCTTCCTGACCGGGGTGGGGAATTCTCCCATCTCCGCAGGCCACCAAATTGGTGACCAAAAGGAGGTGTCCTTCCTTAACAGGAAAACCTCTGCCTTACCGGTATTCTATTTAAGACAGTTATCTGACATCCAGTTCCCAATTTCTCGCATACAGTCCTGAAATCTGAGAGCCTTGCCCTCCAGGTCACTACCCAGCGATACTACAATTTGTGTATTGTTGGCGTAGGATACCACTGAAAAGCCAAATGCCTTTATGAGCCTGGCTAAAGGTAAAACATAAAGATTAAATAGCGTAGGGCTCCGAGAAGATCCCTGAGAAACTCCACAAGGAAGCGAGAAGGCCTTAGACCTAAAGCCACTGAGCTCCACAAACTGCTCCCTGTCTGAAAGAAAAGATGGCAGAAGACTAAGTGCCTTACCCCTAATCCCCAGGGCTGAAAGACGGTCAATGAGAAGGCTGTGATTGACCATATCAAAGGCTGCGGATAGATCTAATAAAATCAACGCAGCCCTCCCACCCTTATGAATGGTTTGCCTAATTTCCTCGGACACGGTAACCACAGCAGATTCGGTGCTATTCTGACTTCTAAAGCCATATTGAATAGCATTGAGAAGATTGTTGTTCGAAATGAACAGGGATAATTCAGAGTTTATTGCCTTCTCCACTAATTTTGCAGGGAGGGGAAGCGGAGAGATTGACCTGTTATTCGGGTCACTGGCATCAAGGTTGTTTTTTTTTTTAACAAGGATAGAATGGATGCCCTTTTCCATTCCTTGGGAAAGTATCCTTCAAGGATCTTCATATTGAAGATATCCTTAAGATAATTCGCTGTGATTTCGGATACTGGATGCATAAACTTAGGGTGACATGGGTCCAACGGTGAGCCAGATTTAGATTGGTTTAAAAGGACCTGAATAGTGCCTACCTTAAGAGGACTAAACTCATTCAGACTAGAGTAACTTTGCAAAGGTTGAAAGGTCAGCATTGCAACTTCAGAGGGAGCATTGAAGTCGTCCCCAATGGGCTTATTCCCGGAGAGGGTGCTAGGAAAGGAAATTTCTCCAGATAGGGGTGTAAAAGCCATTCCTTTAAGATGTGTCTCTCTTAGGTGGCTGGTTACAAAAGAGTTATAAACCAGTTCGACTTTGCTGAGGAAAAAATCCGCCAGAGAATTGCAGAAATCTTGATTTATTTTAGTATTAGTCTCTTCAGGCAATTTACTTAGCTTACGCAAAGAGTTCTTTAGGGACATTTAAAGAGCCCTTTATCTTGGCTGTAAAGTAGTTTTGGCATTAGAGATTGCTGTTTTATGAACCTGAAAGTACTTTTTTATAAGATGTTTTACCAATGGGGTCATACTGTAATCGCCATTTTCTTTCCAGCTTTCGACAAGCTTGCTTAAGGCTCCTAAGAGTATCGTCAAACCAGGGCTTGGTCTGAGAAAACCTCTTATTCTTGGTAGACTTAAGAGGGGCCAGCCGGTTAAGGTTGGAGGAGATCCAGTTATGAAAATCTAAAGTGGCCTCCTCCAGATCTAGCAGCGTTTCTGGTTTAGATTCGACTAACAGCTGATTAAAAGCAGCAGGAATGAGTTTGTGCCAAGGTTGACTCAAAGATTTAGATATTTGGGAGGCTGCAGGGAGTGCTAACCTTTCAATATTAAGTGAAAACATAACCGCAAAGTGGTCCGACCAAGCCAATGGAAGGATGGACGTAAGATGGGGATTGTCAGAAAAAATTCCATCTAAAGTGTGGCATTCAGAAAGTGAATGAGTAGTAAAGATGCCATTAAATCTTGTTTTTATCCTGACATATTTGCTGTCTGTTCAAGGAAAGAGGTCAAGTGTCAGTTTGTCTTTCTACTAACTGCTGCTTGGAAAATTGAGTTTATTTTCTCTCTCTTACTAGAGTTAGAGGTTTTTGTCAAGTGAGCTGTCTGAAGATGTCAGTTATTTTTCTCTAACACATAACATTTAAATAAATAGCCTGTTAATTAATATTTCAAAATATATCAGGAATTATGAAAGCACATTTTTTGTAATTAAGGAATGCGATGCAAACAAAGAGTTAAATAGGAGCAAAATAACCCAGAAAACTTTACTTGGTGATATGCAAACGACACATATTTGTAGAAACTCTATTTCCAAACATTATTGTTTGGATACTATATAGTTTTATCAGTAAAACCACATGTCAGTGGGAATGTTTGTGGCCATTTCAATGTAAAATCTGCTGATTACAAATGATACCACTTCATACTTTAATTATGTATTTATTAAAAGTGATAGTTTTTAAAAATGATTTGAGAAACATTCCTGCCCCCGCCCTGATGATGATGTTTTTTTTGGGGGGGAAATCTTTTTATTAACATTGCTCAAATGACCATACTTTACATCAATCACATGCTTTCGTACATGGTTCAGCTCTATCATCACAACAATTGTATGAGGGAGAGGTAGGAGGTAATATACCTTCAGTGGCTTCAAAGGCACAGGTTAGCCATGAACGACATCCACAGGCAGGAGACAAAAATACCAGTCCAACAGTTCCTCCCCACCCTCCAGCAAGACGTAGCTGATGCGAATCACTCCACACCCAACGTTGCTCTATATTGACGCCATGGTTTCCATATTTTCTCCCACTTTTTGACACATCCCCAACTTTTGTATACTGTTTCCTCAGCTCGTTGGCACCAGTCAAGGTCCCTTTCCCACTGTAATCTCACACAACAGAGAAGTACTAAACAAACTAAAAAATGCAGGAGGTACTGAACTCCACGAAACCTCCTTAGTAAACCGACCGCTAGTCGATATCACAAGGACAACAAGAAACAAGGAAAGACAGAAAATGTCTTAATACTGCCCTCACACACTTTGCAGTGTCATGCTTCATCATAGGGCCGCATCAGACACCCAGGTGCAGACCAACACACTGAGGGGTCGATTCCGATTCGGGCCGGAAAAAGCACCGACCGACTCGGATCCGGAAAAAATACCGACCGACACGTACCCGTGGCGCACGACATGCCAAGTACGATGCAAGGCGCGAAAAATCAGACCGACACGTACCGAAACAAAGTTGACCGACCGAGCCGCACGGAAAGCAGCAATCCGGCCGGAAAAACACGCGAATCCAACCGACCGACACGCACCCGGAACAAATCCGACCGAAACGTACACGCGAACTCCAAACCGCAAAGTACAATGCAAGGCGCGAAAACCACGAGCGAGTCGGACGGAGGACAAGCCGTACGACCGACACGCATACAAAACCGAGCCGAAGCAACACAATACACCGCGACCGACGCGTACGCAGCATAGAAAACTGCACAAACACAGCGTGAACGAAACGGAGAACACCGTACGAGACCAATGCAGGGTCCGACTCGGTCACAAGAACGTTTCCAACATACACAAACAGCACAAAGGAAAAATCACCCAAAAAAAGGCCAAACAAGCAATTACCAAGCCAATAAATACTGGGGGGGGTTGGGGACAGAGAACAAAGACACACCCACAACTCCACCTATATAAAGGACACAAATCACTACCATGAGCCTTTGCAAATGCCATTCCACTGCCAGCACCCAAGAGAAAGCAACCACACACCCACAGCTCATCCCTCACACAAGCCACACACCATCAGCACACCAACAAATACCTACCTCACATACACCCAGCAAAACACACACTCACACACCCTCACCTGCACACCAACACACACATCACCCACCATCACCACCCATCACCATGCCCCCCAAGAAGAATCCCAAGTTCCTAGATAGTGAATTGGAAGTCATGGTAGACGAGATCCTCAGGGTGGAGCCACAGCTGTTTGGCACACTGGTCCAACAGACCCCCATGTCGCAGGAAAACCAAGATGTGGGAGAGGATCATCAACAGGGTGAACGCACAATCACCATGTCGGCGCCCAAAGACCGACATCCAGAACAGGTGGTATGACGTGCACAGGAGGGTACGGAAAATGCTGACGAAAGACTACATCAACAGCCAACACACCGGCAGTGGCCCTCCTGCCAAGCCAATATACCTCAGGCCCTGGGAGGAGAAGGTGCGGGCCATCCTTCCGCCAGTGAGCGTATATGGACTAGAGAACATCCCAGAGCCTGGTGAGTACACAACAAATGTACACAATATACTGCCACAAAACACACACATCACTGTCAAGGGGAGAGTCAAACCATGCACTCATAGCAATTACACAGCAACCAGAACAGAATCATCCCAAAATGTGTATGTCAGTCAGATAAACACAACACATGCCATCAAAAAAGTCACATCCAACTGTGCCAACACATGTACAAACACAACTACAGCTAGGCAGTGGCACAAATAGAACTAACAAACACATCCACACATGTAGCCACCACAACAACACCAACACACAGTGAAGACCACTCAAAGGAAGGAATTCTGTGTATGCTGGCCAAGTCAGTGTAGCCAATAGCATCATGGGAGTCGCAGTCACACATATTGCCCCCCCACAACTGTCCCATCAACACCACCATGAACCATGCGCACATCACAGGGAGTGGAGAAGGACTCACAAGATGGCTGACACTGGCTACTGCTGTGGGGAGCACAAGGCCCTGCTGGCAACTGTGCACCAACAAACAGCAGGACACCACTGACTGACATCCTGAGAGACAACTTACACTCCCTGCAATGCAAGCACGTTCCATGGTGGGATATCTGGCTGGCTGGGTGGGAAGGGGGACTTGCAGCACTGACCATAGTCACAAGCACCTCCCCTCACACACACCCCAACACAAACTCCACAGTACCCACCTGGTAGAATGCAATGCCCTCCATCCTAACACAAGATCCCACAAAGAACCACCACCCTGGGTTATGTTGTGTGAAGCACAGGGACACTCTTGGGACTCTTAGCCAAACAACTGCCAGGACAACACTCCCAGCCATCCTGTCAGCACAGCCAGCCCACCCCACAGGGAAGCAGAGTCAAAAGGAAGGAAGCATGGGCATGCTGGGAAGGGGGGAGGAGGCAATGGCATGATGGGAGTCGTAGTCACAGACATAGCTCACCCCCACAACTGTCCCATCAACACCACCCTGAACCATGCTCACATCACAGGGAGTGGAGAAGGACTCACAAGATGGCTGACACTGGCTACTGCTGTGGGGAGCACAAGGCCCTGCTGGCAACTGTGCACCAACAAACAGCAGGACACCACTGACTGACATCCTGAGAGACAACTTACACTCCCTGCAATGCAAGCACGTTCCATGGTGGGATAACTGGCTGGCTGGCTGGGTGGGAAGGAGGACTTGCAGCACTAACCATAGTCACAAGCACCTCCCCTCACACACACCCCAACACAAACTCCACAGTACCCACCTGGTAGAATGCAATGCCCCCATCCTAACACAAGATCCCACAAAGAACCACCACCCTGGGTTATGTCGTGTGAAGCACAGGGACACTCTTGGGACTCTTAGCCAAACAACTGCCAGGACAACACTCCCAGCCATCCTGTCAGCACAGCCAGCCCAACCCACAGGGAAGCAGAATCAAAAGGAAGGAAGCATGGGCATGCTGGGAAGGGGGTGGAGGCAATAGCATGATGGGAGTCGTAGTCACTGATATTGGTCACCCCCACAACTGTCCCATCAACACCACCCTGAACCATGCTCACATCACAGGAAGTGGAGAAGGACTCACAAGATGGCTGACACTGGCTACTGCTGTGGGGAGCACAAGGCCCTGCTGGCAACTGTGCACCAACAAACAGCAGGACACCACTGACTGACATCCTGAGAGACAACTTACACTCCCTGCAATGCAAGCACGTTCCATGGTGGGATAACTGGCTGGCTGGCTGGCTGGGTGGGAAGGAGGACTTGCAGCACTAACCATAGTCACAAGCACCTCCCCTCACACACACCCCAACACAAACTCCACAGTACCCACCTGGTAGAATGCAATGCCCCCATCCTAACACAAGATCCCACAAAGAACCACCACCCTGGGTTATGTCGTGTGAAGCACAGGGACACTCTTGGGACTCTTAGCCAAACAACTGCCAGGACAACACTCCCAGCCATCCTGTCAGCACAGCCAGCCCACCCCACAGGGAAGCAGAATCAAAAGGAAGGAAGCATGGGCATGCTGGGAAGGGGGTGGAGGCAATAGCATGATGGGAGTCGTAGTCACTGATATTGGTCACCCCCACAACTGTCCCATCAACACCACCCTGAACCATGCTCACATCACAGGAAGTGGAGAAGGACTCACAAGATGGCTGACACTGGCTACTGCTGTGGGGAGCACAAGGCCCTGCTGGCAACTGTGCACCAACAAACAGCAGGACACCACTGACTGACATCCTGAGAGACAACTTACACTCCCTGCAACGCAAGCACGTTCCATGGTGGGATAACTGACTGGCTGGGTGGGTGGGAAGGAGGGCCGGCTGTCAACCAAACACAACCAATGCAGACCATGTTCACACCCCAGAAAATACATAGAAATGCCCAAATAATGCAGGACAATGTGCCACACCAATATCAACCCCTGACTGTGACGACTTAGGACAATGCAATGTACAGGCCCGCACCCAGAGGCACAGTCACAACTGTCATGTGTGTCAACCATTGATGCCTGCAGAAACATGACATACATTGTTTGTGTCTCCCAAAAACAGGTGATGATGGGGACACAGCAGCAGACGCTGAGGAGTCCCAGTCCCAGGCTCAAGAGGATGCCGAGCTCACTGGCGTCGTACAGCCTCTGTCCTCGGACGATGAAGAACAACCTGGCACATCCGGTGCAAGTCAACATGCAGCACCAGCAGGACCACCAGCTGCAGCACCAGCAGGACCACCAGCTGCACCCCCTGCACCCACCCCTACAACGACTGTCACCACGAATACCATCCCTGCCGACATGGACAGAATAAGGAGCAACACCAGCACAGTGACCCTGGACCAACCTGGGGCCATGGACACCACCACCACCACCAACCCCCAAGGTGGACCAGGGTTATCTGTGCGTGCCACTGCACACACTGCACATGTCAGCAGGGGTGGTGGGAGGGGTGGGAGACAGAGGTCGCTGCTTGCAGACGTTGCTGGTGTGCATGATGACCCACAACTGGTACGCATAGCTGATGCGTACCAGTCCAGCACCCGGAGAGCTCAGCCAGGTAGTGGGGCTCCTCAGAGACATTAAACAGCAGCAGGCTGCCCATCATGCCCGCTTGGACTCCCACATGTCCCACGTGGAGTCACACATGTCCCGTGTGGACTCACACATGTCCCGCGTGGAGTCCAAGTGGGATGCACTGCATGAGATGACGGCGGTGCACAGGGACATTTTACAATGCCTCCGCCAGATGAACAGCAACCAGTCCACACCTCCCTGTGTGCCAACAACATCTGGTGCCGAACAAACTGCAACTGCCACAGGGAGGGAGGAGGACTCTGGCGGAGAGTCCCCTGCACCGCAGCAGCCTGCACTTGAGGGCCCCCCCCAAGAAGAGGGGTCGTCCGAGGAGGGAAAAGTGAGAGGCCGGTGGCCAAGCGCAACTCCCAGGAAGCCTGAACCTGTTCTGGATGTTCGCCTTTGTGCACAGACTGTTCACCCTGTTGACGGCAACACTACTCCCACACATTGCATGGGGAGTAGAAGTTGGACCAATGTGTCAGACAACTGTGGCCCCGATACTGGGGATCCTGTCTACCCGGACTTTCAATTCACCTAGGAACTTGGGATTGCAAGATTTATGTACAGCACAACCCATCCTATGCACTATTAACACAAATGTATCACAATAAACACACTAATACACCATACTTGCCTCTGTCGTGATTCCAACGTGGGTGCTGTTATGGGGATGATGAACTGCAAAATTACACTGTGTATGCGAACTGCAACAGCAAGGACAACACAGGCATGTGAGTACAGGCAACGTGACACACATGAGGGAGACACACCACCAGGGTTACACAACACATACACACCTAGGCCATCTGACTCATTGCCTACACTGATGTTGCCAGGGAAGACGGTGCAATGCACAGACACCACACCCATTCCCAGTTGTAGTCAAGTAGCCCACAGGTGCAGTAAGCAAATGGCAGTCAAATGTGTGACCACAGACAACGCACATCACAAAGTGAAGCACAGGTTTATTACACAGTTGCAACATGCCGTAACCACTACAGATGCAAGGTAACCCCACCTGGCAGCGGGCACACAGTCAACAACTGTAGACGGAAGGAAGTCCATGGGTGTGGCGCACATCACCTGTAGGGACACAACAGCTACCAGCCTGGATGTGCAATCACGTCGTCGGTGGACACAGTTGACCAAACGAATCTGAAAGTACCCTGTGAAGGACAGAAATGACACACAGTCAAAAGCAATGGAGTACAGGACAGAACAGCAAAACTCATGCACAATACATGTTACAAGATACCCACCCAGAACCAAGTTAGCATGTCAACACTGTTGGGGAGTACAGCCCACCTGTCACCACACATCGCAACACACATCCAGTCAAGTAGCCCATGGACACACTCCAACAGCACCAGAGCACCACCCACACATCATGCCAACTCACATCATTGACATGACACCTCAGGATACTCACATTCAGCTAAAGAAGTTGGTGATGAGCTGTGTGCGGACATCACCATCACCATCATCATCGTCACTGGCATCGTGGTCCAGGCCAGGATCCTCCACAGGTGGCGGATGTTGGTCATTGTCATCCTGGATGAGAGGCAACTCCTTCCGCACTGCCAGGTTGTGGAGCATGCAGCAGACGATGATAATCTTGCACACTTTCGCAGGGGCATATGGGAGGGACCCTCCGGTCTTGTCCAGGCAGCGGAAGCGGCTCTTCAGGAGATCAAAGGTCCGCTCAATCACTCTCCTGGTCCGACCATGTGCCTCATTGTAGCGCATCTGGGCAGGTGTCACAGGGTTCCTGAGGGGTGTCAGCAACCACGGCATGTTGGGGTATCCCGAGTCACCTACGGACAGACAAGTGCACATTAGCTGACTTGGAAAAGTGGGCGGAATACTACAGATCAGATCACACACAATGGCACAAAGTCAGTACACACTGACAAGCCAGGCACGCTGGTTCTGCATCTGTGCCATCATCCTGGGGATGCGACTACTCCTCATCACAAAGGCATCGTGTGCTGAACCAGGGAAACGGGCACACACGTGTGTGATGGTCATGTCTGCAAGACACACCACCAGTGCATTGACCGAGTGGTAGTGCTTGCGGTTCCTGTAGGCCTGCTCCTGGGCCTGTGGTGGTACCAAAGCCACATGTGTCCCATCAATGGAGCCAATTACATGCGGCATCCTCCCCAGGGCATAAAAGTCACTCTTCACGTCAGTGAGTCGTCGCAGTCTAGGGAAATAGATGTACCGGTTCAGGAAGAGCAACATTCCCGCCAAAACATCGCGGAGCACACGGCTGAACATGGTCTGTGACATCCCACCAGCAGTCGCCACAGTATGTTGGAAGGTACCAGTGGCAAAGAAGTGTAGGGCTGCCATCACCTTCACCTTGGGGGTCAGCGCTGTAGGATACGGCCGGCCAGGCTGCAAATGTGGGGACAACTGCACTGCCAAATCCTCAATCAGCTGCCTGGTGAAGCGGTACCGTCGGATGCTGTCCCGTTCCACCATCGTTGCCAGGTCTGGGAATGGCCGATGGACAGCAGGAGCCCTGCAGTGCAGAGGAGAAGTAAGCAAGATTGTCAGTCACCCCACATATGCGGCATTGAACACACTCAAGATCCCAACATACATCATTATGAGGCACAACTACATGAAGTGTGCAGTACCGGAAGGACATGTATGGTACATACATGGCCAACATCTGTCAACACGGTCCAACAGGTGGCATCAATTTGTCCCAGGTTGGCCCATTGGATATCATGAGGCTGTGTCACAGTTCCCATCTCCTGCTGCCGTGTCACAATAACCCCCCACAGTGACATGTGAGGACAGATGTGCCCCAGGCACCACAGCTCAACGACAGGTACATTCCCAGGGACCCTGTAATGCCACATGGACACTGGCATTACATGGAGTATCATGTATACACCACAGCAAAACAACCATGACCCCCACAGGTATTGGCCCCACTTGCCACGGCAGGACAGACATGGACGTCTGTGACACACACGCACAACATCAGAGTCCATGCACACACAACGTGGATGTGGAGACTGTCTCCCATTGTGCACATGAAATCAGAGACATTGTAAACACTACATGCACAAAGACTGTGGAGGACCATCACTATTGTGCCACTGGGACACCCTGGCTCAAACATACCGTCCCACATGGGACTCACGGGGTATGTGACATGACATACACATACACCACTGTGAAATGTGACCATGGCACATGCACAGATATGAACAGTTGCACATCACAGTGGTCACGTACACGTAACACCCAGGATCCTGTCCCCATGAACACGTGCACAGCCTGGGGGTGGCTGCCCACAGGTGACACCCACAGGACAACATGTACACCAACATACACACAATAGGAAATGCATCCTTACATGCCTTATGATAAGGTTTGGACAGGCTGTCGTGATGTAGGTGTGCCCCTCACTCCCTGGGAGCTATCTGTGGCTGGCATATGTCCATCTGAGACAGGCATGCTGACATATGCCAGTCACATGTACAGTGATGCGTTGTACCGCAATGGACCGATCGGTGCCTCCGGCCGGCCCATTGCATTCAATGTGTGCGGGTACGCGTTGTACCCCTGTGCGCGTTGAACCGCAATGGACCGATCGGTGCCTCCGGCCGGCCCATTGCATTCAATGTGTGCGGGTACGCGTTGTACCCCTGTGCGCGTTGTACCGCAATGGACCGATCGGTGCCTCCGGCCGGCCCATTGCATTCAATGTGTGCGGGTACGCGTTGTACCCCTGTGCGCGTTGTACCGCAATGGACCGATCGAGTGCCTCCGGCCGGCCCATTGCATTCAATGTGTGCGGGTACGCGTTGTACCCCTGTGCGCGTTGAACCGCAATGGACCGATCGGTGCCTCCGGCCGGCCCATTGCATTCAATGTGTGCGGGTGCGCGTTGTACCCCTGTGCGCGTTGATACCGCAATGGACCGATCGGTGCCTCCGGCCGGCCCATTGCATTCAATGTGTGCGGTGCACGCGTTGTACCCCTGTGCGCGTTGAACCGCAATGGACCGATCGGTGCCTCCGGCCGGCCCATTGCATTCAATGTGTGCGGGTACGCGTTGTACCCCTGTGCGCGTTGTACCGCAATGGACCGATCGGTGCCTCCGGCCGGCCCATTGCATTCAATGTGTGCGGGTACGCGTTGTACCCCTGTGCGCGTTGAACCGCAATGGACCGATCGGTGCCTCCGGCCGGCCCATTGCATTCAATGTGTGCGGGTACGCGTTGTACCCCTGTGCGCGTTGTACCGCAATGGACCGATCGGTGCCTCCGGCCGGCCCATTGCATTCAATGTGTGCGGGTACGCGTTGTACCCCTGTGCCCGTTGTACCGCAATGGACCGATCGGTGCCTCCGGCCGGCCCATTGCATTCAATGTGTGCGGGTACGCGTTGTACCCCTGTGCGCGTTGAACCGCAATGGACCGATCGGTGCCTCCGGCCGGCCCATTGCATTCAATGTGTGCGGGTACGCGTTGTACCCCTGTGCGCGTTGTACCGCAATGGACCGATCGGTGCCTCCGGCCGGCCCATTGCATTCAATGTGTGCGGGTACGCGTTGTACCCCTGTGCGCGTTGTACCGCAATGGACCGATCGGTGCGCACCCATTGACAATGGGCTTGCCTGGCAACGGACGCGTTTTCGAATTTCGAACGAGTCGGTTGCTGGAAATTCAGTTGGTCACCCACAACAATGTTGCAAAATCATGTATGCCATGAAGTTGAGGATTTGAAGGATGCTGTGGGCGTGTTTTGGTGCTGCTATTCCATGGATTGGCCAGATTCAGAAGATGCAAACGACTTGGACCTATCACTTTGGACACAAGGGACAGTATCTGCCTCTCCAGCACATATATATTGCTGGCTGTTCCCCTGAGAGCTCACTTGCCTGCACTACATGCTCCAGGACGACATCTGCCACTGCACTGCTGCTGTCTCTGCCCCTCTGGACCCTGCAATGGCACGTACTGTGGAGAGAGCCCCAGCCTTCAGCCTTGAAGAGAACCAGGCCCTGCTGGACAGCCTACTTCCACAGTACAGCAAGCTGTATGGGACACCAGGGGAGCAGGTGAGTGTTCTGTGCACTGCCTTTCTGAATGTGCATTTTGTGTTACTAGCAAGGCTGAGAGTCTGCACGCCACTGGCTAGCAGGCTCACTGAGTAGTTGTCACCCCCCATAGTGTGTAGTGACTTGCACTGGACAGGTATGGTGCAGTGACAGTGCATTTGAACATGGTTTTACTTCCCATGCAATGATACCATGTAGTGACGTCTGGCAAACTGTCCATGGTCAGCTTTGCACTGCCTGTGTCCATCATGTGCCCCTGTGATTGAGACATGTATATACAACTGTGTCATGCACGGATATGTTGCATGTGTGGTAATGGCCTTTTCACTTTGTCATCCTGACAGGTTAATGCCCATCGGAAGCAGGAAATCTGGAAGGACATCGTCCGGGCTGTCCGGTCCGTGGGGGTCTACAAGCGCCGGATCCGCAACTGCCAGAAGAGGTGGCAGGACCTTCGGGCTGGACCCGGAGGATTGCACGGGTCCAGCTGAAGCTGTCGCCTCCTCGCAGGAGGGGCGGAACACGGACCCTGACCCCCACATGCTCCAGATCCTGGCGGTGGTGTTTCCAGACCTGGATGGGCAGCTGAAGGCCAGACAGCAGCAAGGAGGGGGTGAGTCAAAGACTGCACTGTGAACTCTGTATCACATGCTTTGTGCCCTCCTCTGGCCTGGTTCAACTGCCACAGTGCAGCAGTCATGTTGTCCAGGAGCCATGTCCCTCTATTGTGCACTGCCCACTGCTCATCTGATACCCAGGTGTGGCCCTTACATTCAGGGAATTGTGTCACTTGGGACTGTGTCCTTGCAGTTTGCTTCACTAAAGGTGGGGGACAGCATCTGTTTCCCTAACTCTGTTGTGGGCATCATGGGTGGGTCCATTGTTCACACAACGCCTGGGTTTGGACATGTGATCTGCGTGTTGCTTTGATATGCGGTCCACTTGCTGAGCTGAGCCACCACATGTGCCTGGGGTATGTGGCACACGCCCATGCAGCGGGTGGGAACAATGTTTGGGCCCCAGGAGTGTGCAGATTACGTGTGTCACACATACATAGCCAGCTATCCACTGTCCAGGGCACATCCCTCATTCATGTGGAGCAGGACAGTCATGCCTACTCCAGGCCATGCAATGCACTCTGTACTCCCACTCCTGTGTATCAGCTGACACATTGTGCACAGTGATTTGACCCCTCAGGTGTCTGCCTCTGTGTCAGTTTGCTGTGGATTAGTTGCCAGGACTGCTGGGGTGTTTCTTGGTAGGGGCTCAGCATGCCCCTGGAGATGTGACCATAGGAGACGATACTTGTGTGTCACATAGGTGTTTGATCAGCTGCCCGTGCAGACTGGGGTATGCGAATGTGATGTTCAGGCAGCTGTTCCCCATTCACAGCAAATTGTGAGGGGCTCAGGTTCAGAGGGTAGTGTCACGGGTCTCCCATATGTCCAATAGGTGTGACCTGGACAGATGAGGGTTGAGATGATGTGTTTTGTGGGGGATGTACATGTGCACTTGTGCAGCTCCAGGACTTGCATTCCCCATGACCTACTATTGTGACACAGTGCATAGTGTTGTTGTCTGGCTGCCAAGTCATACATCACTGAGACAGTGATGTATGACTTAGCAGTCATGCCTTTGCCATGGCATGTGTCAACTTATTTGTGGTCCTGCAGGGGAGTGACATGTGCTACATGCACACCATAGTGGCGCTGGCTATCAGGACATGGGTGCATCATGGTGTCTGTCGCTGGTATGCATCACATGCATTTCCTATTTGACTCTGGGCATCCCTTTCATCCGGAAACCTGTACTGACTCAGTGGCAAGAGCTGTGATGTGTCCACACTGTGTCCTCTGCACTGTCCAACTACTGTGTACTTGGTGCATGTGTCCACACTGGGGTGTTGCAATCCAACAGACACCAGACAGATGGGTGCAAGGCCATGTGGGATGTGAGTGCCATGCTTGGCATCAGACTGACAATTGGCTTCTCCTGTTCAGTTAGGGCACTTTTAGCAATGTACAACTAATGATGCCAGGGCTTGCTCTGTGATGTGCTGTGCTCACAGTGGTGTGTGCGTTTGGTGCAGGTGACTGATGTCTGTCTGTTTCCCCATTGTTTGCAGATACATCCACGGCCACGGAAGGGGACAGCTCCACGGACCAGGAGGAGCCAGAGAGCCAGACTGGGTCAGCAGCCGAGGAGTGGTCGGAGGGACCCAGTGGCACGGAGGGCGAGGGGAGCCACACCGAGGAATCCTCAGCACCATCCACCTCAGCTGAGGACCAGAGCAACTCGGAGGATGACTCCCTTGTGGAGGCGGGTGTCAGCAGCCACCACACCCCAGCTAGTGTTGCTGTCCCCGCCACCACCAGCACCACCACCGCCCTCCCATCGGCTCCCATTCCCAAGGTCCGTGGAGGCTCCCATGTTCGGGAGCGTTTCTCCTTTGGCCCAGGCACCGCACCCCCTGCCCCTGTGTCCCCTGCTGCCCTGAGTGAGGAGTCTGTGTACCTCCTTCGCCAGCTCCATGTAGGGCAGACAGCCATGCTGAGTGTCCTCCATGCGCACACCGCACTGTTGACTCAGCTGGTGTCGTTCATGGAGGGCATCTCATTGGGCATGTCTGACCTACAGAGGGGCAACAGGTCCATGGACTCCTCCCTGACGGCAGCAGTGTCCCTCCTCAGACAGTCCCTCACCCCTCCTGCCTCTGCTCCATCCACACTCCCCAGCACCTTGCCCGTCCCAAGCACACACACACCGGCACAGGCACACACCAGCACACACACATCCAGCACACAGACACACACGCCACAAACTAAACGCACACGCACGCACAGTCAGGGGACTGAAACCAGACTCACAGGGGATGGGGCCCTGGTACACACACACGCATCCACGGGCACTGCACAGTCCTCAGTTGCCTCTCCCTCCAAAGCACCCTCCCTTGCCTCACCTGCAACCCCAAAGACCCAGCGCCTCTTCCTCAGTGACCTCGGCCTCTTCCCCTCCGATCCAGCTGCCCCAGCATCCAGGGGGAAGAGGAAGCCCCCCCACACGGAGCAGAGTGCCCCTCTCCCCCGGACACCCTCCCCCAGGCGCAGACAGACTGAGGCCCCCACCCGCAAGTCCCCCCGGAGTGGTAAGAGCAAGACCCCGCCGCCGCCCTGCAGCTCAAGCACCAGGTCTCCTTCCTCCATCCCTCAGGCCCCTACTCCACAGGTGCCCCCACCACACCCTGCCCCAGGTTCCCCCACCCACAGATATACCATCCCCAAGAGGCTCCGGCCTTCTCCCCCTGCCACTTGCTCTCCCGGCACCACCCCCCGCTGCGCTTGTCTGTGCCACTGATGTGGTGAGGGTGTCCTCCCCTCTGTCCAGCCCACCTTGCCTGTTCCCCATTCTCCTCCCCTGGTGGTAGGCACTGCAGTGGAGTCCACTACCACCCTGTCTGACTTGGGCACTGCAGTGGCGGACCTGTCCACTCCATCTGCAGGGTCCACTGCAGTCGTGCCGGCACCCACAACATCTGAGCCATGCCCCCAGTTGTGCCGGCACACACCATGTCAGACACCTCCACTGCAGTTGTCAGTGGCTCTCCAGCACCAACCACCCCTTCCCTGCTTCCTCCTGGTGAGCCCTGATCCTGTCCCTGCGGTGCCTGGCCTATCCCCCCGGTTGCCCCTCCTAGTGGATTGTCCCTGGTTTTGTGCAGGCATGTGTAGGGTGGCATCTGCCACTGTCACCCACTTGTGACTTTGTTGATGGACTGGCCATTGGCCTTTGTTTATGTTCTACCGGACTTCTACTTTTAATGCCACATATGCTGAATAAAGCAACTTTCTGTTCTCTAGTGCTTTTGCTTCTGATGTACATGATGTTGATGATGCTAACAATGCCCTTGCTGCAGTGATGGTGATATTTGGTCTCATGATAATGAAGTGTTACTGTGCAGGAACCCATGTGGTCCAGGGGGTATGTGTCCTATCCTGTGGTGTATCCATGTCATCCATAGCAGCATCTGAGGGTGTCATGTGTTCAGTATTTGGCAATGAGATTTCCTACTTAGATTGGCAACTTCACATCTGTGGCTTCCACCCCTGCACATCTGTTGTGCCTGCCATTGTTCTATTCGTCTACTTCCCTGACCGTGTGGCCATCTCCAGTGAACATGCAGGTTTGGGCATCAATGGGGAAGGACTCATCTGTGTTGTCAGTGCAACATTGCTATACAAGTGTGTTGGATCTGTGCTGATGATTCCGTTGGCACTTCCATGACCAGGCTGATGGGACGGGAGCCCTCATTTGGTGCTAATTGTTGATTGTGTGTCCCATTGCTGCCATGGTATGGTATCTGTTCGCCTCACATCTGCAGTCTCCACAGGGTATCTGCATGTGTGTGCCCATTGGTGCAAATATGTGGGTCTGCATTCGGATGGTCACTTCTGTCATTGTGTCATTGATGATTGTTGACGGTGTCAGCCCCCATGGGTGTTGTTTGTCTGCACATGGCCAAAGTTATGTCTTATTTGCACTGCAGGATTTGGCTCCCCCAATTTATGTTGCAATGGGACACATACACTACTTTGCCACTGATGTGTTTGTTGTTCTGTGACCAGGAATCATCCATGCAGTTTGGCAGTTGCACCTCTTACTTTGTCAACACTTACCTTTTGGTCACTGTGATGATGGGGGTTTGGACCCCATTGCCACAATGTTCAAAATGTGCTGCAGCTATGGACCCCACACTTGCCTTTTGGTCACTGTGATGATGGGGGTTTGGACCCCATTGCCACAATGTTCAAAATGTGCTGCAGCTATGGACCCCACACTTGCCTTTTGGTCACTGTGATGATGGGGGTTTGGACCCCATTGCCACAATGGTCATGGCCTGCTTGCGTTGTGTGTGCCACACACATATTTGTGTGGCACATGTGCTAGGGGGTCACATTGTATGTTAGAAGTCATGTTCGGTGTTGTAGGCATTTGACACAGTCTACACACGCTTGTCATGGTGTTGGGGGATGTCTTCTTCTTGCATTCCCTAGGTTGTGGTGTGCTGGTTGTGTCATGCATTGTCCATCCTATGGGTGGGGGTGGTAGTGGTGGTAGGCATCCTGCCCCCCTGGGTGAGGGTGGTAGTAGTGGTGGGCATCCTGCCCCCTGGCTAAGGGTGGTAGTAGTGGTAGGCATCCTGCCCCCCTGGCTGAGGGTGGTAGTAGTGGTAGGCATCCTGCCCCCTGGCTAAGGGTGGTAGTAGTGGTAGGCATCCTGCCCCCCTGGGTGAGGGTGGTAGTAGTGGTGGGCATCCTGCCCCCTGGCTAAGGGTGGTAGTAGTGGTAGGCATCCTGCCCCCCTGGGTGAGGGTGGTACTAGTGGTAGGCATCCTGCCCCCTGGCTAAGGGTGGTAGTAGTGGTAGGCATCCTGCCCCCCTGGGTGAGGGTGGTACTACTGGTAGGCATCCTGCCCCCTGGCTAAGGGTGGTAGTAGTGGTAGGCATCCTGCCCCCCTGGGTGAGGGTGGTACTAGTGGTAGGCATCCAGCCCCCCTGGGTGAGGGGGTAGTAGTGGTAGGCATCCTGCCCCCTGGCTAAGGGTGGTAGTAGTGGTAGGCATCCTGCCCCCCTGGGTGAGGGTGGTAGTAGTGGTGGGCATCCTGCCCCCCTGGCTAAGGGTGGTAGTAGTGGTAGGCATCCTGCCCCCCTGGGTGAGGGTGGTACTAGTGGTAGGCATCCTGCCCCCCTGGCTAAGGGTGGTAGTAGTGGTAGGCATCCTGCCCCCCTGGGTGAGGGTGGTAGTAGTGGTGGGCATCCTGCCCCCTGGCTAAGGGTGGTAGTAGTGGTAGGCATCCTGCCCCCCTGGGTGAGGGTGGTAGTAGTGGTGGGCATCCTGCCCCCTGGCTAAGGGTGGTAGTAGTGGTGGGCATCCTGCCCCCTGGCTAAGGGTGGTAGTAGTGGTAGGCATCCTGCCCCCCTGGGTGAGGGTGGTACTAGTGGTAGGCATCCTGCCCCCTGGCTAAGGGTGGTAGTAGTGGTAGGCATCCTGCCCCCCTGGGTGAGGGTGGTAGTAGTGGTGGGCATCCTGCCCCCTGGCTAAGGGTGGTAGTAGTGGTAGGCATCCTGCCCCCCTGGGTGAGGGTGGTACTAGTGGTAGGCATCCTGCCCCCCTGGCTAAGGGTGGTAGTAGTGGTAGGCATCCTGCCCCCCTGGGTGAGGGTGGTAGTAGTGGTAGGCATCCTGCCCCCCTGGGTGAGGGTGGTAGTAGTGGTGGGCATCCTGCCCCCTGGCTAAGGGTGGTAGTAGTGGTAGGCATCCTGCCCCCCTGGGTGAGGGTGGTACTAGTGGTAGGCATCCTGCCCCCCTGGCTAAGGGTGGTAGTAGTGGTAGGCATCCTGCCCCCCTGGGTGAGGGTGGTAGTAGTGGTGGGCATCCTGCCCCCCTGGCTAAGGGTGGTAGTGGTGGTAGGCATCCTGCCCCCCTGGCTGAGGGTGGTAGTAGTGGTAAGCATCCTGCCCCCTGGCTAAGGGTGGAAGTAGTGGTAGGCATCCTGCCCCCCTGGGTGAGGGTGGTAGTAGTGGTAGGCATCCTGCCCCCCTGGGTGAGGGTGGTAGTAGTGGTAGGCATCATGCCCCCTGGGTAGGGGTGGTGGTGCGCATTCAGGCCCCTGTGTGCATATGTGGCATTGGTGATGGGCATCCCGCCCCTATGGTGCTGCTGTTGCTGGTGTAAGTATATTCTGCATCCCTGTGTGTGTGTGTGATGTGTCGTGTACGTGTTGTATGTGTTTTGTGGTTGGTGTCTGGCTTACCTTCTGCGCCGTACGCGTCCGTGCCTGTTCCGGTAGTATATGTAGAATATTGGTATGATCGGGACGAAGGGATTCATGGTTGGTTCGTGTCGTTCGTCCTTCTCGTTGCTTCGCGTCGTCCTCGTCGCTTCGCCTCGTCCTCGTCGCTTCGCCTCGTCCTCGTCGCTCGCGTCGTCCTCGTCGCTGCCGTGTTCGTCTCGGAGCCGTGGATCGTGTTGTGGCGCGAATCGGAGCTTATGTGCGCCTCTCCCGGATGCTTTGACGTGCCGTGCGTAGCGACGGGTTCGGCGCGTACGGAAAGCGCATCGTACTTGTCCGGCCGGACGGGGCTGCATTTTTCCTTCCGTGCGACTCGATTCGGCGTTTCCGGATTCGCCTCGGTCGGAGAACAGGACCTGGTTTGGGTGAGTACGGCTCGGCCGGATTCTTTGCTGTTGTGCGCATCGTACTTGCTCGTTCGGTGTGCTGTACGGATCGGTCGGGAAACAGGCTTTCGCATGGCTTTTTTCCCGACCGAATGGTATTGGGTGCGCCTCCGACCTAGATCGGAATCGGCCCCTGAGTGGAGCGCAAAAAATCTTTTTGTGATTGAAGATTAGTGGTGAAGGTACAGTGTATATAAAAGAACACATACGACAATGACAAACAAAGGAAAGAATATTTCCTTGAAAAGGGACCAAAAAGTGCAGACACATATAGTTAAAACTGCCTAACGGGCAACCGTAATCATTCTTTATTCCTGTCGCCCCTTGGTAGGATTAAAACTAGAATCTTGGGGTATTCAGGGGAGGTAAAGGCCCTGCTGCGAATACCAACATGTTTCTGCCAATTCTATGCGCCCAACTGGATCGCTCTGGCATTCATCAGGGTGTTGGTCCCTAATTATGTAGTCTCAAACCCTAATTGGGTATATTACCTTAAATACTCAGACGAGACAATGTCCACTATTGCTTCACTCTGGGATCATTTCCGAGAGGACTCCTTTTTCTGTGGAAGAATATTAACGTTTAATTAAAGTTCCGCCGCCCCAGTTCTTGTTCCTTACAAAAAATGTTATCTAAAATTCACTCCAATTGATTCAACTGTAGTATATCATAAAAACCAGCCTTAATTCATATGTTCAAACCCTGATCCACACCCTGTGAGCACACCCTTTATCACCATCACAACCCTGTGACAGTTATTCACACCGGATTCCATTGTGCTGTTACAGATAAATTTCAATGCACACATCTCTTCCTACTGCTCCGGTTCAATGCTAGGAGCCCAATCTACAATGCATCCGTGTGCACACCTCAAAAAGTAAATAAGGTTGCCAACTTACACGAGTTCACAAGAATTACTCTGAACCCGGGACCTTTGTGGGACCGTGGTCTTGTCGTCACACTCTGTCAGGAAATAGGGAGAGACCACATGGCAAATGCTGTTTAAACAGACCGAAAACAACCGACCATTGCTGAGATACTTCTCGTATTCGAGGCAAATTATACCAATGGTCGTCTCAACTATAAGATCACCAAATAACCCCCTCCAGCAAACACTTACTACTCCACAGAGCCACTCAGGGTCAATGCCTCACATCGGTCCTCCGTCGATATTTTCCCCCCGCCATTGGCAGCTTTTAAAAAGGAAATTCACTGACGCGACCGGGTATCTGACACGCCCCTCGTTCGTAGTGTCTACGTCATCACGTCCTACCTCGAGAACCAGAAGTTAGCAAAACAAAAGAGAGACTCACTCTCACGCTAACCCACAGGACAGTGGCCATCTTGAGACTGGAACCTTCACCATTTAGGTAAGCCCAATCGTACATACTGAGTCGACTCACAAGAACAACTCAATCACCAAAATGCCACATCAACTCATAGCGCCTATCTACCCCATAGGGTGATCATACATATTGTCCAGTCAGTGAAATAAGTGGATATTACACATCGACCCTACAGCAACGTTCTGTTAACAAATTGCCAAATATTGCATCCAGTCATGTATCCATCCTTATCATTCTGCCCAACCCAGCAATAGAACAACAATATATATTTATTTGTTTTCAGTTGTTTTTAACCCCATACAGATGGAACCAGGGTATACAATCATTCAAACCCCTAGTACTACTTTTTAGCCTATCCACCCAACGCTGTTCTCTAACCAGAGAAAGCTTGAAATATCTACTGTGTTGGGTGGAATAAAAGGTTTGTCCAAAATAGTCCACCTCAACTCTTGTTCGGTATGCTTTTTTCAAAGAAATGGGCAGTAAGTTTAGTATTAGTTTTCCCACATCGTATGGTGCTCACATGTTCAAGTATGCGAACTTTTACTCTGCGAGTCGTCATACCAACATACTGCATCATACATGGGCATCTTATTAGATAGATCACATTATCTGTATTGCATGTGGTGTGCTTTCGCTGTTCCCAAGGGCGACTCAACCCGATGTCAATACTTTTCCCATTGAGGGACAGGGGACAAGCCCTACAATACCCACACGCATAATGTCCCATTACCGGTGGCAAGAGCTGAACCAGATTCTGTACATTGGGGGGATTGATCTTAGTCCGTGGGCGTGTGTTAACCACAATGTCTTTAATGCTAGCACTTTTCTTGAACGAAAAAAGAGGTATAGGTTGGTCTAACCCATTAGAATTCAGAATACGCCAGTTCTTGTGTATTATCTTTTTCAGATGGTTCGACGCTGTATTGTAAGTTGTCACACAAATACTTCTGTCAATTGTTTCTTTCTCATTGGTTTCCAATAAGGCCTCCCTATTGCAATTTCTCGCTCGTTTCTGGGCCTTCTTAATGACGTGTTCAGGGTAATCTCTGTTTCTGAGCTTCTCGCTCAAATCATTAGCCTCCTTTTTGTAGTCCACCATCATTGAACAGTTCCTGCGGAGACGCAGGAACTGTCCACTACGGAAGATTCTCCTTAAGGGAACGGGGATGAAAACTTCGGAAGGACAGTAGGTTATTCCTATCAGTAGGTTTATGAAAAACACTGCTGATTAAGGCTCCATTTTCAGCTCTTATATTCAAATCCAGAAACGGCAAGGATTCATTTGTCATTGTCCCTGTAAAAAACAGGAAAGGATTTCTTTGATTCAGCCAATCCAGAAAAATCTCCGCCAAACTTTTGCTCCCTCTCCAGATGATAAACACATCATCTATGAACCTGCGCCAAACCCTAATATGCTCATAATAAGGGTTTGTAGGTGAAAAAATTGTCTCTTCTTCAAATCGTGAAACATACAAGCATGCTAAACTCGGGGCGCAGGAACTGCCCATAGAAGTACCATGGGTTTGTAAATAAAATTGATCTTCAAATTTGAAAAAGTTCTTAGTTAGTGCTAATTCAAGAAGGCAAAGAATAAATGCACGGGGAGTCTGGTGATCCCATTCTTCTGCAAAGAGAATGTTTTCAATCACCCTCAAGGATTCCAGTTGGGGAATATTAGTATAAAGTGACTCTATGTCGAGCCCAATCATAAGGTCATTTTCAGGATCGAATTCCAAATCTTTTATGAGGTTGAGAACCTCCCGGGTATCTTTGAGGTATGCTGGCATCTTCTGGACTAATGGGCGCAAATAGTTGTCACAAAACTTGGACAATGGTTCCAAGATGGAATTAGTCCCTGAAACGATAGGACGTCCAGGAGGGGGCCGGGTAGATTTATGCACCTTAGGCAAAGTATAAAAATACGGCACTATAGGTTGTTGCTTACAGAGAAACGCCGCCTCCTTCAGGCTAATCCATTCATTTCCAATTGCTTCTTCCACAAAAGTGCCGATCAATACCCTCAACTCGTCTGATGGATCATTGTTCAGGATTTGGTAGTTCCTTCTGTCATCCAAAAGGCGAAGACACTCAATGTTATAGGTGTCTTTATCTTGAATCACAATAGCACCGCCTTTGTCGGCGGGTTTTATGATTATAGTTGGATCATCCCTCAATTCTTTCAAAGCTTGCATTTCAATCTTAGATAGATTGAAAAAAGGCTTGTCACTATTAGATGTCTCCATCAATTCCACATCCCTCAGAACAGCCTGCTCAAAAACTCCTACCTCAGGTGGTAACTGCCCCAACGCAGGAACAAAAGTCGATTTGTTTCTCAATCCAGTGTCATCCTCTCTTATCACCATCTCCTTGCCTTCAAAGAAAACTCTGAGGCGAACACTCCGGAAAAAACCAACCAATTCACATTTTAATTTAAAAGAATCAAGCTGGTTTGTAGGGACAAAGCCAAGGCCCTTGGACAATACCCTGTCCTGTGTCTCCGTCAATGTCCTGCCACTCAAGTTCATCACTAAGTGTGTGCCCCGCTTGTGCTTGGTTCCACATCCCGTGCCATACTGCGTGTTACTCTCTGATTGACATCCTCCCATTGTATTTGTTGTGATCTCTGTGTTTTTTGGGTTTACTGTTTCCCTCGCCCCCTGCCTCTGCCTCGCTCTAAAAAAGGTGGGTATTCATTGGGGAAAAATTGCGGTGGGCCCATCGGTGGGTACATTGGGGGCCAACCAAACCCCATCTGTGGTCCCTGATGGTACGGGCGCGTGTAGCCCCTAGACCAACCTCTACCTCTGTATCTGGGTCTATAGTCTGCATCACTACTGTCACTCCCTGAACTCGAGGTGTCCGTGTATGCCCGTGCTGGTTTTTTTTGGGTGTTCAAATTCTCCTTCATCCTGACATAATCATCATTGACATAAGGGTACACTTTTTCCCTGGCGAACTTCTTTAAATCTTTTTGTAATTTGTTTACTTTAGAGTTCACTAGGTACTCCTTATACTCATTCACCGTTTTATTTGTCTCTTCAAGTTTCTTTTTGAAAACAGAGATGTGAATCTGAGTTCTCAAGTTATCCTCACTAGTCTGAATCTTGATCAGTAAGTCATCTGAGATTTTCTTGGCCGTGTCAATGATTAGAATGAGCCAATCTCTCGAACATCTCCACGCGATCAACGACCAATTCTTTCGGAAGGAAGCATCCTCCAGAAAGATAAGCGGTTCGTTGACCACCAGAAGGCCCCCTGGGGCTGAATTCGCTCGAAGATATTCCGTGAGAATGGCTCCATGCAAGATAGTTTTTACTTGCGTCCTTTTTAGCTCTGTCAGAGAATCCCACCCCTCCACCTGTGTAAGTGCCTGTGTGAGTGTGGTATCACCTAAAAGTGAAGGATATGATAAAATTCTGGCTGCTGCCTCATCCCCATAGGAAAGGCCTTGTTCCTCCATCAGTAATACTGATTGGGACCCCCTCAAATTATAAGAAAAAGGGAGGAAAACGGGTAATACCCGCTTACGTCTCTACGGCTCAGCGGCCGTGCTATTACTAAGAATCACAAAGAAGAGACAAGGGAATGAGCCTTCTCTGACTCCCCTACCGTCACTGAAATCTCACACAACAGAGAAGTACTAAACAAACTAAAAAATGCAGGAGGTACTGAACTCCACGAAACCTCCTTAGTAAACCGACCGCTAGTCGATATCACAAGGACAACAAGAAACAAGGAAAGACAGAAAATGTCTTAATACTGCCCTCACACACTTTGCAGTGTCATGCTTCATCATAGGGCCGCATCAGACACCCAGGTGCAGACCAACACACTGAGTGGAGCGCAAAAATCTTTTTGTGATTGAAGATTAGTGGTGAAGGTACAGTGTATATAAAAGAACACATACGACAATGACAAACAAAGGAAAGAATATTTCCTTGAAAAGGGACCAAAAAGTGCAGACACATATAGTTAAAACTGCCTAACGGGCAACCGTAATCATTCTTTATTCCTGTCGCCCCTTGGTAGGATTAAAACTAGAATCTTGGGGTATTCAGGGGAGGTAAAGGCCCCTATACCCCTGCTGCGAATACCAACATGTTTCTGCCAATTCTATGCGCCCAACTGTATCGCTCTGGCATTCATCAGGGTGTTGGTCCCTAATTATGTAGTCTCAAACCCTAATTGGGTATATTACCTTAAATACTCAGACGAACAATGTCCACTATTGCTTCACTATTGCTTCACTCAACGACGGTGGTGAAGGCGCTCCCCACCTCCTTGCGATGTTCCTTTTGGCAATCCCCGCTGCTAGTACTAACTATATTCCCACGTGTCTGGGCCAGTCAAGGTCTCCCCGAATCATCAAAAGGAGCCATTTGGCGTCCATTGGGACCGTCACTCCCGACACCCTAGACATTACATCTGTGACCTTCTGCCAAATTCGGGCAATCTCCTGGCTTTACCATAGAATGTGAAAGAAAGTCCCCTCCCGTTGACAACCCCTGACGCAAAGCGCTGTATGTGCCTTACCCCATTTATATAAGTGTGTACGTGGATAGTAGGTGCGGTGCAATATCTTGAGTTGCACCAGTCTAAATCGTGTACGGATTGCTATCTCTCTTGGGCTTTGTATTGCCTCTTGCCATTCCTCATCGTTTATATTCCCAAGGTCGTCAGTCCATGTCGCACGCAAGGTCACCAAGGGGTCTGGCACATTATTTATTAATTTGCGATATATCGTGGGGGATGTCGCTTTTTCGGGGATGGGGTCTAATAATAATCTATCCTCCAGGGGGGAGTGATCTGGAACCGGGGTACCACATTGGATATATCGCCGCAGGGCGTGCATCAGTCTTAGATAGTGGTATCACTGTGTCTGATTTAAATTATATTCCTGCTGTAGATCCTCAAAGGCGAGAGGAGCCTCTCCCCTCCACACGTCTCCCAGGTATTCGATTCCTATCAGTTTCCACCCTCTAAAGTCTGTTAGGGCGGCTACTTCTTCCAATGTATCCCCTGCCCACAGTGGAGTCCGACTAGTCAATTTCTCCGTCCAGCCCAGGAATCTGTTAGCCTCCCTCCAGCACCCCACAACTACCCCCCTGATGATAATATTGTTAATGAACTAAGAGGCAAGTCAGGGGTCATGTGTATCTTGTGGCTAGATTTGTATTATATATGCAAAAAAAGTTTAGTCTATTAAATCAAACAAAAGAGTTTTTTGTTCAGCAGACATGCTGAACTCGCACATATGAAGGTGCTCTCATATGTGATAATTGAAGAAAATGGCGGCTCAATGGATTAAAATAGTTGCCCATGTTCACTTCATTTGAAACCAGTTAATGGGTCAAGAGCATTACAAATAGGTTGAGTAGATTATTTAAGTCACTAGACCTGCAGGTCTAGTAAAATTTTTATGATTTTTCAAGGCCTGATAGCTACATCATAGAGCTACATAGCTTCCTTCCGCTCTAATGTGGACTATTGGAAAACATTGCCGCTCTCGGTGGCGGGCCGATTGCCCTCCTGAAGATGGTGACCCTGCCTCGTCTCCTCTATTCCTTCGGAGCATTCCAGAGACCTGGATTCCCTAATTACTGCCTTCATATAGGGAGTGGGCTGTAGACGACTGGCGCTGACTATGATGCAGCGCTCAACGGTGACTGGGGGTTAGGCTGTCCCTGACTTTGAGATGTAATATATAGCAGCCCAGCTTAACTGGCTAGTCCAATGGATGGGGAGCAGAAGATATCGGACAGGACCCCAAACCCATTTGCAGCGACACTTTTCGACCTCACTAAGATGATGCTGAGAGTGAGATTGTCCACTGCCAAATATACTCAGGAGTTCCAGGTGACTGTTAGGTGTTGGAACAGATGCTTGCAAAAGTTGCATAGCAAAATACCATACTCTTCTGACTTACCTCTCTCCATGCTGAAAGAGCTGCCCCATGGCGGATGAGGGAGCGGACCTGATGCTTGGACTTTGGCAGGGGTGACAAAGCTGGGGGACATGTTTAGAGATTCGGATATGCTGCCATTTGAAGAGTTTCGTGCAGAATTCAATCTGCCGCAGGACCATTTTCTTCTGCACAGGGCGCACACAGCGGTGCTGAGAAAACATTGGGGCACTGGCTCCTCCAAACCACACATGCTCAGGATATGTCAATATGTGGTCAATATGTGGTCCTGTCTGCGGGTACCATTAAAACGGTTTCCTGTCTATATAAAGCAGTACAAGCAGACTTCCATCGACAGCTGGAACACCTGCGATCACAGTGGGAGGAGGATCTTGGAATCCCTATCAATCAATCAGGGATTTGTTAAGCGCAACTACTCACCCGAAAGGGTCTCAAGGCGCTGGAGGGGGAGGGGTGGGGGACACGCAGTTCCTGGACATTCACCGTGAGTTGTCGAAGGGCCAGGTCTTGAGGTCCTTCAAGATCCTCCAGGGTCCGCGCTGCTCCTGGATGTTCACGGTGATTCATCGAAGACACTGCTCCTGGATGTTCACGGTGATTCATCGAAGAGCCAGGACTTGAGGTCCTTCAGAAACTTGGAGAGTGTTGGTGTCTGGCGGAGATGGAGAGGGAGAGTGTTCCATGCCTTGGCCGCGAGGAAGGAGAAGGAGCGGCCTCCTGTTCTGGTCTTCTTGATGTACGGCACCATCGCAAGGGAGAGCTGGGCTGAGCGCAGGGATCTTTGGGGTGCGTTGAACGAGAGGCGGTGGTTCATGTAGCGGGACCGGTGTTGTGGAGGGCTTTGTGGGCGTGGGTTAGAAGCTTGAAGGTGATTCTCTTCTCGACGGGGAAGGTGCTGGGTGATGTGGCAGTGGCGCAGTAGGTTGAGGACTAGTCTGGCAGAGGCATTCTGGACGTCCTGGAGTTTGCGGGTGAGGTTTTTGTTGATCCCGGCGTAGAGTGTGTTGCCATAGTCCAGTCTGCTGCTGGTGAGGGCGTGGGTGACAGTTATCCTGTGTTCGAGGGGAATCCAGTTGAAGGTCTTTTGTAGGAGACGGAGGTTGTGGAAGCAGGATGAGGTGACGGCGTTGATTTGGCGGTCCATTTTGAGTTCGAAGTCCAGGATGACTTCGAACTCAAGCTTTCATAGGCCTACCCAATGACGTGAAGCATGCTTTAATGTATGACAGCCATGGAATATTCATCCTCTGGTCACATTCAAGACAGTCCATGATTACTTGCTGATTGAACGACGCATTGTGGTTATTCACGTCATTGGGTAGGCATACCCTCTTCACTAACCTTATCAGCACGAACAAGCCAAACAAGATCTGGCTGAAGCATGCTTTTCTTGAAGATAGGCGATCGAAGAGGGATGGGGCCAAACTCGTGAAGCCCACTAACAGACAGTTTATTATGTTACAAACTAGAGCTGATATTGAGCCCTTCCGGCAGCTTACAGCCAACCATTGGGAAAGGGCTCTGTTGTTAAGGTTCAGACTATGTACTATTTTTAGTTTACTCTGCTTTCCCATGGGGCAGTATAGGGGGGATTGTTTGCCTGTATGTCCATGTGATGATGCCCCCCCAATCATTACTACATTTTAGCTTTTTTGTAAATACTATGTACAATAGGCTTTTTTTATTATCTATATTGAAATCCCACAATTTTAGACTGTAGACCAGTCGTCATTTTCCTTCAGACACTACAAGGATCATCTGAAGGATCCTTTTTTAAATGGGTTGTTTGATGCCGAAATAGCATGCTTTTTTAAGGGCATTTTCTAAGGGCATTTTTCTTGTAACTGTTACCATGTTTTTTTGTGCACTTTTATGATCAATCATTTTTTTAATTGAATATAGTACTACTTGCTGTGATTTGATACAGTCTCAGCCATTAGTATTCTAATATTTGCAGTGCTTTTATACTAGTTTGTACATTTCATGTTTTGGTGCCTTTAATGTTCAAGTGGGGCGCCACTTCTTCCAAGAGTGTTTTTTATCTTGTTTTAAAGCGTTTGTTGATTTTTCCCAACTAGAAGTTGCAACAGTTTATAGAACCAGTGAGTAAGGCTTTGGGACTCTGTCCTTTTTCAGTGCAGAGCTAATGTTGCCTTGGCTGTCTCCATTAATTGTCCAAGGAGTGCCCTATGGATGAAATGTATTTGCTCTGAGTTTTCATCAAAATGACCTAAGAAAATCAGTCCTGGTTCTTCCAGCACTTGGTATGCAAAAAGATCTTATTAATGTGACTGACTCCACCAGCTATGTAACATTGTACCTGTTTTGTCCTACATCTCCAGCAGCTGAAGGCTGCTTATGGGTATGTATAGCGTAGTCCTTTTGGGGTCCTGTGCCTTAGGAAAAGTACTTTATAGAATGTTTTTCTGGAGGTAATGGGCGAGATGTACGACCCGTACAATTTGCGAGTCACAAATTGCTTCGCTTTGCGACTCGCAAATTGTAATTTACAACAGTGTCACAGACTCTGTTAGCGATTTTTAATGGGGTCGCAAATTGCCTGCCTCATTAATATTCATGAGGCAGGTGCAATTTGCGACCCCATTAGGAGTGGCTAGCACTCCCAGGGATGGGGGCCTGCTGGGGTCAGCAGACCACCTTGTCTGTGACTGCTTTTTAAATAAAGCTATTTTTTTTTAAATGCAGCCCGTTTTCCTCAAAGGAAAACGGGATGCATTTAAGAAAGAAAAATGAAACGTTTTTGTTTCATTAGGTCTCGCCTACGCAGCGCGCATGCGCTGCATAGGAAAAAGACCTTTAGCCATCGGCACAGCTTTGCGGGCAAAAACGTGCACGCGTTGCATTGCTTCCAATGGCAACGCGTGCACGTCTGCATTCCCTTGCGGGAGCGAGCTTTTTCGCCATGTGTTATCAATTATCTCTCCTGGCGCCGCTCGCTCCCGCAAGGGAAACGCTGCCTGCTCTCGGCCGCACTCCCCGCCCACCCCATACTTGCGCGAGTCGCGCGCGCTTGTTTTTTTTGTTGATGAACTTACCTGGAGAGTCTTTCGCCTCCCTTGGCAGACAGCATAATGTTGCCACAAATTACATGTTGCATGTTCATACACAGCTTGCCTCCTTACTTGTTGATTAATGACTAATAGACCTTTTGCTTTCGATTGTTGTAAAGCTCCAGTACACCTTCTTTTGCTCTTATACAACACTCTATAAACACATGAAATAAAATATTTCGAATGCAGTTTTTAGATTTACAGGTCATTATGGCTTAACTAGTCGGTTCAGCAGAAACCGAATCTTGTCATTCCGATAACGTATGGTGCAGTTTTTCTGACCAACGTCAGGCCAGACCTAAAAGTTTATTTAGTTGTCTGAGGTCGTGGGTTGGAGGGCTGGCTAAACCTTGCACATTCAGTTCCTTGCAGGTTTGTAAGTGATGTGCGTTGCACCTTGTCCTAGTGTCCCATTGTGATAATGGAGAAGTCTAGTGAAATCGAACTCGTTGCTCCAAGACTGCACGCAGAACAAGCTGTTCTCCTTGAAACTCGAATGAAAGGAGGGTATTCTGAGACTGTTGGACGCACTATCTATCAAGCCCTTTTGACTGATCAACAGCCAGGGGCGCCTGCTGCCCTATACCAGTTTCAATCAATAGACGCAGTGTAAGAGAACAGAAACTATACTGGGAACATTGTGGGGTAGGGAATAAAACATAACGCTCAAACCAATATCACAGAGCTCCAATCTTTCACTTCCCTCCTGCCAAGCTGTGTGATTCTTGGCACATTGTTGTACACTTCTTTTCTTCATTTTACTTGGGAGTTTTGAATCCCACTGATCTTATTACATCCTAAGTGCTTCGTGTGTCTACCGTAGACAACAATGAGATAATGTTTTTACGATAGTCACCCCTTTCTCCGTGTAGGCCTTCATCTAGTATATCATACTTAATTGTATAAGTGTCTCTTTGTCCTTGAATGTCTTCCCTGTAATAGCAAAAGAGGTACAGGAAGGAAACTAGCAGCCGCCTCGGCGAATATCCTTCCAGTTTAAGGAGAGTTCTTATTTTATCTCCTTTGCAATTACTGGATTTTAGCCACATCTTACAAAAGAACGTTCTATTTATATTTCACCTTGGAAAGGTTTCCAGATATTCTTTAAAGCAATTCTCGTTTAATTGTAACAAGGGAAATTTTAATTTAGAAAAATATATTTTTTTAAAAAGTCCGCTATTAGAATGAACAGTTGTTTCTATTGCTTTTTGTTAAATGTCAATTAAATAGGTACAACCATGGATATTTCATTAAAATCCAAGTATCAGTCACCAACTTTCCTTGTAGAGTCTGACCTAGAGATAGCCTTGTCTCGTTATTCTCATGTTTTCCAAACAATAGCGATAAACATGCCTACATATGGGCAGCTCCCAGGTTTTCAGCATTCAGCAATATCTCTGACACGAAATCTGCTCACCTCAAATGCCTGTCTTTCAAGCAGAGTTTTTAAGCATTGGATTAGCACAGTGCCATTTACGCAAGCTGGAAAGGTGACGAAGGCTTTTGCCATTTTGCAGCAAAATCTTTGAACATCGGATTAGCTAGTGCTATCCACACCAAGCAGAACAAGCATTGGCATAGCCAATAGGTCTCGCCTTTGGGACCTTATAAGTGTTTAGCCATGCAACAGTTGATGTTGTTGCACCAAGGATATTGTGCTGCATAACTAAATACTTATAAGGTCCCAAAGCCGAGACCTATTGACTATGCCAATGCTTGTTTTTTAAGAGTAGGCAGTGGCCCCGGACCACTGCCTGCTCTTAAAAAATATTTTCGCACACATTCACAAAGGGGATGGGGTCCCCTGTGGACCCCTTCCAGTTTGCGAGTGGCTTACCACCTACTTGAAGTAGGTGGTAAACTGCGAGTGTTTTGTGACCGCAATTGCTGTCACAAAACAATCATACATTTAAGTGAGACTCGCTATTAAGAAGGGACGCCCTTGGCACACCCCTTCCTAATAGCGAGTCGCAAACCCTATTTTGCGAGTCGGGAATAGGTTACTGACTCGCAAAATAGGGTTTATACTTGGGCAGACCAATTTTGCAGTCGCAAACCGGCCTATTGCCCGGTTGCGACCGCAAAATATGGTCGTACATCTGGCCCAATGTCTCTGAAATTTTGAACATATGTTTTCAGGTCCTTTCTCACTGTTTGTCAGAGGTTTCTGTAGTGACAGCATCTCTCCTGATATCTCCACCATGGCCTAGTCTGTTGTTCCCCAAGAATTTATTAAGACCTCTAATCATGCATCTTTTGACTGTTCTAGCAGAATTGGAATGGGTAGCACCTGAAAAAAGTATGAAAGTCTACGTGAGACATTTATTTTCAGTATGTTTATCCTACCAATCCATCCGATGTATAAGGGGAGTCGGTCTCCTAGGGCCTTTCAAGATCTTACTTTTTAAAGTATGCTAGTTTCCTGTGTACCATCCTTCAGGTTTCTGGTAAAGTATATAACTAAATAATATCTAATTTTACCTGGGGACCCTCAGAAGGGGCAACTTGTGCAGATCTGCTGTTTTATGTGCTCCTGAACTGCTATACCTCGGATTTCTGGCTGTTAATTTTGTAGTCGGACACTTTCTTAAATCCATTCCAGTTCCAATTCAGACAGGACGTTGTTTAATGATGTCATGGTAATAGTTTTTATTTTTTTAATTTGTTTATTGGCATTTGGATATAAGAACAGAGTAACAGAATATAAATGACTGATGCCGATCATCACAATAATGAACAGTGACTGTATCAAAACAGAAACAAGTAAAACCAAAAAAGGAAGCAGCACAGCTTAATTACAAGTGTAAATTATATATCATATCACATACAAATAGATCAGAGCATGGTTATGAGAGCGCGGACTACACAGTATGACAGGCTATATGAACTTTGTGAATTGCATCACATCTCAAACATAGCAGACTCATTATAGGATACCAAGTGGATTATTAGTCGTAACCTTAAGCAACAATTAAGTGTGGGCAGCGGCGTGATCCTCGGCTGAGTTGTATTCCGTCAACCAGGTCAAGAATGGACCCCAAATGTCTCTGGGCCTGGATGCTAATGGCAATAGTTCCCAATACGTTTGTAGCTGTTCTTGGCAAAATGTGGTATCAACAATCCATGACTTAATGTCAGGGGAGTTGCGTTTGCCCCAATGCATTGCTACTCTACGCTTGGCCAGCAATAAAAGCATAGCCAAGAGCTTGCGTTGTCCCGTTGGGGCTTCCTGCACATATCCCAACAGACCTACTTTTGGTGATGGTATTATAGCAATCTCTAATATCTCGCTTATCGTCTTGAATACTCCTCCCCAAAACGTCTCCAGTATTGGGCAGCTCCAGGCCATGTGTAGAAACGTAGCATCTGGAGTCCTGCATTTCCAGCAATTTGCGTCAGGATGGTTACCTATGCGTTTCAATTGTGTAGGGGTTCTGTATAGACGATGCAAATATTTATAATGTATGAGGCATAGCTTGTAGTTTGGTGACAGCATCTCTAACTGCCCACAGCTGAACCGCCAGTGCTCGACTGGAATAGGGTCCTCTAGCTCAGCATTCCAGCTCTCCAGGGCCTTTGGTTGAGAGACTGTGTATGTATGTTGCATGGAGTTATAGAGCCTAGTGATGAGTTTATTAGGTGATGGGTTGATAAGCATAGATTCCAGGGCCAGGAGGGGAGCCGGGGGGGGATGGAAAGGTGTCATGTATTTGGCGACATGTACCTCTGATACTGTAATATAGCATTAGATCAGAAAATCTGGAGTTTACGCCGGGCTCCATCGCTGGAGGATGTATAAAATTGTCATTCGGGTATAAGTCGGCAAACGTAACCCAGCCCAAGTTGCGCCCGCGTGTAGCGTTACCCCTATCTTCTAGTATTGGCAACAGTGGATTATGGGCAAGTGTAATGGACGGTGCATATAGTAGCAACTGTCCCGCACGATTTCGAAGCTTGTCCCAAGCCCATCGTAGCGTATCCGCCATATTTAAAGTGGTGAGTTGCCGCCTGTAGGGTTTGTAGAGAGCTACCGATAGTGGTATCGGGGCTTCGCTGTCAGCTTCAGCCGCCACATGGGGTTGAAATGGGGTGGGAAAGATCCAGTGGTGCAAGAATTGTGCCTGTGCCCAGAACGCATATAGGGCTAGATCTGGTTCCCCCATGAGCCAACGGGAGTGTCAATATCTCCTATGATATGCGTGGTTGTTTCCCCACCCATATCAGCGATATCATTAATGATCTGAGTGATTTCAGGAAAGCTTGGGTTAGCTGTACTGGCAAGTTGACGAATAAATACAAGAGCTTAGGCAACCCTATCATCTTAGCGATCGTGATGCGACCGGCCAGCGAGATAGGGAGTTTTGACCATATGATTATTTTCTCCTCTAACCATGCAATAGCGCGGCCAAAATTCATGTCCCATAAATCTTGTATATTGATGCTCAACCAGATTCCTAGGTAACGGATTGGTCCCAACGCCCACTGGATGGGATAGTCTGGCTCAAAGGGGGTTGTCACGTGTGTGAGTGGGAGAAGGGTGGACTTGGCCCAGTTAATATATATATACCTGAGAGTCCACCAAATCTCGTAAGTTCGCGAAGAACAGGATTCAAGTTTTCGGATGGATCCCGTAGATACAGTGTTATGTCGTCGGCATAAATAGATATAATTAAATCTCTAGTCGAAAAGTCAAGTCCACGCTCCTTATGATGTTGCCTAATCCTTGCAGCGAGGGGTTCCATGGCAATGGCAAACAGGAGGGGAGACAGCGGGCACCCCTGCCTGGTGCCACGCGTAATGTCAAATGGAGCCGAAATCAACCCGTTCGCGCGGAGTCGCGCGGTCGGTTTGGAGTACAAAAGGCTGATTTGTTTAATATATAGGGGACTGAATCCCAGTCTGGCCAGTATGGCAAATAAATACAACCATTCGATCGAATCAAACGCCTTGGTAGCGTCAAACGCCGCCAAGGCCGGGGTGTGTGGGTCCAATTGGTGCACTGCAGAGAAGAAGGTCCTCAGATTATGCGACGTCAATCGCCCCGGAATGAATCCAGATTGGTCGGGTCTAGCTATAAGTGGTAGCAGGGGTTGTAGTCTATTGGCAAGGAGTTTTGCATACATTTTATTGTCAATGTTAATTAAGGAAAGGGGTCTGTACAAATCGCATCTATCTGGGGACTTGCCAGGCTTAAGTAGTCTTAAAATAACGGCCTCCCTTCTCGATCGGGGTAGTGAGCCAACTTGTAAGGACTCCTGGTACTTCTCCAGGAGGTGGGGAGCTAGGAGCGTGGCATAGCACTTATAGAAGCCTGTGGTCAGACCGTCGAGGCCCGGAGCCTTGTCAGTTGGGAGACTGTTTATCACTTGAACAATGTCTTCCTCAGTGAATGGTTCGTTAAGGTAGTCTCTGTGTGCATTACCAAGCCAGAGCAGCTCCAGTGAATCTAGGTATGCATTTAGTTCACTTTCTATGTGAGGTGTCGCTGAGGTGTATAATGTACCATAAAAACTCGTGAAATGGTCATGTATCTCTTTCGGCCCTCTGATGGGTTCCCCTGCTGCGTCCAAAATTTTGGTTATATAGGGTGGGCTGCGCGGGGGTTTAAGAATGTTTGCTAACATTTTGCCCGGTCGGTCACTGTTAGAAATGGGATCTCTAGTTGGCAAGGGCTTGCACCTTTGTCCAAGTAGGGACCCTTCTTCCTAGTCAGGGTAAGGGTTGTTACACTCGTGAAGTAACCCCTGCTCACCCTCGTGGTAGCTTGGCACGAGCAGTCAGGCTTAATTCAGAGGCAGTGTGTAAAGCATTTGCACATAACCAACAGTAATACAGTGTAAGCACTACAAACGAACACCACACCAGTTTAGAAAAATAACCAATATTTTATATACTCAAGACAAGACCAATTACGACAAAAATCCACAATACTATACTTTACGAATGAATGCTTGATACGGTAACTTCTTCTTTGCAGGAATAGCACAAAAGCAAAGTTCGTACGAGTCGGTAGCTCCGTCCGAGCCTACCGCGATGCTGAAAACCACAGAGTCTAACAGTTCCAGCCGACCGCGTCGATACGGGCCAGCAGAGTCGTGAACAGACTCGGTCACAGTACCTTTCTCGTTGTGGCTGGTACGGAGTGTACGAGCCGGTCGGCGTTCGTCGCGGTTGCGGTGCAAGACGGAGCGATGCAAGGTGCGGTGTCCCTCGATGCGGTGCAGGCAGCGGCTCGATGAGCGTCGTGCAGACGGAGTCGGTGAGTCCAAGGCGTGCGATGCAGGGTGAGACGATGCTCGATGCGGTGCTGACAGGTTGCAATGCAGGCGACCTAGCCGGAGTGCGGGAGCTGGCGTCGGACAGCGGTGCGAGTCGGAGCGGTGCGTCGCAGACGTGCGGCGGTGCCCCAAATGCGGTGCAGTCTCGACTCTTGAGCCAGTTGCAGCGACAGTGTCGGTCTGGTCCGGCTGGCCCAGTGAAGCGATGCGATGCGAACTGCGGTGCCCACAGGTCACGGTGCAAGCAGCGGCTCGATGTTGGCGGCGTCGGACGTCGCCCACGGTGAGACCAGGGTTGCGATGCGAAGCGGGGCGATGCGGTCTGCGGTGCAAACAGGTCACCGGCCAGGGATGGATTCGGTTGACGGAGTCGGTTGCGGTTCCCTTCCTCTGTGGCAACTGAAACAGCGTTCCAGAAGCGGTACCCAGAGGCTTGTGAAGTCTTTGTAGTCCCTGAGACTTCTTAACAGGAGGCCAGCTCGGTTCCTGGCCCTTGGAGATACTCAGCACAAGTTTGTAGAAAGTTCAGTCCAGTCCTTTCACTGCCCAAGGCAGAAGCAGCAGCTGCAGGCCAACCCAACAAAGCAACAACACAGCAAAGGGGCAGTACTCCTCCTGGCAGCTCTTCCAGCTCTTCGTCTTGGCAGGTTCCTTGATTCCAGCGAGATCTAAATTCATGGGGTCAGGGCCCCAATATTTATATCCCAAATTCCTTTGTTCTCTGAAGGCAGAGAGGCCTTCGCCTAGTCCAAACCAGTTCTGGAGCACTTTGTTGACAAGTCTCCGTCCCTTCTTTCAGTGAGTAGGCCAGGGACATCAGACGCACCACAGGAGGTGGAGCCAGCATTGTGGAGGGAAGGCACTGTCCTATTCAGGGCCCAGGTGCGACCCCTCCCACCCATCTACAGGTCGATCTGGCTATTCAGCCCTGCGCTGACTCACCCTGTCTCCTGGCATCCCCCAGCCCCTGTCACTCACATTCCAGACAAGGAATACACAATCTCGCAGAGGCAGGCTTGGATGGTTAGACAAGAAAATACCCACTTTCTAAAAGTGGTATTTTCAAACACAGAATGTTAAAACCAACCTTACTAAAAGCTGCATTTTATCATTCTGAGTCCAGGCATACTAAACTCGAATTTCTACCATGTTCCCGGGGTCAGTTAGGATTATAAGCTGTAATAACCAAAACTGCCCGTTCTGGCCTAGGGGGAACAGGTAGCCTTGCAATAGTGAAAAACGAACTAGGCTGTAATTCACTATCAGGACATGCCGCACACACCCGGGCATGTCCTACCTTTCGCGTACAACGCACCCTGCCCACAGGGGTACCTTGGGCCTACCTTAGGGGTGACTAACATGTAGCCAAGGGAAGGTTTAGGGACTTGCAAGTGTGTGCACTTGCCAAGTCGACATGGCAGCCCCAGGCTGCGCACAGGCTCTGCGATGGCAGGCCCGAGTTACACTTTACGGGCTGTTTGCGTGGGTGGCACAATCCAGTGCTGCAGCCCACCAACAGCATTTGGTCTATAGGCCCTGGCACTCGCAGTGCACTTTACAAGGGACTGACACATAAACCAAATAGGCCAATCATGGAAACACCAATCCATAACACATTTTATACAGGAGCACTTGCACTTTCCCACTGGACCGCAGTGAGGAAAGTGCGCAGAATCATCACACCAGCAAAAACAGAGTCAAAACCGGGAGGTCAGAAAGCAAAAAGTCAGGGGAAACACGCCAAAAGATGCCAAGTCTAACACATGTCCCCTCCAGCTGAAAGTAGGGAGAACTACCCAACCCCATTGGAGTTCTCTTCACTAAGGCGGAAGAACCTGGACAGACCATCTGCGTTGGCGTGTTCTGTACTCAGGACGGTGTTCCACCGTAAAGTCCATTCCCTGTAGGGAGATGGACCACCTCAGCAGTTTTGGATTCTCGCCCCTCATTTGCATCAACCATCTGAGGGGCCTGTGGTCTGTCTGAACCCGGAAGTGAGTCCCAAACAGGTATGGTCTCAACTTCTTCAGCGCCCAGACCACAGCAAAAGCTTCCCTTTCTATGGCACTCCACCTCTGATCCCTGGGAAGTAGTCTCCTGCTAAGGAAGACTACAGGCTGATCCAGGCCCTCTTCGTTCAGTTGTGAGAGCACCGCTCCCACACCATGCTCTGAAGCGTCAGTCTGCACGACGAATTCCTTGGAGAAGTCAGGTGCCTTGAGCACGGGCGCCGTGCACATGGCTGCCTTCAGGGCATCAAAAGCTTTCTGGCAGGACTCAGTCCAGATCACTTTCCTGGGCTGCCTCTTAGAGGTCAGCTCTGTTAAGGGGGCAACGATGGTGCCATAGCCCTTAACAAATCTCCTATAATAGCCGGTGAGACCTAAGAAGGCTCTCACCTCTGTCTGGGTCTTGGGGGTTCCCAAGCCAGAATGGTGTCAATCTTGGGTTGTAGGGGCGCCACCTGGCCGCTTCCTACCTGGTGTCCCAAGTACACCACAGAACCCTGCCCGATCTGGCACTTACTGGCCTTGATCGTGAGGCCTGCACCTTGCAGAGCCCTCAACACTTTCTCAAGGTGCTGTAAATGTTCTTCCCAGCTGGAACTGAACACAGCAATGTCATCCAGGTAGGCGGCACTGAAATCCTCCAGCCCAGCCAACACCTGATTGACCAACCTCTGAAAGGTGGCAGGGGCATTCTTCAACCCAAAGGGCATCACCCGGAATTGGTAATGACCTTCTGGGGTTGAGAATGCTGATCTCTCCTTGGCCCCATCGGTTAAGGCAATCTGCCAGTACCCAGACGTTAAATCAAACGTGCTGAGGAACCGGGCAGCTCCCAACCGATCAATGAGCTCATCAGCTCTGGGGATGGGGTGCGCGTCAGTCCTGGTGACGGCATTGAGCCCACGGTAGTCCACACAAAACGGGAGTTCTGGAGTGGCACCGGGCGCCGCAGCCTTTGGGACCAAGACCACTGGGCTGGCCCAAGGACTGTGGGAGGGCTCAATCACCCCTAACGCCAACATCTTAGAGACCTCCTCCTTGATGCTGGCTCTGACCCGGTCAGTCAACCTGTAAATCTTGTGCTTCACAGGATGGCTGTCACCGGTGTCCACGTCATGGGTACACCAGTGAGTAACACCGGGGTCAGAGAGAACAGTGGGGCGAACTGTCCCAACAACTGGCGACAGTCCCCCTGCTGCTCCTGAGTCAGAGTAGGGGAGAGGATCACACCCTCTACTGACCCATCATGCTCCTTGGTAGACAGGAGGTCCGGGAGAGGCTCACTCTCCTCTTCCACCCCATCATCTGTCGCCAAGAGCATACTCACTTCGGACCTCTCGAAGTGGGGCTTGAGGCGGTTCACGTGAAGGACCCTCAAAGGGTTCCTTGGAGCCTGCAAATCCACCAGGTAGGTGACGTCACTTTTGCGCTCCTTTACCTCATATGGCCCAGTCCACTTGTCCTGCAAGGCACAAGGTGCCACTGGGGCCATTACCCACACTTTCTGCCCAGGTTGAAATTCGACCAGAGTGGCATTCTGGTCATACCATCTCTTCATTTCTTCCTGGCTTGCTTCTAGGTTCGCCTGAGCGAGTTTCCTGAAGCGGGCAGTTTGGTTTCTAAAGGCCAGCATGTAGCTAAATACATCCTGGGGAGTTTTCCTGGGAGCTGCCTCCCAGCCTTCCTTCACCAAACTCAGAGGTCCTCTGACAGGGTGGCCATACAGGAGCTCAAAGGGGCTGTACCCAAGAGACTTCTGAGGCACCTCCCTGTACGCAAAGAGTAGGCATGGCAAGAGGACGTCCCACTTACGCCTCATGGGTTCTGTTAGACCCTTGATCATGCCTTTCAAGGTCTGGTTGAATCTCTCCACCAGACCGTTTCCTTGTGGGTGGTAAGGAGTGGTGAACTTGTAGGTTACACCACACTCCTTCCACAGGGATGTCATATACTTCGATATGAAATTGGTCCCCCTATCGGAAACCACCTCTCTGGGGAATCCCACACGGGAAAAGATCCCCATTAACGCCCGGCCCACCACTGGCGCCGTCGTTGTCCTGAGAGGGATTGCCTCCGGGTACCGGGTGGCATGGTCCACCAAGACCAGGATGTACCTGTTGCCCATGGCTGTCTTGGGATCCAGTGGCCCCACAATATCCATCCCTACCCTTTCAAAGGGTGTTCCAACAACCGGAAAAGGTTGGAGAGGAGCTTTGACCTTCCTCCCACTCTTACCACTTGCCTGGCAAGTTTGGCAAGACCTACAGTGTGCATCTGACTGCCTTCGCATTTGGGGCCAAAAGAAGTGGGTGACAAGCCTGTCAAAGGTCTTGTCCTGCCCCAAATGTCCTGCCAAAGGCACGTCATGAACCAGACCCAGTAGGAAGGTCCTGAAGCGCTGGGGTACCACCAGCACACGGGCTGACCCAGGCTCAGCAACCTTAGGCTCACTGTATAGGAGACCACTCTCCCAGTAGATCAGATGTGACCCGGACTGATTACCAGCTGCCTGGTCTGCAGCCTGCCGCCGCAGACCCTCCAGAGTAGGGCACTCGTTCTGCTCCCTGCAGAACTCCTCCCTGGTGGGACCCCCTTCTTGCTGCCAATGGGTCAGCTCAGAGATGTCTCCCAGTTCGGCTACTTGCTCCCCTGTAGGCACCGGGGCGTCCCCCTCGAGGTCCGCCTCCTCCCGGTCCGTGGGAACTTCGGGGGCCGGTTTCCCGCGCCCCTGCCCTTTCTCTTGGCAGGGACTTGGGCCACTGTTTCAGGCTCCAAGTCCTCTTGATCACCCTTTCTGGCCGCCATTGACCGAGTAGACACGCATGCCCACTCTGGCAACCCAAGCATCTCCAAGTGGGACCTGAGCTCAACCTCCTTCCATGAGGACTGCTCCAGGTCGTTTCCTAGCAGACAATCTACAGGCATGGTAGGGCTCACAACCACCCTTAAGGGACCTGAGACCCCCCATTCAAAGGGAACCTGCGCCACCATACATTGGCGCTCTGAGTTGTCGACAGCAACTACTTGGTGGAATGCTCCTGGGACTACTTGCTTCTCAGACACCAGGTGACACCGGACTGAGGTCACACTGGCTCCAGTATCTCTGAGAGCCTCTACCCTGTTCCCATTAATGGTCACCCAGGTGCTATATTTCTTTGTGTTAGGGGGCACCTGGTTTCCTGGGACCATCTCACTGTCCCCGAGTGAGACAAGGGTCATTTCTGCGGGATCCCCACCCTCCTGTGGGCACCCCTCCTCCCCAAGCGCTACACTAGCCAACACTTTGGACTGTCCACCGGTGGGTGGCTGTGTCCCCTTCGGGCACTTGGGTCCCCCTTAAAGTGACCTACCTGGTCACATGCATAACACTTGCGGGGGCCGGTCTCAACAGGCTTCCTGTAGAGACCCCTTTCTTCTTATCACCGGGGGGCTGGGAACCTTTACCCTGGGTACTAGTTTGGGGCCCTTTAGAGAACTCCTGTGCTTTACCCTTGTCCCCCCACCTTTCTGCTGGGGACCCTGCCCACCTTTGGCTGAGTCTCCCCCAAACGCTTTCTTGTGGACCCTGGTACTCACCCAGCGGTCCGCTTCCATAGCAAGCTTCCTGGGGTCAGTTAGCTTACTATCAACTAGGTGCTGGCGCAGATCTGCAAAACATAGACTAGACAAGTGCTCCCATGCAATCAAGTTGTAGAGCCCCTGAAAATCTGTTACACTACTGCCCTTCACCCAACCATCCAGAGACCTGCAGAACACATCCACACATTCCAACCAAGTGTTGACATCAGACTTCTTACTGGACCTGAACTGATCCCTGTACTTTTCAGGAGTAAGACCATACTTCGTGAGAAGGGCATCCTTCATGTCAGCATAGGTGAGGTGATACCCCTTACCCAAAGCTATCAGAGCATCCCTTGCTTCTTCCGGGAAAAGTGGCCACAATCCTGCTCCCCAATTCTCCTCAGGGACCCCATTCATGTGTATGGCTGCCTCATAACCCTGGAACCACCTTTGTATGTCATCCCCCTTCTTGAACTCCTTGCCTACGTTCTTGGGAATGTGCACAATCCTGTCTGCCTTTCTGGACGAATTGCTGCCACCATCTGAGCCTGACTTACTCCTAAGTTCTAGCTCCTTTAGTTCTCTCTCATGCTCTAAGAGCATCTTCCTCTCCTCTATGGCCAATCTCTTCTCCTCCCGCTCACTCTCCAGCCTGAGCTTCTGCAGCTCGAACTGCCTTGCCTCCCGCCTGTCCTCCAGCTCCTCTGGGGACAGACTGCTGCTGCCCGACCTGGCGGGTTCCCCCTACCCAAAGCACATCCACCCTGGAAATAGGCTCCTCCGCCTCCTCACTGAGATCACCAGGCTGCCCATTGGCATGTCTGGCTGCTACCCAGGCCCTCAGCGCCTTCTGTAGCTCCTCCTTCCTTGTGAGGCCTTTAATTTGGACTTTCAGGTTTTTACAAATCGCTCGTAACTCCTTTACGGCGTAGGATTCCAACCTGTCCTCCTTAAAGATAACTTCCAGAGATGCAACGGATGATGCAATTGATTCAGGCATGACAAAAGTCGTGAGTTGAAAACTGGCAAGATCAAAAATAGGCCAAAAGAAAAAGAACCAGTATGTGGTACGTAATGGTCTGCGATATGGTAGTAGTGCACACCAATCACTGTAAGTCAAGTGCAAACGCAAGTCCTATCCTCACCGCTGACAACCAATGTTAGAAATGGGATCTCTAGTTGGCAAGGGCTTGCACCTTTGTCCAAGTAGGGACCCTTCTTCCTAGTCAGGGTAAGGGTTGTTACACTCGTGAAGTAACCCCTGCTCACCCTCGTGGTAGCTTGGCACGAGCAGTCAGGCTTAATTCAGAGGCAGTGTGTAAAGCATTTGCACATAACCAACAGTAATACAGTGTAAGCACTACAAACGAACACCACACCAGTTTAGAAAAATAACCAATATTTTATATACTCAAGACAAGACCAATTACGACAAAAATCCACAATACTATACTTTACGAATGAATGCTTGATACGGTAACTTCTTCTTTGCAGGAATAGCACAAAAGCAAAGTTTGTACGAGTCGGTAGCTCCGTCCGAGCCTACCGCGATGCTGAAAACCACAGAGTCTAACAGTTCCAGCCGACCGCGTCGATACGGGCCAGCAGAGTCGTGAACAGACTCGGTCACAGTACCTTTCTCGTTGTGGCTGGTACGGAGTGTACGAGCCGGTCGGCGTTCGTCGCGGTTGCGGTGCAAGACGGAGCGATGCAAGGTGCGGTGTCCCTCGATGCGGTGCAGGCAGCGGCTCGATGAGCGTCGTGCAGACGGAGTCGGTGAGTCCAAGGCGTGCGATGCAGGGTGAGACGATGCTCGATGCGGTGCTGACAGGTTGCAATGCAGGCGACCTAGCCGGAGTGCGGGAGCTGGCGTCGGACAGCGGTGCGAGTCGGAGCGGTGCGTCGCAGACGTGCGAGCGGTGCCCCAAATGCGGTGCGGTCTCGACTCTTGAGCCAGTTGCAGCGACAGTGTCGGTCTGGTCCGGCTGGCCCGGTGAAGCGATGCGATGCGAACTGCGGTGCCCACAGGTCACGGTGCAAGCAGCGGCTCGATGTTGGCGGCGTCGGACGTCGCCCACGGTGAGACCAGGGTTGCGATGCGAAGCGGGGCGATGCGGTCTGCGGTGCAAACAGGTCACCGGCCAGGGATGGATTCGGTTGACGGAGTCGGTTGCGGTTCCCTTCCTCTGTGGCAACTGAAACAGCGTTCCAGAAGCGGTACCCAGAGGCTTGTGAAGTCTTTGTAGTCCCTGAGACTTCTTAACAGGAGGCCAGCTCGGTTCCTGGCCCTTGGAGATACTCAGCACAAGTTTGTAGAAAGTTCAGTCCAGTCCTTTCACTGCCCAAGGCAGAAGCAGCAGCTGCAGGCCAACCCAACAAAGCAACAACACAGCAAAGGGGCAGTACTCCTCCTGGCAGCTCTTCCAGCTCTTCGTCTTGGCAGGTTCCTTGATTCCAGCGAGATCTAAATTCATGGGGTCAGGGCCCCAATATTTATATCCCAAATTCCTTTGTTCTCTGAAGGCAGAGAGGCCTTCGCCTAGTCCAAACCAGTTCTGGAGCACTTTGTTGACAAGTCTCCGTCCCTTCTTTCAGTGAGTAGGCCAGGGACATCAGACGCACCACAGGAGGTGGAGCCAGCATTGTGGAGGGAAGGCACTGTCCTATTCAGGGCCCAGGTGCGACCCCTCCCACCCATCTACAGGTCGATCTGGCTATTCAGCCCTGTGCTGACTCACCCTGTCTCCTGGCATCCCCCAGCCCCTGTCACTCACATTCCAGACAAGGAATACACAATCTCGCAGAGGCAGGCTTGGATGGTTAGACAAGAAAATACCCACTTTCTAAAAGTGGTATTTTCAAACACAGAATGTTAAAACCAACCTTACTAAAAGCTGCATTTTATCATTCTGAGTCCAGGCATACTAAACTCGAATTTCTACCATGTTCCCGGGGTCAGTTAGGATTATAAGCTGTAATAATCAAAACTGCCCGTTCTGGCCTAGGGGGAACAGGTAGCCTTGTAATAGTGAAAAACGAACTAGGCTGTAATTCACTATCAGGACATGCCGCACACACCCGGGCATGTCCTACCTTTCGCGTACAACGCACCCTGCCCACAGGGGTACCTTGGGCCTACCTTAGGGGTGACTAACATGTAGCCAAGGGAAGGTTTAGGGACTTGCAAGTGTGTGCACTTGCCAAGTCGACATGGCAGCCCCAGGCTGCGCACAGGCTCTGCGATGGCAGGCCCGAGTTACACTTTACGGGCTGTTTGCGTGGGTGGCACAATCCAGTGCTGCAGCCCACCAACAGCATTTGGTCTATAGGCCCTGGCACTCGCAGTGCACTTTACAAGGGACTGACACATAAACCAAATAGGCCAATCATCGAAACACCAATCCATAACACATTTTATACAGGAGCACTTGCACTTTCCCACTGGACCGCAGTGAGGAAAGTGCGCAGAATCATCACACCAGCAAAAACAGAGTCAAAACCGGGAGGTCAGAAAGCAAAAAGTCAGGGGAAACACGCCAAAAGATGCCAAGTCTAACAGTCACCTTCCCCATACTTCCTGGCTGTGGCATATTTCCCCAGAAATTTTAATTCCCTATTTGCCTCTTCCTCAAACATCTTAGCGCGAATAGGTGCCAGATACGATATATCATTGGTGTCAAAGTATTTCACCTCCATGTCTCTGATTTCAGTTTCCAGTTTCTGTATTGTGCGGCGTATAGCCTTTAGTACACCCGCTTGCCGGGCTATACCCTTCCCTCTAATGACGACCTTAAAGGCCTCCCAAAGGGTTGAGTGGGATGCTACTGAGCCGCTATTCAGAGCAAAATATTCAACAATGTCCCCTCTGATTTCCTCCCGGAACGCTGAGTCTACTAGAGCATGAGGGAGACCGCTGAACTGAGTTCCCTGTTCTGGTTGCTGCTACCGGCCCCTTGGCCCTACCACGCACTTTGCACTTTTTCGCTGGTCCCTGGAGGGGCTTTAAACTGCACACAGCGGTCCCGCAGCGCGGAGACCGCTGAACTGAGTTCCCTGTTCTGGTTGCTGCTACCGGCCCCTTGGCCCTACCACGCACTTTGCACTTTTTCGCTGGTCCCTGGAGGGGCTTTAAACTGCACACAGCGGTCCCGCAGCGCGGGAGACCGCTGAACTGAGTTCCCTGTTCTGGTTGCTGCTACCGGCCCCTTGGCCCTACCACGCACTTTGCACTTTTTCGCTGGTCCCTGGAGGGGCTTTAAACTGCACACAGCGGTCCCGCAGCGCGGGAGACCGCTGAACTGAGTTCCCTGTTCTGGTTGCTGCTACCGGCCCCTTGGCCCTACCACGCACTTTGCACTTTTTCGCTGGTCCCTGGAGGGGCTTTAAACTGCACACAGCGGTCCCGCAACGCGGACGCGCGCGGGCGTGCCCGGGCGAAGACCGGGCCAAGACGGGCCCGTCTACGCCCGTCTAAGACCGGAAGAGACTGGACTGGGCCACGTCCCTGAAATTTGGTTGCAAAAGGGTTTGTGGTTCATTCTGTGTTTAGGTGTTAGAGGATAGGGTTTTCTATTGGGGGTTACTGATAAAGTATTCATATTGTATAATGAATAGACGTGATGGGAGGGGAAAGGGGCTCAGGTTGCCGGGGTTACTGGAAGTGGGTCTATTGCAGGAACATTGGATACATTTTTATTAAGAGCTACTTCTGTCCTTGAACACGAGATTGTCATGGCGGAGCGGCGTCTATCCCTGGAACCTATAAGTAAAGGGCCCACTACGGGGTTTTTAGATTTTGATATAGATGGTGTAGGATCCCTCGATTGTGGCCCTCTCCCGGTAACTGGGTCGCTAACTAATAGCTTATGTAACCCAAGTAGTGCTGTACTGGAGGTAAATCCGATATGTAATCTAGAATGCTCTCTTAATAAGGTATTGAAGCCACCTATAACAGTTGGTCCTGATATAGCTCCCGTGTCTGACCCAATTCCCATCTCTGTGGTGAAAAGGAAGAGGGGGAGGGCCCACAAAGACCAAACCCTGCTAAAATTGCGAAACAGTCCAAAAGGGAAGGGAAGGTTTAAGTAAAGGTAAAGGTGTAGTAGAACAGGCAAAAATTCGAAATGTCGATACCCCTCCTACTGTAAGCCTATCTCAGGATGAAGCCACATGGCAGAGGCTAGAAGCTTTGATACTAACTATATTAAATCCGCTTACTATGAGATTGGTTTATATTGAAGATAGGCTTAAGGGTCTTGAGTTGCAATCAAAAACTAATTTTCGGATTCTAGAAGCTCATATAACTAACAGTAAGCCTCCCTACCCCCTAATTAGTAATCTAGAGAGTATTGAAAGGATACTTGTTTCTAAACCTAATCCTAATCCTATATTGTCTGAAAAGATGAGCAACGGTGTCGAAGTGATACCTGTTGTTAATCCTATGCCATCTGAAAAGAGGTCCCAGGGGAGGGCCCTGGACCTGTTGTTATAAGTTGGGTACCAGCACAAGATACCAATCGAGCTAAGAGCATGGAACCTACCTCCCTGGGGAGTACCTCAGGAGAATTTGCACAAGACCTTATGAGCCCAACTGGGCCCAATAAAAACAATAATAGGGTAGAGGCAAATAATCATGTTTCATTGGTTGCTAATGTTGGAAATGACCTGACAGGGTTAGGTATATTACCATCTAGGATAGGCTCTACGGGCGTAATCAGGAAGACGGCTGCGGTATTTAGAGATGGGAAAGGTATGGAGAAATGGAGTAGGCCATTACAATTGCCTCCGGCAGCTGCCCCTCTGGTAGTGGTGCTGGGAAATGTGCCATCACTAAGGGAGGGCCAAGTTGAATCAACTGTCCAATTGATGCATAAAGCTATGTTTTGGCTGGATCAGAGTCTGAGGGGGCTGGCGCTTGGGATAGGATAGACAAAAACCATCTTATTATGGCAAGGAGAGTTACCTGGATAGGGACAATGGGGAAAGAACTTGATGGGGATTGTGTGGTATTAAATTTTAATAATGAATTTATTGTCAAACACCTACTGGAGTCGTTGGGTAGTTTTTCTAACAACTTTGTAACTAAGATCATAGTTCTACCCTTGGCCTTTTTTATAGGCCATTATTCCCTAAAGTGTTGGGACCATTACAGTTACGTTTGAGTCCAAGGGCACAGGCTTGGGGGATTCTAGTTGTTTACCCAGGGTCTATAACCCTGGATGTGTGAATAGATTTGCCCCCTTTCCGGCTTGGACGCGTGCGACTGACAACCACAGCCCGTTCAAACTCTTATTGACAAGGTCTACCCTTTAATAAATCCCTCAAGAGTAGAATGGCTGCACCCAGAACCCATAAATCTAGGGGAGATAATAGAGAGTATGCCACAACCAGTTTATTTATCAAAGGATGACTTAGATCTCCTGGATAGGGCATCCAATGAACAGGACACGAATATGATGGGTAAGGATCAAACATTGTGCGGTAAACCCCAGGTTGTGGATTTGAAGGGAACATTACTATCCTGGAATATTGCAGGACTAGGATCCAAACTGGGTTGCCCAGATTGGCATAGTTTTATTGAAGCTTTCGATATCTGCCTCTTTCAGGAGACTTGGGCAGAAAGCCCTCTTTTTGTTTAGGTTATTTAAATTCCTTTATCCCAGCATCAAAAGGACCAAAGGGGAGACCGTCTGGGGGTCTGATAATATGGGTAAAGCAGAACCTAGGACTGGATGTAAAAGATATACCGACAGTTAATAAGGATATCCAGTGGGTGCAACTGTCTAGAGGGAAAAAGGTAATATTGAATTTATTTAACATTTATATACGTGGTACCAGGGGAAAAGGTCAGGTGTTCTTACCGCCCTAGATACCATTTTAGAGGATAGTAGAATGACTTCGAATATTGTGATAGGGGAGACCTGAATGTGACGTTTGAGCCCCTTTTGTGGGAGGAAGGTAATTTCGTGGAAGAGGAAGATATTAAGTGGGATATACCGAGACTTGAGCTTGAACCAATAAAAAGATGGACTGAAGTAGTGATACAAATTAACACCATTTGTATAGAGAAGGGCCTACGGGCTGTAAATGGCCGTACGCCATCAGATAAAACAGGAACTAATACCTACGATAATGGATATAGCAGTAGCAGGATAGATTATGTGTTGGTAAGTTTGACGCTATGGGGTAGGATAAAGGATATGCGGGTTCAGGTTAGAATGGAAAGTGATCACAATCCGTTATGCTTGGACTGGGACCTATTAGAGTCCAAGACTGGGCACAAAACAAATGTGATGTATGCTACCGCAGAGGTTGTTCAGTCGAACGATATGAGGCGCCTTAAGTGGGCGAGTATATCAAAGCTACCTGATGTACTAGATAGCATTGGTAAAGAGCTGGCTTGTGCCCTCCAGAAGTTGAGGGTGTGTGCTGAGAACCAGGGGCGCCCGATGATTCTACCAATATACATGCCATTTTTTTAACCATCTACGATCTTATTTTATTAAGGGAGGTAATGCTAGTAAGGCACCTACCCAAAAAATTCATAAATGGTATAATAAAAACTGTAAAGAGGCACGTGTAGCAGTAGGTAGGGCCATAAAAGCGGGTGCTTTGTTGTCAGTTCAAGAAGCAAGAGCTAGTTATCGTATAGCAATAGCTAAGGCAAAAAAGACCTGGGATAACAGTCGTTGGGAGGAACTCCGGGTCGCTTGTGCAGGGAGAAATACTAAACAGTTCTGGGATGTCTACAAATGGGGCAGTGGGGACGTGCTGCAGCACCCTCGAATTATGTTGCCCAGCAAGAGTGGGTTAACTATTTTAAGCCCCAGTATGCTGTTGAAGTGAGAGACTCAGATTGTAGTTTTACTAAATGTTTTTTAAGGAGATATATTTTACTATGCAAGATGTAAAGCAAGTGCTCAAAGCTATCCAAATTGGTAAGGCATCGGGCCCAGACTGCATCCCGGGGGATGTATTCCATTATGATATTGAGAGCTGGGGTATGTATTTTTACCTGCTAACAAACTCTATAGCCCGGGTGCTGCTGTTCCAACTTCCTGGGCCGAGGCTGAAATTATTCCCGTTTTTAAGAAAGGGGATAGAGCGCGTCCAGGTAATTACAGACCAATAAGTTTGATAGATGCTGCTCAAAAAATTATGGGTAGGTTGGTCCTAAACAAAATACAGTGCTGGATTGATGAATTTAGTATTTTATCCTCTTTTCAAGCTGGATTTAGATCCTCCACCAGCACAATTGATCAGGTATTTAGATTCACCTTACTTTTTGGAAGACAGTTGTGCTGGGTAAAGGAAGTCTGTATGCGGTCTTTGTCGACCTCCGATCGGCATTTGACCTCGTACCGCGTGGAAAACTTTGGCAGGTGCTGCAGGAGATGGGCCTACCCCTAGACCTATTGACCTTAGTGGCCCGGTTACATGAGACTAATTCTGCCAAGATTAGGTGGGGTAAGCAGGGAGAGCTCACAGAACCCTTCCCAGTTGAAAGGGGGTGCGGCAGGGTTGTGTGATGGCCCCAACACTATTTAGTCTATATATTGACGGGATAGTGGATTTCATGCTGGCGACTCCAACTGATGCCCCCACTCTAGCAGGAGTAAAAGTGCCGATATTAATGTTTGCGGATGACACATTGATCATTTCCAAGACACCAAGCGGACTCAAAAGAGCACTTACCATCTTTGAGGAGTTCTGCTCAAGGCGTGGCTTGGAGGTCAATGTGTCAAAGACAAAGATGATGGTTTTTAATCCGCATAGGGTTTTTAGGGTGGTATAAATATGAGTAATCTCCTACTAGAGCAAGTCAAGGAATTTACCTATTTGGGAGTGATCATTCAGGAAGGGTTAAAATGGGCGCACCAACTTGATATCTCAACCCTAAAACATCGGCAATTAACAGGAGCACTCCAAAGAGAATTCAATTCCTCCTTTCACAAGCCAATAAGTCCAGTGCTAGAAATATATAATATGAAGGTAATGGGCTCTGCATTGTATGGTGCTGAGCTCTGGGGATATGAGGACTTATCTAAACTCTCAATCTCCGAAAACAAGTTTTTAGGCACATTACTCGACTGCCGCAAAGTACACCTACATATCCACTGTTGTATGATCTGGGGAGGAAGCCTATAGCACATCTAGCAAAAATTCGCCCTCTTTTGTATTGGCGCAGGCTGTGGTCCACCCCAGAACTAGCAGATTATGCAGCTGGATTTTTAGACGTAATTAAGGCAGACACGCAGCACCAGATAAAATGGCTCAGGGAGTTAAAACGATCTCTGGTGGAACTTGGCATGAGCCATTTATGGGAGGACCCGAAAAATAATGTTTTCCCACCCAAAAAGATTTTAAAGGCTAAATACTGGGAAAAGGTCCTTAACTGTACGGAAGCCAGGTTTGATTCCTCATCCCTAACGGGATTTTTTCTAGAGCATAAACCAATGCCGAAGTTTGAATATTATTGGGACTGCATTCTTAAACCCCTAGAGCGGAAACTGTATTTTCAGTTCAGGATAGGTACTTTACCTATAAGAGTTTTCACAAACAAGTGGTCTAATGCACATAGTGAGTTGTGCCCAGTTTGTATGATTAAAAAGGAAACAATGGGCCATTTTTTGTTTGAATGTGCAGGTTACCATGCCCCACGCCGGGCCTGGCTGCGCCCTATATGCAAGTTATTGGGAATAAGAGGTGCGAACCAAGCAGTCAGAATATTAAGAAGTGATACAAAGGAAGCAATAACCATAGCAATGGCTAAATTCCTGGGGTGGGCTTGGATAATCAGGGCTTGTTCGCAACGAAAATTTGATGTGTGATTTTAGAAGGCTTAGTAAAAGATACTGAATTGATAGGCAGGACGGGTGTATCGTATAGTTTTACTGTGGGGGTAAACAAGATTACTATGAATTTAAAGCCGGTTGTTACTAAAGCTTGTATTTTGGTAAATATTTTAATAATGGTAGTTTTTAAAGTCAGGGAAATGTTTTGGGTCTCGAAACTTATAGTATGTTTAGCGTGAGGTTCTTTTCGACATATATTGACGAAATGTCAAGAACTAAAATTGTAATTAACGTTTTTATGGTATTTTATGCATTATCTAATGGTGTTTTATTGTTTCTAATGTTTTGTGTATAACTGTGTGCTTTTATGACTGAAAACGTCGAATAAAGCTATTTGATGATGACTAGAGCATGAGGCGGAAGTCTCCACGAGAATTCCCGACTAACTGAGGTGGGGAAGGTTACTTTCAGGGTGCACGGGCGTGATCAGACAAGGTCCTCGGGAGGTGCGCAGCGTTTATCGTCCATGTCGCCAAGTCACCCGACACTATCAAGCGGTCAAGCCTTGACCAGGAGTTGTGCACCACCGATATACAGGTTCCCTCTCTACTGTGAGGGTTACGTTGTCTCCAGATATCCACTAGGTGGTAGTCTGACATAAGTTTATTTACAGCATGGCCAGAATGGGGGTGAAGGGCCCGAGCTGAGCCCACCCTGTCCATTTCATCACATACAATAGCATTGAAGCCCCCACCCCATATGACCGTGTCACACCCCAGAGCAATCACCCTAGCCCATATATAGTAAAAGAAATCCGGATTGTCCACATTCGGCCCGTAAATTGCCAGCAAGGTAACCTTCGTTCCTCCCATAAGGCCTTGCAAGATAATGTATCTGCCTTCGGTGTCTGTGTGAGTGTGTCATTATCCAATCCACACCATTACGTATTAAAATTGCCACTCCTCTTGCATAGTTCGAGTATATAGAGGAGTAGCGTTCGCCCCACCTTTTGTGTTTCAGTTTATTCGAGTCAGCGGAGTTAAGATGAGTTTCCTGTAGGAAACAAACATCGACCTGTAGCCTGGATAGATATGCATGAACAAGTCTTGCCTTTCTATGATTATTTAATCCCCGAACATTCCAGGTTAGAAAAGTGTAGGCTGTCATCTTAGCTAATTATTAGTCTGTTGTATAATTGTTATGATCATCCCTTATCAGTTCTGAAGAGTAAATGCAATGTGTTATTAGAACTGAGCTACTCAAACACTGTGTAGTGCGTCTAGTGATTATATTGTAGTGTGAACTGATCTGACTCACCAAGCATTTCTGCCTGTTTGCTTCCGGTTTAACCAACAATCCCCCTTGAGTGTCCCCTCCTCCCTCCACCCACACCAACCCCCCAACAAGGTCGAGTAATGACTCCCACCCCCCTCCCAGCACAACAACTAGAACAGCGAACATTCGAACAAACCCAAAGGGAGATCTCCCAGGGGCAATGGTGTCGCTGGCGAACAGCCCAGCCGTGAGGCAGGGTGGCCGAACCAAAAGGTAGTGGCTAAAGGGGACATCTCCCTCAATCTCTTAGCTATAGAACACAGTTTACTGAGGTCGAGACCCGGCCCCCACCGCCCATCTCTTTACCGTGTAGTAAGTGCAAGGTGATCAACAGCTACAGAGTTCGCGTATCTGGTGCAGTCATATCTGTCAGTCATTGTCACTTTGGCGTGCATCTGAAGTATTACGATTGGCTGTCGCAGGGGAGCCTTGTTTTGCCTTGTCTATATGTCTAGCAAACTTAAGTGCAGATTTCGCATCGGTGAAGTAATGCGGCGCTCCATCGTGTGTAACTTTCAATTTTGCTGGGTAGAAGAGTGCGTAGGCAGTTCCAGATTTTTGAAGAAGTTTTTTAGCCGGACCAAATTCACGCCTAGCCGCCTGCACCGTTGGCGTGAAGTCTGGAAAGAATGATAGGTTGTTGCCTTGATGAGTGACATTACCCATCTCCCTTGCCTTCCGCAGAACGACATCCCTGTCTCTGTAGTTTAATAGACGGGCGATGATGGGTCGGGGTGTAGCTCCCACCGCAGGTCTGGGGGCCAGAGTTCGATGAGCTCTTTCCACAATAAACATGTTGGATAGGTGTGGACCAAACAGATCGCGGAGGAGGTCTTCAACGAACGTTTCCATCTTCAAGATAGCAGTAGTCTCCGGAATGCCAGTGATGCGAATGTTATTTCTTCTCGAGCGAGCTTCGAGGTCTTCATTCTTGGCTTTCCAAATATTTAATACTTTCTCCATGTTCAACAAGTGCTCTTTCCATTCTACCTGATAGTCGTGCGCATCAGACATCCTGTTCTCAAGTTGGTCTAAGCGGGTTTCGTGGGTGTCCACGCGCTTCGGGACTTGCTGGGCAGCCATTTTGTCTAGCTGGTTGTCTATGGCTTTAAGACTGGTCTTGACCTCAAGTAGAATGCTCTGCAAATCTTCGTCTTGCCTATCCGGAGGCTCGCTCGAGGTTGTCTCCGCATCATGCTCCAGTCCACCTTCAGCATTTCGAGTTACTCTTTTGTTTTCAAAGATAGCTTAGATTGCTTTACGTAATTTTTCCCCATCCTTTTCACCCGGGGGTTGGCCGGCGTGTGAGCCCGCAGATAGTCGAGAGAGCAGGGATGACTGCTGGCACTAATTTCAAAGTCGAGTGTAAGCTCTCGAATGGCCACACCACGTTTGAAGGAGCCTCAGATCCGGTGACTTTATGAGAAGTCGGGCGCACCTCCACCCTAGATATCCTTAAGTGAGCTGCCACAGCTATCTCATTGCTCAAGAACGCTGCATGCCCCAGTCGATGGCACTATGCCGTGCCACATTAAAGGCAACATTCAACAAGCCAGATGCAGATAGAGTGTGCTCCTCCTATTGCCGATTTAATTTATATCCACAAGATAGATGACATAGTAATTCTCAGCCTGGGACCGCCGCACCTCCTCAGTGGCTATAGGATCAGGCTCATCCCCATCCGGATGTTCACTAATGCAGGGTCTCCGCCGCCATGGCTCACAATATGCAGCTGATCCCAGTCCGGTTCCCAGGTAAGCGTGTTTGCGAGGAGGCCTACCTTCTGGTCTCCACTATTGCTGCTCGGGGCCCAAGTTACCGCCCACATTTAGCCGGCGGATTGCGGGGACAATACCAGGATCAGAGACAACAGTTCACTCACCCCAGCCGGCCCAGGCGCTCTGGACGAGTAGGCCCTCAGTCTCCGCGTCCTCGTTGGTAAGAAACCGCCCACGGCCGCACACGTTCCAATGCAGGGCCGCCCGGGGCGCACTAAAGTGATGAGTCCGCAGTTCACATTGGCTCCATCTGCTGTTTCCACACCATACGCAGCCGCGGACGCCCGGCCGGACGCCAGCACCTGTCAGTCGGATGTACTATCGAGTGCAGTCCCAGGAGCGCACGCTTGATTTCCGCCAATCACGGCCCCCAGCCAACACGGAGGTCTCAACCAAGTACACCAGCGGCGCAGGTCTGCAGGACGATCGCCGGGCACCCTACCTCACCTCGCCACGTCCTAGTCGGGGGCCCGTGAACTCCGCCTGGGTATCGTCTGCCCTCCGGCACCTCACCGCCTTCTTCAACTGGTCGAAATCAGCAAACAGGTATGTTGAAGCACCTGAGCTCGCTCGTGAGCCGCCGATTATGTCGCAGCCGCGACCCGCCCGGGCCTTTATCTTCGCGGTGCCGTTTTGCCACTATGCTGCCTCATCGGCGTCTGATTTAACCAGGGGGGGATCCCGGGTCTGCACCTTCACCAGTGTTGTCTGTCTGGATCGGAAGATCGCCCCTTAACGCCAGGTTAATTGCCGGATTATCAGTTCAGCCGGCAGAGCACACTTAGCAAGCGGCCATCTTGCTGCTCAGCTAAGCCACGCCCCCATGTCATGGGAATAGTTAATGCTATCTTGACATTGTCCGTGTACAGACATATTTTGTGTTCAACACTTCCAAAGTGTAATCCTTTTATTTCTTCTCTCCTAATTTGATCAGTAAATGAGTCTACAATCAGGGTGAAGAGGGTGAGTGACAGGAGCCTCTCTTGCCTGGTGCCTCTCTTTCAGTAGACTTGTTTGCACCTTCTACCATTACCTCTGATTCTTGCTAGGAGTGCCTGGTAGCTCGCTTATATCAATTGATCATGTTAGGGCCGAGGCCTGTATGTTTTTGAAATTGTCTCTAAGAAATCTCAACTAACGTAACTGAGTGCTTTTTTCCCATCCAGACTCACAAATGTTAATGGTATCTTTTTCTTTGAGGCCTATTTAGCTTGGTGAGTGATTCATTGAATATTGTCTGAGTCTTGTCTTTCTTGGACAAATCCTACTTGGTCTGTGCCTACTAGATATGTCAACCCTTATCTAATCTATTTGTTAATATTTTGGTGTAATTTTGGCATGTGTATTTAGGAGAGCTATGTTTCTCATCTTGGGATTTCCCAGGCTTGGCAATAAGCGTCATGTTTTCAGATTGATGGAGTCGCGCTGCCTCTTTTTGGAAATGATTGAATAGATGTGTTTTGTAAAAGTGTATGCAGAAACTCTGAAACACCGGGGTTTTATTTAGCTGCGTGTCTTTAATGGGTCTCAGAGCTTCCTTGATTCCTATTGGGATTTCCAATTCCTCTGCTTCATTTTGGAGAATGTGTGGTAAGTGACACGCCCCAAGTTATTTATTTATCTCTACTTTATTTTCATTTCCCGGCTATTGAAGTGTTGATAACATTGCTTAGCCCTCTTCCCAGCTTTGTTGTCACCCAAGTACCTTCTTGAGCCTTAAGATTACCTACACGTGTCTTCACTTTCTGCAGTTGTAAACGTTTAGCTAGAACAGTACCTGCTTTGTTGCCCCTTTTGTAGAAGGTTTGTTTTAATTTGTGCGCTCCGGCTTATTGATACGTAGCAGGTTAAGTTGTCTCTTTACATCAGTGCTCTTATGTCTTACTGTTCTGGTGGGATTAGTTTTATCTTGGGCTTCCAGTTCCTTCAACTCTTCTGTTGGCTATTTTTCTTGTAGCCAGGCCTCTTTTGATGTTTTATTGTTTTATCAGTCACAGTTATCGCTATCCCTTATATCACTGACTTGAAGAAACCCAAGTATGTTGCTCAGGAGGTATCCTCATCTTTCTTTATGTCAAAAAACTCCTCGATCGCTTTTGAAATCTCTGCTTTGTTAGCAGAATCGCAAAACAGTGCTGGGCTCATTCTCTTGCAAAGTCTCCACCCCTCCTTGTGTGCCATTCCAGTGTAATAAAGACATGGAAGGATATTGAGATCACTGCCATTTTGACTGAGGGAAGGTTGTGGGTTCTGTATACATGGGAAAAGAACATGTAGGCTCTATTGTTTGTGTGCCTCGAGCGCCATGCATCTCTTAGACACCATTCCCTAATCTTGCTTTTTAAAGCTGATGAGATCATGGCTGCTCCTCCCTCCCTCCAACCTACCTGATCTGTCCATGCATGTATCCCACACGAGGTTGAAGTCTCCGCCTAAGAACACTTTGTCTTCTACTCCCTCCATTGTTTTATCTTGAAGTCTCCGCCTAAGAACACTTTGTCTTCTACTCCCTCCATTGTTTTATCTTGAAGTCTCCGCCTAAGAACACTTTGTCTTCTACTCCCTCCATTGTTTTATCAATGCTACTTATAAGGAACTTGTCTTCCCTGTCTTTCGAACATAGATATTGATGTATTTGATCAATTAAAGCCCAGTTTCGATCCTACTCTGAGTAGGCAGCAGTCACAGTCTTTAAAGTTTCTAGGCCCTTTGATTAGATAGTTATTTCGTAAACAATGTGGGATGCCTGTGTTTTTAGAGTGGGCAGAGTCCTTTGTAGCTCTTTTGTTAGAGACCAGAAGTCCCTTCTACAGTGTAGTATGCATAACAGTACTTTCTTTCCCTAAGCAGTACGTTTTTTGGATTTCCTGGCCCTTGCTATAATTCCATCCTTTTGTGTGTAGCTCTCCAGCTTTGCTACAATGTCTTGTGGTCTGGCACCAGGTTTGTTCAATCACCTCCCAACTCTGTGCGCTGTTACAATGCCTAAATGAGTTTCATAAACAGCTCAGAGAGGCAGGCTTACATGTCACCCTCTGCATCTTCGCTAAGGGTTGGATGCAAATATTATCTTCTTGGGATCTGTTTTCTTGTAGAAATTTCTATTTTGGAGGTATGGTGAATTCAGTGCTTAGTTTGAGCTGGTGGTTGCTGGTAGGGCCCACCGGCACTCACTTTATGGCCGGTGGGGTGCACAGGCACTCATTTTTTGGGACTGGCGTTTATTTTTCCCCATCCAACATTTCCCGAGAGCAAGAAAGGGAAAACAAACTATGGGGAAAGAATGAGAAAGATAAAGACAGAAAAACCATCATAAAGGTAGAAAGCAGGAACCTGCAAGAGAGAGAGATAAAGGGGCAGGAATTGTCTGGAAGTCGTTTAGAGAGGCATGAGGTTGATTCCAGACTATGCAGCCTTCGTATTCTGTGCGCCAGTGCCGCATGCGAGGTTCTTCGCAAAGCTTTGGGCACTGGCACTTATTTTTCAGCAAATTAAGAACTGGGAAATTGTTCCCAAGCTTCCCTGGAGCCAAGATGATTCTTTGGGGTTTCCATCCTTTGATTCTGTGAGTGTGTCATATTTTCGTTCTGCAATGTCGTTTTTGATTTCGCCTTTCAGGGCGGATAGGCCATCCCTAAACTTCCTCTCAGAGCTGTCAAGCATTTCTTTAAGTCGTCCTTTATGACTGAGGCGGCCAGGTCTGCTGAGGTTTTAGTTCCTGTATGGTTCTCTTAGACTGAGCTGAAGAATTGGTCGCTGGACCCGGTTCTTCTATTTTTAGCAGATTTCGGCTTTCAGAATTTGATGTTGACAGGATCCAGTCACAATATTTCTTGACGAGTCCCCAGCTCCTTTGTCAGAAGTGGCCCTAGTGAATGTTTATGTATCAGTTAAAAATGTATTCCTGACTTAAGGGCTGTGTTCTTGTGACTTTTCTTGATTGTGTTCTGTTGCACCGTTAATGTGAGCATGGTTCGGCTACTTTGATCAAGTGGACAATGTGTGTGTATATTTTCCCTGCTTTATTTAATTAGAGGGGACTCACCCACAATAGGTATTGACCAGTCAGCTTAGTAATAATTGCAGGCTTGCATCTTCGGGGTTCAGCAAATTGGTGTATGTCCTCTAATAACTCAGTGAGGCAAGTTCTTTGTGCCGCGAAAGCATTTTAAAAAAATGATTGCTGTTGGTACCAAGTTGATAGATGGTACCGGTTGCCTGTGCAACTTATGTGCATTGGTGCTGCCCAGGAACGTAACTGGATTGTAACTCACACTTGTTTCCCATCTTGCTTCTTTTTGCTACCTTCAGGGCGGTACAGGGGTGCACCGCAGCTTGTCCCTAGGAAATTTATGACTCCTGAAATGCTGGCTGCAGGGTCCAAATGTTTGTACATTATTTTGAAAGGGGTCCCCCGGCACTGAGAGTCAGCATGGTTGTCTCACCAAGATCAGCTACCACCTTTGATCTACTCTTCATGGTTGGGGCAGGTCTTGTGATGCCAGGTCGACACCCCAAGACCACGTCTCCATCCCCCCACTGTCCGCCAGTCCCTGCAGGGTGCAAGCGAGCCCTCTCTTCCCTTAGTTCCATGGGATTGATGTCTAGTGGGGGACTCGAAAATATTGGCACCCCTGATGCGCCCCCATGGCAGTCCTCAGAGGGAAAAGTGCATGGGAGTCGTTGGATGGATGCAAACTCTATTCTTGTAAGTCTTTTGCCAAGTTCTCTTGCCAACAACTTAATTCTGGTAAAGTAAATTTTTAGTTCCGGCTTGCCTAGTTTTTTTCCAAAATATGTTGATTTGTGTGCCAATATTTATCTATGTCTTGCAGTTAGCTTTGGTGAGATTGTTATAAACACTCCAGACCTAATTACTAAAGGTAAATCTACAGAGGTTTTCACACAGGTAGAATCACACCTGTTCCCGGGACCCTGCGTGTAAATCTCTGTCTATGTGAAATTCAGTTACTGCAGATGTAGATTTACATTGTGTAGATGGAGTACATTTCCCTACCCCCTTAATGAAGGGGTGGAGACACCTACAACTCAATACCGAACAAGTTACCTCTACTAAATGTACAGGAGTATTTTAAGCGTATATCACACAAATGTAGTTCTGCATAGTGTAGATTGAGATCTACACTCTGCAGAACTATGAATTAAAAAAGGTAGGGAAACAGGCACCTGAGGAAAGTAATATACACCTTATAATTATCACAATTACAAGCCATGAATACAACCCATATCCTCAGTTCTGTCCTCTTCCCCTTGTGCTGCAGAACATTGAGGAGGAAAACATCATCTACAGTTGTATTGTGTGTCATTGTGTGTATGTACAAGTATGTGTTTTTGCAGCATGCAATGTATTGTGAGGTGCCTTTAAGTGTAGAGAAGTTTTAGGTGTGAGACAATACCATTTGACTGGTTTGGGTGTCTGCAATGTGTAACATTTCTTCTAGTTCTTCTATTATTTATGTATCGGTCTTTGTGCTGGTAGGGTTAGTTCCAGCCTACATTGAATTGCAACTGACGTACTCTTTTGCAGGTGTGTTTTTGTCTTTGCATGTCCGTCCCTGTACCTCCCATTAATTTCCCTATTATCCTCCTACTTTCTAGTGGATAGGTCCCATTTTCCATCCACGCCCCCTTGCCAATCCCACATTTACATGTTGTATATTTCTTCGCACTGTCTCTGGCAAACTCAACATAACACAGGAGTACTACTACACATACTCGTAATGCTGTTGTGACTTTCCTAGTCCATGTACCATACTTGTACGCGATAGGAGCTGTGGGTCATTAGTTTTATCATTTTTGTCACAGTATGGCTTGAAAATGCATGGGAGAGGCCACATGGATAAAGCTTAACAAAGAGCATATGGTTTGTGGTGGAATTGGAAGACATATGCCCAGAATTCAAAGGGTCGCTGTCGATGAATGAGAAGCCGGCTACGCATTCCAAAATGTAGCAGCAGCAGTAGCAACCACAGAAGCAGTGCTTGGATGGACAGGCCGGGCTTGTCAAATGTCTTATTATATAGGAAACCTCATTTGTGAACCTCCAGGATGTCATTGGGATTCCAATGACTGAAACATTTATGTTATATGGGTAGAAGTAGCTGTTTTATAAGGCACCCTGAAGAAAATGTTCATATTGACAATTATTTAGTAGTATTTCTTTAATTCTGTTTTATTAAGGATAAGTGCTGCGAGGGAGAGATCATTGCAGTATTGAACAGGCTAGTTCAGTACCAACTGTAATAGTCTCCTGTTGCTCTTGCTCCAGCCCCATCATCACTCTAAAATATAATTTTTGGCATTTCTCTGGTATACCCTATGTGTCTTAAAAAATGCAGTTCATCCTCCTGCCACCTTACCTAGCAAGTTGGAGGTGAGGAGAGAGATGAGGGAGAAAAGGAGGAGGAAAATCTGAATCAATCAACTCCATTCAAAATATATAGGAAATTTCCTTGGGGCTCTGCTAAGCAACCAGTGACGTGTTTGACAACTCAAGCTAACTAACCGTAGATTAATAATATTAAAATAGCAGTCCAGGGCTCATTATGATCCCTCCATGGAATTCTTTGGTTGCCTTGGTGCACAGAAATGGCTTCTCTAGAGTAAACACCTTCAGCGCTGCGCTGTCAGGGGCTGAAGTTGGGATAACATATTCATCAATTTTTTCACTACTTTTTTTTTATATGATTGCGTATTGAGGCTATTGTCAGCAAGTAAAAGAACCCAGTTCCCACTCATAAGGGTCTCTTTGTGTACTGCGGTATCCCTTTTAAGTCGTCCTTTTCTCCTGTTCTGAGCACACTACCAAAACAAGCATTTGTAATGCAATAGATCTTGCATTTACGAGCGTTTGAGCTATTGCCATTGTAAATGACAATGCCTTTTATTTATGTGTTGTTTTTAAAACAGATAAATAAAAGGCATTGTCATTTACAATGCCGATAACTTAAACACTTGCAAATGCGAGACCTATTGTTTTGCAAATGCGTTCGGCGCCCGTGCTATAAAGCGTTAGGAGAGAACATGTCCTGCCTGAAACAGCAGGCAGGACAAAGCTATTTGAGAAAATAGTGCTAGGAGGCTGTAATTAAAGCCTACCGAGTAACAACACTCGTAACAGGGTGTGTCGCCATGGGAGGTTACAAAATGAGACAAGACGGTACTAACGAGGGACTACTAAGCCTATTGACCAATGAACAGCCACAGTTTACAGTGGACAATGACACAAACCAATGAAAAACATGGGGGGAGAATGGGCGTAGCTTCACGTCCCTACTTGAATACGGCATGCCTCGCAGAGCAGCGCATGCACTGCCCAGGCTCGACCTAAACAGGCCTACACAAGTGTGGACATCACCAATTTCACAGAGCTAATAGAGAGAGTAAAATCTTAATGCCGTATACCCAGGACTCCATCTCATAAGTAACGCTTGGATCAACATTGTATCGCTCTCCGAGCTCAAGGTTTAATCCTGCAGGGGCATAGGGATGCAAGAAACATTACATCACCCCCACCTGAGGACATCACATACTGCTCCCCGGGCTCTGGTCCCCCATTTTCCCTTCTTCTGCCCTCCCAACTATAGTCAGTAATCTGCTGTTCTTATCTATAATGGGCTGAGTACCGAATGCAGTTCATGAATTTCCCTGTAATTTGGCCTGATACTCCTTGACGGAGCAGTGCTTTATGAAATAAATAAAAACTACAGATACTACAAATACCTAGAAATAACTAATTGGAAAGTAATAGACATTTTTAAATTGAAAAATACCACCATCAAATACAAGCATCATACCCCAACCAGGAAAACATAGGGTTAAGTGTTGTGTACAAATTTATGAATCTGGAGCTAGAATAACACAATTTTATCAGTTTATCACTGGTAGTGCATGATTTGTGGCAGCTGGAATAAGTTGAGTTGGACCTGATATACAGTTATCTCCACACTTAGTTGCATTGTCATCAGATCAGACCAAAGGCACCTTGCGGTGAAGAAGTTATGAGAGGAAGAAACTACTGAAGACTGAGAAAATGTTGACAGAGACTAGGATTGGATGCACAGCCTCTAGTAGTCACAGTCGTTTTTCATAGTTAGCTCTCTTGTAGATGGTAAAAGACCTTGCAGCTCTCGCAGGCGCAGGGGATGTCCAAAGTTAATGCCACATCCCCAGTTTGGGTCAACATGGTCTTCCTAGTCAGTGCTCATGGTGCCGCAGAGAAGATATTACATACACAGAGTGCTGTATATAATTTTGAGTAGATTTCTGTGCAGGGCCAAAAGATTATATTGGGCAGTCGTCAGGAAATCCTGTTGGTCGCCTGCTGTCAGGCACCGTGACACAATCACTGCTTTCACCCACTTTAGAAACCACTGAACTGAAGTGTAGGGTCAGTGCTCATCTGAAGTACACACTTTGTCACCACAAACAAGAGAGGGAGTGAAGAGGTACGGTAAGTTGTGGACTCAGCCTCCTCTATAACTTGCGAAAAAACAAAGAAGGTCCACACTTCATTCATAGAAAAAGCTATCCTTCCAGAATTTGTTCTAAAGTGAGTGTTAGAAGACAAAAGGTTTTCCTAAAGGTGTATAGGAAAACAATATGTTTTGTTAAAATAACCCTCACCCACCAAAAGGTCCCTTGGTGGCATGCTTCATCATCGGGTTCTTCCCGCCCCGCTGCGGGACGGGGCATGCTGCGACCGACGGAGACGTGGGAGCACTTGTTAGTGAGGTGATTCTATGTGTTGGTGTGAGAGTGGAAGGGTCAGAGGCAATGAAGTGAGTTAAAAAATACCTGGCTGCGTGGAAACTAAACTTTAATACTCCCTGTAGCTGGTATTAGTAACAAGGGGAGAGGAGGAATGTATGCTATAATGGGCTGTTTCCTCCCTGGTCTACATGTTTCAAAGCCTTCCCCTCTGCTTTTCTTCAGGACCAAAGCGGTTGATCCCTAAAACCACTCTACAAGTAACCTATGTGGTCTGCCTGATCAATGTCAGAGTCTAATGTGCATATGGTAAACATGCATTCATACAATACCTAAACGGTATGTTCCTGAAAAAAACAATACTTTTGGGGCTTAACTAATGCCCCATGAGCTTAAACACAGGAGGAGAGGAGCGCTTGTATTCAAACAATCGTCAAAGCTACTCTCTCACCCAAGCAATGCCTACCCGTGGCTCCGATGAACGGGGGAAGGCTTTGAAACATGTAGACCAGGGAGGATACCTTCCATTCAGGGCATGGATAAAGGACAACAAAGTTTTGGGACCAGCTTGATGACTGCAGTCCCCTTAGGTGTCAAGAAGAAGTTTCTCGTGTGTGTACAATCCTCAGACCAAACCCGTCCCTGCGAGGAGCTGGGAGATTACATCTTTTATTGTATTGGGCCCAGAGAGGGGAGTGTACACATTCTGGTGGCTGAGTGTGAAAAATCATTGAAGTGCCACGGTGGTCTGGCACTTTACTTTTACATAAAACCTCCAGTCGATGTCACTCTTCTTTACAAATGTCTAATTCTCTCAGTAAGATGAAGGGCGGCCACAGGACTGATATGGCCCTGCATAATGTTAATCAGGGTTAGGCACAAGACGCTTTTCTTCCTTGGTACTGACCACTGCCATCACTGTACTCAACAGGGAGGCCTTGCAGCAGTTTAACCGAGCACTGGTCTGGAATGGGATTCAAATATAGGGCAACAGAAGCCAGACATCTGGGCCTACCTCGCACTTGCCCTAGTTTTTGACATTATGAATGCCATGAGGGACCCACTGTGTGTTGTGCGAGTAGCTTTCTAGGGTGCCCCTGTGAAAGACAGCCACATAAACCAACTGGACCTATTTTAACTTTTTGTAAAATAAGGTCTTTTAATCGGATATGTTTATTTTATTCTATGTCGTATTAAAACTATATAAACAGAAATGTAAATTCACGAGTCCTGCGTTTCTGAACAAGAGCCGCAGATCAAATTAGTCTGAACAAACACTATTCACAAACCTTTGTCAACCTTCTTTTTATGAAGGCTGTTTCGTCTTTTATATGCCATAAAACATGCACTGTGTAAAAAGAGTGACAGACCCATCACAGCCTGTGGCACACAAGCTAACAGTAGATTTCTCATTGCCAGTGGAAAGACCTCCTGAAGAGGTGCAGAATGTTTACGCTGAGAGGTGTGTTAACTGACATATACTACTTTATGTGGCAATTTTAACCTCTAGAGGAAGAAGATGCCCTCCCCGCAAACAGCACTCTACAGAAACCAGGCCAACGTTATTTGGATTATTGTTAGGTAGAAAAACAACTCCTTGTTGGAAATACAAGTTGAAGCCTACCGCCTGTCAGATGCATATGTCTGGAAAACATAAACGTTTTAGTTTTTCAGCTCAAGGTTTTTAACTGACTTAGGGAGTCTCACCCTTGACTGCAGCCTGTTACTTTTCCATGAATTGAAAAGACTTGAGGGGTGGTCCATCTTTCAGAGGTAGTTTAAAAGGGAAAGATAGAAGGCCATCCCTAGGGGAGGGGGAGGTGGTAGATGGCTGTCCTACTGGAAAATAAATATACTTAAATCAGACAGATGATAGGTAGTCACAAGAGAAGGGAACTGATGGTAGGGATAAAGAGAGAACAAGAGAGGTGTTCTGGCTCTAGGCTGTTTTTAGGGTCAAACAGAGAAGATGTCCAAGAAAACGGCCTAAACCACTCATCCTCTAACTGGATGCACCAGATGGACACTGATGCAGAAGTGGTTCATTGGATGTGTTTGGCACAGGAATCACATAACGGACCAGGCTAGACTGCAATCTCCTTAGGTCAGAAGATGGGAAAGAAATGGAGAGCGGTACAGGATGAAAGTTGGGTAGAGATTGGGCCTAGCTGTGGTGACTTTTTGACTCAGTAGGGAGTAGAGAAATCAGAGTGAAAAAGGAATGAGGCTGAAAGAGAAAAGAACAAAATTATACGATAAGGAGACACAACGAGAGAAAGTAAGTGAGGTGGGAAACAGAGGACAAAGATTAGCGAGCAAGCGGAAAAATTAAGGCAAATGCAAAAAGATGAGAATTGAAGGTGGGCAGGGAGAGTGACAGATGAGAAAGTGTCAGTCGAAAGAAAAGTTTAGCAAAAAGAAAAGGAACGTGGGCAGTGGACAGTGGAGGGATGAGGAAATGAAGGAGCATGGAGGGAGTGAAAAGGTGGGGTAAAAGGAGCAGAGTCAGAAGGAAGGTGGGGAAGGAGAGCAGTGGAGGAAAGGAAGTAGGATGGGGCAAGAAAAAGAGCAGAGTGATAGAGAGATAGAGCGAAGGTAGTAAGCAGACAGGGAGAGCGATTGAAGGAAAAGAGTCAAAAGGCTGAGATGGTGGACAGGCAGAGCAAGGAGGAAGGAACGGGTGTAGGGGGATCTTGGACTTGGCCCTTTCTGCAGGGTCATTCTCAAACGTTTTGCCCTCACACTCCTGTTTTCTGAACCTGTTTTGTTGGCTTTTCTGACTCTGGGCACTTTAGCATTGCTAACCAGTGCTAAAGTGCTTGTGCTGTCTACTTTAAACATTGTGAAATTGGCTTACACCCAATTGGCACATTTAATTTACTTATAAGGCCTTAGTAAAGTGGTACTACATGTACCCAGGACCTGTAAATTAAATGCTACTAGCGGGCCTGCAGCACTGGTTGTATCACCCACTTAAGTAGCCTTTTTAACATGTCTCAGGCCTGCCATTACAGTTTCTGGGTGCAGCTTAAACTGCCATTTTGACCTGACAAAATAAACCTTTTGAGGAAGGTTTAGACCTTTCTTTTTAACATATATAAGTCACCCCTAGGATAGGCCCTAAACAGCCCAGAGGGCAAGGTGCAGTGTATTTAAAACATTGGACATGCACTTTTAACTTTTACTTGTCGTGGTAGTGAAAGACTCTTAAATTCGTTTTCCACTACTGCAAGGCCTACCTCTCCCGTAGGATAATATTGGGTTAGCTTATTACATTTAATAAGTGCTAACTTTCAATTGGGAGCAGGTTGGAATGTCGGCTGACCTCTTGTTCTGAAGCCACAGGGACACCACAGCTTTGCAGTGTGATGCATCTCCCCGCAAGGCCTTCGGAACCGCCGCTACATGACATATCCCCATTGCAGAGCCTCACATCGCAGGCGCCGCTCATCGGAACCGCCTCTACGCGACGCATATTCGATGCCGGACTTCACATCGCAGTCACAGCTCATCTGAACCACTACTGCATGACGCAACCCTGGAGCAGAGCCTCGCATCGTAGCCACCATTCATCGGAACTGCCTCTGTGTGATGCATCTTTATCGCAGGACTTCATATCACAGTTGCAGCCCGTTGGTACCGCCGCTGCATGGCACATGCTCCATGCATCCCCGTCGCCAGGATTCTCATCGCCATCTGCAGCTCTTCAGACCCGCAACTGCGTAACGTATCCTCGACGCAGAACCTCACAACACTCTGCAACCAGAATTTAAGGTACTCTTGTTCAGCAGGCCAAACTGGGTCTCTGTATCTGGCCCGTGCTCCAGCGCAATCGGCCTGAACTTGTGACTTTGTCCTGGTCCAGCGTGATCAGATAACCACAAATAAGTCAAAGGATATTTTGGGATTTGTGTCTGAACTATCAAATTCCAACAGAGTGACTGCAACGATTCTGCCTACCCAATCCTTTTGTGACACACTTAGTTCATTTTTTGTTGATAAGATCAAAGTAATTAAAGACAGCATCCCTCCAAGTCCCCACTGCGATAACACCAACCATTGATAAGAATCCTCCTACACTGTCTGAGCAGCCCGTTATCAGCAAGGTGCGCCTCATGGACCTGCTGACAAAAGTGAAATTGGGCGCCCCTTCTGACACATGCCCTTCCAAGGTGCTAAGAGAAGTTTGCTTGTGTTTCACCCTGACAGAGATTGTGGTTGCTGCTTCAGCAGGGTTTCACCCCCTTAACCAGTAACCTAATTTCTTACATGGGAACTGGAAAACAATATGGAAAAAAGGAGAGCTAAACAAATTAAAATGAAGAAAGTTGGGCACAGAGGGCAATGGAAAAAAAAGATGGTGTGAGGGGGTGAAAGTGAAGGAGGGAGAGATGAAGCAAAATGCGAGAGGAGGTGGTTAATCCGAACTGGTTTAGGGGTGTGGAAGACAATCAAAAAACAAGGATGTCACAGAGCCTGATGGAAGAGAAGGCCGCCTCTAAGCACACAGTTCATACAACACACACAGTAACGTTTGGTCTTGCAGGCAGCACTGCACCAAGGATGTATATTGTTTATCGTATATGTTTATAGTTTCTCATAAAATGCTACATGGCCCACTTACCTCAGAAACTAACCAGACAGTTATCTAGCGGGTAAGGAAAGCTTAATCGGGTGACCGTTCTTTCGCCTTCCTGGCGCTAAGGCCTGGAATTCTCTGCCTCTTTATCTGAAGGATGCAACCATCGGAGCTGTTGTTCCGAAGGAGAATAAAAACTTGGCTTTTTCGGTATGTGTTAGCATAGATCTTAACCTAGCTGCTATAGTAGGTGGATATATCATGCTCTGTAATTAAAAGTATGGTAAACGCCGCACAGCTCCTAATTCCAGCTCCCGCACCAACTGAGGTTGGAGCAGAGATCAGAATTTGTGGTCCAGTGTAATCCTGGCGTGTAATCGCAGAGCATATTACGCTCGGATATTACTTTCTTCAGGACTAAATTTAGGCATTTTATAGCCTGGCGTTTTTAACAAAGCTTCCTCTAGAACCAAACACACTTTTCCCCGAGGTGCAATTGTTTTTTTTCACCTGAACAAAAGCTAACTCGACATTGCAGCTGCCTGGTCCTTCAGCAGACCCTATATTAGTTTACATTTTCAATTAACAATTAGAAATTCAGTCAGCCGGCCTCCCTTGGGGTACAGCTCACTGGGACTATTTGGTATACCATTACAGGGTTGGCTTTTCCACCTCCAAAGATGAACCTGTGAAACAGGGTTTGGGGACTCAAACTTTCCCTATGACCAAATACGTCTTGCCACTATGCGGTCTGTAGATCAGACTCGGAATGAGAGAAATGCTAATACAGTTTTACTGCAAAGCGATCCTCTGTGTGTTTAACCCGTCTTGGTGGAACGCGGGAATTCTTCCTTTTTATCTGTCTTCCTTTCGAAGCCCATTTTTCCTCAAACCACACAGTCAGTGGTCTCTTTGCAGTTCAGGCATTGGCATTCAGAAGGGCGTGTGGTTTGCGGCCTCTACTCAAAAGGAGTGCTTCGTGTTTGAGAAGCTGGCCTTGCAGGTAGTGCCCAGAAGTCCATTCAACAGACGCAAAAGGTTTCAGTATGGTTTCCTTGGCTCACTGATGGGTATGAGGCGAGAGCAGTAAGGCATTTCTCAGAAAAAATGTGGGAGATGTTAGATGTGAAAACTCATCTAAATAATGATAGAATTAAGAAATAAAGAACTGATAGACCAAAACAAGTTTGTCTGCATCAAACAGACATGGCGGCAGAGGGCAACACTTAAGAAGATTGGTATTGAAATGGGCCATTGTGTGCGTCAAAGATCTTGTGACACTGGTTCAGCTGTCAGAGGTGGTGATGCTTGAGAGCAGTTTTGGAGGTCAAAATTGAGATAAGTCTCTACGATTGAGTGTTTGAACAAATGGGTGCAAGAAGCAAGAAAAAAAAATGAAGATGTATTGCGATTTGGGGCAGAGAGGTAAAATAGTTTCAAAGAAATTAAGTGTCCGCTCAGTGTGTGTATAGGGTTATGGATTTAATGAGTGAGGGTCAGCCCATGTACTGGCATGAAGACAATGTTCTGAAATTTGAAAATGGGTCAGTTTTGCACTGATCAAAGGTTAAATAGGGTCCATGTGGCAAAGTTGAGTTCTTTCTTAAGGGTTTTGAACAAGTATTTTGGGGGTCCATGGAGAAGGAGGAGGTAGATGCCATTGTTAGCTTTCTTTAGAGAGCAAAATGCAGGTGGGGAGATAGTAAATTATCAAGTAAATTCACCCTTCAGTATGGAGCTCAGGCTTAGGACATGTTGGTATCATGTGGCAAAAAGATAGGTGGGAGCTACACAACAGGGAAAGTATATAGTGATGGAGATTGTGGCTGGAGCCTGTGTCATGGATCGCTCTGTAAATTATGGTTAGAATCTTAAGACTGATTCTCTGTTTAGTTGGGAGTTAGTGGATGCTGTGTTCAAAGTAGACATAACTGGTAGTCCATCTTGGCCTTTTGTTAAAATGTAAATAATTTAAAGCTGCCTACGCAGTCACCCACTTATTGCATCATATACCTACATTTCCTATAAGTTGGTAAAGTTTAAGATGCTAGCCATCCAGAAGTAATTCTGGTACTCTGTTAAGTAAAGTTCAATTGTCTTAACAAATAATCTTGATAATGTGTCTTTTATTGGGGAGCTCAAGAACTTACTATTGCTGTGTTTTAAGATGAGAAGTTGACGATCATAGGAAGTTAATCAGAGCAGTTGCCTCTTTTGATATAATTAATATGTGTTATGTTACTTATGGCGGTTCCTACAATTTAATATAAGTTGTATCACTTACAGTATGCAAGAAGGTTGAGGAAAGCTGCCGTACGGTCGAGCCATGGATCCTGGATCTGTGCCTCATCAAGAGGCTGCACTTACAGTCAACGAGCAGGTATGAATGACTAATTAATATTTTAAATAACAGTACCTGAAAATTGTGTGCTTGCTCAGAGTGTTGTGCCTATTCATTGTTGTGGTGAGCCCTAATAAGGCTTTGACCAGCAGGAAGAACATTTTAGCATTGTTAATAGATCTCATCTTAAACTGAAAAGATTTAAATATTATACTGTTTAGACTGTACAGCAACACTCCTTAGGCTAAGTGTTCAAGACTTGCTTGACATCCACCAGACTTAAGATGCTAAGCTGCATCATTTTGTATCATACTTCTTCTGTTTTAGGTACACTAGGTTTTATTTCCCTTTAGCCGCCAGAGTTATGATTATAACCAGTCGTCTGCAAAGAAAGGGAAAATGGACAGGAATCTCACACTCCTCCTTGTGGGCTGTACGCACTTGAGAGAGAGGTATTTATAGGACAGCAGACCTGCCAGATAACTGGCTAGTAATAAGTGAGGCCTACTCTGTTTTGAACTCCCCAAAGTAGCACACACACACACACACACACAATAGACAGTTATTTTAGTGGTACATATGGATTAGAATCTTCATGATTATAATGCAAATACTAGAAAAGGCAAACAAAAGTTGAGTGCAACATATAAAAATTCTAAACATTATTGTTAATGACAATCCTGGCATACATTTATTCTCAGATCTGCTGATCTAGGTGAAAGTTTTTGTGTATAACTTCAAACCGCTCATGTGACTGAGCCGCTTGCATATTGGTGGGGAGTGTTTAGGAGTTGCATGGCTCTCCACGATGTAAATGGCCCTCAATCCCTCAGAGGAAAGACAGGGTTTTGTAATTTTCTGCCTAGGCAACTGGTTGTTAGGTAAGAGCACCAAAACATGTTTTTTCTGTTTCTAGGTAGGATATATTTTGTCGAATGACAGTAAATAAGAGTTCAGCTTCTAAACAGGGTCCGTGTGAAGTTAACCACTAGCTGATAACAGATTGGCATAACACTGAAACATTATAAGGAGAATAAGTTGCCACATTTAGTTTAAAACTTATTGGGTAAAGGTCAAGTATATCTAAACCATTCTACCAAACTCTTCCAACCAATGATTATTAATTTGGAATAAATATTATGTCTTCAAATAGTCCATATGAAGACATCCTAAATTAACATATTTGTGTTTTGGATACCATGAATTTGAATCTCAACAAATATGCGTAAATGTTTAATGTCCATATTGTTTTCATTAAAATGCCAGGCTCCTGTTCTACCTTGAGGTGGGTTTCACTAAATGTGAGTGGCGAAGACTTGGGGAAGGGGTGTGCAGGTGCCCGCTTAACTAGCAAAACCTAGCCCTGTGCAAGAAGTCATGCAGGACACATTCTCTAAATCCTTTGTATTTTGCTAGTGCTTTTTGTGGCAGAAGCTACTAAAACCTAAATACTAAGTTGCAGTTGGCCTTCAAAGACTCATGGAATACTCCATCCAGAAAGCCTTAAGTACATGCAGAACTTAGAGAAACTATTATATGTTGGTTAGGAAACTTATTTGATCTCCAGTGGTCTTTCATGCCAAGGCAACTCGGTGTAACAAGATGGGAGCTTCTGTACCTCTTTCTTGCTGAAGTGAGATGTATTCAATCACTGGCTACATGGTCCCTAGTATTAAGGAACTTCCTCAAGTTTGGTAGAAGTTGTAGGACATACAACAAGAGAGTCTGAAAAACCGTGTAGCAAATTGTAGAAGACCATTCAGCATACTCAACAGAAGATGCTGAAGGCACATACTCAACAGCAGTATTTTACGTTTTTGAATTGGAGTACCACTAGGTAATCACCAAAGTCTTGGACAGGTTTTAGCCAGAGACCATGTTAAGGAATATTTTTGAATTGCTCATGGGAGAGATGTCATTATATTCTTTTGAAAACTGTCTTTAATTACTGCATTGCCACCTTCACCAATTTTTCAGCATAAGACCAAGATGCCGATGACTCCGAACCTCTTGAGGTTCAACATCTCAAGTAATAACAAAGGGACCTCTAGCACATTCTACATGTTAAGAAGGCCAACAAGAGGTTTTAGGTAAGAAGAATCCACCTGACTTTCCTGATTCTGGCTCAGTGCAAAACTGAGTCTACCTCTGGTCCTTCTGAAACTGCTGTGTTCCTATTTCAAGATGCAGTCATATGTAGCAGAGCGGACCTGGAAACCCAGAGTATGTGCTCAAGAAATGTATCTTCCGCCATCTGCAAATCATGACATAGTGCAGGGTTAAGCATTGCTTCATACTAGAAATTAAAATCCAAACTTTTGTTGACTGCTAGAGCTAAAGACAAAGATTACCCAATTTGTTTGCTTTGATCATAAACTAGTACTTGCCAAATGGAGATCAAATTCACCAAAATAATCAATATGCTCACATCTAGTTTGTTATTATAATAAAAGAGGCATGGTCACATGTTTTGATTTGATAGAATCAAGAAAAGTATGCAGGTTTCTTGTCTCTTTGACCATGCCTCCTTCAGCTTGTGCCTTTACCAATGCCAGAGTTTAGTATCCCTGGGCACTGCCTGAGGAAGCCCAACATAGGCAGATTGTGGCGTGCAATGCTCATCTCTTAGTTGATGTTGTGTGCTGCGAGTGCAACAAGATCACTACTTTTATGGCATTTAATGAACTCATGATGTGGACACTCGACCCTTTGAGTTTAAATAAGTAATGGTGAAAGGATACCAAGATTAGTTCCTTGTATTTGTCCTGAGGAGGCCATAACCAATTAGTGGTGGCCAAAACACATCAGTTGTATTGTGGAGGAGGAGTTATGTAATCACTGATGTTACAAAGAGACTTTTTTATACAAAAAATATTGAAGCTTTCTAAAGCAATGTGGAGCCTCTCAAAGGAACCATCTCCTGGTGATAACTGAGACACAAATCATGTGTAACACCTTCTACATATACAACGACTGAAGGACTTATGTTCTACTCTGAACCCATTCGATTAAGTGTGGTGATGATTATGTTTGGTGTAACTTTTTGGAATGCATTGTGATGAATTTTGATACATTATTGATAATTGATAAAAATGTTCACATGTTTTGGATATTACAATGATTGGGATGGATTCATCTTACTACAGTGAGGTATCAAAAAAGTATTTGGGAGAATTTCTTTGAAAAAGAAGCAGTATGGATACCAATAATGATGACAGCATTATTGTGTGAATAAATTTGAATATTTGAATTTATGCCTGAGGAAAGGCTTTTTTTCTGTGGATTTGATAAATGCCCAGGTTTCATATGGGTTATTCGGGCTACCTCATGCTTACAATTTGCCAACGTCCTTTCAGCAATTCATCCAAATCCCCTTGCGTGGGCCACAACAACACCTTAATTAGATGCAACAAAGGATTATGGACAGATCCACCACATATATAATCACAATTTCTTAATGATTATATGTATATGAAATAATGCAATGCTATATAGCTTTTGTTGAGTGCTCGTAGACTGATAGATTGATGCTACATTTGCTGTCAACATCACACTGCAGAAGTTAAGAAGGGCTGCTTAAGAGATAGGGCTTTAAGGCACAACTGAAAGCAATAAGTAAGAGATGGTATGGAGGGATACTGGAAAATAATTCAAGAGGGTGAGAGCAAGGACTGCACAAATTGGCCTACCAATATAGGATCTGTCACAGCTGGAGTCTGTTAGAGAGTAGCAGAAGGTGACCTGAGATTACTTTTAGTAGAATAAAAATGATGTATTTTCCTGAATAAGGGCATTCAGAGATCTGGGTACAATGCACAAAGCTTTGAAAACTATTCACCTTTAATAGGCAGCCAGTGACGAGAGTATGAGAATGGTTTTGCATGGCTGAAGTGGAGGCTGCTTGAATCTGCACTGCCTATAGTCTTTATTTTTCAATCAATCATTTGCGATTTGTAGAGCCGTGAGAGAGGATACTGTTCAAAGGTAGAGGGAAGGTCGTTCTAGGACTTGCGGCGAGGTAGGAGAAGGAGCGTCCTCTGCTGTGGCTTCGACGGATGCAGGGTATTAGGGCGAGGGTGCCAGAGTGCAGGTGTCTGGAGGGTTGGTGGCTGTTCAGGCGGTGGTTGATGCATGCTGGTCCTTGGTCGTGTAGGGCCTTATTGGCGTGTATCAGCAGCTTGAATTGGCATCTTTTCTGGACCGGGAGCCGGTGGAGGTTCCTGAGGTGGGGAGTGATGTAAGTCTGTTTTGGGAGGCTGATGATGAGTCTGGCAGCTGAGTTCTGTATCGTCTGGAGTCTCTTCAAGAGATGGGTGGTGATTCCTGCGTAGAGCTCGTTGCCATGGTCAAATCGGCTGGTGACTAGGACTTAGGTGACAGTTTTCCTGGAGCCATCTGAAGACCTTTCAGAGCATGCGAAGGGTGTGCAAGCAAGCGGAGGCAACTGCGTTGATTTGGCTTTTCATGGTGAGTTTGCTGTCCAGGATGATGCCAAGGTTGAAGGGGTGGTCTGTCGGTGTGGATGTGGGTCCGAGTTCGAAAGGCCACCAGGTGTCGTTCCACAGGGAGACGTTTTGTCCAATGATCAGCGCTTCAGTCATGTCTGTGTTGAGCTTCAGGTAGTTGGTCTTCATCCATTCAGCAACACTATTCATGCAGTTGTGGAAGTTGGTCCTGGTGATGGAGGGGTCTTGCGAGAGGACGAGTTGGGTGTTGTCTGCGTAGGAAATTATGTTGAGGGTGTGGGTTCTGACGATGTTGGCCAGGAGTGTCATGAAGATGTTGAACAGGGTGAAGCTGAGGGAACAACCTTGTGGGATGCCGCAGATGATGCTCTTACGTTCCGACATAAAGGGTGGTAGGCAGATACTCTGGGTTCATCCTGTGAGGAAGGATGCGATCCATTTGAGGGCATCTCCTGGGATGCCAATGTGGCAGAGTCTTTTGATGAGGGTGTGGTAGGATTCGGTGTCAAACACTGCTGACAGGTCGAGGAGGATCAGGGCTGCTGTGTCTCCCTTGTCGAGGAGGATTCTGATGTTATCGGTGGCGGCAATCAGGGTGGTCAGTGCTGTGGTTGTCGCGGAAGCCGGTCTAGGAGGTGTCCAGCAGGTTGTTGTCCTCCACGTGTTCGGTGGGTTTTCGGTAGATGGCCTTCTCGAGGACTTTGGTGGGGAAGGGGAGCAGAAAGATAGGGCAGTAGTTCTTGACATCGCTGGGGTTGACGGAGGGTTTCTTGAGGAGGGTTCTGAAATCTGTGTGTTTCCATTGATCAGGGAAGGTGGCGGTAGTGATGGAGGATTTGAGAATGGTGGTGAATTTGCCACAGATTTGTTTGCTTTCGAGGTTGAAGAAGTGGTGGGGCAGGGGTCCCTGGGTGCTTCAGATTGGATAGAGTTCATGTTGACTGTGGTGCTCTGTGTGGTGAGCTGTTCCCATTCGGTGAACGGAGGGTTGTGGGTGGTGTCAGTTTGCGTGAGTTGGCTGTGGAGGTCTGGGGGTTGGGGTTTGAATTTACTGTAGATGGTGGATATCTTGTTGTGGAAGTAGTCCGCCAGGGTGTTACAGAGTTCCTGGAATGGGGGGATTGTATTCTCGGTGACTTATGGGCAGGAGAACTCTCTGACAATGTTGAAGAGTTCCTTGCTGTTGTTGGAGCTGGCTTCGATTTTATATTTAGATAAGCCAATGTAGATAAGAATTTACATAATCAAGATGAGATCCCAGTGGTACCAATGGCGAGATGTCTGCCAACTTGTCATACAGTAATACCTTTCATGCTATCAGATAACACACAAGAAGTTTCCCAGTTGTGACCTTTGTGATATGTAGTCTTGTGCTTGAGGACCAATAAATTGTACAGTCATTCGTCAAACTTGTGTTTTTCAAACTTTAGACTAGCCTTTTATAAAGGTGTGCGACATTCTGTCTGACCAGTGCTTAGTTTGTAAAAGAGTGAGTGCCGGTACCCAAAGCTCTGCTCAGAAGCCGTGGCCAGTGCAATTAAATGTTGGCGTGCTGAATGCTAACGCTGCGCGCTCCTAAATGTACTTCAGTTTCTTTAATCCACTATCAGAGACTCCCTGTCCCTTTATTTCACTCGTGCATGTTCCTACTTTCTCCCTTTGTGATTGTTTTTCCATCTTTCTCTTGCTCCGTCTTTCCTTTTTAGGTCTCGCCTAGCGATGCAGCGCATGCGCTGCTCGCTTGCGAGATCTATTGTTGTCGATTTAGCTTTGGAAGGGGGACAGGAGATGTGCACGCGCCCGGACAGGCGATGTGCACGTGTACGGCTAGCGGCATTTGAGCACAACGCGCGCGCGCGCTTTCACTTTCCTAGTTTTGAAAGGCATGTTTACATCTGATGCAATTTAAGATGGTAAATCCAGCGGGTGCTGCCAAGGCCTGGTTTTATATTTCTAGCGTGCAAGAACTTAGCTGCCTTGACGCCCACGTGCTGTGCTTTTGCAACAGAAGTGGTTTTGTGGTTTAAAGCATGGTATGTCAGTAGAGATAATTTTAAAAGTGCAGACTTAGGCGCTGGCCCAGTGGCGAACACTCGAGTTTTGAGGGTTGAATATGACGAGGGTTGTTTCCCCTATTCCGGTTTTTGCCAGACGGAGGCACTGTACTTTCTGTACGATCCCTGCAAATAGCAGGTGACTCTTGTGTTGCAACAACAATGCAAACCTGCTCGACTCCAGGCTCTCACAGCCTGAGTCTTGCCAATGTTCTAGTTGCTTTCACTGAAACATTTGTGACTCGGGCCAGAAATCTGTCGACCTGCTGCTGTGATTTGTCGAACGGGGGCAGGTTTGTTTTGTAGCCTTTTGGTTTGTGAAACATCCATGGAGTCGTTTTGTTCAAGAATATACTTGGTTTTCCATTAATCATTTCGGTGTTTTTCATACGTTGCTTCGATAAGGTCACGCCTGTCTTTTTTTACTTGTATAACTTCTTATGCAGAGCAGTTCTGTGAAGCTGGGGGTCACTGGGGAAATCACAACGATACACCTTAACGTTTTTGGGAGGAAGAAATGTGCCCGTCCCTAGTCGAGATCCTTTGCTGCAAAAGACACAGTAACTAGGGATTGCTGAACAGGGAAAAGTCCCAGGCAGGTCTGCTGGCAGCCTCCAGTACCTGGCCATCCCTGCCCTCCGCCACATGCTGGCAGCGCGCCGGCCCTTTTGTGCGTCGCTGGAGTGCTGGCTGGGAACAGCAGTGCATGAACCCGGGAGCTGGCAGGCGCCCAACCTGCTGAGAATACTTTAAAGGGCGCCTTAGGGGCGGGGGCTCGGACTGAGTGATCCGGGGCCACAAATGTTTCCTTTCAGGGGAGCAGGGCACGCCCCAGGTCCCCTGACCACCCTTCCTGACTCTGGGAAGAAGTGACAGGACTTCTTGCTTCTCACCAGCTCTGTGCATGTTTGGGGTGCCCAGTACGTGATTAGGCAGTGCCACGAGCCTGTAATTGTATTCTTCTTTTTAAGTTTAGCGTTTTTATTACGTGTTATAACCACATAAATAGATGTAAACAATGTGAACTTGTAAATTTGAATCTGTATTTACAGAAATTTCTAGTATTCTATTCCAGGATCTCACGATTTTCCACTAAGAAGTCTGAAATTGAAAGCGGCCAGGTTTGGGATAATAAAATAAACAAAACAATATAAGCTGAGAAACAATACAGACAACATTGGGAAAAGGGGTGGGCCTGGGGTTTTAACATATATAAGAGATTAATTTGTGATGGGTCCTGCATACACCGAACCCAGAGAACAATGCAAAGCTTCACTTTGATGCTATTAACACGAGTGCTTAATTTGTGCGGGGTGCTCCAGGTGGTGGGCAGTGCCACTCCTTTTCAACCTCACACGTTGACCTCGCGCAAGAGAGAAAAAGACAGACAAGGAGAGAGTGAAGAAAGAAGACAAAGGTGGTACAGTGAAGACAAAGAGAGAAAGCAGAGATGACAAAGAGTTTGAAGGACTGAGACAATGAAAGAGAAGTGAAGGATGGTGGAAAAAAGAGGCCTGGAGTGGAACCAAAACTAGAAGTTGTGGTATTCCACAACCAGGGCATTGGACAGCACCAGCCTCGAATCCAACGAAAAACATGGGCCACTCAGGCAGGAAAGGATGAGCAGGTACTGGAGGCAGGCAGGGATGGTTGACAGGTACTGGAGGTAGGCAGGGATAGATAAGCAGGTACTGGAGGCAGGCAGGGATGGATGAGAAGGGACTGGAGGCAGGCAGGGATGGATGAGTAGGTACTGGAGGCAGGCAGGGATGGATGAGAAGGGACTGGAGGCAGGCAGGGATGGATGAGCAGGTACTGGAGGCAGGCAGGGATGGATGAGCAGGTATTGGAGGGAGGTAGGAATAGATGAGCAGGTACTGGAGGCAAGCAGGGATGGATGAGCAGGTACTGGAGGTAGGCAGGGATAGATAAGCAGGTACTGGAGGCAGGCAGGGATGGATGAGCAGGTATTGGAGGGAGGTAGGAATAGATGAGCAGGTACTGGAGGCAGGCAGGGATGGATGAGAAGGGACTGGAGGCAGGCAGGGATGGATGAGTAGGTACTGGAGGCAGGCAGGGTTGGATGAGAAGGGACTGGAGGCAGGCAGGGATGGATGGATGAGCAGGTACTGGAGGCAGGCAGGGATGGATGAGCAGGTACTGGAGGCAGGCAGGGATGGAAGACCAGGTACTGGAGGCAGGCAGGGATGGTTGACAGGTACTGGAGGCAGGTAGGAATGGATGAGCAGGTACTGGAGGCAGGCAGGGATGGATGACAGGTACTGGAGGCAGGCAGGGATGGATGAGCAGGTACTGGAGACTGGTAGGAATGGGTGAGCAGGTACTGGAGGCAGGCAGGGATGGATGACAGGTACTGGAGGCAGGCAGGGATGGATGAGCAGGTACTGGAGACTGGTAGGAATGGATGAGCAGGTACTGGTGGCAGGCAGGGATGGATGAGCAGGTACTGGAGGCAGGCAGGGATGGATGAGCAGGTACTGGAGACTGGTAGGAATGGATGAGCAGGTACTGGAGGCAGGCATGGATGGTTGACAGGTACTGGAGGTAGGCAGGAATAGATGAGCAGGTACTGGAGGCAGGCAGGGATGGTTGACAGGTACTGGAGGTAGGCAGGAATGGATTACCAGGCACTGGAGGGAGGCAGGAATGGATGACCAGGTACTGGAGGCAGGCAGGGATGGATGACCAGGTACTGGAGGCAGGCAGGGATGGAAGACCAGGTACCGGAGGCAGGCAGGGATGGAAGACCAGGTACTGGAGACAGGCAGGGATGGATGATCAGGTACCGGAGGCAGGTAGGGATGGATGATCAGGTATTGGAGGCAGGTAGGGTTGGCTAGCATGTGCAGGTTGGCAGCAATGATCTGCTCCCTGAGGCTCTCAGGCATTGACATACTGGCACTGGAGGCAGGCAGGGTTTGCCAGCATGCGGAGGGGTGCAGGGATGGCCAGGTACTGGAGGCTGCCTGGCCTGGATGTACTGGCACTGGAGGCAGGCAGGATTGGCCAGCATGCGGAGGGGTGCAGGTACGGCCAGGTACGGCCAGGTACTGGAGGCGGTCAGGCAGTGTCCAGTCATCATGCACCCTAACAGTCCCTAGTACCATTGCTGTTCTGAGTGGAGGGCACTGTCAGTCACTGGTACTGCCGCACCATCCTTTTTCTAGTTTTTTAGGTCGAGCCTGGGCAGCGCATGTATTGCTCTGCGAGGCATGCTGTATTGGAGTATGTACTTGAAGCCCCGCCCCCTCTCTGCCCATATTTGTCATTGGCTTGTGTCATTGTCCTTCGTAAATGATGGCTTCTGATTCGTTAATAGGCTTGTTAGTCCCTCCTTAGTGCAGTCTTGTCTTCATTTGTGACCTCCCATGAGGACTGGCCCTGTTACTTCGGTTGTTACACATACATCTTATTTAGTCTGTGAGTCTCATTTTCTTTAATGAGTTTCTCCTACTGCAGGCACTACATGCTTTCCTGCAACATTCAGCGCACCATGCTGAATTTTAAAGCATTTGTTTGTCAACTTGACAAACAAATGCTTTTTTTGGTAAAAGCGCCCCATACCGCGCTTTCACTTTAACAGCAGCCGCGGACCTTTCTTTAGATACGGCTGGTCCAAAGAAAGGGGCGTGGCCTCGATTAACGTGAAAGCGCAGCATGGAGCGCTTATAGCTAGCAAGCATTTGCAATGCAATAGGTCTCGCATTTTAGAAACTTTGACCTATTGGTATTGTAAATGACAATGCCTTTTATTATTGCAGGTTTTTAAACACATAAATAAAAGGCATTGTCATGCACAATGCCAATAGCTCAAAATCTCACAATTGCAAGACCTATTGCATTGCAAATGCTTGTTATATGTCTGATGAGGAAAAATAAGTGCCAGTGGACTCCACCGGCAACCACTGGCTCAAATTAGGCACTGTGTCTGACAGTCTTCCAGAAAAGAAAAAAAACTTTCTGCCTTCAGCTAATTTCCCCTTGAACTCAACCACCCCCATCTACCAACCTCTTATCCCACATATAAGAAGACAAATCGCAAGGAAAGTCTAGGGGGAAAATGAATTTTTTTTATCTCAGAACCCGCCCTTGCTCCCCTGGCTTTTTTCATTCATGAGACTGGATCACCCCTTGACAACCGGCCAGTAGAAAATTACAATGAGCCCCAGTGGAATCCAATAACATCTTATCATGGAAAGAGGATATTGTCTGTGTCAGCTCTAGATGCTTCACATTTAGAGATCTTGGCCAGTCCTACAGAGATCTCTGTGCCTTCAGAGGAACCACAGCAGCTCCTGTAAAGGCACTGAAAGTTTGCTGAGGGGCCGCCATGTTTCAGAAGGCCGCTCAGCAAAATGTTTGGGTTTTTCCAAAATAATCTTCCAAGTAGGGGGTTGTTTTTGAAAAATAAAATAATGACCCTGACATCCGTGCAAGTTTTCTCCTAAGTTGTGGTGCTAATTGTTAGGTCCAAGCCTACCAGATGCACAACTGTCTGGTTGGAAAGACATATTGGGGACGTGCTGAAAGCTTCCCATGGAATTCATTCCGCCAAATGCTCACTATTGGCTTCGTGTTTTGTCCCTCACATTTGCTTGCTTTCTTTTCGCTGACTTTATTTGTTTTAGCCCGTCCATCTTATCTTTGTACCTTCCATGGAGCATAGCCTCTTCACCATTTCTCTGACTAGTTTCTTGTGTTCTTCCTCAAGTGTTCTCTTTTCAGAAACTCTTTTTTTCTTTATTGTGAAGCATTCTATGAGAGTGGACATGATTTTAAGCTGTCTCCTTTGTGTGCTTCTCCCCCAACTCCCTCTTGCTCTCTCTTGTCCCTTTGCTTCTCTACCCACCTAATCATTTCATCTACATGCATCATTAAAATGTCACAAAATACTAGAGATTTTCTACTGCTCTGTGGCCAACTCTAGTTCTAATCTGACCACACAGGTAGCAGAGACCACAGCATCCTCAGTGCACCACAAATTCACCTACTGCTGTATCTTTACAATGCCTTTCGTTTCTAATCTTGTGGATAAATATGTCCTGACTGCAAAAGCATGGCCATACAACCCAACAGTTCCCAGAGGAATCTTTCCTACAACCTACTTTCTCACTCCCTGTGCCATGTATCTTTCTCCCTGGCCTCACAGGAGAGGAATAGCGACACTGTCTCCCTCTTACTTTATCGCTTTCACATGCTGGCTGAGCTTGAACTTTTCTGCATTCCTCACTGACATCAAAGGTCTTTGCCCGCCACCTCCTCCTGCTCTGTCTCTGCGCTTGTTCCTAACACTCATTGCGGTCTTTCTCTGGCTTCTGCTGGGAGAGAGAAAGAAGCCCCTGAAGGGTCATGTTACTCTTCTCATCAAATGTCTCAGAGCTGGATCTCCTCAGACAGCCCTACTAATCCCTGGCCTGCATTTTCAACCGGGCCCATTTCTGTATCAGGCTCTGCTATATGAATATTCTGTGACTGGAAGCAGCGGCGTAACGAAACTTGAGGGGGCCCTTCTGCAAAGTACATCAAGGGCCTCTCCCCGAGTCAGTAGCTCTCGGCTGGGGCCCACCACTCATGCACAGTTTACTGTGCTGAGGGGTCCCCCTAGAGCTCGGGCCCTTCCCGGTTTGTGGGGCTGTGGAAGCTATTGTTACGCCAGTGATAGCACCTCTCTTATCAGCATAGGGTGTTGGAGCACTTTACATCACACACACATACAGAGACAATGAATCATATGTGTGTAAATCAGCGTATAGAAAATGGTACTTAAGACTAAGGGAAACTACAAGGTGTAGGATTCACATATCATGCATACTGGTATGCATTTTTTAAGAGTGCTCGGTCTAGGGAAGCATAAACTCAGTATTCAGAACGTGACACAGTGGTAAGGGCTGATTTTACTAATAACAAATTATTTCTACCCAAACAAACTCTGTCTCAGTAAAATTAGGATAGTTTAAGACTGGGGGAAAAAACATAAGTTTTTAGCCTCTACCATGCTATTTGCGTGCAGCGCTTTGATGGAAGTTCATAGCACACTGTGGTAGATTATGATTGTAACTTATGAACTGCACAGTAACAAATGGATCTCTGTGACAAAAGTAGCATCCCACTGAGCACTGTACATTAAATACTGTTCTGTAATCTGCATAGTACACGTTCTTTGCAGCAGGCATATTAACCCTCTTCAGGGCTCGAAAAATCCAAAAAATGTTACTAGACCCGCAGGTCTAGTGACTTAAATAATCTACTCAACCTAATTATAATGCTCTTGACCCACAAACTGGTGTCAAATTATGTGATCCTGGGCAAGTATTTTAGTTCACTGAGATGCTATTTTCTTCTTTATCACATATGAGAGCACCTTCAAATACGCATGTTCAGCACGTCTGCTGTCCAGAAAACGCTTTTGTTTGATTTAATAGACTAAACATTAGCTCCATATAAAATGCAAATCTAGCCATATATAAGATACACTTGACTGCAGACTGGCCTCTTAGTTCATTAAATGCATTGTCATCAGGGCTTGGCCAGGAATGTTTCTCACATCATGTTTAAAAACTATCACTTTTAATAAATACATAACTAAAGCATAAAGTAGCAGCCCACTGTTATTTGCAATCAGCAGATTTTACAGTTTCTGCAAATATTTGTCATTTGCACATCACCAAGTAAAGTGTTCTGATTTGTTTTCCTCCAGTTTAAATCTTTGTTTGCATCACACTTCTGAATTACAAAAAAAAGTTCTTTCATAATTTCTGATCTACTTGTACTATTCATTTACAAACTGTTCAAATGTTGTTTTAGAGAAAAAAACGGACATTTTACTGCATTTTGTTTCACAATTATTGTCAAATAGCTCACTTTACAAAAAGCATTGACTGTAAAAAGAGAAAAAAAAGTAAAAACCATTTTCCAGGAACACATGAGCAACAATTAGTAAAAAGACAAACTGACATTTGACCTCTGTCCTTGAGCAGTTGGCAAATGTGTCAAGATAAAACGAGATTTAAAGGTGTTTTAATTGCTCATTGACTCTCTGAAGGAACAGAACAGCTGTTTCTTCCAGCTTAAGCTAAAATTAGCTCGACCTGCTAAAATTTCACTTGCGATTGCGAGTGGGCGAGTGGATTTTTCGAGGCCTGCTCTTTGTTACCTGAGATGAGTTAAAACTGCCACTAGACAAAACTGTGATCCCTCTCCAGCAGGTACATTAATCACCAGAGTTATCTTGGCACTTTTATTGTTGCCTGAAAACTGTTGGATATACAAGGAGCTCTGCAGTGCTTTTAGTACTACTGAACTGCTACAAAACCGGCCCCCAGTAACAAAAGCAGGTCTGCACCCTTCCAGCCTCTCGGTGCAGCCTTTCCGGCCTTGATGTAGAAGTAGTGTTTGTTTCTGCAGCATGACGTTCTTTCACTAAGGTAATTTATCACATTGAGGGAATGTGATATGAGCACACTTGTAATACAAATATAACCTCAGAAACACTTATGCAGAGTTTAAACATTCCGTGCCTTTGCTACATTTCTATTTTGCTGAACTTTGTACACAAAATGTCTTTTTCAAGGGCATAGACGTGCCAGCACACGGGGTAACAAGGACGATCATATTCGCAGATGGCGCATCTGTCTTTATCAGAAAACTGCATCGATCCTCAATGGATGCAACTATCTCTGCCTGTCACGGTGCAAAGGTTGGGAATAATACGTACCTTTTTGTTCTATGCCTGTCCCTTGCTTGGTGTGAACGGTAGGGGAAGTCTGCTGATCAAGCCACCTGTTTGGCTGTGGCAATCCTGGGACCCTAAATACAGCAGATCCCTACCCCCACCGCAGAGAAGAGAAAACAAGACATGTGATTGTGATATAGCGAGTACGTCTCATCTCGTTTCACTCTCACCTGTGACCTGCAGCTTCGGTGGCAGGCGCACTGTGCAGACCGCTGGAAAATTATGGTCCCACCGGCCACCGCACATGCAGTTTACACTGCGCAAGTGCGCATGACACAATACAGTCATAACCGCCCTGCCCCTCCCTGTGCCCCATCCTGAAGACCAAGCCGTAGCTTGCGCAGCATGCATGCACTAGCGAGATGCACATAAGACCCCAGAAAAAATGGGAAACAAAAAAGCACAATATAGGATTGGCCTGAAGCTGTAAATATAAATAGGCCGTTCTAATTTGCCTAAATCCCTGCGCAGCTAGTATGGGTTTTAGTAATTTATGTAGCAGGGCAGAGAACTTTGGGCAAAGCAAAACTATATGCATGGAGGTATAAATGGAGGCATAGTCACTGGTCCAAAGGGGCAAAGTAGATTGTGAAAGCCAAACATCCTTTGAAAATAACAACTGGTGAAAGATATTCAGTTTCAGGAATGTTAACAGACGCTGATGGTAGTTGGACATATCCAGAAGAAGGCAGGGCTCCATTCCAGAGACTAATTTCACCAGAACGCAGCCTCGAAGCGACTGTTTTGCTTAGGCAAAATTCTCCCTCTCAGCAGCCATTCTCTGGGCGAAGTCCTGCTTCACCCAGATTAAGTCCTTTTTTACAATACCCAAGGGATCGAAAAAAAGATCTGGGCGACCCAGTTCCAAAAAATATTTCTTGATGTATTAAACCCATGGGATCTGGGTGGATTTATCTAGTGTCAGACAATCCTGAAGGATAAGTCTGTTTAGGTGAAGATCCTCTTTAGACCAGAGCACCATAAAAGCAATGAACGAATGTGAATAAAGTTAGAAATAAAATCCAAACCCAGTTCCTCATGGACAATTTCAGCAGGGGTTCCCTGGATTACGGTCAGGAGATTTCTCAAGAACCTGTTTTCGATTACCTGGATGTAATAAATTTTAGCATGGCCCTAGATTTCATACCCAAAAGTGGCCATCGGGATGCACTTAGCCTTGTAGATATCTAAGGCAAGTTTAGGGGGTTTGTGTCAGATTTGCTTGGCAAAGTGCACACCAGATATGGCTCTTTGCAATTTGTTCCCATTTTTCTTGCTCAACGGGGGCCAGCTGAGGCCGTAATTCAAAAGAAGACCCAGGTAAGAAAAATCATCCACCCTGGATAAAACTTTGCCCTGTGCATAGACTTTACATGATTTTGTTCTTTTTGGGCCGGCTACCATAGAAACAGATTTTTTCCAAGTGGTAGAAAAGTCCAGATTTTTCTTAAAAGTTATAAAATACATTGCAGGCTCTTGGCTGTGCGGGCGATTAATACTGCATCGTCCGCGTAGAAAAGGACCGAAATTGATCTTCGGCCAACCCTAGGGACATCTGCCTCGATATTAATTAAAACCTCCTCCAGCCGATTAATATACATTATTAATAAAAAGGGAGAAAGGATACACCCCTGCCGAACACCCCTTACAAGTTCGAATGGCTGGGTACACTCGCCATTGGGACCTTATCTGACCACCTCATTAAGCCCATCGTGGGAGTCTTTCATGAAAGATACTAAGGCTTGGTCCCCTCCCCGTGGACCGCAGCTCAGACCCGAGTTTCTCCCTGTTGACTTTGTCAAGGGCTGAGCTGAGGTCCATGAAAGCCATGTGAATTGCGCCCCTTTCACCTGAGTGTATTTGGAGATCAGAAGATGGAGGTTAAGTTTATGTTCAATAGTGACCCTGACAGGCTTAAACCCATATTGGACGTCAGAGAGAATAGTCCTCTCGTCCGCCCATATAGTGAGTTTCTTGAGAATTACCCTTCCAACGATCTTGACCTCCACATCAATTAAAGAGATGGGTCTATAACAGGCCGGATTGGCTCTGTCTCCTTTTCTGAATATTGGAACAATGACAGAGTGCCTCCATGCAGCGGAAAGGGGGCCTCTAATAACAGCATTAACATGGCGAGTAATAACCGGGGCCACAACCACCAGTGATTTCAGAAGGTCTCCCAGGAACCCATCGGCCCCCAGGGCCTTACCTAATGGCAGGAAATGGATACCATTCCTCACCTCACCCACTCAACCGTGACCAGAACAGTAGAAGAAGAGGGAGTGGGTAGGGGTAGAGGCTCTTTCTCCTCCAGGTCCTAAATACCTGTGAAATGATTCACCCAGGCAGGCACCGCTGCCACCTGATCTGACAGCTAGACATCTTTGAAGAAGGGGTCGTTCAGAACGACCCACAAATTAGCACTATCATTCAGAGAGCTCGCTGACACCAGATGATCCCACAACTCCTTCAACTCCAGCTTCCGCTTTTCAAGAGCGATTCTGAAAGCTACTCTAGCATGTTTAATGGCGGCCCTGTCCTGAGGTATACATTTTAGGGTTGCCACTAACTCCCTTTTGGCCCTGACATAATGGCTATCGAACCATCTGCACTGTTTGGGTGGACACCCGGAGCTATGTTTGGTCAAGGCATTGTTAATATATGCACTGGACACTCAAAGGCAATAAGAATCTGGGGGTCTAAAGGGACATCCTCCAAGCAAATGTCAAAGTTAGCCTGGCATGATAAGACCATGAGGGTATTAAATTCCTCGGGAATGACGTTCCCCATTTGATGGTGAATGGTGCTAGGAACTGCGAGGGGACTAGAAAAGGGTGCGGCGGAGATGGACAAAGATATGCGTTCCTGCGCTAGGGAGACCAACTTTGTGGCGATGTCCTTGAACCCCTTTCCTAGGCGAGTTGCCTTAGCTTCTAACACAAGACCCCTCTGACTGAGGGCGTATAGAGCCCCTAGGATCTTGCCTTCCATATGTGTACGCATAGTGGATAGAGAAAAGTTCCCTCCCTCCTTTGCCCCTTTTCCGGTCTGTTACTTTATTTTTAGCCTGATTTTGATCAAGCTTATGTGGCCCCTTGATGACTTTAGATTTGGCTCCAGTTCCCCCCCACCCTCCTGTGTACACCTGTTCTGGGACCCTTGGTGTCTGTCAGAGGCTCCGCTGGGGTCTGGGAAGAGGAGCTCAGCAGGTCATGGTGTACAGCGCTTGGGTGTCTGAGGGAGGCGGTGGCTAGGGACTGCAGCTGAGCCGGGGGCACGATGTTATTGGAAATCGGATCTAAGTAAGGAGTGGGGGCCCCCGAGGTCTGCTTAGATTGGATCAGTTGTTCCTCTACCTTGGAAATTTCCTGAGATAAGGCCCCCACCGCATTGGAAAGAAATGAAAGGATGGAATTGCTTGTCCTGGGATGCTTTGCTTGTCCCTTGTGTTTGCTGACTCACCTTTCCTTTTTCCCATCTTAATGAAACCAAAGGCCAATGAACCATTGGCCAGAAGAGGAGCTGAGTAAAGTGAGCACTAAATTAGAGTCACGGAAATTAAAAAACACACGAAAAACAAAAAACCCTGTGACAGGACCCACCACACAACTAGGAAACAGAAGTTTCTTCAAGAGAAAAAGGAAGAAAAAGAAAAAGGGGCTGCATAAACAACAGATTTTAATCCCCGCTGGTATTACATCGAGATGGCAAGTCCAGGAAGGAAATAAGCCCTGTAAAAAGAAAAATAAGGCATGCACAAGCTGATTCAGTTGCTTAGTAATCATATTTTATGCTTCAATTGGAGTTTTTATTGTCGTTTTGGTTTGATTACATTTGGTTTTGCTTAGTGATCGGAGACATTTGAAATTTATTAATGCATTTTGATGAGCAGTCGCACTGCACACTGGCGAGTTAGTGTATCTTTTGGTATCTAATTTTAAACTGCATTTATCACGTCTTTTTAAAGTATGTTTGAGTCAGGCCCATCCAAAATCCATAAATCAACTTGAAGTTGAATCAATGGTCTGTAATATTTGAAGCAGTTGCTTCACCTTTTTACTGACTTATTTAGGTGCAAATTTTTATTTTGTTTTTAAAATGTGTGTACTGTACCTGCAAATTGTACAGGTCATCTATAAGCACCTATACGTTTTATTAAGGGGGCGTAATTTTTATTTGGAGAATGATAGAGGGCTTTTGTTCCTTAACTTACTCTAATTGTGTCAAAACTGTGGTAAATGGTGATTAAGGAGGCATGTTTTCGCTATTGTACAGCAGACAATAGCAAGGGTGCCTGTCTTTTTCAGGGTGCACTGCACAGTGCTATTGGCTAACAATGCCTGTCTTTTTTATGTACTAAAAGTAAACAGTGACATACACTCAAAATACAATGACATTGCATGATTAATTGCATTTGCATTCTACTGCCTTCACTAGCTGTGGGGGTTTATTGTATACATGTTCAACTTCTCTCCAGCAGAATTACTACGCATGGCAACTTTTTACTTTCTGTCTTTCCTGCTAAACTCCTCCATCTGGTTCTCAGTTCTAAACACTGCTACCAGGTCGCTGGCGAGTGAATATTTGTATGGCAGCCCGCACCATGCACATGCAAACCCCAGCCCACAAACACACTGCTTTTTGCGAGGACCTGACAACTGCATCCTGATAATGGGCAGCTCGAATATGCTTGTTTGCATGGTATCCCACCCGGAGTTTATTTTTTAATCTAGTCTTTGAAAATCGCCATCAACCATCTTGGAATACTAAATTAATATGTAGTATAACAAAAAATACTTCCAAGAAGGCTTCCCGGGCATGCAGGTGCTTGGACAGCCATCTATAACTGGTTGATGTCAAACTATTATAGAAATTATTGAACAATGGCCGCTGATGCATGCTTATAGGTGAAGCATGGTTACCTTCTTGGAAGTATTTTTTGTTATACTTTCTCAAAAGAATCCTTCCAATACATCAGTATGTGATATCACACACTGGCTGCGATCTGGGACCATACAGCACAGCACAGCACAGCACAACAAAGCAACCAACCCTGGCTGAGCCAGTAAGTCTATGCCCTGTGATTAAAGGCGAGGCATATTGGCTTTGCCAGTGCTTGTTAATTGTTTTCTGTTCTAAACAGTCAGGGTTTAATTCCTTTCTTTTTTCATCCTTGAAGGAATATAGGACCTTTCCAATTTGTGGTTGAGGGTACCAACTCCTAAGTAAGACAGCAATCGATCCAGTATTTCTGTTATAAACCTTATTTCATTAAATGATTTTAGATTTTTTTCTTACATAGAATTTTTCGGTTAAAACTGTTTTGATACAAATAAAATGTAATTGATTTCATATTTGTACAACTTGTGTATTAAACTCAGTCATCACTCTGACGTCTTGCTGGTTGACCCGCTGCAATCAGTTAACCAAGCATTGTCTCACAACATGTGGGCTGTAGGTTTTAAGTTACGAGAGATGCTATTGTTTGTTTTATGTATATAATATAGTATAACATAACACAGACAAAACATTTGAACCTGAGAGTTAGAAACGCAATTGCTTTATTTGATCACTGTTTGCTTTTCTTAAAGCTACTGACTTTCTCACGGGAAACCTTTGTTTATGCATGTGTCTTATTTGTATGAAAGCCGCATAACATGCACTAAAAGCAACACACTTGATTTGTCCAGTCTTGTTGGTTGTTTCTAAAAGTCTTTCTGATTACAAAGTTCCTTCCCTGCGCATGACAGTCTGGCTGGCCTTCTCAAGCCGGCCAAACCGTCATGCGCAGTGAAAGCTCTCTCCAACCTAGCAACGTAGGTGGGTTGGAGAGAGCAAGCATAGACTCCCAGTCTGTCTTGGAGTGCAAATCGACGGTGCTCAGGCCAATCCTGAAACTGCTCTCATGCGTGAGAGAAGCTTCAGGATTGGCCACAGGGCATTCTGGGAACCTGTGCCTCCTGGAGAAGAGGAGCAAAAGAGCACGATGCGGCTGGCTGCAGGTACGTTTTTAATTGTAATTTTTTTTCCCCCACCCGTGACCCCTATGTTCCCTACCCCTTCGGCCGCCCTCCCCGCCACTTGTCCATCACACCGGCCACAACTGGAATAAATTCCCCCCCTGCCATACATGATGAAGATATTGCAAGTCACCTCGGAGTTCCATGGACTTATAAAGGAACTCTGCCTTTGGCTACATTCCTCTATATGGTCATGAAACTCCTCTATGACTTGCAATATCCTTGTAATGTACAGCAGGGGGGACTTTATCCCATATATGTTTGTCATTAATCTTCAGTCTTCCTCCTATGAAGATTATGACACACTGATTCTGTTGTCTTTTCTGTTCTATTATGTTGCTTGGTTTCTTTTGTAGGGCTTTCTTTTTGGATGGAGACATGGATCCACAACCTGATGAACTTTCAAAGCCTCCCACAGCACTTTATCATTTTCCTTTATAAAGCTGATGAGAGCTTAATTGTTTGAGCACGGTTTCTCCTTTACCATCTGTCATATCTGCTTGAAAGATCCTTGAAGTCACAGTTAATTTACTCAATTTCACCCCCTCTGTAATACAGCCTTTTCAAACAAACTCCATTCCCCATGCCAGCCTTCAGCCAGCTGGCTCCCATACCTAGACTAGTGTGCTCTGGCTTGGATTAACTGGTTACTTATCTAACCTATGATCCTTCATAAAAACTGAAAAACAAGTCTCTTCAAAGAGGCCTTCCCAACCATCCAGGGAGCCATTGAGTTAACACTCCACCCCCCTTCAAGAAGTGACAGGACCCCTCAGTATCCACTTGTTGAGTATTGGATCTTACATTTCCATCTTCATTACACAACACATTTTTTTACTTCAGACACTGTACCTCCCATTAAAGTAACCAAGAACTGCCATCTCTACAAGCATCAGTGCTACAGAGTTGCAATCAGACAGAAGCTGTTGCTTTACAAAAATATTAAATAAATGAATAAACAATGTGTTCTAATCCCACCTATCTCACTGTGGTATGAAGCGATATAAAAACACAAGACTGGCACCGTCACCTATTCAAGTAATGGTTCTTCATTTAATTTGACATGACTTTTCCCTTTGTTCTAACCAATACTACTCAGTCCATAATTACCTCTAATTGTTTGTCTACAAACCTCAGTAAAGCCCAACAAGGTCTTACTTCTTCTCTCTCTTCTGCCCTTTTAGTACAAACCAGGGCCAGAGCGACATTCAGTACAGAGTCTAAGCAAGAAGGCACCAGGTACCCACTGCCAAAAGATTCTGACTAGTCAATCTGGCCCATTCCAAGCTCCAGAGCCCTATAAGTGATGAGTGGTGGCAAGCGCTAAGAAAATTGGAAACCCACAATCCTCCGCTTGAGCTAGCATGTACCCAGTTTCAATGTTGACATTTTCTTCCGCCCCCTAGATCTAAGATGTCTATCTTGGTGCTCATACTTCAACCTCAGAAGCCCTTCTTTCAGGGCTAGATTAATCTCTCGCCCCCCCTAAGGGCTATCACCTAAGGTGCCTTCCCACAATAGATGCTTTTTAAATTCAGAATAGAAAATACTTCCCCAGATTTTCTGTGCTGGCTAACTGTTGACTTGTTTTCCTTAACTGAACAGAGACCACCATGTGACAATGACGGACAATTGTTGGACAACTGTAAGAAATTGGATTATTATTTGTGGTCGGTGGCCACCGCAAGGAATAATCACAACCCTTGTCAGGGGATAACCCTAAAGTCACTATTTATGCAGTACCAAAATAGTAATAAAGTCAAAATGCAAAAGAATACAAACCTGAATCCAAATTAGAAAATTAGAGTAAAATGTAATAAAACGATGGGATATTTATACGACCATAAACAATATATACACGCAAATAGGCAGTGGACACCTCTAGTTTGGGCACTGGGCAGTTTGTACAATATGAAAAAATAGATCAGGTGGCTATGGAGTTGTGGCCCTCGTTCCCAGAGGAACCTCCTGTGGCCAATGTATTACAGGTCCTGTTATGTATGGCCCAAGGACGGAGACTTGTCTCGCATTTATACCGGGCAATTCAGGAGCACAAGATGGTTAAGACACTCCCTGTACAGGTAAGATGGGACACAATAGTGGGGGTCCCAATATCATCTGGAGACTGGAGCAAAATTCATGAGGGAGTAAAACAAGTGAGCTTGAACACTTGTTTTAAATTGATACAATACAACTTTGTCCACCAAACGTACCTTACTCCCAAACAACTAAACAGGATTTACTCAGACTGCTCGGGGCAATGTCCCCGTTGTGGGAAGGCAGACGCAGATTTTATACATATTGCATGGTCCTGTGCAGTCATTTGTCCTTAATGGTCTGAAGTTTTACCGACGTTGCAGAGGGTAACAGGGTGGGTGGTACCCTGAGAAATCTGCACTGTTATACTGGGGCTACTACCCGGCCCTAAAAATAAAAAACTCAGTAGAAAGTTTCTGCTTCTGGGACTGGTCTTGGCGAAAAGACGTGTGGCCATATCGTGGCTCAGCCACAATCCACCAAAAGTGTTGCAGTGGGTGAGAAATGTGACTGAATGGGCTACGGCGGAGACGGTCCGAATGCAGAGGACCAGACGTGACGACAAACTAGACGAAGACATACGGGCCTGGAGAGCAATGATGACAGATATGCTGTTAGATTAGACACCAGCTGGATCCCAGGCCAATAATCCGAAGATTGCGCAGTCACAAGAATAGGAGGGTGACCATGGCAGGAGTCAGGATAGTAAGCGATTTCGAAGGTGTGGGCACACAGGAATAGAATGATGATGGAAGGCTATACACACAGACATGGATGGGAGGGAGGTTGGGGTGAAGGGAGGGTGGGTAGTTTAGTTTATATGACAGGTTTGATTGGCAATGAAGACAGCAATTACAAAAATAGGTTTTATAAAATGAGGAAGCGATCGAGGCAACGTAATATATAAATATAGCTTTTAGGCTGCATTGGCCATTGTGTACATATATATGGTGTAGAAGGGGTTTACATTTGCTTGCTCTCGCCCTCTTATTGCCTGACTGAAGGGTCTTTCTTGTTTGAAAATCCTGGAATGTATTGACAATGCTGTTTCTTCTGTTATCTTTATGTTCTAAAATGCTAATAAAGATATTTAAAAACAAAATGACATAAGTCAAATAAGGGGAACCATAGATATGATTTTTTAAGTTTTAAATAAGAATAATGCCAAGAAGCATAAAGTGACAATGATAGTCAATGGTCGTGGTAGACCTGGACCATAGCGCAATATTAGGCTTACGCAGTGGTGCATGTGCCGGATACACTAGCCAGGTTCATCCTGGTCCAAGATGTTACCTTCTGACTTTAGTCCTTTAAGTTCCAATCACCACAGAGTACACATCTAAAGCCCCCTGTGACATCAGGAGAGGCACTCAGAGATTCCCAGGGTGTCAGGCAGAGGCTAATAGCAGGGTCCAGTCCCATTTACCACTGGCTATGGAAAAGGCCTCTTGTACCTTGTCGCATCCCTGTGGCTTTAACAGGAGGTCAGCCTTATGACCTTTGGAGTCCACAACTTTGTCTTGGGTACAAGAAGGAGCAGGACGAATCGATCAGGGCTCCTCTCAGGTCACAGACAGCAGATTCAGTCTTCTTCTGTTATCCTCACATCCAGGAGTGCTCTGAAGTGGGTGCCTGGATTTGTCACATATATGTCTGGCACCAGCTAGTAGGTGGGAATGACTCCTGGCCACACCCTAACCAATGGGTAAAAGTTCCCAGGGTCATCTCTACTCACTTTGGGTATTTTCAAGATGGCTAAAGTCTTCTGCCATGTTAAACTTGACTCTGAGGGCTGGTGGTGTGTGTAGGGAGTGCACTAAAGTAATCATAGTGTCTGCCCACATTTGACTCTAAAAGCCGGTTGGGACAAAGCAGGGTCCTTCAGCAACCAGACAGTGATACACAAGAATTATCTTTGCATCCTGTTCTCTGCCTTTCAAGTGTGCCCAATGTATTATATGTAAGGCTCCCGGTTTTCCGTTTAAACGGATTTTTGCATATAAATACAGACGGAAAAATATTTTTCCTTTGTCTGTATTTATAAATATAAACGGAAAAATGCTAGTAAATATGTCAAATGAGAGATTTTTTTGTAGCTACAATAACGTAGCATGTTTGCATTTGTGGATTGGTCAGCCAGGTTCCAGGTGCTTCGGACGCTAGCTTTTTTTTGCTGGAAATGTCGTCTTTATCTGACGTTTTTCTCTTGCTAAGTGCAGCCTCGGGATGGACAAAAAAACAGTTCAAAGCATGTAAAAATAAATAAATCAAGGCACAGCGGACGCAAAGTGGCCAGATTGGGTTTATTCACACTTGAACACATTGGCACCTCTTTACAGAGGTTGCCAGTTAAGCGCTACTTTTGTTTTCTTGTCATTCTTTGAATAGCATTGAAGTGCACCATTCCTGGAGGTGCCATAACAAAGGCAGACGGTAAGGGGCCATCAGGCCTCCTTTTGTTGTAGTATCCTGGCTGGGGCTATGGGGGTGGGGAGGAGATGCACACCTAAAAGCAATGGAGGGAAAACAAATGTACACAGCTTATCACTTTTCAGGCACTTAAAAGAGGCATGCTCTTCAGTCTCTGTATAAAATAGATAGGTATGCACTGTAGGAATGTTAGATGTGCTGGTCTGTCTCAGTATTTACACAAATAATTTAAATACCTTTATTTTGCTTTATTTCTTTTATAGTGTTATAGCGCTACTCATCCCAATGCAGGGTGTCAGAGCGCTTTATATCACAGTTACCCATTATACTTTGACAAATCATGTGTGTGTAAATCAATGTGGAGGATGTGTTAATTAAGACAGTGGGGGTTACAAAAATAAATTTTAATCCTTCTAATATAGCACAGTGAGCTATGAACGACCTCTTTGTTCAAAGCAATAACCCATTTACCCATCTACATAAATCTATCTAGACCTATAACAACCAAGTGCCCATTGTCTATTTAAATAAATGTGAAAAAATACTAGCTGCAGCGTCTTTTTTTGCTTGCGACAAAAATAAATGTGGATAAATACAGATAAAATGACAAAAAAATAAATATGGATAAATACAGACGGAAATGTTAAAAAAATAAATACCATAAAACCGGGAGCCCTAATTATATGTAAACCCAGCCGACCTGCCAAGCAGGCTTTAATACTCAAGCAGGATTTGACACCGTAATGTCAAAAAGGATACTCACAGCCCCCACCCTGTATATTCTGGGAGGTTTCAGAGGAGTCATCTCTGCCCATTTAGATCAGCCTATTATTTGCTCTTGGGAGGCATTTCACACTTTTTTTTTTACATCTATTCAAAGGCTAATCAGTGTCTGGGAGAAGTATGAGAGCAAATGCAAATTAACCTCAAGGAACTTCTGACAGGAAAAGGGTAATTATCTAAATGTTACTTTTCCTTAATATTGATTAAATATCTGACGACGATCAAATTGGATTTTTAATAACTATTAAAATAGTTGTTTAATTATTTTTCTAGTAAGTCCCATTCCCGAGATACAGTGTTAGGATTTTTAATCTGTACTCTAGTTTTCTTCATAGGACAACTAGGCATGTCGCAGCAAAAAAATAGCGTTTGTGTTCAAGTTACTGTAAGGAAATGTCAACATTACATTTTTATATGCCCTATTCTTAAATACCAGACACCCTGCCTTGTGGGCGATAAGGTTGACTTTTAATATTTAAAAGGGAGGTGTTAACCTGTCAAAAGAGTTTATCTTGACAGGTCGAATTGCAGATTTTACACTGCTGCGGTCCGGCTACACTGGTAGGCCTGAAGTCATGTTTACACTGCCACTGTCGTGGATGGCACAGTGGGTGCTGCAATTCACTGGTGGTATTTAACTTTCAGGCCTTGGGTACACTTTGTACCATAAACTAGGTACTTATAGGTAAGTTAAATGTGCCAATCATGTGTATACCAATTTCTTCATGGTGGCGGGGGGGCACAGGCAATTCAGTACTGGTAAGTAGGGGTAAAATGCACAGAGTTCCACGGCCAGCAAATCAGTTAAGGTGAAAATCTGGGATACACCAGGAAAAAGATGGTTATTTCCTACAACAACTTCTTAAATTTTGGGGAGCAAACATGGGTACCGTGGCCACTTGTGCACCATGTGTGCATATGGTTCCTGTTGGAAAATAAGGCCCTTCAGCCAGTATGCATGGAGTTTGGAAAAAGCGTGCACTATCAAAAGGGTTGGGGGGAATAAGCTGTATAATTCTGCATTCAATAAGTCTCAATATCCAAATGAGTGTTTTGAGTTGATAAAGAGCTATAAGGCTTCAGAAAAGCCAGCAGACACACTTAAATATCTCTCTACATCAGGGGTATTCAAACTGTGGGGCGCGACCCCCAGGGGGGCCGTGGAGTGATAGGAAGGGGGTCGCGCATTCCCGGTCTCACTTCTGCCCAAATTACTTCTGTCGTCTTCATTCTCCCCGAAGCAGGAACGTGCTTCAGATTTAGAAGGTGACAGGTGTGCGGGATCAAAGAAGCTGATTGCGCGTCCTGTATATGCCTAACTTTCAGTGATAAAATGAATAACCGGCAATGACTTATTACCATCGATATTATATATCCATAATACCGAAGAGCTTTAACGTTATCAATCATCTCACATTATGCTACTAATTAGATACTTCCTCCAGGAAATGCCTTTCATTAATTGAAAAAATTAGTTTCACTGCCACACAAAGTGCAAGTGAAACATCACTCTTGGGTGCACAATTCACATTGTCGGAAGGTAACATATTCAATTCCTTTTAGTGAAACCAAAAATGCGATCGCCCAATAAGGTTAGTGTGAGGCTGCAACTTGTGACGATTAACAGTAGAGAGTATGGTACGAAAACGTACAAGATAATCTGCGAACACAGGATTCATTAAAATAGTTATTCGTGGCCTTAGGGATGAAAGAGAAGTGCAATGGACTACAAGGGCTTCAGCCCCCTCCTCCCCGTCGTGTGTCTCAGCCCGGGCTGCTGCAGTGCAGCTGGAGCTGCTGTGGGCTGGGCTGGGCTGGGCAGTGTCTGGAGTCTTTTCTCTGGCATGCCCGGGTTTTTCCACAGGTCTTTAAAGACCATTTGCATATTTAGATACCTTTTGTAAACTGGTTACCAAGGCTTAGTTTTTCTAGTTTCAGTACCCCCTGGGCCCCCACTCTGCCTATTCCTTACATTTGTATTTTACATTTACTGGGGTAGTGTGAGAATGCATTTCATGAAAAGGAATATAAAGTAGGGTTGCCAAAAGAAAAATGCCAGCCCTGTGTTGTTTAAAGAGCCTGCAAAGACCTCCTCTTGACAAAAAATAGTTATAAATAAAAAAATATGTATTCATTTGTTATGTGACTTTTCTGTCTTTGTTCCCTTTATTTATCAGTCATGGATCATTGAGGCAGCCCTAGAACACAATTAAAAGTGCTTTCTATTTATATTTGCTGTACTGGGGTGGGTGCTGAGCAGTGATTAATTTGTAATAAAACATGTGCCAGGGCCCTCACCAGTAGGCCACTGCAACTTTAACCACCCACCTATTGCCTTGCCTGCGCGGCCAATGACAATACCTATGCAACTACCAACCATAACACTTGTTCAAGTGTTATGGGAGAGGAGTTGGCCTAACGGCTACAGCGTTCGTCCTCGAATCTGGGCAATGACGCTGAACATCCTGTGATTCTGGGCAAATCCCTTAATCTCCCGTGCCTAACCCAAAAAAAAATGAATGTGTCCTCATGTAATGCAACTGGTGCTATGTAAAGCGCTCTGATACCCGATTCGGGTCAAGTTCGCGCTATGTAAAACTCTGTAAAAAAAAAAAAAAAGTGTGACTATTCAGACTATTTCAAGCCCCCAAAGCTATAAGAACGGCATGGGTGTCAGGAGTTTATCGTTTTTAATGTATATTGAATTAATAAACAGCTGTTCTGCTCATCTCTAAATTACACAGACAGAGCCACCATGTGGTAGACTGTCAAAGTGCCAGTGTGCACAATTAGGTGCCAGTGCGGAGCACCGGAAACCACTTGCTCAAATTAAGCACTGGTGCTGAGGTAACAGGGGAGAGGGACGTTGGTTCAAGAAGGTGTGGAGGAACAAAGGGAAGATGTGAAAGATGAATGGGGGGACTGGATAGGTGTAAGATACAAATAGACACAAATTTGATTGGAGAGACTTGAGGTGAATGAGAAGTGCTGAGGGGCACAGGAGGTGACGGGGCCATAGAGGCCATGAGATAAATGCGAGAGACTGTTAGAGATGAGGGCAGTGAAAAGACAGAATGGCAGAAGGTGATTAAAGGTGAAGTGAGAGGTTGAATGGGGAGAGTTCAGAAATTGTAAAAGGGGTGAAAGAAATGGCCTGCAAAGTGAGAGAGGGATCCGGGATTAGGAGAGGAGAGAGGGATGGAAGGGAGGGGGTGAGAGGAAAGCGGCATGGGTAAACTGCTTAACTCTGCACAAGACCGCAAGGGTTTTAAGCGACCCCTGCTGCTCCCTGCCAGGGCCAGGTGAGCTTCTGTGGCAGCACGTATTCCTGCGGAGTGGAAGGCCCATCTAAAAGGTTAACTAGACATCTTTCGGATGTTAATTGATGTATTTTGGTTATAAACTGGTACTGGTGGGGTGAAATCTTTCCTCAGTGTTACTGTGTGTACAAAATGTCAAAATAATGAAGCAATGCTATCCCAAAATACGCGGCATCACATAACATTATTTACATTTTCTTCTCACACAATTTGGTCAAGACTGTCACGTAATTTGGTCCTCACCTGCCTCATAATTCCAGTAGCCTTGCCTACAGGTTTATAAATGTTTGTCAGGAGGGGGTCCTTATGCCTGAAAATGTTGACAGGGGGGTCTCGGCATCCTAAAGTTTGAAGACCTCTGCTCTACATTGATATATTTATAATGTAAACAGGGTAATAAGGTACCAACTCAATGAGAGGGCTTTAAGGATAAACTTAACTAAGGTCACCAATGAAGATAATAAAAAGCATTAATATTTTCAGGTGCTCCTACTGTCCTAAAAGGCATATTAGGATAGTCCCAGGGCGTAATCTGTGCTGGTGTTCGTGATGGCACCTTTTTCTACACACTGGCACGTATTTATCCACCACATGGTAGCGCTGTGTGCCTATTTTCTTATCAATAATCCTGAGTGCTGATTTATTATATACCTAGGTACTATTGTCACTGGCATTCGGCAGCAGTGGGAGTAGCTGGGCAGCGCTAGCTGCAGTGGACTCCCGAGAAATACTTTGGGCCCTGGTACTTAATTTTTTTTTTTTTTACAAATTAAACACTGCAAATACCCAGGAAAACATACACAAAGGAGATCAGTGCTAGTGGAGGAATTGATCAGCAATGGATGTGATTGACATTGGTTGTCCTAACACGAAGTAAATAGAGTTGCAGGTGAAAGAGTCATAAGCAGAAAATCCCAAATGGGGGCAGTGACAAAGCTTTATGCTGCACCTGCAGCTTTAGAGCCTGCAGAAGTTAATATTTCTATGGTCTAAACAATTCTGTACCTTGATCAAGAGGTAGAAAGACTTGGATTGTGGAGGAAACATCTCAGATTTCCCAGTTTATTATGTGCTAGTACAATGACCTAACATAAAAAATGATATTTTTTCTGCAAATGTTGGCAAGATACTTCTCACATTTCATTTAGGCTGGCAGCCTCAGAAATATGTACAGAGGCGTGGAGTCTTAGGAGAGCTTGGAGGCCCTCTTAGTGTGAGGGAACCCTGTAGTGAGTTCATTGACTTCAGGGTTTACTTTACGCTCCTCACCTAATGGAAAATAATGTAATAGGTAGTGGAGCAGGTTAGTACGGATATCCCAACATTTGTCTTTTACACTGGAAAACTTTATATTGTGAGAACACTGCGGACATAGAAAGGCCAATCAAGGCAGTCGATGCTCACAGCGAGCCGGTTGATTCAACAGAAGATTAAAATAGATATATAAACAGACTATTAGACTAAGAGATTGCTAGAGGCCTTGAGGATTGACGGTTTGTAGAGATTTGCAGAGATGCAACACAGATAATTGCCAGAATATCATATTCTAGGGGACAAAATTGGTACAGATACGTGTGATTAGAGAAAACAGAAAGCGAGAGGTCACCATATAACTGTGATATGGTGAAAAAGACCCTATTTTAAAAATGGCATAACACCAGTATAAGACCATATTTGCTGATATGGATAACACTGATGAAAAAAGGATACGTTATTGGTGATCTTGTTGCTTTACAGGTTATTGTCATGTCAGGCCAAGAGACGATCCGAGTGCTGGAAGTAGGTGTTGATGCCCCAACCCAAGCAGAAGAGACAGCAAAAGCATCAGAACCAGAGGCCGCAGAAGCCACAGGTAATCTGCCTGTCGAGATCAGCGAGCCAGTGATCCAGCGCTAACAATAAAATAATTTCTCCTATTATGCTTTGGTCATCCAGGTGCAATTATTTCTCTAACACACACACTATATCCATATGACGGTGGGGCCCATAACACCGCATATACATTCACTTACTCATTTGTTCCCTGGATTTCCTCCGTCATGAAACCTAGGAGAAAAACGATTCGCTGGAAGGAGACGGGATACCTCTTTTATAATGACATAATATTTCTCATTTGCTTTTAAGGTATTCCGCTCATTGGTCGATGGACCAACTAGTAGGAATCAGTTGATGGTGATTAAGACCAGCTCAATCACAATGAACTCTTTTACCATTTCATTATTAATCATTATGCTAAAGAAAATCACGGAGTCATTTGTTTAAAGAATAATAAAGTTTATATAAAGTTTTTGAATGCAGGAATTTGAGATTAATCTTATTATTCAGATCATTGCATTTATCATCAATATAAGAATAGTTTGAAATTGTATGACACTTTTATTAGACGGAAAAACGAGGTTATCATACTAAGAACTCTATAGATCAACCTATCTATCTCTCTGGGGAAATCCTAATAATTCTAATAAAAATCTATCAATAAAAGTTCTCCTAAAGCAGCATCTTTATACTCAACTGGAAAAGGAAAATAACAGCAGCAGCCTCAGCTCGTCAGCATCAGCAACCGCAAACTCTCCCATCTACAGCATCTAACTTCTTCAGCATCTCCCGCAGCATCCCGCAGCATTCTAACCCCTCCCACCAAGAGTAGGTCTTCTTATACCCTAATTCTAGCTTACAGCATAAAATGTTTCTTCTTCCATGGCGCGATTCATTCTCATTGGTCAAAAACTCAGGTCCATATACATTTTAATCAAACTTCCTGGTCTTAACCAGTTCCGTGTGGAATGTCCATGCAAGCATCGTTTCCCACAGTTCATGCACTTGCTCATCCGTTTCGATCAGTCCAAATTGTATCTTTTTCTGCTACATTTTGTGTAATACAGTTCCGTCTATTGATTCAACCAGGCTTCTCACGCTTCTTGCTGATCATCTTGGCACACATCTGCTCAGAAGGGTCACAGCAGCCTTGACCATACTTTCATCTTAGCCTCTCGGCATCAGCACGTGATCATCCCTTTTCCACAGCCTCTCTCCTCTATCACATGGTCTCATCCGCTCATGCGCACTCTAGTAACTCGCGGCCATTTTATATTGCTGCTCGGCAGGCCTAAGCGCACTATTTTCAAAGATAAAGAAATTATTATTAAAACAAAAAAATATAAACCCTTTCGTTTCCCTCCCGTCTTTCTACGTACCCCAATTAGGTATTACCTAGCAGAAGCAACATATAAAGCTGTCCCTTACTTACCATCGCTTTATTTTGCAACCACACGTTTTATTTAAAAGCACAAATCATGCATTTATTATTAAATTAGTACGCAAATATTATGCTATGTTAGAAACGTAAACAATTATAAGTCAATTAATTTGCACACTGAATTGCGTGTTACCATTAACCCTTTACATACATTGTTGGTTATTTACTTAAACGAACATGTTTATTAATATTGTACGAAAATATTAGGAGGTTAAAATTTTTATATTTACCCTGCTCCATCAACTCCCCCCTTTGGTGATTTTTAATATCACCACAAAAACCCAAGTTATACAATTTTCTCAGACAGCATATATCTTTTATCCATTTGCTTTTGTTAGTTTACACAACTGTATCCCTTTCAACTTGTTTCTTCGTTTTCTTGTACATGTTCTCTTTTATTTCTTCTAACTCTATTTCACCTATTTCTCTCTCTCTTTCCTTGTTTATCATGTTTTCTTTTTCTATCTTATTCTGCCTTCTTCTTCTCTTTATACATGTTACTGCAAGCTTCAGTACTAATATTATTATTATTATTATCATGGTTGCTATTATTATAACTTTCCCTATTATTAATCCACTCATTCTTGTTAACCAATTTGTTACAGAAGAAAACCCTTTACCAAGTTTTCCCCAAACACTTTCAACCTCCAGTGGAACAAGTTCTTTGTGCAAATTTGTAATATTTGTTATATACTTCTGTATATTTTCGCTCTTATCTGAAATGTAAGTGCAACAATGTTGGACTTTCAGCATTCCACAGACTCCGCCCTCTTTTGCCAAAAGAATGTCAAGGGCAAGACGATTTTGCATCACCATAGCTCTCATGGCAACCATCTTGGTATTTACCATTAAGAACCCTCCAGCAGTATCTGTAGATAAACGATCTACCACTGTGGATAATTTTCGAATTCTAAATGCATTCAAAGATATTCCCACTGCTGGTATCAATGCACCAAAAATATCACCTACTATCTCTGAAAAACTTTCCCTTTTTCTACGTGTAAAGGTATTTATCATTTTGTGGGTTCCTTTTTCTTTTCTATCCACATGAAAAATCTTTGGAAAGACCAGGCCTAAGTAACATAACCCATACCAATGGTCCGGCAACCTATAATAAGCCCTATTCCCGCAAACATAATAAATCCCTGGAAATATTGGGTCTTTTCCCCCTTTGAATCCCCATCCACCTAGAATTTGGTAATTGTCATGGCAATTGCTGGCACCCACAAAATAATTGTCTTATCTTGTCTTATTTCTTTTAATGCACAACCTTCCCTGTTGGGGCCAATCCAGAGTCATAGCTGCATTTGTCTTTTTCTTGTCATGATGGTCTTCCTCAAACGCCCAAAGAGGTGTTTTTGTCTCTTCTATTACTTTTCTTTGAAATTTCACTCTTCTTTCTTCAACCATTTCTAAAAATACCTTTTCTTCCTTCTTTAACTCACAGGTAAGGTTGTACCTATTTATACTATCTAATGTTAAAATCTTATCTTCTAAGAAACATTCACCAAACGTCTTTCCCTCTTTTATTTTGTTAAGCTCGGGAACTACAGAAACCTTTGCAAAAATCTTATCTATATCAGTGTAATAATATTCTAATCTACCTGTTTTATAAAATAAACTTGCTAAAACACTACATGTTATTCCATACGTCAAAGGGAGGTGATGATAAGTCACACCCTCTGCTACAGATGCAGGCAACTGCATACAAACATAGCAATCTCTTACATACATTGTTTCGACATACTCATTCAGTAATTTTGTAAAAACATTCTTTGAAAAATCTGTTATTGATTTGTCCTTATGTAAATCTGCACTACTCTTTAAAATAACTGGCTCTTGAGTGTTAGCTCCTTTTTCTTTCTCAGTGTTATTAGACTTTTCTACTACAGCTAAACTAATTGGAATAGTTATTGCTAAAACCACCCATACTGTTATTAATAAACCTGTACAAAAACAGCACATCTTGCACCATCTACTTAAAAACTCACATCTACACTTTCTATCTCTAGTATTCTCCATTTTGTCTTCTAACCTTTTTATTTGTTTTCTAGAAAATTGTGTCACTACACCTCAGAAATGACTTGCTTGCCACTCTGTACTTCCAATATTTTATCTTTGCTTGGTACTTTCTTGTAATTCTTTTTCAGAATTCTTTCTCTGTCACATCCGGTAAATTTGTCAGTTCAGTGTTTTGTCAAATCCGGTAAACTATCTAAACTTCTTCACGTTTGTTGCTTCAGGTTTGTTGCACTTCACTTTCTCCCATCAGGTTTCTTTGTTCTGGGTTTTCGTGAGTGTTCAAATCTTCTTTGTGACTAGTCAAAGCACGATACAACCATTCAGGCGATCTATACTTTTGATTTACTTTCTTTATTCTTTTCGTTTTCTGCAAATGTTTTCCACCTTGTTTTTCTTGCTCTTTTTGACTTGTTATTTCATTCACTTGTTCAGCATTTTTCCCATCCAATTTTATGATTCTGTATCTTAATTTTCTTACTTCGTTGGGCCAATTGTCTCCTTTTCTTGGCCTTTTTGCTTCACTTCCTTTTTCCTCTCTTTCTGTTTTCCAATTTCTTTTTCTTGTCTCTAGTTTTTCATTTCTTTCTTCTCCACTTTCTTCTGATTCTGTTTCAATCCTTTCGTTATTTCCTCTTATTTTAAAGCTTATAATTTCGCTTTCATCTACTTGTGGTTCTTTTCTTATCTCCCTTCGTTCACCTATTTCTGTCCCTCCTCGAGGTTATTCCGATTTTGTATCAGTTTCTCTATCTGCTTCTAAATTTCCCTGTTCTTGTGTTTGACTATCTGTCCCTACTGCTCCTCGGGGTTTTTCCGATTTTTCTAACTCTTGGTTTGAAACTCTCCCTTCTTCATCTATTAATATTATTTTCGAAGGAATTTTACCACAACTTGTACTTGGTTGCTCACTGTCACTATTTTCTGGCTCAGTTTCTTCTCTTATGCTTTCAAAATTCCACTTTCTTTTTAGAATTTCTTCACCTTCTGAATGTTCTGTATCAGATTCTGAACTGGTGTCAGATATTTCCAGATGTCGACTTACAGGTCGATCTTCAGGTTCTGGCACCCTGTTTGGAACTGTTATCTGTTATTTCCAGATGCCGACTCACATGTCGATCTTTAGGTTCTGGAACTCTGATGGTGTGGCTGGCATGTACCCAGTGTTTCACTCCTGCACACTTGACTGCGGTGGTCGTCACTAGGATCACTTGTCGTGGTTCGTCCCAGCGAGGAACCAAACAGTTTCTTCTCCGGTGGACTTTTATTCGAACCCAATCTCCTGGATTCAAGTCGTGAGCTGGTTTTCTTTCAAGAGTGGTCGCATCCGGTCCAACCTGATGAAACACAGAACGCACCACATCAGCCAATCCTTTGCAATAATCCAGCACTGGATCATCAGTTATAGTCAGTAGCTTGTTGACAGGTACTTGTGCTTGTCTCATTGCTCGTCCCATGATTATTTCATGTGGACTGAGTCCAGTTTTCCTTTCCGGAATACTTCTGATTGTCATCAGAACTAATGGCAAAGCATCTGGCCATTTGAGTCCTGTAGCTTGACACATTTTCCCTAACCTGTTCTTGATCGTTCCATTCACTTGCTCTACTATTCCAGAAGCCTCTGGTCTGTATGCACAATGCAGTTTCTGTTTAATACTAAGTGCTTCACAAATCAGTTTAACTAATTCATTTTGGAAATGTGTTCCTCTATCTGTTTCAATCGTGACTGGAAAACCATACCTTGGAATGAATTCTCGCAGCAAAAGTTTTGCTACTGTGATACTGTCATTCCTTCTTGTTGGATATGCCTCCACCCAACGGGAAAACAAACAGACGACCACTAGAACATACCTCAGTCTGCTGCAAGGTGGCATTTCAATAAAATCCATTTGCATTCTGGTGAAAGGACCCCCTTCTCGTCCTATTCTTCCTAGACTCACTACTGTCTTTCTTCCTGGATTTAACTGTTGACAAATAAGACATCTCTGACAAAGACTCTCAGGTATGGCTCTGAATTTTGGATTGTACCATGTTTGTCTAAAAAGTCTGATCATTGAATCTCTCCCAATATGGGCTTGCCCATGGTACATCCGTGCCATGTCAGAAATCATGCTATCAGGCATAACTGGTCTCTCATCCCTGTAAACCCATACATCAGTTTCTTCATGTTTTCTACATCCTGCTTTTAGCCAAGTATCTTTTTCTTCATCCTCTGCAGCCTCTTGTAACTGTCTCACCTCACCCCATGTTTCAATAGAGTTAGTAAAAAGCAAAGGACAAGAAATATGCTCTCTTTCTCGACATTTATTCAAAGATACCACATTCTTTGCACAGTACTGTGCCATCTCGTCAGCATATTTGTTGCCAACAGTAATGTAGTCTTCCCCATTTTTATGTGCATTGCACTTTACAACAGCGATCTGTTTAGGCAGCTGTATCGCCTCAAGCAACTTTTCACAAAATCTCCATTTCTGATGGGCGTCCCTGCAGACGTCAAGAAACCCCTTTGTGACCAAATCTGACCAAAATCATGCACGACCCCAAAGCCGTACTGGCTGTCAGTCATAATCGTAACCCGTACATTTCTTCCCAACTTACATGCTTGAATCAGAGCTACTAATTCTGCAACTTGGGCAGACCGTACACCTTTCAGACAAGATGCTTCCAATACAGTTTCTACTGTGCAAACTGCATATGCTGCACTTAGAACTCCATCACTCGTTCTCAAACATGAGCCATCCACAAACAGAATATAATCTGATTCTTTCAAAGGCTCATCTCGTATATCAGCTCTTGGTTTTGTACAGTATTCGAGCACATTCAGACAATCGTGATCTACTTCATCCATTTCAATCACATTCTCTTCATCTGGCAATGATGTTGAAGGATTCACATTCATACATCTGTCAATAGTCACATTATCTGCACTCAAAATTACCTTTTCAAACCTAGTCAGCCGACTATGTGTCATGTATTGTGTTTTCGTTCTTGTCAAAAGAATTTCCACAGAATGGGGAACATACACTCTCAATGGATACCCCATCACTATGCCTTCACTCTGTTCCAGACTCACACAAGTAGCAGCAACTGCTTTCAAACATCCAGGCAACGCTTTCGCTACCGGGTCTAAAACAGCAGAAAAATATGCAATTGGTCTTTTCATAGTTCCATGTCTCTGCACCAAAACTGAAAATGCACATCCATCTCTTTCACTGCAATACAGCTCAAAATCTTTCTCATAGTCAGGCATTCCTAATGCTGGAGCCTCACACAATTTCTTTTTCAGCTCTCTGAATGCTTTCATTTCTTCATCATTCATTTCAAAAGGATCTTTAACATCCTTCTTTGTAAGTTTCTGCAACGGTTTAGCAATTAGTGAAAAACCGCTTATCCATTGTCGACAATATCCAACCATTCCCAAAAACATTCTTACCTCTCTTTGTGTCATTGGAGCTCTCATTCCTTGAATCATTTTTATTCTTTCTGTCGTTACCTTTCGCACTCCTTTCTCTATTTTATGCCCTAAATACTGGACTTCTTGTTGACAAAACTGCAATTTTGAAGGGGACACTTTATGTCCTCTTTTTGCGAAATGATTCAGCAAAGCAATTGTATCATTGACACATGCTTCTTTTGTTTTTGATGCCACCAGTAGGTCATCAATATACTGAACCATTACTGACTTCTGGCATTCTTAAGTCTTCCAATGATTTCTTTAGGATCTGATTAAAGATTGAGGGACTTTCTGTGTACCCTTGAGGAATTCGGCACCATGCCAAAATACGCTCTCCAAACCTAAACGCAAATATTGGCTGGCTATCTGGATGCAATGGAATAGAGAAAAACGCATGACATAAATCAATTACTGTGTACCATTCTGCTTCGCGTGGAATCTGGTATAGAATCACAGCAGGGTTCGGTACGATTGGGCAACAAGGCACAACAATTTTGTTTACCTTTCTTAAATACTGTACGATTCTATAGGTTCCGTTTGGCTTTTTCAGTCCCATTATTGGCGAATTACATGGACTGCTCATGATTTCTTTTAGAATCCCTTGTTCAATCATTTTATTTATTACTGGCGTTATTCCTTCTATTATTTCTGGAGTCAGTTTATACTGGGGCGTATTTGGGTAACTCGTTCCTTCTTTTACTGTTATTTTTACGGGATCTACTCCTTTCATTAATCCTACATCTTCTCCTGTCAAGTCCCACACTTCTTCTTTCACTGTCCTTTTCAATTCAATTGAGATTTTCTCTGCATCAAATACAGGAAACAATCCATTTACTTCTGGTTCTAAATTTACCATTGTCATTTTATACAGCACATCTTCATCTGGGGTCTGAAATGCAATTCCGTCTGGAGTACAATAAATTGTGCAGTTCATTTTGCACAATAAATCGCGTCCTAAAAGGTTCACGGGACTACAATCACACACCACAAATCGGTGCATTTCACTAAATGGACCAATTCTTACCTTTACTAATCTAGTAAGAGGCGTTTCAATTTGCTGATTGGAAACTCCAACCACTTGGATATGTTCACCTGAGAGAGGAAGATTTGGAATTTCCACTGACCTAACAGTAGAACGGGTAGCTCCAGTGTCAACAAGGAATGTTACATTTGCACCATTCACTTCTCCATCCACAAATGGACCTGACTGATCTACCTCTAGAGTTGTGCCAAGCACGCACTCTTCCCTCTCTCTTAGGCACCGTCATGAACTTTCATCCGTCTCATCCTCATTCTGTCGTAACCAATATTGTGAAATTTCAGCTGCACGTGACAACTGTTTTACCTGTTCTCCTCCGTAGAATCCTGTTTCTGCACTGTATTTCTGTTGGTTAGCACTCTTGGGAAGTGGTGGTTGTGGCACCTGACCTTGTTGAGTAACTACCTCACTCTGCACCTGTGAATTTAATGATTGATTTTCCACATTAGGTTTTGGAGGAAATTTACACTCGTTTCTCCAATGTCCTAGCTTTCCGCAGTTGTGGCATGGCCACTTTTTCTTTGCCTCATCTATGCTCATTTGTCCTTTTCCTTTACCTATATTAGGTCGGGATTTAAACTGTCCTGTTTCACTGCTAGTATTATTCAATTGAGCTTCTTGCTTCTCTGCAACTTTTACCTGTGCCCACATGGCTTTTTCTTTTAATTTACGCTGTTTACTCTCAATTTCATCACTGCAATACTTAGCATATCTCAAAACTTCATCCACTGTGCTATTCTGCCATCCTATCAAGTGCTGTTTAATCCTTTCACTTATCTCTGGTGTTAACCCATACACAAACCTATATACAAAATGACTCATGTCCTTCTCACTTAGGGGCCGATTCCGATCTCGGCCGGTAGGGCTCCGAATCGGATTCGGCTTTACCGGATCCGATTCGGAGCCCTGTTTCCCGACCGATCCGTACGCGCGTCCGGACGAGCGAGTACGATGCGAAATCGCCGACCGACTCGTCCGGGCATCCCGACCGCTCCGACCGACTCGTTCCCGGCTCGAACCGCACCGACCGACTCGCTCGGACTCGACTCGCACCGCGCAATGGAGACGTTTCCCGGCCGGGTGAGTACGATGCGCGCCGCGAGCAGTCCGACCGAGCCGCGCACTCCGGCTCGAAAGAGCTGTCGGAGCCGTACTTTGGGGGTCCGTGTCGGACCCCCTGTACGCGTAGCCGCGCGAGTCGCACACAGGGGGACCCATGGGTCCCCCTACCTGTGCGTGTACGGCGCGAATCGCTTCGCCGCGTACCCGCTGTAGGGGGCGCACTTGTCCGCCTCGCACCCATTGAGTCAATGGGAGCCCGCGTACGCGTTGCGCGACCGGCTCCCATTGACTTCAATGGGAGTCCGACCGACTCGGGTCCGATGGCATACGTGCGCATCGTACTCGTTCGGTCGGACTGCACGGGTCCGATTCGGTCGGAAATCTCTCCGGGTCCGGCTCGGTCGGAGAAATTTCCGGCCCGAATCGGAATCGACCCCTTAGTGTCTCATAACCACTATACTGTTTGAAAACCAACAACAATCTCTCATAGTACGCGTGCACTGATTCTTTGCTTTCCTGTGTTGTTCTGTCTATTTTTACCCAATCTGTTTCTTTTGGTGGAATTTTATTCTTCAAAAAGGTAACTACTTGATCATACTTCCTCATCACTTCTGGACCTGGCGCTCCTGTTTTTAGCATCCCTTGGATATTCTACAGTTGGCCAATCAATTGTAATCTTACATTCTGTCCACAAGTCAGCTGGCACTACTATATCAAACAATCCATCTAGATCTATCCACAGCACTTTTGACACCTTAACAAATCTCTCCACTTGTCTGTACCATTCTACTGGTTTCTCTCTCAATTTTGGGAAGTCATTTGTAAATGACAGTATATCCTGTCTGGTCCACGGAACATGCACATAACTACCACCTGGTGTTTCTCTCATCGGGTATTCCCTAGCAACTGGTTCCCTATCTGTCACTGCAAAAGCCAAAGATGCTTTATCTGTTGTTTTCTCATTCCTCTTTGTCCATCTATTTCTCCATCTATCCACATCACCCCATTTTCTCAATAAAACAATCAGCTCTTTTATTTGGGTCAGTCTTCCTGATGTGTTCAAATTCTCTATATCTTTCTCACAAAAATCTACTCTGTACGGTTTCTGCAACGTCCTCACTTTCACAAATTCTACTCCTAGTTCACCTGCAATCTCTTCCAATTTGTCATGTAAATTTCTAGCTCTCCAAGTAAGACTCTTGCACAAAAACATAATCTCGTCATCCTGATAATTTTTTAGTTTTTCTGTTCCAATTGTTCCCAAAATCAACTCTTCCATGTCTATTTTCAACCTAATTACATCTAATGGTTTTTCTTCTGGTTCTTTTGCTTTTAACACTTTCATCCATTCATTTAACTCTTCTGGAGTTGGACCTACAGGCGTACTATTTAATTCTATCCAATCACTGCTTCTTTCTGGTGTTCCTGATGCAGACTCTGTCACCATAGGCATTCTCCTAATCTCATTCTCATTTATCGTCAAATTTGTAGGTGGGCTTGGTCTACAGGTACTAGCCAAATTGTGTGCACCTTCATTATTCAGTTCCATCCCTTCTCTTTTTCTTTGCAAATGTGAATTCATGGGAATCACCAAAGAATGTTCATTAATTTTCTGATTCTCAAAAATTGGCATTACTGGACCTATCGTTACTGGTACAGTTACAGCTTCCATATTCTTTGTCAATTCTCTTATTTTCTCAGTCAATTCTTTTGTCGTTTTTGCTAATTCAATTGCATTGTCACTTTCAGTCTCTTCATTTTGTGAAGTTTTAAATGTTTCTTGTGACCTATTTATTTCATTTCTTCGTTCGGGTTTTTTATTCCTCCCAGTTTCCATTGGCGGTGCATTAGGTGTCACCACCGCAGAAGTCTGTTGGTATGGAGGTGGGTTTCTGTTTAAAATATCTTCCAGCAATTCGTCATCTGTTTCACTACCACCATACACATACTTTTCTACCACTACATGTTTCTTTTTCTCGGTACACTTTCTCTTTGCTTCTTCCTCAACCGCAAAAGCCGGAAACAAACCTCCTGCCATGTTAGCGTATCTCCAACGCTTTACTCTGTCCTCATGATTTATTCCCCACAACCTTCCCGGCATAAACTCATGATTCTTTAATCCTCTGGATCTCTCTCGCTCATACATCTCATCTTCCCATTCCGTTAAAGCTTCAAACTGTGTCGGTCTAGGTCTGGGTTCTAACATTACCATCTTTTCTCTCAAATTCCGTAATACAGCTACATTAAATGAACCATTCTCTGGAAAAGCCAATGCTCCATCGTTCTTGGTGTATTTTGTCCAATTTTCTAACCATATGCATGTATGATATCCATATTTCAGCATCATATGTGAAGCTGGTGATTTCGGCGGAGGAATTATTTGTCCCTCTCTAGTCACTACCTTTTTGTCCTTCTTAAAGAAGTTCTTAACTTTCGACATCCAAGACGTTTTCTCTTTTCCATACTCATAGTACGACATGATTCACAACCTTTTTCTCCTCAAACAATCCGCAATTCAATACTGTTCCCTATGCGTTATTTCAACCAGTACTAGCGCGACTCACACCAACACTCCAATCACAGCGATTTCTGTCTACGGCGCACTGTCCAATCCCAGCGCGGCTTTTGTCTACGTCAGTCCTGCTCCTGTTCTCATGTGACTAGCGCACTGTCCAATCCCAGCGCGGCTTTTGTCTACGTCACTTTGCTCTTTACCCCTCCTTTACAAAATTTATCGGCAATTTTCTTTTTCAACAATTCTTGTTAATTACAACATTTTATCCACATTTCCATTGTCTGATTCGCTAAACCGAAAAGATAGCTTTGACCATTTACACAAGAATTCTGTATTTTCCAGTAGGCAGCGCTTACCTCTACCCTACCACAGAATTTTCAGTTTCGCCGATAAAGTAGCACTTCCCTCTACCTTACCCTTCTTTCAAGCAATCAGTAAACCCGTTTCTCTGGGGATAAAACACATGTGGAGACTATACTGCTCCTGAGAATTAAGGCCAGAGTTTCACAAGAAAACCGATCACTATTTCACTTACACACCTTTTATATGCAAAATGTCCCTAGTATAACACAACCTGTGTTATTACCAAAAATGAACTCAGACAGTGTAAAATTCCATGTGACTTCTCTTGCCACACGTGTTCCACTTCCTACTTCCCGGAAGCGTGAAAACTTACATATAACATAACGCGACTCAACAAAAAGTGTTAGACATAAACTTATCAATAATCTATAATCATAAATCAATAATCACCAAACTAATCTATAGAAACCATAACTCTGCTACCAAGAAATCTGATCCAGCGCTAACAATAAAATAATTTCTCCTATTATGCTTTGGTCATCCAGGTGCAATTATTTCTCTAACACACACACTATATCCATATGACGGTGGGGCCCATAACACCGCATATACATTCACTTACTCATTTGTTCCCTGGATTTCCTCCGTCATGAAACCTAGGAGAAAAACGATTCGCTGGAAGGAGACGGGATACCTCTTTTATAATGGCATAATATTTCTCATTTGCTTTTAAGGTATTCCGCTCATTGGTCGATGGACCAACTAGTAGGAATCAGTTGATGGTGATTAAGACCAGCTCAATCACAATGAACTCTTTTACCATTTCATTATTAATCATTATGCTAAAGAAAATCACTGAGTCATTTGTTTAAAGAATAATAAAGTTTATATAAAGTTTTTGAATGCAGGAATTTGAGATTAATCTTATTATTCAGATCATTGCATTTATCATCAATATAAGAATAGTTTGAAATTGTATGACACTTTTATTAGACGGAAAAACGAGGTTATCATACTAAGAACTCTATAGATCAACCTATCTATCTCTCTGGGGAAATCCTAATAATTCTAATAAAAATCTATCAATAAAAGTTCTCCTAAAGCAGCATCTTTATACTCAACTGGAAAAGGAAAATAACAGCAGCAGCCTCAGCTCGTCAGCATCAGCAACCGCAAACTCTCCCATCTACAGCATCTAACTTCTTCAGCATCTCCCGCAGCATCCCGCAGCATTCTAACCCCTCCCACCAAGAGTAGGTCTTCTTATACCCTAATTCTAGCTTACAGCATAAAATGTTTCTTCTTCCATGGCGCGATTCATTCTCATTGGTCAAAAACTCAGGTCCATATACATTTTAATCAAACTTCCTGGTCTTAACCAGTTCCGTGTGGAATGTGCATGCAAGCATCGTTTCCCACAGTTCATGCACTTGCTCATCCGTTTCGATCAGTCCAAATTGTATCTTTTTCTGCTACATTTTGTGTAATACAGTTCCGTCTATTGATTCAACCAGGCTTCTCACGCTTCTTGCTGATCATCTTGGCACACATCTGCTCAGAAGGGTCACAGCAGCCTTGACCATACTTTCATCTTAGCCTCTCGGCATCAGCACGTGATCATCCCTTTTCCACAGCCTCTCTCCTCTATCACATGGTCTCTCCGCTCATGCGCACTCTAGTAACTCGCGGCCATTTTATATTGCTGCTCGGCAGGCCTAAGCGCACTATTTTCAAAGATAAAGAAATTATTATTAAAACAAAGAAATATAAACCCTTTCGTTTCCCTCCCGTCTTTCTACGTACCCCAATTAGGTATTACCTAGCAGAAGCAACATATAAAGCTGTCCCTTACTTACCATCGCTTTATTTTGCAACCACACGTTTTATTTAAAAGCACAAATCATGCATTTATTATTAAATTAGTACGCAAATATTATGCTATGTTAGAAACGTAAACAATTATAAGTCAATTAATTTGCACACTGAATTGCGTGTTACCATTAACCCTTTACATACATTGTTGGTTATTTACTTAAACGAACATGTTTATTAATATTGTACGAAAATATTAGGAGGTTAAAATTTTTATATTTACCCTGCTCCATCACCAGCCAGAGAAGCAGTGCAGCTAAATCCCGAGATGCCTTCTCAAGAGCCAGCAGGTAGGAGGCCTTCCTTCAGTAATAGGAAGTCAAAAGGAGAGAGCATTCCAAAGTCTGACGTTTTTCTGAAATATTTTCTCAAAGCAGTTGTGCTGAATCTTTGGGTTGTGTGACAGAGGCTCGCATGACTAAACCACGCATGCCTCTACAATGCCGTCCTAACCACGAATGTGTCTAAACCATGCATTCCTTTACCACGCATGCCTTTACCACACACTTGCATGGTAAAGGCATGATTGGTAAAGGGATATGCATTGTGAAGATTACCACTACTCCGAACCCCCTCCCCGCCCTAAGCCCTAAAATACTATCCCCCTACCTCGCCCTGAGGCCTAAAACCTACCCCGCCCTGCCCTCAAAACTACCCCTTCCCCACCCTAAGGCCTAAACCCTGCCCCCTACCAAAAACTACCCCAGCCCCCCTGCCCTGAGCCCTGAAACGTACCCCCACGCTGTCCATAAAACTACCTCTACCCCTTCCACTGCCCTGAAGCCTGAGACCCTGCCCCCTTCCCAAAACTACCCCTACTCCCCACCCTAAAACCTTCCTCGCCCCTAAAACCAACCACCCCAACCCTTAAACTACAGCCCCCAAACCCGGCCGCAGACCCACTTACCTGTCCGCGTCCGGAACTTCCTATACCGACGCTTCTTCTCCCTGCCCATCTGAACACTATGCGTGGTTAAGGCAGATGCGTGGTTCAGGCAATTGTGTTTACCCTTGCGGGGAAACAGCACGCGTGGCTCATCCATGTTGTAAAGGCCGTTTCCCGAATCTTTGTTAAAGGAGAATATAAGCCAGGATGACTATTGAAATTTAAGGTGCACAATATGATGACCGGTATAACCACAAAACTATAGAAAAGAGGTTCACACCCTGAAGTGTATGCCTGATGTCAAACATATACCATAATTGTTCCCAGAAATAATTTCCTGAAAGACTTCAGTCATGCTGAACATGGATTTAGCTGGTCAAAGTTTGGGAAATATTAGATTGTAAAAGCCCATGCCCATATCTGAAAACTCGATTTGTATAAATGTTATATACTTCTTCAAGATAGATATTTTACATTCTTTCTGTCTTACAATCTGTATGATTTCCAAACTATTACTCAGAATTCTATAACCGGCAGAGGAGCTTGTTTACACTTTTATTGGGATACCAAGAGAATTTGACAAGACTTCTCAGAATTGAGTATATTGCTCTCACGTCATTATTATTGTTATTATCTCTTTTCGCCAATGTACAGTACAACACAGCCGGTTAAAAATTCATAGATGAGGGACTTCTTGTGTGAAGGCATTTCTTCGGAGACTTGAATCATCGAGACTCCTAGGTGGGATTTGAACTTGGCTTCACGCATTGACAAGGCCAGGGTGCAATTGTTGAAATGGTGGCCCATGCTTCTATGGAGTCCTCAGTAACATGTTATTTTTAACCCCTTCTGTCGTCCTCCTTCTATCTTAACCTGAAGTAAAGTCATCAGAGGGAATGATACCAACGTCAATACCAACTGTCTTCACCAGCGCAGCCAGTCAGCTGCAGCAGACACTCACTCCTTTTGCACTGCAAGCGGCTCCACAGGTGAGTGAAGAAGGAACGATTGAGTGGGTATTTATGGAATGGTATTGAGTGAGTATGCATACTTTTATAGTATACAATTTATTGGCATCACAATGGTCGGTAGTTTCAAAGAGGGCTGATATACCAACAGATTTTTGGAGAACTCTAGCATAACTGGGTGATTAAAGTCTAAATATTAATGGCTGAACATATCTTAATCTGTATTACTGACGAACAATAATTCAAACCACTGATAAAAATAACATCTTCTGTATAGTGCTAATTCACAAAAATCTGGAAATGCTGATAACAGGTTAGGTTTACACCCAAGACCACAGCACCTATTGTATTGAACTATGAAATGGAATTAAATTAAAATAATTTATAGAGTGCGCTATACCATGAGGTGTCAAAACGCCATAGGAAGGCACCCTGAAGCAGTCAAAAGTTGCCCGGAGATGGCTAATGGATATGGGAGGAGAAAAGCCATGTTGTCAAGAGTTTTTTAGATATGGCAAGTGAGTCAGCTTACGAAATACGAGCAGGCAAAGTATTCCACAGTTTGGCAGCAGCCACCGAGATGGAACTGCCTCCCCATCTGGCTTTCTGAAATCTGGAAACCAACACATTCTTGTGGAAGAAGGATCTGAGAAGTGTACCGGGGTGTACCAGTGGAAGGGTGAATTAAGTTGGAAGGAACCTTTCTGATGCATGACTAGAAAGACCACACAAAGAGCCTTAAAAATAATCATCTTTCTGACCGTACGCTAGTGAAGAGAACAAATCCTGTCTCTGACCGAGAGGCGCTTCGGGATGTTAAGGATAAGTTGGGCAGCCGCGTTCTGGGTGACTTAAAGTTTGTTAAGGCAGAAAGCCTTGATATTGAGATGCAGTGAGTTGCAATAATGCAATTGCGAGGTGACTAGTACGATGATGACTGATTGGCGCAGTTCCACGGGGATGTAAGGGAAGATCTTTCTTGGGGCCTGTATGATGAGTAAACAGGTGCTAGTAGTGCGACTGACCTGAGTATCGAAGCTCAAAGTATCGTCGAATGAGACACTTAGGTTTGTGGCTGATTTGACCGCAGTAGAAAGAGGTCCACAATCCTCCGGCCACCAGACATTGGACCAAATATACTCCTGAGTGTCAAACACCACTACCTCAGTTTTGACAACTTTGTATTTCATGTACCCACTAATGCTAGACATACAATGATTGAACTTCTCAGCTACAGAAGTCAGGTCGTTGAAGGATGAAAAGGTCTGTCGGTCAAGTCAAAATTCGAACATCTGATTTGCAAATGTATTTATTTATATTTTTACATAATTCCACTCTACTAGTAAAGTAGATGCTGAGGTGTTTCACGAAAATCCAGTAGAGATCAGGGTCTCTGTACAACATAGCCTGAAAGTAATCATAACACATGTAAGTGTGAAAAAACAATTGAGAAACAATATCAATACACCATATTCAAAGTTCAAAGTAGAGTCTAGGTTTGCATTAATGGTCAAAGGTAGAAAGGTTTAACACAGTTCTCGACATTGCGATGTTGTGAAGTCTAAGGACTATGCAGAACTACAGCAAGAGATTTTTAGGGCAACGGGGGTTTAAAGAAGATTGGCATCCTGATCAGAGCTCCACATGAGCGATATTTCCTGGCTGGTCCGGCCCTACCTTCAGCCTTGTCCAGCCTGCCCACCTGCAACCCCCAGCTTCTACCTTCCCCAGCATCAACCTGTCAGGCGAGGGTGCAGCCCGTCATCCATCATTTCCTGCTCCAGGATGTCAAACCGAGGGATATAGCACTCAATTATCATGTTTTATATCATTGCTGTCTTTGAGCAATGTTTCACTTAAAGGTGATGAAGAAAATAGATTAGCATGGTCACGTTGTTAACTGTATGAAACATATCTTAAAGTCTCTGCAGACCTTCATACATTTGATATCTGTAAACAGGGTAGTCCAACGTTGATCTGAACCAGATATTTGGGATGCCCATGTGAAATAAATATCCGTGCAATGAATTGCAATTGTGACCATTTACTTTATCGGTGATTATCTTCAAATTCTAAGATGGGTCTGGTGGCCACCAATCCGGTAATCTTTTTCTGGTCTAGTTCTATGATTGATCGGCCATTAATCATCATTTTGTTTGTTTTAATTCCCTCTTGCAGATATTGACTCAGGACAGCTTAGCGGCCCTTCTGGCAGGAGTGATGACCCCAGCCACAGCAGTCACACAGCCTCTTCTTATCCCCATTAGCATCGCTAGTCCGATCGGTGGGCAGCAGGGCTTGACTGTCTGGAATTTCCCCACAGCAACTGTGGCCACCCTGCCTGGACTGACAGCACCCACCAGCGCCGCAGGAGTACTGAAGCTTCCTTTCTCCAATTTACAAAGTAAGAGCCTACAAGTTAGGCATAATACTTTAAAAATATAGCAAACTTGAGAAATATAAGGTCTGCAGTCTGAATTTTCTGTGTATTGTTCCAACCATATTTACGTGTTGAATTTTACAAACTTTTTTCTTTTTTAACCCAAATAACGCTTCCTGTTTAAAATAAATCTTGTTCATGCACATGCCCACTCTTCGCCCCTTTAATGATGTCATTAAGGCAAAGAGCCACCCTTGTAGCCTTTTAGAGCAAGTGAGTATAACAGGTTGCAGCTGGTGCAGAGATTTCCTGTGCAGTCAAAAAGCATTTCTTAAAACTAATGTACAGGAGGAGTGTTGTCCGAATGAAGACGGAGTAGGGCGCGCTTCTACACTCCTTCCTGACCTATTGAGACATCTGTAGAGCCCTTTTCCCCATCCAAAGTATTGGAATTGTGAAGGAAACTCACATTGAGCTTGGGGGTTCTTAAATTCAGGCATTAGGAGTCAAATAAGAGGCGAGAGAAGTGGCAGCAAAGAGAACCCGGGTCAGTGGATAGGGGTTGTTAGCGCTGGCAGGTGGAAAGACCGTTCTTAAGATGGCGGCCATGAAAACACACCACGCAGGCAAGATGCGCAGCAGTATCCTGTCCTTGTAGTAAGGGTGTGCTGCCCAGGAGAAAACACACTTGACAATGAGGACTTCCACCAAAGGTAGAGCAAAAGTGTGAAGCTGTTATGAGTGGAGATGCTCAGCAGCTTCAGAAGTGAACCGTGGAACCTGACGTGAGAAGTGTCACGGTATTTGGGAGGCGCAGATGGTGTAGCAGCGTACTGCGGAGGAGTCATGCTAGCAACAGGAAATATCGGCAAAAGACCAAGGAAGGCACAGTGGTCAAGCAGCGACAGTCCGGGTGAGCCTAGCGTAAGGTGACGGTTGGTTGGCATCCTCGGTAGAGCGGGTGAGAGCTCTGAAATGATGAAAGCAGATCTGGGTATGTTATGAGAGTGAGGGTTATCGCAAGGAGCAGCATCAGTACCTGGTCCTCTGAGGACAGATTGTTTGCAGAGGGGCAAAAGCCTAGCTGGGCAAAGTCTCTGAATCGACTGCTTGTGAGCACCACTAGTGTGGAGAGGGCTGCTGGCACTTTACCAAGTGTGACTTCAAGCAAGCATAGGATCAGCAACCATGGCTGGGAACCAAGTCAAGCTATCCCAGTAAAGGTGACAGTGAAGCCTCCTTTGGGGGCTGCAGAACATGGATGACCACAGAGCAGCTTACAGAGGAGCGAAGAGTTCGGTGAATCTTGACAGGTAGCAGGGAGGGCCCCAATGTATTAGAATCCATTCAGGTTAGGATGGATTCTGCAAGGCCCATTGCCGAACACAGGTCTGAGAGGTTCGCCCAGCATCTGCAGAGCACAGCGCTAAACTTCAGAAAAAAGGAGAATTGGCATGTGGGCCTATTTGAAGGCACCTGAGGTGAGATGTCTTTCTGGTGGAGGATTGAAGTGGGGAGTATTTCTTGCTTGTACTAGGTGCTGTGGTAGGGGTCCAGTTGCCTTCTGCATTTGTTAGCACTGTCAGAGGAAGGCGTCCTTGGTGAAGGGTGCGGTGAGGCCAGAAAGTTGCAGTTTTTGCCAGCAAGCGGGTGAGCAAGAGGAGGGCCTTATCTGGTGTCGACTATCGATGACTGCCATTTTGCCGCAAAAAGACTTAGAATAAGAGAGGGCATTACTGTTGCGAGCGCTGTGTAGCAGTCAGACAGAATATGTTCGCCTCTATGCATTGAAAACTCTGCCCATGATGTAAGGAAGGGCAAAGCATTACATGGAGGGGTAATGCTTTACCTCATTTTATCTCATCCTGGCCAGAATAGGGTGAGGGAGGTTGAGGGACTGGCAACCATACACCTGAAAATACCGAAAACCAGCAAAGCAATGAGATCACCAACGATTTATGTTTTTTAATCATGGTTTTATACAACTCAGAACAGGGTAGCACTGCACTTTACAGGGAACGAAAGATATGGTAGCGAGAAAGTAGTCCTTTAGCGCATTTTAAATATGCAAGCGTGTACACTTACATGTTTTATTTGAACATTATGCAGCTGAACCTTGCTGCAACAGAGGACTGACTTGCCTAATGTCAAATATAGTTCTTAATTGCTCGAAATGGTTTCTGATCGCAAAGCCATACTCAGGCCTGGCCCTTCCTGCTAAACGGCTAAAGCTCAGCCAATGTACTATGTTTTTGCCCCGCATTTGCCTCGCTGCAGAATGTGGTTTTTGACTTTCATATCTTTTGCACAGTTTGTGCTCACCTCTAGCATATTTACAAAAAAGCCAAATATGCCAATTAATTCAACAAAAACGATTGCCATGTTTAAGGAAAGACACATGCAGTGAAGTACTGTTTAGCACTCCAGGGAATACGAACTACTTTTCATTTCCTTTCTTTTTTAGGTCTCGCGCCTAGCGTTGCAGTGCGCAGCACTGCTCGCACAGCGCAAGACCTCTTGTACGGGCTTCTGAAAGCTGCCCACACGCTCGTGCGTGTGGTTTTGCTTTCGGAAGCCCACATTGGCTGTAGCGTGTTTTTTTTTAAATAACGGCACGCAATTGGGCAAAGGCGGGCGCATGTCCCGCCTTTGCTCCTCCCATTCCCACTGGTGGCTAGCACGCGCAGCAGCGCGCGTTCACCTCGCAGCCGCGCTCCCTCCCCCCGCTCCTCTGTGGTGCGCGCGCACCACTGTTTAGTTTCATGTTTTTGGTATCTGTCTCTGGCAACATTTTCGCTGGTTTTTATTACTAGTACTTTGCTTTAACCATTCGAGTTGGTAAAGCCCCTTACAAAGAATCGCATATTTTTATTATTAAATGCGAATGTCGGTATTGGAACCTGCGGCCACTGGTCGAATTTCTCCACCTTTCATATTTATCTGCGGCCATGGGCTAAAAAAACAACGCTTGTCTCCGCGAGGATATTATTTTAGAAATACAACTTCGTGTGACGTTATGTATTCTAAAACTATATATATATATTTTCAAATTGTGAACTCGTAGGCAAAAAGTGGACAGCTCAGTAATGATTTCATTTCGCGGAGGGCAGCCATTGTTTGGGGGGTGTTATTTTACCGGCAGGTGCGCACGAGATCGCAGCCGCATCCGGAGGAAGAGTTTACACATCACAATGTGCATTGATGACCCTTCGCTTTTCACTAGCAGCTTCCTGTGTCTGCAAGCAACAGGTGTCACCAAATCCTAGTGTGCAGTGGGTAAATTGTTGAGTTTGGAAGGTACCTGAGCATACGAGCACTTCTAATCCCAGTGCTTCAAGAAGACGTATTGTGGTTTTGGGCAAATCAGTTGTTTTAGGTGGTATGTGAAAAACATGCCGGTTGTTTTACCTGTACTACATGTTTGTAAAACATACTCTTTATTGGAATTCATCACCTGCTCCGCGGTGCTCGATGCACACCGCCCTACCCACCCCTCTGTCTTTGCGAGGATCCTTACGCTACAAAACGTTCTGCAAGGAGATGGCGACTCCTTGTAGGCGAAGCAACGTGTATCAAACACAAAATATACATATATAAAAGCAAGTTATAAAGTGCTGCATTTTCAAGATTTAAACAGTCATGTTGCGCTTATTTAAAAAAACTCAACATGCAGAGATGAAAAACATAACCTTTGCCATTTTGCACGTGCCCGCCAGCCGTTCTCTGTAGTCAGTGCCTGCTAAAAAAAAAGAGCTGGAAGGCGTTCTATTAACCTCTCAGTAAAATATTAAAATGGAGCCCGTTTATGACAGCAAAGAAAGTCTCTTCTGCAACTCCCGTTTTAAGGCAAGTTGCAAGATATCTCAGCAAGATAAGCGTCAATAGAATATGAAAGCGTGAAATGAGACGTCAGCGAGCCACTGGAGCTCGAGCCCCATGGCTGGCTCTGACTCAGCTCTCGAGCAAAAACGAGTAAATCCTTCGTGTGGTTTCTGCATCCTCCCCCCCCCCCTTACCCTAGTCACCATTTTCTAGAAAGCCCTTTTTTCAGTTTCATTTATTATGTAATATATGTATTTATTTAACTGGGGGTACTAATGTAAATCCCCAAAGAATTAAAGACAAAGCATTAACCCTTGATCTAAAATGGGAGATATAGATATCAATCTAGTGGGCGAACTGCACAACCAGGAAACATGGGGTTAGCCGCAGCTTCTGTCTCTGATCAAAATAGCGTGATGCTAGGGAATGAATCTTTGTAAACGCATTTAAAAAGCTATCATTACTAAAAAAAAAAAAAAAAATGATGCTCAAAGCAGTGATACATTATAGTGCTCTAAAGTAAAATTATTCTGCAAGTTAAATACACTTTTTTTTAATTTGAAGGCTATCGTATTTTTATTTGACGTGTGTTGCAAGAGTTACATGTCACACAAGGCTTGGCTAGTGTTAATGCTCTTAGAGCCAAGTCAGACCATTGGATCGGCTTTCTTTGTTAGTTTGCCGTCTCGCACATCTTTACGGTTTAACCTTTATATATATAATACGAAGAAAATCGGTTGTCCTAGCAACCATTATTTACAGCGCCTAAAACAGGCAACACTGCGGTGTTATGTGCTAAAATAAAGCGAGGTATTACTAATAAGTGCGATGGAAGGACATATGACGCCACGCCTCTGACCAGAGCACGCACCCCCTTACTTTTGCGAGAGATTCTACACAGGGTGAACCTCACCATCATTCACCAATCAGCAAAGACGGCCCACCTTTTGTGCCCACGTGCCGTCGAGGGAAGCACCACCTCAGTCCAACACCTTGCGCGGTTCCCACGCGGCCATCCTCTGGAACCAGCATAACTGCCACTGACTTCTGCTACACTAACGGCTCCACCAACTGCAGTTTCATCGAAACTCCCTTCCTTGCTCCGTTCTCCAATAAGGGTCCTGCTTTTAGAAAACTGTAGACACACGCTTCTACAACTGCTGGAAATTGAGGGATTTACAGACACAAAATCTGTTAGCCCAAGGGATTAATAACACAGATGATTCTCAATGCACTGACGGGCGCATCTAGAGAAACTTTATTATTAGTGATAAACTGTTAATAATAATAATTACAATGGCACCCATTTGATTACTGAAATGTGACTATTAGTCTTGTTTTATTGCAAACCTCATTTTTAAAGCTTTGTATTCTGTGCGTGGAGGGAACAGTTTCTTGATTTTGAAATATTTTTGAACCTAGAATACTTCTTTTCCCGTGTTGGAGGGCAATTTTTGTGGTGTTCAGTTTGTTGATTTTGTTTAAACTGTGAGATTCTAAATCGCATAATCTCATTCAGCACCACCTTAATGGTACTACTGATTGGTGGTATAGACACCTTTCATGTAGGGTCGTTGCTACCATTGACACAACAGGTGCAGTAGCACCGGGGCCCTGAGGGGCCCATTGAACCCTGACAATGCTGTATTTTACTAATCCAACATCTACCCTGCACCACTCTACACCACTTCACTCTACTCTGAAACAAAATTACTCTACTTCACTTTGCGCCACTACACTCTACGCCACTGCAGTCAATGCTGTGGCACTCCACTCTACAATACTCTACTCTATGCCACTGCGTTCTACCCTGCACTACTATAATCTACCCTGCACCACTCCATTCTACTATGAAACAATCTGTTCTGCACCACTGCACTCTATCCCACTCTAGTCCACTCTATACCACTGCAGTCTACGCTATGCCACTGTACTGTAAACCACTGCACTCTACGCCAACGCACTCTACACCACTGTACTCAAACTCAATGCACCCTAAGCCACTGCACCTACGCCACCTACTTTCCCCAGTGCACTTTACGCCACAGTACTCTACAACATTCTACTCTATGCCACTGCATGCTACGTCACTCTACACCACTCTATTCTACTCTGCACCACTGTACTCTACATCGCTGGTCTCTGCACCACTCTTCTCTGCAACACTCTACGACCCTGCACTCTGAGACTCTACTCTGGATGATTGCACTCTATGCCACTGCACTCTTCTCTGCACCACTCAGCTCTATGCCACCCTACTGCACTGTACACTACTGCCCTCTATGCCACTGCACTCTACACCACTGCACTCTAAGCCACTGCACTCCTCTGCATTCTACCCTGCACCACTCCACCCTATGCCACATCACTCTATGCCACTCTACTCCACTCTACGTCATTGCTGTCTATGCCACTGCAATCTTCTCTGCACCCCTGTACTCTATGCCACTGCACTCTACACTACTCTACGTCACTGCACTCTACACCACTTTACTCAAAACCAGTGCACTCTACGCCACTGCGCTCTACGCCAATCTACCCTCCACCACTGAACTTTACGCCACTTCACTCTAGGCCACTCTTCTCCACTCTACGACACTACACTCTCTGTTGCTCTACTCCATTAAACTCTACTCCACTCTGAAACTCTACTCCACTCTATGCCACTCCACTCTATAACACTGTACTCCAATCAACTACACTACACTCTACGATACTCCACTCTGTGATGCTATACTCTATTATACTCTGCCCCACTGACACTCTACTCCAATCTAAGCCACTCTACTCGTACTCTACTCCACTCAAAGTCATTCTATGACACTACTACACTCTACACAACTCCCCTATGCCACCCCATGTCACTTTACTCCACTCTATTCTATGACACACTACTCAACTGTACACCATTCTACTCTACAACACTCGACTCCACTATAATTAACACCCTCTACGCTACTCCACTCTGCTCCACACCACTCTATGCCACTCCACTCTACGACACTCTACTCCCTCCACGCACCTGTACGCTACTCCATAACACTCCACTCTACTCCACTTTACGACACTCCACTCCACACTTCTTTACTGTACTAATTTTTAGCCATGCTGAACAGCAGCCTCTCTGGTGTACAACATTGCTAAAACATATTCGCAAAGTCAATAGCTCTTACGTAGGCGAGACCTATTGGCTTTGCCAATGCTTGTTTTTGTCTGCAAGGAAAAAGCTTAGAAATGCTTGATTGTTGTGGAAAAGCCACAATTATCTGAGTCGTTTTGGAGCATATGTTATCTGCTTAGACTATTTGATTCATTATGTGTTCTTTTTGAAAATCTATAATGAACATTTTATTACTCAATTGAGCTGGGGATCTAACACCTTTCTCAACGACGGTAACTAACTGTCAAAGGTTAGATACACACAACTTAATGGTAGGAGCACCAAATAATTATTTGGCTTTAGTTTTGCAAACCTTTGTACTTTGGTGCTTCCTTCTGAATTGTTTAATGGAGTGAACAATAACATACCTCCCCGAATGGAATGGAATGGATTGTATTGTGACATTAAAGCCCTCAGTTGGAACATGATACTCTTGGTGAAATGAATCCATGTGGGAACCTCTAGTAAGTTGGGCTTGAACGTGCAAAGAAAGGCCTGAGGTGACGTCTTAAAAAAAAAATATGCCTATTTTTTCTTTTATATTGTCTTTCAATGTTGTTTTAAACTTTTCTTTTTCCTGTTTGAGTTGTTTGTACGTATACAAGTTGTATTTTACCTATACACTTAGCGAGCAAGAGCGTTAGTACAGCCTGGGCTCTTTTCAGTCTCCTGAGCCTGGAAATCAGAGCTCTTTCTGTATCAATTATGGGAATTATGGTCTGTCACTTTCTATATGTATTTCAGGACTGTTGCTTTTTCAGAGGTAGAATTCTGTTGGGATTCTACCGATTCTCAGTGTAAGCCTACCCGCCTGTGGAAACTCTTGAGTGAAGACATTTATTTGTTAAGTGTATGTGAATCAGGTGTTTCATTAAGCTATATGGCTTGAATAATTAATGAATTTAGTAAACTGCTAACTGTGGCCCTGACCAGAAGAGTGAACTGTAAGAAAAGCCTATTTTTTTCCTTTATGCATTCTGCGACGCTGTTTGGGCTTATGTTTTCCCTGCACCCTGTTGCCAGCCGCCTCTGTGCTGAACACCAACATCCAGGCTGCTGTGCAGGCCCCGCAGACCATCCAGGCACCCCAGGTCTTCCAGGTGCAGCAGGCGCCGCAGCCACAGCCGGCAGTCCAGCAGCAGCCCCTACTGTTGGTGCCCCCTGTGATCCAGCCCCAGGTGACGGCGATGATGCAGGCGTCCATGCAGAAACCAGTGGAAGCGCAGGCGCAGTTTGCCCTTCAGTCAGCAGGGTTCGCTTTTAATCCAACAATAGTAAGTATACTAATCTTCAGTCTGAAGTGCTGCTCAAACTGTTGTATCTATAACAAGAACTAAGGTCACTTCCAAAACAAGTGCTATATAAACAATAAAACACAGGAATACAATGATGTCTATGTTTGTAAGCTCCAAATGGAGATTAAATCATTTAATTAAACAAACAATATTTATGAACCATGAGAGTGGAAAAATAAGTGGACAGAAAGAGTGAGGGAAATCATGAGATTTCCAAACCTCAGGTATATTACATTTGTGTGGCTAAAAACGACATAAACAATCAATGAGCCACATTTGCAAAGTATCTTTGCTCATAAAAAATACAACATAAACAAGTAAAGTCAAGACACTCAAGTCGTCGATGTTTCGATCCCTGTTAACATAGGGGGATCATCATCAGGACACAAAGATTATGCCTGAGAAATTGCCTGTTAAATAATTGGAGAAAAGAAGGGGAAGGGAGGGAGGGGTTATACATGATCTGAAATGTAAGATAATCAACCATCATTATATAGATGAATCAGGGGCATGCACTAATGGTTCAATAGGACTAAAATTAAGCATGGGTTTACGTGCCAGTGTGCCAAGTGCGACGAGTATAGTTAATGTTAAAATTGAAGTGAACCTTTGTGGCCCATCACTACTGGTGTGCCAAATCTAAATTCGTTTTACATTTTGCAGTTTTCTATGATTGAAAAGGTACTTTCGGTGTGTGCAGACATATTGCGCCTTTCAGGTGGGACACATGGTGAAACATATTAGGCAAACTATATGCAGGGCCATTAAAATTACGTAACAGGTGAGGCCGATTTTGTGGCAGGGTTGACTAACTTATGCAGCAAGAATGTTTTTTTGTGGTAAAGCAATGTGGCTTTACTACTTTGTAATTTTTACACGTTAATACAATATGTGCAATCATTTCCTCTTATTAATATCAGTTAAACTACTAAATGCATGCACACCCAAGACACATCACGAGCAACACATAGACACGTTGACGTGCACTGGTTACGCACAGACTTTGAACGAATAAGATACGGAAAGAACACATTGATGGCTAGAAGCATAAAATTCCAATTCAGATTGCTGCAGTCAGAAATATTATAAACAGTCAGTGTATGTAAGCAACACATTACAGACCCATATCCACAATGCTACTTTGGAAACTGTCATGTATATCTTGTTAATGTATAAGTATATATCTACCCATACAATTTATGTACCGTAATTGCTTCATGGTTTAAAAAAATAAAATAAAAAAACCTACTAAATGCAGCAGTCTGCAATGAAATGTGAGCTGCCTCTGCGTGACAAAAGCCCTACAACATGCGTGGCAGTATTTTTTTAAACTTTTGATTCATTTTGGCTAGAAACTATTTTTTTGCTAAAATATGCAAAGTAAGCAGAAAGTTGTGTATTACATGGAACGTGTGGAAAATCCATTATTATGCATAAAAGCGCTGAAGCCACAGATTTGCAAAATGCTGGTGTCCTTCACTATACGCATTAAAGAAGTGGACCTCCGCACTTATTTTTAACTTTTCTAGCACAATATTTTCATTAGATTTCAACCTGTATAGGACTTGGTCACTTCCAACTCTTTTCAGCCTGGAACTGCAACAGAACACTGGCAGAGTCCCGATTTTGATAGAGGCGCAAGTCATTGGCACATGGAGGGCTATTTCTTGCACTGGAGGTGTGAGTAGTGAGGACTAGGAGCTAAATAAATTAAACCTTTCATATTTCGGCCCTCTCTGTCCTTTGAAATCATTAAATTAATCCTTTTATCCAAAGAGAAATTTGTGACAGAGTAAATGACAAACTTAAACAAGCAGGCCTGGCACTTCCACAAGGCAAAGTAAGGGATTCATAGGGCAGCATCTACTGGTAATGCCGACTTACTGCAAAAGGCCTGAAAAACAGCTTTCTTCCAGTACCTATGGAACTGTGAGTCTGAGCCTTCCCTTATTCTGATTTTTTTCACCCCCCACCCCACCGATGAGATGGATTCTCCTGATGCAGTACATCCCATCGAGTAGTCCATTGCTTACTGCAGGGGCTTACTCATTAGGCACGAACCGCCCTCCAAATGCATGATATCTCCACCCCCTAGTCCTATCTCACTGTTGAAATGGGGGAGTAAGGATGTATCTGGATGTCCCAGGGAAAGCTTGTGACACAGAGTGAGTACTGCATCCTATTGAGGCGTTAGTTGGTATGATCTTCTAGGATGCTGTGCTTAAAGGTGCTATTCATGCTACAGAACAGTACAGTCATAGCATGTGAACAACAATTTGGATGAGCATCAGGCCAGCATGGTTATAAAACAGGTTATGTCTTCTATGTTTGGTGCACTCATTGTGGGAGAGAACACACAGGTGTTCAACTTCAGGCACACCAAGGAAAGGTTATCATATTTGTCTTTCTTGAGATTTGCTCATGTATTATTGTGGCTATATTTTTGATTTTTGATCAAGCAGGCGTGATACCTGTGTACTAATCTTGACTTTCCCACTTGACCATATTGTGTGATCCTATGGAAATCTCTGTACGACTAACACAGTTGTATGTTCATTCAGCCAACGCCGCACATCCCTTTTCACAGGTGTGTGCCTTTATTAAGGCCCCAGAGCATTGCGGCAAATGAAGTCATTACATTTCTCATTTCATTATTTCAATATTCAGCTTTTAATACTCTTAATCCTGTTTGAAACTGAAGTCGCTCCCTTTTTAAGCCATTAAAACAGTTACATTTTCACTGATGGAATCTCATGACATCATAAAGGTTTGCTATCCCTTTATCTTCCTGCTCCTCGACATCCTTATCTCTTGTTTTGGTCACCATATTTAAAAAAACGAGTCCTTAATAATTAACAAACATTTTGCGCATGAACAGTATTATTTGAATTGGAAGCCGGTGTGGCATAGTCGCTAAATCATTGTTTTTCAATCCCATTCCTAATCATGGCTTTGCCATTGACTCACTGTGTTGTTTTGGGGATGATTTCTTAATCTCTGTATACACGAATTTTACTATCTGTATATAAAACAGCCCCTTTTCATTATGCGTCCTGCCTTAAAGCTGGACCTTTCCTAAAGTAAGGCTTGTCAACTCACTTAATAATAAAATCCAGACAGTTTTTCGGAATGACTACATTTTTTGACTCGCTAGCTTGACATGGCCAAACATAGAGTTGTCCTTTCACTCATCTGCCTTCTGTTTCTTGATTCACAGTTCAGTGCTGCTCCTTTCGGGGGTCAGACACAGCTCCTTGGTTCTCTTACCGCCAGCCCGCTTATCGCTAGTGCCATTCCTGGCATGCAAGGGATCACCGGACAGATAATCACTAATGCACAGGGACAGGTAAGCTATAGCTGAAGAGCGCTGAGTGCTGGAGAGTGTCATGTGAAGGTGTAATGTTAAATATAGCTACAGTAAATGTTCTTTTAAAATTTCTTCTTACATTTAATACTAGTACTTCTCATTGCCATTACCAATTTAGACTAGTGGTTTTTACCATGAGGTCCAAGGACCCCTGGGGTCCACGCCTGTTACAAAATTAAATAATATTAAAATTAATAAGAATATACAAATAAAAGAGCAAAAATGAAAATTTGGGAACCTTTCTGTATTTGATTGTGAATTCAAAAAAAATATTTTAATATTTTGAGCATTTGGTGTGTACTTGTTTTTGTATTTTTGTGTATTGTTTTGAGGTTCAAATCATAGGAATTGTTAGGCTGGGGGTCCTTGGCTCCCAATAATGATTCGGTGGTGTTCCCTGGATTCCAATAATGATTCAGTGTGTGTCCTCATACGTCAAAAGTTAAGAACCGCTGATCTAGACCAAGAGCCGCATTATGAGTTGCTTGGAGTTTAGCCGGGAGATACAGAGGCCGTAATTACTGATTACGGTCAGCAGCTCCCCCCAGTTTGTGGACATTACAAGTTTTATTGCTGGAATGAAGAATAACCAGTTGGACCGGGTATTACTATTCCTTTTTCCTTATGGTTATCCCTTATTCCTGATTTTCAGGTGGTAAATGAGAGTCAGGAGGCAAATGAGTGTTGCGGCCTTGGGACTCGGAAGGATGATAGGGTAGGGCAGGCTCAGGTGCTGCTTTGGGAAATGATGCATGTCTGGCGTGTGCCTGGAGGTGGTTGTACTGATGCGATTTCATTCCTGGTAAAACCAGGCCATGTATTACTGCACCCAGTAATTTTAGGTGCAGGGACACTGGACCATTTAAATGTATCTGGAGCGGATACTACTTAAGTTGATTTATAATAAGGACCTAGCAATTTTAATTCAAATTCTGTTCACATCACTTTTCATTCATCCTCCTGGTTTTCGTTTCATTAACTACCAAGATGTGACCTGTTTTTATGGTTGTTTGGAGGGACCTAGTTCTTTTTTTTTTTATGCAAAAAATATTTTTTGGTGATGCAGTTTTTAAAATGTATACTTTTCTATTTTTAATTCTCAGCACGGAGAATTTGATATTTAGCCCAGAGATTGTAACTGGTTTCTCAATTTTATGAGATAGTATTAGTCAATATAAATAGTCAACACAAAATGGATTTGTCATTGTGTAATCACCAGTATGGTATTTACCAAGTTTGAAAATCTTCAGGATACCAAAGTGCACTCCAGAACTAGACACAATACTCCTGGTGTGGCTTTCAAAATTGGTCACAGTATTCCAGATGAGGCCTCACGCAATGGACACAATGTTTTAGATTTGCTGAACTCGATTCATAAGTCCAGATTTGGTCCACAGAACAGGACAAGGTACTGTTGAGAGTCCAGGAGAATTAGAATCGATACTCTACATGTGTCCTGCTGCACTGGACATATTACTCTTGATGAGGGCCAGAACAGTATTTGAAAATCGGACACAACGCTGTGTGACCTGCAGAACTAGACAAAGTTCTCCTGATGTGAGTGATAAGACACAGATCAGTACTGTGGATCTTCTCTTCTGTTCTTTATGACTTTTTGCAGCACTTCTGAAGAAGATGTGCTCAACACTCGTATGAATAAAAATGGTTGTGTTGGCCTGATCTGTTCCATCAGTGGCCACCTGAAAAAATAAGAAAGCTAGCTGTGCCTAGCAACATCGATTTTGGCTTTTTAAAGCATGCGCTTCCAGAACTTTCAGCATACAATATTCTAGATGTGGCCTATGGAACTGGTCGCAATCTGTGTGACTTTATGAAAGCCTTTTACACTGCTAATAACGTTTCTTTTCATAGCCTTGGAACCTGCGCCCATACACCCAAGAACCCTCCGTACTGCCTGTTAATACCATCGCAACGAGACAGTTTCCCAGTGTTTAATACATTAATATGAAAATTTGATTTCCATTGTTGTCATAGTATATGCCTTAGGTGACAGACGCGGAGAGTGTTGGAGTTTCCTGATGGAGAGATAATAAACTGCTAAAATGAAGCCAAAGCAGCGTTGCACATGAATCTTTGGGCTTCAAAGAAAGCGTAAAGGACTGTTTCCAAATCCACTGAGCCAGTAGCCCAATAAGACCTTGTTTGTCTTTAGACCAGAGGTTGATGAGCTGGGGCGCCAGGATGAGTCTCATTCACTGACGTTAAATAGGGATATCCAGGGCTTGCAGTTGTTGCCCCTAGTTTTTCCTTTGGTACCCTTAGAACGTCTGCTAGGGGTACTAAAGTTAGCTGCCATGATTGCAGCTACAGGAACACAAAGCTAACAGGGGTCTTCGACCCCTCTTTACTTTTGGTAGTTTCTACTATGTACACTTACTTTACCCCCACGGCAACAAATAGGTAGCTGTTGTGGTAGACAAAGTGTTAAACATGTGAATGGTGTATAAAGGTATGTGTGATGTAATTCCGCTGCACCTCTCGTTCTGGTAAAATAACATCTTTGTTCAAGTTTATTAACACTTTTGGCCTCTGGCATTAAGTGAACAAAAATTAAAAAGAAGAAAGTGTACAGAACATAAAAAAATCACAGCACATAATAAGTAGTTTGAATACCAAACCCTTGAAGAGCTAAATGTAAAAAAGGATACAGGCTGATAAAACAGTAGTACAGAGTGGTGCAACGTGTTGGATTAAGAAATAATATACCTACCAGATAAAAATTGGAATGTCTATTGGCATAATAGAAACATCTTTGTTGTCACTGGGTTACCTAATGGGGGATGAAGTACAGTTGTGCTAATCAATCCCATTCCACTGTGAGGTTTTGCTGCACCAGGTCTCCTTTTACCTCTTTACCTTTGTTTCTAAGATTGGCAAATGGTGTATCCCCAGCCATGCATAGAAAACTGGGAATACGTTCTTTACCGGTAATACAACCAAAGTGTAATTCTACCCATGTCTTTTTTAACATACCTCAGTATTTAGAGCATCTGTTTTCTTTGTGTCTCATTCCTATACTTCATTTAACATGTAAGAAGTTTATTTATGTTATGTAATTTGCATTTGTAATACTCCGACCTCAATTGTTGAGACATTGTAGAGCATTGTCTATCTGGGCACTTTTACATTTGGATCCAGAAATGCCATCAACCTTAATAAATAAATCATTGTTTGACAGTGTCTGTTGTTTTGTTATTGTTTGGTTATGCATGTCTAGTAGAGAATTTAGCTAGTGTTTAGATTCTGAAGGCTTTGTGTAATCTAGCAGTATATTAAAAAATACTTTTCACATGCTTACTGAATATGGGCACTGTGCTGCGGTCTGCAGTTTAGGAATCTAAATTCATACAAAACCAATGCTAAGAAGGCAGACCCTGAGTCTAATTGTACAAAGATGAGAAAGAGAGAACATGAACAGTCATGATTATGATTATATTATTTATGCCACTTTGTTGTAATTTGGGTCTGAGGAATTACAGCATCACCCATACAATACTCAGAAGTAAATCAAGTCAGTCCATTGTCCTTGCAGTCTCAAGGTATTTGATGTCTATGTGGAGGTTAAGACAGAAAAGGGTGTCCCCCTAATGCTGCTGTGTACTTAACATTTTAACATATTTTATCCTGGTTTCACTGTAATATAGTTAGTTGGATCTTTTTTCTCTCTTTTATATGCTCTGTGTTTTTATATAGTTTGTATTTATGTATTTATGTTGCTCTTTTATGGCCTTTTAGGTCAAAATAAAGATATTGACTGATTATAATATGACTATACTTAAGTGTAATATTCAGTTTAATGTATCCGAGACCTCCATCAAAGGTATGCAATACACACTGAATAATCTATTTGTGCATAATAATTGTATCAATAATTAATTGGTGTCACTATTTGGCCAGCTAAAATCTGCGAAACAGTGCGAAGATGCTACCTACATTGGATATAAAATCTAAAGAACTATGAAATGTTTTTGTTGAACTGGTCCTGCTCGGGGTAATTGAAGTCATATCCCCATAAGTAGTATAAGTGCTAAGCATGACTGCTTCAGTATTTTATGGTTGCCATACAAAAGTGGCAACTGCAAATGCTCTGAATTCAGCAAGGTTGGGCCCTAATTCCAAATACTTTGTCATATTGGCTTTAGCTGCCTGGCTGTAATTGAAGCACTGATCGGAAGAATATTTGATGAATTGGGACCATAACTGAATGAACCTAAACAGTTTGGAGCTTTAAGCCGTAGCGTCTCATGGACAGAAACTGGGTGTACACAGCACTCATTGATGGACTGGGGGATGCAGGACACTTGTCAATCCAGGCAGAGTTTTGGTTTCCAATGGTGGAACCGTATTTATTTTTTTGCGCATTTGTTTACCCACAGGGGTATCTTGGCACTGGAAAAACACAAAGTCAAAAATATTTAATTTTAATGAAAAAGAAGGTGCTTCAAAGAACGTAAACAAAGGAAGCTTTTAGCATTTTGCCGAGCTTAACCAAATTGTCTTGCATGGATAAAGCAGCAGCTGATTCCACTAGGTGGACCCACCCACTGAAAAAGCTATTCCACCCAAGTTCTTTAAGCAAAACTTGGGAATCCTAAGTAGACTTGACATTAAGGCGTAGGTATCAGGAGGGGTGGTACCATTGAAAGCACTAGGTAAGAGGAGAATAGTGGAAATTTAAACATTGCCATATGAATGAGGCGCATAGACTAGAAAAGTATGAGGTTTCTTACAGGCAGTCAGTGTAAAGAAGGCAAGGCAGAAGTAATACAGTTCTTTGGATGTAGGCCAAGAACCAGTCTACCTGCATAGTTCTGGACAAACTTAAACTAATGGACCAAGAGGTCTGGGAGGTCGAAGTATATTGGCATGCAGTATTCCAGACAGGAAGATACAAATTCAAGGAGTGTATAATCGGTTTCACCTAAAAAGTTGGAAAAAAACATGATTTAACTACTGGATTGATCTGAGGAGATAGAGTTGAGGCTAAGTCTGTTTGTTTTCCCAAATTCTTCACTGCTTGGACTGGTGTTGGTTTCGGGCCTTAAGCTAATGTTCAAACATTTAGTTTGCAGAATCGAGATGGCTTCAATGGTGAAAGGATTTCTGTTTTATCGCCATTTTGTTTTAGGTGTTTATAGCTCATCCACCAATTAACTTTAGTGAGACGATCAAATAGTTGTTTTTTTGCTGTCTGAGCATTTCCGAAGATTTTAATGACTATCTGAGTGTTATCAACATACAGATAAAGGCAGAAATCAAATGATTCAGTAAGGGGAAAAGAATTGAGTACTGAGGAATTCCAGAAGAACATGATAGGCCCAAGGATGTGTAGGCAGGAAGTATAATTTGAAAAAGTCTATAAGCCTGTTAGTTATTAACTACTAACAGCGCAGAGTCTCTTACTTCCAAATCCGAAAAACTATCTATTTGGATTTGATGGCACACTGTGTCCAAGTCTGACGATAAATCCAAGTGGATCAGAGGGTAGAAATGTTATAATTGACTCAGCGGCACAAGTCATCAAGAGATGAAAGAGTGGTCAGTTCCGTACTGTGGCAAGAACGAAGACCCAACAAAACTGGATGAAAAAAGGCATTTTCTTTGACGAAGGCCAATAACTGGATAAAAACCAATTAAGGCAGCTGGAAAATCAGCTGATAATTGGACAGAGTGTCTGGATCCAATGAAGGGTTTAGTGATCAGAGGCATCACTCAGGCTAACTTCAGGGGAGCAAGAACATGACTGGAAGATAGAGAAGTATCTATAAAGGCTCTGAGCCATCACAAATCCAAGCTGCAGTACGTTTTGGGCAGCTTTGCGGCCAGGGTGTCACAGTGAGACCTTGTGGCTTTACTATCTAAAACCAATTTATTAAAATTATCATAATCTAAGAGTCAGAACTCTGTTAAGAAATTAGTGGAACAGGGCAGAATTATTTCCAATACAATACAGCACTCGACTAGAGATGCTTGAATCTTTATTATTTTGTTGTCAATAGAATAGCTGAAATCTGCTTAGCAAAGCTCGCTCTGCAGACGGATACCTGTTGCCCACGGGCTATTCGCCACATGGCCACTGACTACAGCATGTTTAAAGACATGCACTTTTTAGGGTCCTCTTTTTGATTCTGTGACTTTTTCCTCTTCATGAACCCATGTGAACCATAGTAGTCGTGAATAGGAAAAAAAATAATTGACTTCCCACTCACTGGGGAAAAACTTGCAGCGCTTCAGGATTATTCTGCTTTTTATTTTCAGAAACAGTACCTCTCCTAGGTTTTTTTTTTCTGAAATCAAATAAAAATACCGTTCTCTTGCCGTGACCTGGTGACCGGCCACCATTACCTTTTCTCTGAAAGTGTCTTGTTTGGACCAAATGGAGTACTTTCGTCAAAACTATTCCTGCCAAACTGACAGGGATCTCTTAGCATTGAGAGTGACTCACTGGTGGGCCAGAGGATGCAGATTAGTTGACTGTCACTAAGGCTATCTGTACAAGTGCATCAGCCCTGATGCAATAATTTTGCACCCAGAATTACCAATACCAGAGCCGTCTGTAATTCTGGGATGTGTTATTAACAGGCAGATACAAATTGTAGCCAGAGAAAATAGAATAATTGGGGAAGTTAGTGTTATTGCACTGATTTCCATAGGTGATTCTTCATTTTTGGATCGTTTCATACTCGGATATGTCAGGTGCTCTTTGCTGCTGAAATGTACCTCGCAAAACATTGGAACTGCAGTTAAATTCACAGCTCAGAATCCTGATTCTGCTAAAAACTAGGGCTTTCAGACATTGGTAATTCGAAGGCACTAGTAGTGAGAGCTGAAATCTAAATTTCAAATAGATATGTAAGATTTACCTGGTCTGAACAATACCTAAGTAAACCTTATGGGCCCTATAAGATCCCTTTAAAAAAAAAAAAGGCCGATGAATTAGGGCGGCTCCTATTGACTTCACATCTGCCCAAGCCGTTATTCTCTTGCGGGACATACAAACTCAGCTCCATTAAATGGGAGACCGTAGATTCGCATTGGTGATGAAAATCTTTGCCTGAGAATGTAAAATGAAGGCCAAATATGTTCAGCTTTAGAAAATGGTTAACACTTCCCTGTTCTCCCAATGATTATTTCCATACAAGTGTTTTGTTAGTGAATACTTTGACACTTTTTAGGATATATTGTTTTATTAAAGAATCAACAGCACCTAGAATCAATTATAATTTGCACCAAATTAATGAAATACACGAGTCTATCAATAAATAAAGTGAAATGTTAAGTGTTCAGTTCATTGATCAAAGTCTCTTTTTAGTTGTCTCTCTACCTGTACAACTCCTTCCGATTCCAAATAGTTTTTGTACAATATTTAGAGAGTATAACTCCCATATTTTTTTGATCGCAGATATGATCAGCATGTATTTTTCTACTGGGTCTCCTTCTCAGGGTGTTTTCTTAAGACAATCAATCACCCTTTTGATTTCTTGTGGTGGACCACCCTTGCGCAACAGTTACTATCACACGCGGTTACCGTAATCAACTAGTTGAATTTTTTTACTCTTTCAATGCATCACTACCTCTACTTCCCTCCCACTTCTTGATATTTAAAGATGTTACAGTGTAGAGTGTGCTTGGTTTACAAGTTATGTGATAGCTAGTTATATAGTGCTTTCCATAAACATTGTGAGGCCTAAAGTACTTTTCGAGGTAGTCCGGTCTCATAATTTTTTACAACTTCTTACCCTGGTGAGTTCGTGAAGCATCGGGCCCTGGGCGCTCTCTAGAGTACAGTGGTGAAAGGGTGTTTCGTATGGTTTCGCATATATGGGATGTGCTGAATTGAGTGTGTGAGGTGTGAGAGCACGGTGAATGCACAACACATTTAGTGTCAATGCACATATGCAAGGATATTGCAGTTGAGTGAAATTAGATGCATCTGAGCAAGCAGATACTTATGTTAATTAGGTGGGCATTATCATACTTAGACTCTGCCATTTATATGTATCAGGAGTATTAAATGAATTCTGCTCAGGAGCAACAGATGAGCAATTAACCCACTGGAGGTGCTATTAAACTGCCTTGGAACAACAGATGTGCAAAATATTATGGGGCAGCCCTGTATTCCTGGGAACCTGGGCAGTTACATGAAAACAACAAAGATAGTGGTCCACTCGGAGGAAGTATAAGCCTGTACTTCCAAGGCAAGTTACACATAAAAAAACAAAATTCTTTTGAAAAAGAAATGGATTTATTCACTGTTGATCTTTAGCATTACTATGTCAGATATTACATTCCCACAAAGTTGCGCCAATAAGAACGGTGCAGTGAGAAGTGGATAGTGGTAAATATGATAAACAGTGCTCTAGTGCTATATACAAGCATAAGTACAGTGCCAGAGACTGATATACAAATATTCTTTTAACATGGCTCAGAATGATAGTATATTATAAATATTGACATAAATGATATCAGTCTGCTGGTATAAATCTTGACGTTTCGACCTGATTGAAACATTTTAAGTTGGGTCATCATCAGAACCAAAAACGGTAGCAATCAGGAACGGAATAATCTTAGTATTGCTTTAGAAGGCTCCCAATTGTCAGGGCACTATTTGTGAAGAAGGTACCGCCACCAGACTGGTATCTATCGCAGTGCAGGGATCGGAGCAAAACAGCATCCCATCATTATTCTGAGCTGCAAGCAGACGCTGACATTTGTAAAGGCTGGTTCTTGGAACACCAGATGAGCAAAACATTGGAGGCACTGTTAAACTTCTAAAGAGGCATTCTTAAAACTGCCACACAGTAATAAATGGAGTTTACCCGGAAGAGTAAAATGTTTAAAACACAATGGGTACTATTAAACCCCAAAGTAGTTTTAAGAGGAGTCTACCCACGAGTGACAAATGAGTAACTCATTGGCCATCAAGTAGCATTATTTGGAGTTCACCAAGGGGCAACAGATGAGCAACCCACAGCTTTTTTGGTAAACAAATAACTTCTAATCCCAAGCAGCGAATCACCTTTACTTCCTCAAGGGTGCACCAGTGCTGTGTGTTCATTTACTGTTCTGATTGTCAATACAATACATGTTTTGTTCATCTTTTAAGCAGAATGAAATTATCTAATTTTCAGAGTTTAGATCTGTCTTCTACTATATAGCATAATAAAGCCATCAGAAAGCATGGATGTGTTGATATTGTGCCCTTACCTATTAAATTTGTGAAATCTTGGTGCCTGTTTGCTAAAGACAATGTTTAATATGTACTTTTGCCTTTTTTAGGTCATTGGGACTCTGCCGTGGCTGTTGAACTCAGCTGGCTTCACGACGAATGCTGCACCGGCTACTCTGCCAACGCAGAATGTCCAGGTGCAGGCGGCTGCAACCCCACAGCTGTTGCTCAATGCACAAGGCCAAGTCATTGCCACATTAGCCAACAGCGCTGTACAACCGGCCCCCATAAGAAAACAAGCTACCCCTGATATATTGATGAAGGCAGAACAGGTAATGCTTCCAGACCTGCAGGTACCATCTACAACTTGATTATAGGCCTCTGTGTCATACTGTTGGCTTTAGTGTTTCAGGTCCAGTCCCACCCAGAATGTATTATATGAACAGATTAATGGATCAATAAACTGAAAAGGCCTGGGTTCTGCAAATGGAGACTAGTTTTAGTGTGGTCTGTCGACCCCCGATTGTGTGCTCTTCACTTGTGTGTTTCAGTCCAGTTGGCTTTTTCTCCTATTGACATTATCATTTCTAAGAAGTTTACTTTGATATGTTCTTTTGGTGGTATTAAGTAGTTTGTACTCCTTCCAAATGTCGAGGTCTTGTGTAATACAATGTCCTCTTTCTCGGCCAGTACTTCCATGATGATATCTTTGTTTTAATGCATGTAGTGGCAATCGAGAATGTCATTCTTGATAATGGGTGCCCTAGAGAGAGGTGTCCTACAGTGCGAGGCACCCAGATGATCAGCAAGTGCTCTTATTTTCTTCCTGGCTACACTCAGGAAATAAGGGAATCTCCCTCTATGTTTTCAGATGCCAGTCATGCATCCTATACAGCCTGCCCCTGCAGTATCCCAGCCACCACCAGCGATCACCAACACACCACCGGAGAACACATCGTGCAGCACGCCAATCACCATCACTTGCTCTGAGACTCCGACAGTGGGACAGCTGGTTTCTAGTAAGTGCCAAATCCTCTTATATGTTACACAAAATATTATTTATCTAGCACTATACTGGTGTTGGGAAGGTGTAATAGCCCAAACATCTATTATGGATGGATGAGGTTTGTACCAGTGGTTCTGAAGGATGGAAAAATAATAGATTCAAGAGAAGAGAATTGATAATAATCATACACATTAGAAATGTAGTTAATTGAACCAAGAGATTTTTGATAATAGGAGCCACAAATGGTTCTCCAAAACATCTGTGGGTGCCCGCTGAGGTGCGTGGGCACATTTTTGAAAAGTTATTCTCTCCTTCAGGGGATCCTGATCAATAGTCACAAGCACTTAATATTTCCGCTTATGTTCGGGGACCCCGGAGCACATATATATATATATATATATATATATATATATATATATATATATATATATATCACGTGCACTTTATTGTCTGTGGAAACTGACTATGCAATTTTGCACATATACCGGTTGGGAAATTACCAATGGTAATCTATACTGCTATTTTGGAGATTAGTGTTCCGAAGCGCATTGTCACTTTAAACCAGTAATTTGCACTTAAGCACCAGCACTTTCTTTGGCAAACTTAGAGACATGAAGTTATGCTCTGTTAGGGTGGAATATATAATAATAATAAAAAAGTGGCTTGGTATACACATCTGTTAGAAAATCTATTCAAGGTATGAAATATCTAGGACAGATATAGTAGTTTGTATATACGAAATATGAGAATTGCCATTAACAATTTGACATTTTGGATTCGACAGCACTTGCACTTTATAATCTTGATATATGAAACTTGCACTTTATAAGTCGAATTGTTTACAATGGAAAATGAGCACTTGCCTGTCGAAGATGGAAAGTGGAACAACCAACCCTTGCACTTTCAAGGTTTTAAAAAACGTCAAGTTAAAAGTCAGATTGGGTGTGTACTCCTATCGAGTCCAAGAGTGTTGACATACATGAATTATAAAACAGTATAAATCTGTAGTGGGGTCTAGACACAACGAGTTATAATACGCCGGGTGATGCATTATGCAGAAAGTATAAGAGAGACGAAGGGCTTGTATCTATGGTACAATAAAGTTCATTGAAACGGTGAAGCAAGTTAGCCAATTGTATAAAAAGAGAATGAAAAAAGAAAAAATTGCAAAAACATAAAAACAAACAAAAAGAACAAAAAGCAAATGTAACAATTCTCTGTTTTGAGTTTATGAAATTTGTACAAAATGAACTTTTCGATATTGCGTACTATGTTGTCTATGTTCATGTTATCACGTGATGGTAACTGTAGGAAGGTGGAATCTGACTATATGGTTGCCCCCACTTTTTTCCTGGTGTTTTGCTGGTTTATGACTTAGTTGGACTGGGATCCTGCTATTCAGGGCCCCAGTCTATCTGCTTCCTCTATAAAATGGTTTCCATGTACCTTAGGTACATCTTTGATTGGAATCTGGAGTGCCCTTATAAGTCCCTAGTATATGGTATACTATGTACCCAGGGCATAGGTACCCCAGAGGCCTGCCAGGGGCTGAAGCATGTATTATGCCACCCCTGGAAGGCCAGCCAAAATGACACCACAGGTCTGCTACTGCAGCCTGGGTAAGGTGGTGCATGCACCCCTTACAGTGGTATAGGCTACCTATATCACTACCATTGCACACACATATAAACCTATAAGTCACTCCTATGGCAGGCCTTACCAATCCTGAAGGCAGAGTGCTTGGTTCTTATGTGAGAGGGTGCCCCTGCATGAGCAGAGCCCCTCTACAGCGTTCGGAGTCCCTCCTCTGATGCTGTTTGTGGTACAGCCTGACCATATACTCTTAAGTGCATTATATCCTCGCGGTACAATGCTAACTTTGGACTGGCTGCACCAAAACATGTCGTGTTTGGTGTCAAACATCTTGGAATACTACCCCCCCGCCAGTCCTGGCGGCGGGGGTAGCATTCCACCCTTCTAGAGGGAGAGACATGTACACACCGGGCTACCCGGTAACTTCTTTCCAGAGCCCTGGCATCACAAAATGGATGCCGCTGCCACAGACACGGGTCTGGCCTCCTGCTGCTGACTGAAACTCCGGCAGGGGAGGCCTGGACAATAGGTTTCCTGTCACAGGGAGGTGTAACCACCTCCCCAGACAGGATAGTGTGTATTGGGGCTGGGCGGGAGCACCCTCTGGTGCTTTGAAGTCCTGCACTGGGGGCACATTTGGTGTCCCTGTGCATATGCCAGTTCAAACCGGTTGCAGGGGCTACCTGCCCCTGCTCTGGCGCGAAACTGGACAAAGGGAATGGGTGTAACCACCCCTCTTCCCTGACCCTCCCATAGGTGGGTCCCCAGAGTATGTCCAACCCCTAACTTTGTATAAGTATGGGACCCCAGTCCTTAGGACTTTAGATTACCCTGGACGAAACTCTGACACTGAATCCTGGACCTTCGACGCTCTACCTGAAGATTAGAGGACTGAAGAATCTCCCTTGGGGTCAAGGAGTGACTCCCCTGCTTGGCAGGCACCTAAGAAGCAATTGTCCGGTCTGCATCGCTGAAGCTCCCGCCGGACGCCGAAGTCTTTGCATCACCAGAGGTGGATTTCCAGACTTCGCCGAGGCTGCCCTGAGTCCCCAGCAAAGCTGAGGCCCGTAGCTGTCGTGGGTAACGTGGAACCGTGACCCCTGGACACCGAGTATTTTTGCAAGTGCATCCTCTTCTTGGTCTCCCACGAAGTTGTGCTTTGGGCTCCGAGTAGCCCCCGCCTCCAGCACCGACTGCACCGAAGATCACTGGCCTCCACTCCACGAGTGTCCTGTGAGCCAGCTCCAAGTGCGTCCACTCGAGGCTCCTTCGCGGTCGCTAGTCCGTTGGCTAGTGGGCCCTCCCGAAGGCAACTCTTCTTCTGCTTGGGCTTTCCTGGTTGCTCCAGACGTGCCCTGACTTACCCTCGCTGGGTGAGTCCCCCAGACCTTGCTGGTCTGCATCAACGTCCTTTCTTTATTTCTACGAGACTTGCCGTTGCCAAGGCTTGTTGGGTCCAATCCGGTTGCCGACACCCCTGCAATCGACAGACGTCGTGGGACAGCTCGAATCCAGCTCCTGGTTGTCGTCGACGCCTCCTGGACCTCGTGGCTGAAGAGTCAAGACGACCGTCAACCTACCTGAAGCACCCGACATCGGTGGGCATCTGCTCATCGCCTTCCTGGTCACTGGCTAGTGACCCAGACTCTGTCCCCTCTGCTTTCAGGTTCTTCAGATCTTCGATCCACCCTTGGATCCACCCGAAAACTTTCGACTTGGTCGCCAGCAGCACTTTGCAGCAGATCGCCATTGAAAACGACGACGAAACCTGACCCCGAAAGACACCTATGCACCCGGCTTCCCTGGGTGAGGTAACTCGAGTACTCCGGTGCTCCCGTGGGTATAGACTCTAGAACAACCTAGTTCTAAAGGGGTTTGCTCCAAGTCCTCCTCTAAGTGTCCTTTTTCTTTAAAACTCCAACCGCGACATTCCCCATAGAAGTCAACGGCGGCTCGCGGCTGTGTTCTCACACTGCACGCGTCCCCCGTGGGTCCCCTGTGTCACTACCTTGGGTGGTTCCTTGAGGGCCAAGCACTTCTACAGGCTCTAGGCCTTGTGTCTAGCTCAGTCGTGGTTCTTATACCACTTTATTGGTATATGGTTTGGTACGCCCCTAGGGCTCAAACGTGTATTTGTGCTATTACTGTTGATAACTGACTTGTAACTTATGTACTTCGAACTCTAGCCTCATAAAGAGACTAGAGGGGTGTGTTTAAGACTAAATACATATATTTTATATATATACCTGGTGTGGTCCTCTTTCATTTGGTCACTCAAGAGATTATAGACTGGTAAAACAAGCTGCTTTACATTCCTTCAAGACTTAGCCTGAAGGCTGCTCTCCATAGCTACCACTAGGATAGCTTTCAATAAAGGTTGTCTTTAACCTATCTCCAATAAGGGGTTGTTTGGACTGGTGCAAGGTGCCCACTATAATTAGTGGACAGCATATACCAGGCCAACTTCTCACATTGGTGTGCAGCGTGTGGGATTCCAGCTTGCTATTGTTTTACCAGATAATCTCAATTGAATTGATCAACTGAAAACCACTAAGGGTACCTTAGGTACATATAAATCAAGCTTAGGATACAGTAAGTTCTACTGAACTTAGAGTTGTGTGTTAAGGGATAGCACACCCTTTCTACAACTCAAGAGAGTTTAGTAGGCCACACTAGAGTAGGTAGTGCATACACCACACCACACTAGTAATGTCTTCACTGCCAGGAACCAGTGAGCTCCTGCCATCCAGATATGACAACCTCTCATTCTTGGAATTAAGAGAGTTGTGCAAGGTTAGGAAGTTGAAGACAGGCAAAAGTGCCAACACCCAACGTCTCCTGGAGATGCTTCTGCTAGATGATCTTAGAAGACCCATAAGGTCTGAAAGGGTAGGCAGAGAGGGTGGGGCAGAAGATGAGGGAGGGGCCAGGGATGAAAATGCCCAGGACCTGACCTCTGAAACTGGCCAGGGGATGACAATGATCCTGACCTGGAAAGTGCAGCTACTCCTGAGGAGGAGGAGGAGGCCCAGAAGGACCTCCCCTTTGTCCCCCCAGGAAGAGTTGTGAGTGTGCTCAGAAGGTCTAGATCTCCTTCTCAGGAGTCTAACCACTCTGACACCTCAGTAGGGACCTCTGTCTCCTCTCATAGGAGGGAATCCTCTCATGAGAGGAGAAAGAGACTGATTCAGTATGAACAAGCCCAGCTTGAGCTCAGAAAACAGCAGTTGGCTATAGACAGGGAGTCCCTAGATCTCTATAGACAGAGAAAAAAGATGGGACTAGAGTCCCATGGTGGCAGCAATTTCCCCAGAGATAGGGAAAGGTCTTATGACCATAGAAACCTGAGCAAGATTGTCCCTCCCTACCAGAGTGGGGATGACATCCACAAATGGATAACTGCACTGGAGAGGGCCTGTAAAGTACAGAGGGTCCCTCAGGAGCAGTGGGCAGCAATCTTGTGGCTCTCCTTTGCAGACAAAGGTAGAGATAAGCTCCTCACTGTTAGAGAGGAGGATGCTGACAATTACAAAGTCTTGAAGAGTGCTCTGATTGATGGGTTTGGCCTAACCACTGAACAGTATAGGTTGAAGTTCAGAGATACCCAAAAGACTCAGACTCAAGACTGGGTTGACTTTGTTGATTGTTCTGCTAAGGCTCTGGAAGGTTGGATACATGGCAGCAAAGTGCATGACTTTATAGGATTGTACAATTTGATTATGAGGGAGCAGATCCTTAATAATTGTCAAAACCAGCTTTTACACCAGTACCTGGTGGACTCTGATCTGACCTCTCCCCAAGAATTGGGAAAGAAGGCAGACAAATGGGTCAGAACCAGGGTAAGGCCTAAGAATCAGGGTGGTGACCAGAAGAAAGATTCTACCAAGTCCCAAGAGAAAGGTGGGGATAAATCTAAGGATAAATCCACTACAGGGCCCCAAAAGTCCTCTTCTGGGGGTGGGTCCCAAACTCCTTCCTCTCCTGAAAAGAAACCCTATTGCCATGTCTGTAAAAAGCCTGGGCACTGGAAATCTGATCCCAGTTGTCCCAGGATTGGCAATAAAGAAAATGTTCCTCCAACAAATACTACCACCCCTCCTGGTACTACCAGTAGTAATCCTCCAGTTGGGAGTAGTGCACCCAAAAAGTTAGGTGCTTTTGCAAGAGGAACAGAGGTGGGCCCTAGTTTAGACAGGACCCCTCAACAGACTCCTCTGACTCTGATGGTGGTATAGGATTTGCCACCTTTACCATGGGTCCCAATGCATTGGGCAGGTACAGACTGGAGCCAATAATTAATGGTCAGAAAGCTGTGGCATTCAGGGACACAGGGCTAGTGTCACCATGGTGGCAGGGAAACTAGTCCCCCCTCACCAGCTTTTACCTGAGTTTAAATACCAGGTAACCAACATTGATGGTGTCAGAACAGATCACCCCATGGCCATAGTCAATCTCAGCTGGGAAGGGGTCACAGGCCCAAAAAGAGTGGCAGTGTCCCCAACCTTGCCTGTAGATTGCCTGATGGGCAATGATCTGGAAATTTCAGCCTGGGCTGAAGTTGAACACCAAACCCATCTGAGAATGCTGGGCGTCCCTGTAAAGAGTTAGTGGGGCTGTGATGGCCACAGCCCAAGCCCAGGGAAATTTTGGAGAGATGGAGCCTGGAAGAATGGCCCACTCTCCCCCAAAAGAGAGCACAAGGGTTGAAGAAAAGTCTTCTTCCCTCCAGACAGTAGGTAAGGGTCAGCCTCCTCAGGGAACTGACCCTACCCCTAGTGAAGGAACTGCCCCAGAGGTAGTCAGGCCTGGCCTGGCCACACCCCTGATGGCAGAGGACCCTTCCAAGGTGGTACCCAGTCTGGAGCAGGTAACCTGCCCCTCTCTACCCTGCCTCAGTCAGCCCAGGGCTGCAGAGGTCAGGGAGGTCAGTGGACCCCTCAGGGCCCCCTGTCCAGAGGAACCCCCCCATCAGCAGATTAGGGGCACCCAGTCTAGTAGCCCTAGCCAGGTGAAAATTCCTCAACACACTGAGGGATCCCCCATACCTTTGTGTAGGGACCTCCCCCAGAAGGACTCTGTTAGGCAAGGGCAAACCTGGGACCAAAAGGTTCCAAACCTGCCATGTCCCTCCAGTGGTCCATCCAAAGGGACCCAACCCCCAGCTGTAGGCAGCCAAAGGTTGACCCTTAGAGCAAAGTGCAACTCAGTCATGGAAAGACAGGCATACATGGTGACCAGTGATCTGAGGAAGCTGAGACCAACCTTCCTAGGGCCTCACTTCCCTACTCAGACACCTCACCAGCCTTGTACTTTACCAAAGCACACCACAGGTAGTAATTCCCCATGGTGGAGACCCTCTCATACCCTTAGGGTGAGGGATTGCTTAGTGGACCATAAGACAGGGGGCAACCATGCTAGTGCAGGTGCTTCCTTATATGGCCACTTAGTCAATAAAGGCTCAACTGGCCAAGGTTAGCCTTATCTCCTTTCGTTTGGGGGGGTTATGTAGGAAGGTGGAATCTGACTATATGGTTGCCCCCACTTTTTTCCTGGTGTTTTGCTGGTTTATGACTTAGTTGGACTGGGATCCTGCTATTCAGGGCCCCAGTCTATCTGCTTCCTCTATAAAATGGTTTCCATGTACCTTAGGTACATCTTTGATTGGAATCTGGAGTGCCCTTATAAGTCCCTAGTATATGGTATACTATGTACCCAGGGCATAGGTACCCCAGAGGCCTGCCAGGGGCTGAAGCATGTATTATGCCACCCCTGGAAGGCCAGCCAAAATGACACCACAGGTCTGCTACTGCAGCCTGGGTAAGGTGGTGCATGCACCCCTTACAGTGGTATAGGCTACCTATATCACTACCATTGCACACACATATAAACCTATAAGTCACTCCTATGGCAGGCCTTACCAATCCTGAAGGCAGAGTGCTTGGTTCTTATGTGAGAGGGTGCCCCTGCATGAGCAGAGCCCCTCTACAGCGTTCGGAGTCCCTCCTCTGATGCTGTTTGTGGTACAGCCTGACCATATACTCTTAAGTGCATTATATCCTCGCGGTACAATGCTAACTTTGGACTGGCTGCACCAAAACATGTCGTGTTTGGTGTCAAACATCTTGGAATACTACCCCCCCCCCCGCCAGTCCTGGCGGCGGGGGTAGCATTCCACCCTTCTAGAGGGAGAGACATGTACACACCGGGCTAACCGGTAACTTCTTTCCAGAGCCCTGGCATCACAAAATGGATGCCGCTGCCACACACACGGGTCTGGCCTCCTGCTGCTGACTGAAACTCCGGCAGGGGAGGCCTGGACAATAGGTTTCCTGTCACAGGGAGGTGTAACCACCTCCCCAGACAGGATAGTGTGTATTGGGGCTGGGCGGGAGCACCCTCTGGTGCTTTGAAGTCCTGCACTGGGGGCACATTTGGTGTCCCTGTGCATATGCCAGTTCAAACCGGTTGCAGGGGCTACCTGCCCCTGCTCTGGCGCGAAACTGGACAAAGGGAATGGGTGTAACCACCCCTCTTCCCTGACCCTCCCATAGGTGGGTCCCCAGAGTATGTCCAACCCCCTAACTTTGTATAAGTATGGGACCCCAGTCCTTAGGACTTTAGATTACCCTGGACGAAACTCTGACACTGAATCCTGGACCTTCGACGCTCTACCTGAAGATTAAAGGACTGAAGAATCTCCCTTGGGTTCAAGGAGTGACTCCCCTGCTTGGCAGGCACCTAAGAAGCAATTGTCCGGTCTGCATCGCTGAAGCTCCCGCCGGACGCCGAAGTCTTTGCATCACCAGAGGTGGATTTCCAGACTTCCCCGAGGCTGCCCTGAGTCCCCAGCAAAGCTGAGGCCCGTAGCTGTCGTGGGTAACGTGGAACCGTGACCCCAGGACACCGAGTATTTTTGCAAGTGCATCCTCTTCTTGGTCTCCCACGAAGTTGTGCTTTGGGCTCCGAGTAGCCCCCGCCTCCAGCACCGACTGCACCGAAGATCACTGGCCTCCACTCCACGAGTGTCCTGTGAGCCAGCTCCAAGTGCGTCCACTCGAGGCTCCTTCGCGGTCGCTAGTCCGTTGGCTAGTGGGCCCTCCCGAAGGCAACTCTTCTTCTGCTTGGGCTTTCCTGGTTGCTCCAGACATGCCCTGACTTACCCTCGCTGGGTGAGTCCCCCAGACCTTGCTGGTTTGCATCAACGTCCTTTCTTTATTTCTACAAGACTTGCCGTTGCCAAGGCTTGTTGGGTCCAATCCGGTCGCCGACACCCCTGCAATCGACAGCCGTCGTGGGACAGCTCGAATCCAGCTCCTGGTTGTCGTCGACGCCTCCTGGACCTCGTGGCTGAAGAGTCAAGACGACCGTCAACCTACCTGAAGCACCCGACATCGGTGGGCATCTGCTCATCGCCTTCCTGGTCACTGGCTAGTGACCCAGACTCTGTCCCCTCTGCTTTCAGGTTCTTCAGATCTTCGATCCACCCTTGGATCCACCCGAACACTTTCGACTTGGTCGCCAGCAGCACTTTGCAGCAGATCGCCATTGAAAACGACGACGAAATCCGACCCCGAAAGACACCTATGCACCCGGCTTCCCTGGGTGAGGTAACTCGAGTACTCCGGTGCTCCCGTGGGTATAGACTCTAGAACAACCTAGTTCTAAAGGGGTTTGCTCCAAGTCCTCCTCTAAGTGTCCTTTTTCTTTAAAACTCCAACCGCGACATTCCCCATAGAAGTCAACGGCGGCTGTGTTCTCACACTGCACGCGTCCCCCGTGGGTCCCCTGTGTCACTACCTTGGGTGGTTCCTTGAGGGCCAAGAACTTCTACAGGCTCTAGGCCTTGTGTCTAGCTCAGTCGTGGTTCTTATACCACTTTATTGGTATATGGTTTGGTACGCCCCTAGGGCTCAAACGTGTATTTGTGCTATTACTGTTGATAACTGACTTGTAACTTATGTACTTCGAACTCTAGCCTCATAAAGAGACTAGAGGGGTGTGTTTAAGACTAAATACATATATTTTATATATATACCTGGTGTGGTCCTCTTTCATTTGGTCACTCAAGAGATTATAGACTGGTAAAACAAGCTGCTTTACATTCCTTCAAGACTTAGCCTGAAGGCTGCTCTCCATAGCTACCACTAGGATAGCTTTCAATAAAGGTTGTCTTTAACCTATCTCCAATAAGGGGTTGTTTGGACTGGTGCAAGGTGCCCACTATAATTAGTGGACAGCATATACCAGGCCAACTTCTTACAGTAACTGTGCATTTAAAATGAAGTCTGTACTCTGGCTTTGTATGTGATCAAGTCAGGGGACCCTGCCGAAACGCGTCATAGCCCGGATTGAAATAAAATAAATTAAGATTATACCTGATGCTTGGACTGCGGTGTCGTTTTCTGGTACAGCAAGCTGGTGTACCGGAGTTGGTCTTGGACATATAAATATATATTTTATTAGCCAAAGCCTCTAATTTGATGATAGTCCTTGAGCATTATGATATGTGTAAAATGTTACATTGCACTACGGGATATCTTTCTTTCATGTTTGTTACTTTCTTCTCTGCCTATGAGGGGGATGGGCTATAAATGCTTGCATGTATATGGCGCTTGCCAGATTGAGAAAGGCTGCTGTGACAGCCGGAACGCGTCTTTTCAGTTGTGGGGTCGAGGGAGACCCGCGGAAATAAAAGAAGCCTTATTCCAACAGTCTTGAGTGCGTGCCTTCTTCCGATGTGGAGCAGGATTGTATTTGGATATTATTCAGCGTTAGCGATCGACGCTGTCCATGCAACACCAGTCGGTTTTGTGGCTTTTTCCCCCTTGATCGTAGTTGGTTTGGAGGAGCATGGTAGTGCTATGGGGACTGCCCCCAGGGAGTTCGCCGGAAAGAGGATACAAGGATGACAGCATTGGAAGTCAATAATCTCGGAGCGAGGCGGTTTGTTGACTGCCAGCACGAGGACAGTGCTTTCCTGGTCTAGAAATGCCTTGCTCAACAGACCGGCGTATCTTTGGTGACTGGGCACCGTGAAAGCTGATGCTGAAGCGGTGAGGTCTGTTTTGTTCACTGGCCTCCTCCGACCCCGTTTTTGTGCCCATTAAAACAATAATATTGTATGCTGCTTTGTATAAAGTGACTCTGGGACAATTTCTGACAAGAGGCTTGATCCGTGATTTGCCATTCTATCCGACACGTCTTGCACCAGGTGTTGGCATTTGGAATTCAGGAATCAATCATGTTCCCTTCGGGATTGAAGTGCTTATTTGTGCACCCAGTGGGACATTGTATACGATAATTTCATATGTCTATAACAGTCTTGTGCTGAAATGTATGATGCTATGTATTTGTGAGGCGTACGGATTTCGGCATTTGCACGTTATATCCAGTGGCATTTTGTGGCTAGTAGTCCGGTTTGGGCCATTAAAAATAACAAGGAGGCTGTTACTTTTTGGTTACAGTATACACTCTTTGTGCTGTCTGCCTCGTATTTTATATACTAGCCTGATATTATATTGCCATTAGTGCCAATATCGGCAACAATCAGTTCTCATACAGCAACATACATAAATAAACCACACAACACCTTTTTAGTGGAGAAATTTGCTGCAGGTTTATTTGCATAACCAATATGCCAACATGGTGGGTTATCTTACGGGCGATCCCAGGGCAGGCCAGCCCCTATGCCGCCTGCCCGTCTGATGAGCCAAATTGCACCGTGGCCGTCGCCAATCGGTGGTTACCAATTATTGGGAGAGGCCACCTCTCCCATCAGTGGACCGCCAGTCCACTCCTTACTCACGCCCCCAACAGGTGGGCGGAGCGTTTCAGGCAGCCCCCGGTTGCTCAGACCTACAACCGCCCGTAGGACTAACGGGGCGCCGTAGTTCTTCCAGGGGACCCGCTAAGACATCCCTGGGTATCCTTGGCTTAGCACCCTTGTTGTGCTGCTGCAATATAGTACCCTTCTGTACCTTGCAGACTCTGGATCGCCCTGTAACTCCTCCACAGCTCTGGGGGTGGCCACCGTCACCACCAGGGCCCCCACCAAGGCAGATATTCCTACCTACAGCCTGTTGCTTCCAAGGCCTCCCCAGGCCCAGCAAAATTAAGTCCATGCCTACCCTTGAGAGGTGAATCCCCTCCACTTCCCATCATCCAGTAGACTTGGCATGAAGAAAACCATGACTGATGAAGCCAAATCCCCAATGCTCCGTGAATTTACGCCTGGCGCTGTTCACTCTCCTACGTGATATCTCAATGGCGTCTCCAGGTCGGGCTCCTTGCCAAACTGGGCGAGGTAGAATTTCAGACCACCACAGTTCACATGCCCCCAAGCTGATTACTCAACTGACACATGATGACCCTCATGTCTTGGAGCAGTACTCTCCTCCCCAGAGTCGTAAGCTCATTCCCTACCAAGTGTATGACCAGAATAAGAGGTGGACCGATCCCTCCCCTAAGTCTCCCTGGTAAGAAGGCAGTGGTCCCTAACTTACCCATGGAGATTACATTTTATAGCAGCAGTGCCTTCCTCCATGTCAAATCATTGCCTCCCAGGTGTATGGCAAATAGTTGGGAGGGGAGACACTCTTTCCCCCACCCCCCATCTGTGCTGCAGCTTCTGCGCCAAGCTCTTCCCACACATGCCTGGGACCCCTGAATTATCCCAGTAGTGTGCTGCAGCTGCTTCAGCGAGCTGTTCCAGTGTCAGCCTGGGACCCCCAACCAAGTTAACTCAGTGGTGGAAAACACATGCCCTCCATTTCCTGAATTCCACCTATCACGCCACTACCAGGACGCACGGAAGGCCCTTCACCCAGACCTTTAATCCTGGCAAATTACTGCAATGCTCGGTTGCTCACACTCCTTGTTTAGCACTGCACCTCAATCTATACAACTAATCCAACTTGCCCAATACACTGCACCCCCAGAAACCACAGGTGCCTACCGGGTGCCTATGGGGTACTCAACCTTCACCTGTATGTAAAGCACCTAACCCGTCTTCCGGCCCCTCCCTGAGTGGCTGCGGACGGATGTACCTTTAAACACCTTGGGATTCCCATCGTCCCACCTGCATAATTCACTCAGCTGACAAGCCCGCCCATAACGCTGGGTTTACCGCCCCTTTCTTGCTGAGCCAGGCCGGTTTTGATCTTCTCACCAAACCCTTGATGGGAGTGCCACACCGTCCCGAATTCCTGGGCCAGAATTGGGACAGTCGTCCCATAGTTAGTTGGCAACTCCCAAGGAAAATTAGCTTAAAAGAAGAAGCTGGTAACATGCAATGCTATTGAAACTGAGGGCCTGGTGAAAAAACTATGAGCCATGTACCTGCACCCTCCCAACTGTGAATGCCAACTGTGCTCTGTAGTTGACGGAAATACTGGTCCACCCCTCTGTTTCAACACTGATGGGGTAACGGCACCCTTTTCGGACTGACAAACTCACGCCCCAGCTGACTAAATAGTGCCTATGCGTGTGTAGTCCATAACCCTGAGCTATCCCGAAGGTGTGCCTGTATTATGCTGAGTCATAGCTTACTTTGCTGCTGAGTGGCCCACTCCCCAACACAGGTGTTTCTTTGCCTTTACCGTTTCTGGCTGCCCAATTTGAATGACATTACAAACCCGGGCGAATAAACGGAAACATCAATTGACACGGGACATGGCCTATCCTTCACCCCCTGTGCAGTGCACTGGACTGTTATGACAAGCGTTGATAAGGTCTTTCAAACAAGTGTAACAGGTCTTCTTGTGATACACCTGCGCTGGGTATCTGGTACGCTCCGCTCCCTATCTGTAGTACATTGTAGTAATCAATGATGCCAGCAGCGAGGCCATAGTAATCACCCTCCGTCCTCCTGTGCATTGATCATTTGGCTAGGCCATGGGGACCCTGGAAAGCTAGTTGAACCTCCTGTCCTCTGCCCCAATAGAAGCGCCACCCAATGTTTTCCCAAGAAGAGAGTGAAATTGTCTTGCTAGCTTGCCTTAACAGGCGAGCTACCTTAGTGACCATCCTCACCAGAGTACGCGCCTGGCCAGCTACTGGTGCGTGTAAACACGAGGCCTTAGGGAAATGCCTGTCGCAATACACAATAGGCGTGGTGCCGTGACATAACATGGGCATCTAACCTGAGCCAAATTATTTCCTGGTGCAGTCCCCAATTAAGTGATTCCAATGGATCCCTCTGCCCAATGCGCGTGACCTAGGTACTTACATCAGCTTGCTAGGCGGCCTGGCTGTGGCTCAATACACCAGCCCCCAACTGGACGTACTGCTGCTGGCGGAGTCTAACCTAAGCGCCGCATTGCCCCTACTGCGCCTGCCCCCTTAGCTAGAAGTGTCCTGGAAGCACCTATGATTAAGTACAAATGTCACTAATTCATAGTACTGGTGTGTTTAATAAAACTAATGACAGGTCAACCAAATCAATCGGGCATCCCCGCTTACTTAGGCATGTTGGATTGAGGGGATCCAGAGAAAATGGAGGATATCTCCTTTGGCATGCCATCCCTTTAGCACAACGTTTACCACTTTAGGCATGTCACTTAAATCGTCTCCATCATGCGTTTAAGGCTAATTAGTTTGAGTTCTGCTTAGACAACATCCCTTCTAACAGACAGTAGGCCTAACCACTCCTGTTCGTCTCTTGTACAAGTCGTCCCGGTTTGCCTGGCACTCGTTAGACCAAAGGAAGCTTTTCACAAGCCCCCTATACAAGTGTATATATCATGTTGCGCAACTTGGGACACTTACTTCATCACCACGTACTTTCAGGCATGGAACTACTGCCGGGTAGCGGTCAAGAGACCGTACCGTGGGCGGGGGAAGGCTTTTGTACCCCTGTCCCCCTCCCACGGCCGGAAGTGACGCGGCCCGCAGACCCCCTGGTCCCTAGCCCAGGGAGCCTGGTCAGCAGACTTCTGTGCCTTCCTGTGGCACTAAGGCGGCCGCCCTGTTGGAGGGTCCCCTACGTGGCCCCCCTGGGCAGCCTTGGCAGATTTATTCAGCGTGTTTGGGAAAGCGTTATACATCTGGCTTTTTAGAACATCGCTTTCCGTAGTGCCCCGCTAGCAAGGGTCAGAGTGCAAGCTCGGTAATACAGCCTCCGTCAGTCTCTTTTTTTATACTTGAGACAATAGTTGTCTCTTACAAATGTTCTTAAAGATGTATGCAGCACATTTTCACGTTCACTTTCACTTTTAAGTAATGTAGTTTTATCGTATGCGGGCATCTTTTCCTGAAGGGGTCAGCGCCTTAGTTTAGAGTGCATATAAACACACTGTTGTGTTTTTTAGTATTAGCTGAACCCATAGGCAGGCAACATGTTTTTTCCTGTGTGCTCCTTTTTAGGTTCGGGTGTATCATTATCGGCAATTTAGGCTTTCTATGCACTACACATTTAAGTTGTATTTCAGAAAACACTGCATTGCGCATGGTTATATTTACAACAATATTAAGTTTTATTAGCCAAAGCCTCTAATTTGATGATCGTCCTTGAGCATTATGATATGTGTAAAATGTTACATTGCACTACGGGATATCTTTCTTTCATGTTTGTTACTTTCTTCTCTGCCTATGAGGGGGATGGGCTATAAATGCTTGCATGTATATGGCGCTTGCCAGATTGAGAAAGGCTGCTGTGACAGCCGAAACGCATCTTTTCAGTTGCGGTGTCGAGGGAGACCCAAGGAAATAAAAGAAGCCTTATTCCAACAGTCTTGAGTGCGTGCCTTCTTCCGATGTGGAGCAGGATTGTATTTGGATATATATATATATATATATATACTTATATGTATGCAGCCTATATTCAAGGCTACAAATGCCCCATTTACAAAGAGTTATCATTTAATGAACCTCTCACCAGACTCAAGCATTTCTGTACGTCAGAAAAAGAGAGCATAGGGTGTAAACACAGTCTTTATTTAATGAAAAAAATGCAAGGGGATTCAAAGGCTTTGTTAGCCAGTAGGCTGCATTTAAAGTATAACAAGTAAATACTGGCACCATGCCTTTATGACCTCCTGTATCCTATCATGACCCAAAGGTGACAGTTAGGTCAGTACTTTTCTACGGTGACATGAAGAACAGAACAATGACATGAATGAACTGCTGCATGAAAGATGTGTCTGGATAGGTGGGCAGATTGCTTATGACTTTGATGAGGAATCCCCTGGAATAGAACTAGGTTTACATGTAAGTAGCTTATTCTTCTCTTCCAGGTGATCCTCATCAGTAGTCATAAGCACTGATAGAGTAGCAAGCTCATCCCACGCACCTGCGAACGAATCAAGAGAAAACAAAAGCAGCTGTAATCATCATCAAAATAGATTTCTTAAAGTGGCCTGCCCGACTTGAGAGTCTGTTTGAGTGTCTGAATCTAGACAGTAATGCTTTGTGATCTCCAAGTAGCAGCTTTTCAAATTTTGGAGATGGAGACGTTTCTTAGTAGGGCTGCTGTTGCTGCCTTGCCTCTTGTAGAGTGGACTTTGGGTCTAGTAGGTAACTGTCGGCTAACTGGTAGGTGAATAGAATACAAGAAACTATCCATATAGAGATGGTCTGCTTAGAGGAAGTGCCTGTCATCATAGGACCATAGTTAACAAAAAGATGGTCAGATTGTCTGATAGCTTTGGTCTTGTCTAAGTAAAATTTCAGCACTCTTTTAAGATGTAATGAGTGTAACACTGTTTCCACTGTTGTGGAAAGATTAGGAAAGAACGTTGGAAGTGAAACCGTCTGGTTAATGTGAAAATCAGACACCACCTTAGGAAATAAACTCGGATGAGTTCTCATTACCAACCCGATTAGCTTGCAAAACCTTGTAAGGCTCTTTGGCACAGAGAGAGTGAATATCACTGACTCTACATGTTGAAGTAAAAGTTACTAGAAAAACAGCTTTCCAGGTAAGGTGTTGTAAGGATGCCTTATGTATAGGTTTGAAAGGGGGATCCATGAGTTTCGAAAGAACCGCATTCAGTTCCCAAGGAGGAGAGGGAGAACGTGCAGGTGGGAACACCTTCTTTAGCCCCTCTAAGAAATTCTTTACTACAGGCATTTAGAAGAATGACATCTATGTCATTCACATGAGTGCTGGGATGTGAGGCATTTGCTCCCACCCTCTTTTTGTTTGAAAATGATCCCTTGCTGAAATGAACTAACAAGCTCTGCCAGATGCACCTGCGCCCAGTAAGTGGTATGGAGACCTGAGAAAACTTTGGGCAGTATTTTTAGCACCCCAAAAACAATGCGTTGCTCTCTACTGAAGAAGGACAACTATCCTGAAACATGTGTCTGGAAATACACAGCTCTGGCTGCACCAACAAGGGTGAAAAACTAAAGACTGTAGCTGAAGTAAGTGTTATCATGGACTGCATTTACCATGATGCATGGGGGCGAAGTGAGTGCTGGGATGTGGGGCAGTGTGCTCCCACCCTCTTTGTATGCAAGCTGTGCAAACACTCGTGGGTTTTGAAGCCTCAGACATACAACACTCAAGATCCGGGTGCAGCCTCAGACCTCTTGGTATTCACTGACAGATACTACATGAGGAGGGGAAGAAGGATTGCATGGGTGATAGTGAAAAGAGGTTATTGTTGTACCATATGGAGTTCTCACCCATGCACCTTCTGTGTTCCCTCTTTCTATTTTTCATTTTCCCTCCCTCTTTTTTCCTCTCTATGCCTCCCCTTTCACTTCTTTGTGTATCCTATTTCCTGTGCTGTATTTGTTCAGAGGGTTTCATATTTTTGTTGCATATTTACAGGATGTAGAATATATTAAATGTATCTTTTTCTGCAAATGCTGTTACCTTCACTGGAAGCCTGTTGTGCAACTGAATGATGGCTATGATGAGGGGTGATGTTGCCTATAGTTGTTTCTTTGCTTAGTTTCATATCCACATCAGTGGACCTGAGATGTTTTTATGGTGTTGAGTTTAATAAGGAAGATTTTAAATAAAAAATCTTTTTATCTGACTCTGAAAACCCTTCTCTTGTTTAGAGCCTCAAACCCCAAGTGTCAATGAAGATGGAATCAATCTGGAAGAGATTCGGGAGTTTGCCAAAAACTTCAAAATCCGGCGCCTTTCACTTGGGCTAACACAGACGCAGGTGGGACAGGCCTTGACAGCGACAGAAGGGCCAGCCTACAGTCAGTCTGCTATCTGTCGGTAAGGTGCTGCATCTTGTACTTTCTTCAACACTGTCTTTATATTCTAAGCATAGCAAGCTTACACAAACACAGTTTTCGTAAAACAAACAGCACATCGCACTTGTTTAACTAGATTTATTATTTGGGGAGCATCTAAGGACCAAGCACTTTCATAAATTTACAATATGTATTAAATACATTTACAAAATGCACAATACATCTCATAGATAAAGTGTTTTCATGTTACTTTTTGGTATGCAAGATCTATTAGCCAGGTTGTGGTACCAGAGGGATTATTCGTTTACTTTCAGATGCCTCCAGGAATGCAGCACAGCTTTAATGTTCCTTTAAACCATATACGCATGTTTACCGGCTTGTGACAATATTTCCATAATAAAGGTCCATGTACTATTTTAAAAACAGTGCATAGATTATAACACTTGTTATACAGCTATAGATTTTGAGAAAGAATAGTTCTCTGTCATTTAAGCTTCCATATATTTAGGGTGCATTGTTCCTTCCTTATATTTCTGGCTCAGTGAGGATCCCAGAAACAGAAGCTGGAAGGAAGTTCATTACACATTAAGTCTGTGAAAGATAGCAAGAAACACTTCCTTACAATCATTAAATCTTAGGTTCAATAGAATGTAAACTTCCTTTGTGGCCTTAAGTAGGAATTAGAAATGGAATCCATAGAGGCAACTCAATACATATTGCAGATGTAAATAAATTAATGTGCCAGTCCATAGTTATAGATAAGTGGCTTTCTCTTCTGCACTATGAAATCTTTCATGGATTCAATATGATATGAACCTTTTCCCATCTTCACTGAAAATCCCTGAAACTGATGCTGAAGGGGATGCTCACACCATATTCAGTCTATAAAAGATATACAAGTGCTGTTGGTTAATTGTTACAAGTCATTAACCATATCCTCTCAGCATTAAATGAAATTCAATAAAATGTGAGTTTCAATTTCATCTTTGGAACCAGTAGCAATAGGACTATTGTTACAGGTAAGAAACCGTCTTTTCTCTAGTGTTGTATCCTTCATAGATTCACATTCTTGAATCTTTCCACGTCGTCGAAGTGGGAGTCTCATGGTACCATAATAAAGCAGTATGTATCACTATAATAGGCTATAATTGCAATGAAAAAGTCAGTTTAATAGTGTATCTATGTGCTTTTTAAAAAAGGACCAAACTTGAACTATAACCAATCAGGCGACAGCACCCTCTAGAACACTCCCAACAGGTTTTCTACCGTACGTCATGTGAAGGCAGTCTCCCTGAGCTCTGCTCATTTTCCTCAGCTATTACTTTGTTTTGTATCATCCAAGTTTATATTTCATGTTTCATTTCTCTGTCCCTAGCACTAATATCTCAGAGAATCAGAAAACAAGGTAAAGAACTACAAAATAGGTCTAACCTTTTCCTCAAAAACTCTCTCTTTCAGAGACATGAGGCAATTTTTGGGACTACAGAAACTTAAATCTGTCACTTCTGATGAGGACTGTAAGGATTCCTTCACCTCACAAGAGAGGTCAAAGGGAGAGGTCGCACCAAGAGTCTCCAGAGGGTATGCAGAAGAGCCATAAAAAAGACTTACCATGAGTCTGCATAAGGCATTTCTCACAGAGAAAGAAAATTGGAAGAAGAAAATAAAACTTTGCCAGAGGCAGACCCTACAACTTCCTCTTCAGCCCTAACACTACAGCAGGGAAATCCTCATAACCTGACAATGAGGCGTCTACAGCAAAACCGCAGTCAAAATCATCGTTAAAAACAATTACAGTGACAACGTCGACCACAACCATGTAGACCATTACTGCCTCACCTATAACGGCCTGGTCTACGATGGCCTAATTTACAATTGCCTCATCTACGAATGGCCTCATCTACGAATGGCCTCATCTATGATGCCCCATCTACGATGGCCTCATTTACAATGGCATCGTCTACGACGGCATCATCTAAGGCGCTCATCTACAACAGTCATCTACGATGGCCTCATCTATGACGGTCGTCGACGATGGCCTCATCTACGACAGCCTTGTCTACGAGTGGCCTCATCTATGAATGGCCTCCTCTACGACGGTCGTCTACGACTGACTCATCTACGACAGTTGTCTACAAGGACGTCCTCATCTACGACGGACATCGTCGAGGGCCTCATCTACGATAGCCTCATCTACGACAGTCATCTACGATGGTCGTCTACGACATCCTCATCTACGACGGATGTCTACGACGGTCTCATCTATGACCGTCATCTACGACGGCCCCGTCTTCAACCATCATCTACAATGGCCTCCTCTATGACGGCCGTCTATAACGACGGCCTCATCTACAATGGCCTCATCTACAACAGCCTCGTCTACAAATGCATTGTCTACGACGGCCTTGTCTACAGCGGCCTCGTGTATGACTGCATCATCTACGACTGCCTCATATTTGACGTAGGCCTTGTCAACAACAAACATTGTCGCCGTCAGGCTAGTTGTCTACGTCCGCCTTGTCGACGACGATCTTGGTGACAAAACAAACAATGACGAAAGCACCGTAGTCATCAACGAGAACAAAAGACACATAATCCAGAATAACTTAATGTCGAGAATTAAGGGGACTAATATGAGCACGTCTACAACAGTCAGCAATATATGGAGAGGTAATATGTGGAGCGATTTCACAACTTCGCTCCGCCTCCAACTTCAGAGCATGGGTCAGATCCTTGTAGCTCTAGTACTAGACCTACAGGGCATGTTACAGGATTACTACAAACACATTCCCGAGCTTGCAAGGTCACATCATGTCCGAAATGTCAGCATCCACTGATGCTCCTGCTACTCCAAGAATGATTCCAATATCAAATATTGCCATGCTTCTCAGGAACAACCCGTACAGATCTGGTGATGATAGCGAGAAGGCCCACAACGGTGGATTCCCTACCATATGATTTTTGGTGGTTTCTATACCTTCAGGGAATGAGCAGCCAACCTCTTCCAACTTCCAATAACAAACAAACAATTGGTTTGCTTTCTTTATGACTTTAACTAAAAAAGCTGTGGGACCTATTCCAATTGTTGATATATCAGGGAGGAATTACAATCATGGAAAACCCTGTCACTCATAACCCTGCTTAACCAGCAAGGAGACGTTCTCAACTATGTCTGGTGCTACTGTACGGGCTGCCAATTCACTGGCAATATGGGGCAGGTATAACCTCCAGATGTGCTTAGACATTGTCACATACTGCCGGAACACAGAAAGGGCAGAAAGAAAAAAGATTCTGCAGTGGGGCGAAACGTCCTCATCAGAAAACATAGATTGAGCTATAGATATAGCTTCAATAGGATTCCCATAACTAGCAAGGTCAGTGGTCCTTAGGCACCTAGATTGGTTTAACATTTAGAACCTGAGTTGCAAATATATCTAATATTTTTACCTTACCATGGTGACGCTGTGTTTGGCAAGCACGTCGATGACGTCTTGCAAGCAGTTAAGGCTAACTCTGACACCGCAAGATCTTTTATTGCACATTACAATTTAGTAAGAAACACCCTTTAGAGGGACCCGCGAAAGAGACACTTATCCGTATAAAGGAGGATACCAGAGGTATCAGACTTATCAACCCTTGAAGTAGCCCTTAGGCTAGCTTATCCACAGTGACAATGTTCTGGTGCTGCTTACACCATCCTGTGGGAGAAACAATTCCAAAATGTTGTCATCTATGGCGGAAAATTGGGGAAGTTGGGGGGGGGGAGGGGAACATAAGAGTAATCTACAATGACAATACAATCATAAGGCTGAAGCTCTCAGGTATAACGGAAGAATAACAATGTATACAACAAATATAGAATGGATGTAATTTAGAAAGTTGATTGCAGGTTAAAGTATTATGTAAAGTGCAAGGATGACAAGATATGTATACATATGACTAGAAAGAAAAGAAAATGGCAATAAAATCTGTTTAAAAAAAAAATCTATGGCGGAAAATAGCACCGGACAAATAAGTCCTGGATCTCATCACATATGGTCAGACGTTAGAGTTCACCCAGATTCCCCCCACCACTCAACCAAAACAAGGGCGCCTACCTCCTCTCCATCTGGAAGGGAGTGCTAGCTATGCTAACCAAAGGTTCCATAGAGGAAGACCCACAATCTCTGCAAGGAACGGGTTTCTATTCTCGGTTTTTGGCGCGCCATCATAGACCTCAGGAAACTAAACAAGTATTTCCGGAAGCAATCCTTTTACGTGGTCAACCTCTCCGACACCACATGACAGCTCTGAATTTACAGGATTCCCACCTATGCATCAAAGTTCTCCCATTTGGCTTCAAATCAGCTTCCTGCATGTTTACCTACTACCCAGTTCCTGTGGCAGTTTTTTTCAGGAAGGTCGGTCATCAAGTATTCCCCTACCCCGACAACTGGTTGATAAAAGCACCAACGGCATTTCAAGCGTCCAAGGCCACAGAGGCTTGCCTAAAGTTGTTTCACAAACTAGATATCCTTGTGAATTATCAACTCCTCCATCCAAGTTGATACTGTTCCTGGGCCACAACACTAAATGATGTCCAAGACAAAAACTTTCTATCTCAAGACAAGCAACGAAGGCTCTAGGAACTGGCTCTCAAACTAAAAAATTAAAAAAAAACATTTTGGTGTGTCTGTTCAATTAGCTTGTGGGCGTCATGACCTCAGCAATCAATATGATCACTCTTGCAAGCCTGAAAATGAGAGCCTTACTGGAACAGTTACAATAACGAGACTCAAACAAAAGAATCATTCAAGGGACTGGTGAACTTCACACAGGTATGATGGAAGCTCTAGACTGGTGGTCCCAGACCTCCCTCCTATCAGAGGACCTCACGTTCTTACCTCAAATGCCTCACTTCTTAATGACTACGAATGACTCCCTGGAGAGCTGGGGCGGTGTAATGAAATGTAATCTCAGATCTCCCCTGGACCAAGGTATGTACCGTCACTTCCCCAGGGCGAGAATATCAGTTCCAAACTTATGGAATATCACACATGCATAGCACTTCCTAAGGTGGGCAAACTTTCAACACTCCCCCCAAAGGCAAGGCAAGAAAACAAATTCACATAGGCCTCCTCTAGATCAAGGTAAAACACACAACACTTTCCTAGAGCGAGGTATACTTTGCGCATCACTTGCCAGGAGGGCACTCTCATCACCTCCTACAACAAGGAAAAGACGAATTCATACATATGGAATATATTTATTAACACAATACTTCAATCACGGACAGGCCGAATGCATTAATCATGGCAGACTTCCAACTAGCAAATAACTGATTGAAATAAGCAATCAAAAATGAATATATACGTAGAAATATATATGTGTATGGATGTAAGAATCAGAAAATAAGAAGGAAAGGAAAGCATCAGTAAAGAATCAAGAGACAGTTAGTAGCAGAGACACCTCACCGACTGCTTCATCATTCCGCCCCACTTCGCCCAGGGGAGTCCGTTTCTTGGGCCGGGCAGAAGTTCCAGTCGAGACACAAGTCCCCACTCTTCCGCGGCAACACATCTGTTCCACGGCGTGAACTTCCGTCAGGCTGTCGAAAGCCTCCCCCTTTAATACTAAAAAACGTAGGACGAGACTTCTAGCAAACCTCGCCCTCTTTTCTCATGAGAAAGCTTGTACCAGTCTGCGTCAAGGCCATACCAGCCGTATTATGGCTCCGAGACAGACCGCGCACATTCCTCTTGATAAAATCCAGTTCTTTCTGGTCAGTGAAGTGTAAAAAACAGATGGAGAGCAAAACATGCCCTCCCCACCTTGCGAAGCTCAGAAAATGGCGACAGTCAAGAAAATGGAGATGCTTATGCAAACACTATTCTATGCGCAAAAGAGCAGAATTAGTATGCAAGGTAACATGAGATCATATCAAAGCCTGTCGCAAGCATTGCCCTACTTCTAATATCAGTCTACATTGTATAATAATACGCTAAGCAGATCTGAGATGGTGCTGCTCGATGATCATCACAGGATATCCGACCACACGAGTGGCTCATTCATCACAGGCGGTCATCTACAGAACCTGCAAATTCAAGGAAAGTTGTCTCTGCTCCAGAAGAGCATACATATTAATCGCCTGGAGCTCAAAGCCATCTAACTCAGTCTCCATGCATTCCTACCTGTGATAGCAGGGACTTCGGTGTTAGTTCGCACGGACAATACCAACAGCATGCAATACGTGAACAAACAAAGCAGCACTATATCACTGGCATTGTCCAAGGAGGATCAAGAAATCTGGAGCCGGCGAACAACACACAAAGTAACTCTTTGGGCCGAACATGTTCTCAGTACTAACAATCTCTTAGCAGACATGCTAAGCAGAACTGGAAACAGCCTCCACGAATGGGAGTTCGATCAGTCGGCGCTAAATACTTTCTTCTTGTTCTGGGACGAACCGGCTCTACATGTCTTTGCAACAAATGAAAACCGCAAATGCCAGTTCTATGCAAGTTGTCATCCACATCCAGTATTGTGGGGGAATGCCTTTTGACAGATAGTCTAGGATCTATGCCTGTCTTTTCCCCAGATACCTTTAATACCAAAGGTTCTCATCAAGAGGGAAGCAGAGCGATGTCTTCTCAACCTGAAAGCCCCCAGGTGGCCCACGCAGCATTGGTTCACGAAGCTTCTCCTGCTATCGGAATACAACCACATTCACCTACCAAAATTCCATAAACTTTTGACGATCAACTAAGGCCAGGTCCTTCATCCTGACCTGACCCCTCTCCTCTTATACTCACGGCTTCTAAATTCCATGAATTCAAAGATCTCAGTATTCCTCAAGACTGCAGGTGTATTCTCGCCAAGTCAAGGCGGAAGCCACGATAAAGACATGTAAACCTTATTGGAAACGTTTCTGCCTAGGGGGCCAAAAATCAAACCTACATCCTCTACTAGCATAATCTGGCAGATAACTTCTGTATCTCCTCTCACTAGCTCAGTCACGGTTGGTACATGTGTCTGTTAAGGTACAGCTTGCAGCAATATCAAGATATAGATGCTCATCACATTTTTTCTCTTTCTGTTCTAGCAGAATCATCAAACAGTTCATGAAAGAATTATTCTGAGTTTTACCTCCTGTAAGGGCTCCTTCCCCAGACTGGCACCTGAACATAGTTCTATCTCAACTTATGAAGAGTACATTCGAACCCATTCACAGAGCACACCTCATATTTCTCACATGGAAGGTCGCCTTATTACTAGTCACTCCTTCCAAGAGGGTAGAGGAGTCACAGGATTTCTCAACTCAAGAACCTTCTTGCACCTCAGAGGCAATTTAGTTCTTCTCAGAACCAATCCAAAGATCTATTCCCAAGGTTCCTTCGGATTTTGCACAATGAACCTATATTATTTCGGACTTTCTTCCCGAATCCAACATCACCAGCTGAGAGGTCTATTCATATGCTAGGTATCAAATGATATCTAAAATTCTACTTACATTGCACTAAACAACTCATGAGAACTTACCAACTGTTGGACTCAGATGGACACACTCATAAGGGTGTTCCAGTCACGATGGCAACCATTGCTCGATGAATTTGAGCTGCAATCCAGTTCTGCCACTCAAAGGCTGGAAAGCCCCTCATAGCGAAAACCAGGGTGCACTCAACTAGTACAGTTTCTACCTCAACTACTATGTTTGTGGAAGTGCCTCTAGAGAAGATATGTTGTGCTGCAACTTGGAAGAGTGTGCATATGAATCATGCAGCATTATTACCTTGAATCGGCACAGCGCAGTGATGCAGCGGTTGGACAGGTTTTACTACACCACGTATTTCATAAGTGGAGCCTCTTTTGGATCCATGTGTTTGCTTATGTATTTATGCAAATTTTAATGTATTATATATATATTTATTAAATTGTATATGAATATGTGGTGTATATATTTTTTCTATCCACCATCCGCTATTTTCGCTAATACTATAAGATATACAAATAGAGTAACTGCTTGCTATTCTGATTCAAGCAAGTGAATCTATGAAAGATCCAATACTGGAGAAGAAAATAAATTACCTACCTGTAACTGCAGTTCTCCAGTATTGATAGATTTCATAGATTCACATGGGACCCACCCTCCTCCTCGGAGAGGCTCCCCTTATAGCTCAGAATTATTTATTCCCATTTGTGCTTGAAAATCTAAGGGACTCAGCCTCTGTTGGGAGTGTTCTGGAGGGTGCTGTCGCCTGATTTGTTATAGTTCAAGTTTGGTCTTTTTTTAAAAAGAACATAGGCTATTAAACTGACTTTTTCATTGCCGTTCATTATAGCCTATGATAGTGATACACGCTGCTTTATTTTGGAACCATGGGACTTTCACTTTGACAGTGGGAAATTATTCAAGCATGTGAATCTAAGAAAGATTCCAATACTGGAGAACTGCAGTTACAGGTAAGTAACTTATTTTCTTTCTTCATCACAAAATCTTTCATAGAAAAGTTTCATAGTGTTGTGCTTGTTTGGACTCTTCATAATGAAACCTTCCATAGTTTCAATTTCTAGTTTTCTTACTTTCAGCTTTTTATGAGGTTCCCACGACCATTGTTACTGGTAAGTAACTTTTGACAGAAGGCTAACTTGGCTTGCATAGGAAGGTGGCTTTCTATATAGGGGCCGATTCCGATCTCGGCCGGTAGTGCTCCGAATCGGATTCGGATTTACCGGATCCGATTCGGAGCCCTGTTTCCTGACCGAATCGTACGCGGGTCCGGCCGAGCGAGTACGATGCAAGCTCCCGCGAAATCGCCGACCGACTCGTACGCGGCTTCAACACGCTCCGACCGACTCGCACAGACACGACTCGCACCGCGCTATGGAGACGTTTCCCGGCCGGGTAAGTACGATGCGCGCCGCAAGCAGTCCGACCGACTCGCGCCCGTCCGGCTCGAAAGAGCTGTCGGAGCCGGACTTTGGGGGTCCGCGTCGGACCCCTGTACGCGTAGGCGCGTGAGTCGCACACAGGGGGACCCATGGGTCCCCCTACCTGTGCATGTACGCCGCGATGCGCATGGACGCGTACCCACTGTAGGGGGTGCCCTTGTTCGCCTCGCACCCATTGAGTCAATGGGAGCCCGCGTACGCGTTGTACGACAGGCTCCCATTGACTTCAATGGGAGTCCGACCGACTCGAGTCCGATGGCATGCGTGCGCATCGTACTCGTTCGGTCGGACTGCTAGGGTCCGATTCGGTCGGAATTCTCTCCGGCTCGGTTGGAGAGATTTCCGGCCGGAATCGGAATCGGCCCCATAGTGTGCTAAAACGAAGTACACTGTGCAGAGAATCCAGTGGGTCCCCAATTGGTTTACAGAGCCTAAAGTAGGTAATACTAACACTCTCTTTTGTGGTAGTGTGGGCAAGCAGTTAGGCTTATCAGAGGGTAGTGCTAAGCATTTGTTGTACTCACAGAGGCAATAAATAAGACACACACCCAAAGAATAAATCTGAGAGCAATTTAGAAAAATAATGCTTATATATATTTCAAACTCAAGAACTTTGTTTAAAGGTAAGTACAGTTTTCGATAAAAATATGCACAGGTAAGTAAATGTTTCAGACCTGTGCGCTTTTACGCACAATGCAATCCAATGGGAGGAAAAGTCAAAGATGCATAAAGGTAGGTACAGTCAGTTTCAGGGGTCCACCTTCTGGGATCGGAATAGTAGTGGGCCAAGGTTCAAAGTACTACCAGCAGTTCTTCGGGAACTGCCTGGGTTGTATCGGGAACAGGGGGCTGGGGAAGATGGTAGCTTGTGCGCTATGGAGAAGGGCGACCATCTGGAACAGAGGCTGCACAGTGGACTTGCGGGCAAGTCCGAGGACTCCCAAACGGAGACTCAGGTCGCAAGGATTCTTGGAGCACGGGGCACAGCCGGTGGGTCGGGACCTGGGTCAGGGGACTCTGGAGCAGAGTGGTTTGATCAGCTGGGCTGGGTGCGCAAAGATGCACCTCACAGTCAGGGACAAACAGCTGGAAGAGGAGAAATCAAGGCATCTGGGCCACTCTTGAAGTGCGTCTCAGTGATGCTGACGTCCCTCGACGGCTGCTTGGTCTGGCGTAGTGAGGATCCGGACTGGACACTCACGGTCGGTGTTTGATGCAGGACGTCCGGTAACCCGGGGGTTGGTACGGCTCCAGTTGGTCCTGATGTCTCCCCACTCGGTGGGGAGACAGATCTGACCTTCCAGAGCATGTGTACCTTCTCCTGGTCATCTTCGGTGTCGGTCGGGCCGGGGAGATGCAAAGCGGTGGACTGGACTCTGTTTGTCAGTGCCTGCAGACTGCAGGGGAGTAGCTCCTCTACTTCAAGGGAGACTTTCGGTGTTTGTTGAACTGCTGGCAGGCTACCCAAGGCTTTAGTAGCTCTCCAGCTCATAGAACAAGTCACTCTGTCGCATTTGTCGAGGTAGGGCTGAGGACAGTAGGGTTTCTCCCCAACGTTCTGCTGCAGTTCTCGCCAGGCAGTGACTGTTGATCCATCGAATCTGAGTTCTTGGGTTAAGGGGTGCCACCTAAATATTCAGTTTTGGGGCGTTTACGGGTAGTGACAGGTAGTAGCCAATGGGCTACCTAACTTAGGGTGTCTATACCCTCTATATGACCACTTCCTGTGGGAAGTGGGCATAACACCTGACCCTAAATGGCAAATTCCTGCCAGAACAACATGAAGGAATCAGAAAAGTGGGGTCCTTATCAGCTGGCCCGCCCTAGGGGCGGTGCTGGCTGAATGTGGACACACCTAATCTAACTAATTTTCCGACCTGTCTTGTCACCAAAATGTGGGGTCAAGACAGGGGGGTCAGCACCTCCTCTATCTGGAGAGTCCCAAGTTCACATAACAAAGGCGGCGGTGCCTTTGAAGCTTCCTGCCCTGGAATGTCTTTCCTGCTTGGAGGAAGTGTGAATTCCTCTGCCCAGAGCAGGCTTTGTTCCTGTCCTCTGAGAGGGAAGTCTCTCACCTCAGGAGGTCAGAAACCTGTCTATGGTGGCTGGCTGGTCGAGACCAGTCAGTCAACACACTAGTAGTTGGTAGGTTTTCAGGGGGCATGTCTAAGGTGCCCTCTGTGTGCATTTATTAATAAATCTAGCACTGGTATCAGTGAGACGAGGTGTTTGGTAGGAAAGACCTTGAGGTACAGTGACGCCGTCATGTAGCTGGGGAACTCATAATCACAAGTGTCCAGCCCATGTACTCGTCATGGCTTCCCTGCACACTCATAATATCTAAGGGTGAACTTAGATATTACGAGGACTCATCCACTCAAGCTGATATGCCCACACCCTGCCTTCAGCTTGCAAGGCCTGCCATAGGGGTAACTTACCTATAGCACATGCAGTGCTTTGCTGGCATCCCGCACAGGGATGTGTGCCATGTTGACCTTTCGCTTTTCTCTGCACCAAGACACTCAGGCTACAGCGGCAGCTTGCATGAGTTTGGTGAGGGGTCCATTAGGGTGGCACAATTGTGCTGCAGCCCTTAGGGACCCTCTTTAGGTCCTATGCCCTAGGTACCAGGGGTACCACTTACTCTGGACTTACAAGGGATCCCAAAGGGGTGCCAATTATGGAACAATCGTACAGTTTAGGGAAAGAACACTGGTGCTGAGGACCTGGTTAGCAGGAACCCAGCACACCTTCAGTCAAAATTGCACCAGGTACCAGGCAAAATGTGTGTGGGGAGTAACCATGTCAAAAGGGGCATTTTTCTACAGCTTGTCATGAGTAACTAAACATTGCTGATCAAAATCTCAAGGTGACATAAGGTGGAGCGGGGTGGGGGGGAGCTTGAATGCGCGTTGTCCCAATGCAAATATTGTGACTCAGAAAGAATGCTAAAACTCGAAGGAATGCAGTTTGGTAACATTAAATGTCAAAAGCCTACACATTCTATGTTTATGCTGATGTGCGCAGAGTGTTAAGGGTCAGGATTAGGGGTTCATTTATAAGCCTAAATGACCTGATTCATGAAAATGTATTATGAAGTGAAATATAAATGCATACAAGATTTCAGATTTGCACCATCCATCTTTTGTTCTTTATAAACAAACTTTATTAGCATTCCATACAGTGGCATAAGACAACCAGTGATACATAAACGTATGAGCATAATAAAGTATACACCAAGGCATATGATATCACCCTGGCAGTTAGTAACAAACAAGAGTCACCTGTGAATACTTAAGCTGGGATACACATAACAGAGAGCAGCAATTCCCCTACAGGTGTAGATGGTTTACAAGAGTAGCATCCTGGTATGAAAGGATGCGTTTCGTATCAGATCTGAAACGTACCCCCACCTAAACCCCCCAACTCCCATGGTGTCCGGTTCGCCAGTCAAGCCGCATGAGTGATCCACATATATAGCAAAAGAAGCACCAATTCCCTCCCTGTGCTACTCAGGACTTCACATGTACCAGAGAGCTTCAGTGAGGCAATGGGGGTGCCAGCTAGCCCCGTAGTCTTGAAGGGAAGCGTGACCAGGGCCAGCTAACCTATACGCCTGCCTTTGACCTCATTGGGAGTTGCTGCATGTCCAAATGTTATTCCTTCAGGCAATGTACTGAAGCAAATCTCTATGCTAATTTATCTGACAGCACAATGCACACTCCAGACATTTTTCTGTCTGGGGCGTTTGTCTTCAGCTAGACAACACCTCCCAGCGGGGGATTGTGGTCATGTGACCTGCAACCTTTTTTCATCAAACATTATGTGGTTGGTTCATACAAGTTGGGGCTTGCTGTCAATTATGTGCTGCTGCCACTCTAAAAAGCAAGAACTGAATATGTGCTCTCTTAAAATCATACAGCCCATTAAAATCACTCACTTGACTGCCCCTCACTCAACCACTTAATGCCTTAATGGAGTAATCAAGGAAATCCACCCAAGACTGTTTGGGCAGCTTCTGGCTGTCCCTAAATCTCATAAGGTAATTCTCTGGCTTGAGCCCAAATTTGGCGATAAGAATGGATTTAATGGGGGCATTCTTCATCTGGTCCCTTACCTCTAGTGTAAGCATGATAAACTCTCCACTGTAGGAATGTGTTTCCAGAGACTGCCCCCCATCCTCCTACGGGACCCGGTCATCCTGAGGGCTAACTCGTAGCTGAGAACCTTTATCAATGTCACCCGTACTACATAGCTAGGCACCAGGTCTTGGGGACCTTCATGCCTTCTCTGGAGACTGAACTATTGCTGCCACCATTATTGCTGGACCCTGTGCATTGCGTGGCTTTGCGGTCCAGCTTCAACCCGTGTGCCAGCAAAATCTTCTTCTACTCCAAGGCCCTTTGTGGAGCACCCTCCTCCATTTTGAGCTTGGACACCTGTAGCTGGAACTCACTCTCAATAAGTATGTGAGGCAAGACTTAAGGGCCTGATTACAAGTTTGGCGGTCTCACCGTCGTACCACCGCATCGGCAGTCCCAAAAAGACCACTGAGCTGGTAATCTTCCGCCTGCTGTATTACGCTGTTACGCGGTGTTGGCGTTCCGGCAGAGGGGGACCTTCGTGCTAGGAATCTCGGTTTTTTACCACATTGCAAATACATATGTGTGTATTTTCGCAAAGCAAGCCTGTAAATACACACATATGTCAGCTATCCTTCCAGTAAAGTTAAGCATCCGCAGTCATGCAGTGAGACAGGAGTTATGGTTTGCTTTGGGCTAGTTTTTGCCCCAGTTATTATTAGGGGGGTTGTCGTTTTGAATATAGCAGAGGTAAAAAATTCAGCTGCCCTCATACATTGAGAATATGTAGAGGAGTAAAAGACAACAGTTTCATTGTGCCCAGAATTCTCTGAAGCAATAAACCAGTCCTTGCAGTGCTCAACCTAGACGTTTCTGCTGCTGTGAAACCTTTGGGGATACATTTATAACAGTTATCAACTTCTAAGGCTTCTTCATCCCTTCACTGTGGAGAACTAATTTCTGGAGTCTACACCATGTGCCACCTTCTTATGCCAGTATTCGTAGAGCAGTCAAAAGTGGCACATCTATCAAATTTGATAATTTTGAGAAAAATTGTGTTTATATCTTCCTGATGGACCACCCTGGCCCCACCCTACTCTCAGGGGAACGATCAGTGAAATCCAGTGACTGGCATCCATCTGGTGATTGGGAAAAAACAGACACAGCTTAGGCTCTATAAGGGAGACACCTTGGCCTGTAAAAGAACCTCATGAATGATATGGAATAATTGTTCAACCCTGATGATCTATGCCATCTCTGGTCTTACAGAGTTGATAACCTACTCTAAGAGTAGCTACTTATGTTGAGTCACAGCTTCACAAGCCTTTACATAAGACGTTAGGAGCCGGTTGCTGGCTGAGTGTAACAGGCCCTAGATAGAGTGCAAAGTTGAATTTACCAAATGCTACACAAATGTAACCTGCCTGGAGTAATAACTAAGCGGAATATCCCGCTATTATATAGAAAAAGCTCCAAAAAATTAGACAATGTATATCAAAAATATTCCAGTCACAGAAGTAAATCTAATTTTATTTCAGAATCTTCACTATTTAATATGCATGTTTGTCAAATAAATATCAAGAAAAATACATAGTATCTGGCAGAATACAATCTAAATATTCATAACTACAGAAAATTTATATTTTTCTCCGAAGATCTCCAAAACGTCTCCCCCCTCTACACACTCCTGCTCATAATCAAAACTACATACATATCATTCACGCCACATGCATCCTTCTTCCAACAACATACTTCAAATGTCAAAACCAAATGCAGGACAACAAAAATAATTCAAAGTAAAGCAAGGACCAGAGTAGGGATCCCTCCGCTCAGAACTCTAGAAATCCTTTTCAAAACGAAAATATGTTAAATACCATTGGTACATTTCCTAGTCCTTAATGCATTCTGGTACACTTATATTTGTCAAGTATTCCAATCGATATATTAGAATGAGATTTCATTGGTCGAATATTCTGATCTTCGCATTCCAGTTCTTAATATGCGCTGACGTGCGTTTCTGTGAAGACCACAGTCATAGTCGCACCTTCTTCAGGGTGCACCTATGTTAAAAACCAAAAGTTAAACAGGGAGGGGGCAGGTCCAAGAGCAAGGTCACCTCAAATCCTATGGTAATGGATTATGGAAAAAAGAAGGGTTGAGGAGTCAGAAACTCCAAGGATCTACACGGTATCAAAAATCTCCTTCAGGTAATCCACTACATCCTAATGTTAATGACTGGCTTCAGAGAATGATGGATTACATGTTCCAAATACTCTCCAGGTGTCAAACAGGTGGCGAGAAGTGGTGGCAGCTAAGTCAAAACTTGTCTCGCTGGCAACTGTATATTATTTCTGAAATGCTGGGCGGGTAACAAATGTCTCTCGCTCCGGGTATGGAAAACACTTTCTGTCCTTTACCATAGTGACGAGTGCACGTGAACCATTGTTGCCCACAGCCCAGAGGGACTACCGCGACCAGGGGCAATCGCGGCAGGAGCCGCGCAGCATTTCTCGCGCCACCCGGCGCATAGAGGCAGGCCAGGGCTCCCGCAGCGCCGGAGCCTGTGAACCATTGTTGCCCACAGCCCAGAGGGACTACCGCGACCAGGGGCAATCGCGGCAGGAGCCACGCAGCATTTCTCGCGCCACCCGGCGCATAAAGGCAGGCCAGGGCTCCCGCTATGCGGGAGCCCGTGAACCATTGTTGCCCACAGCCCAGAGGGACTACCCCGACCAGGGGCAATCGCGGCAGGGGCCGCGCAGCATTTCTCGCGCCACCCGGCGCATAAAGGCAGGCCAGGGCTCCCGCAGTGCGGGACGCGCGCGGGCGTGCCCGGGCCAATGGCGGGCCCGTCATAGCCCGGAAGAGGCTGGGCTGGGCCATCACCCTAACATTGAAGTCACCTTCTGCAGCCTTGGGTAAGCGGAAACAACCTTGTGGTCGGGACCAGGGGAGTGTAAAAGCAAAAATCCCAAGGAACTCTGCTTCCATTATATCCTACTTGACATCGGCAGTGGGAGCCTTAAATAAGGAAATAGCTAACGCAGAGAAAGAATTGGGACTGAGTCAAGACTCTGGGGAGGGGCAAACTGTTATTGACAATAGCCCCATTATTTCGGTGCCGTTGGAGCCAAATGTGCTTATAAATAATGCTGTCACTGGGAGGGACGGTTTAACACATGATGTGACCTTGATAAGGGATGTGGTGGGAGAGAATAAGGAAACCAGACCACCCGTTGTTAGGACAGCGAAAAGGGCTTACATAGGGGGCTCAGGGAAAAAGAGGCCGAAAAAAAAGGCAAATAAAAGTGGCCAAGCACCTAATGATGGCATTCTCACTCAAGCTGGAGGCATGGACTCGAACACCCAATTGACACTGCGGAAATATGTGGAGGAGTTATTTAGTTCCCGGATGGAATCTATACTTACGAGTATTGCCAAAGACATTACTGCTACATTGAACACTTGTGTGGAGGGTATTTTGAAGAAATGTGAGCGCATTGAATTATTTATAAGGGATATGAAAAATCCATGTGAGGCCTCAAACTCCATTTCAACGCCCCAGGTGCAAACACATCCTAACTCTCATATTAGTGAGATTCGTGCTGATGGTCAACCAGAATCAAGGGTTGGGTCGAAGTCTAACCCTATAAATAATATGGATGTAATTCCAGGGAGACAAGTAGGGGGGAATATCCTTAGCCGGGGTGAGAGACCTTTAGGTCCTTTGTCGAATGGCATGATTTTGGCTACTGGTGGGAGTCAAGGTACTCAAGAGGTGAATGCTAGATCATATAGTTGTAGACTTAATCTCCCCCCAGAAGCCACTCCCCTGGTAGCCGTTCTTACAGGGGTCCCCCCACTTAGAGAGCATTGCCGTGAATCTACCCTGGATTTGTTACGTAAAACCAAGTACTGGTGCGATCACCACTGTATTGGCAATCCCAAGGTCTCACCTCATATTATAATGGCAAGACGGGTGGGGTGGGTTGGCAACTGCCCCAAGCAGGGTGACGGCGATTGCATCGTCGTCAACTTTGATAAAAGAGATATAGCTGGCCGATTGTTTGGGGACAGCTCTATGGAGGGGAAAGGGGGCATCAGGGCTTTGCCCCTGGGCTTCTTTTACCCACCACCAAGAGGAACACAGGCTTTTGGCAGTTTCCCGAGAGGGCATTGCCCAATGACGATTAACCAGGTTAGTCATTGTCCCTCTGTAAATAATGAGATAGTGAACTGTATTGATAGGCCCAGTGAGAGCTCAGATATAGCCCCGCAGCCATTAACCCTCCCTACAGCATGGAATGAAGAAGGAGGTGGCCTAGTATTAAAGAATAGATATCTCCCATTGTCCCAATTAGATGTGAATGACTGACTGGAGATGACTCAGTGTCAAACGAGCCTTCCTGGGGACAGTCATAACGATCAGGTAATAGATGTAGATGCAGCCCCTGATTGTAAGGTTATTAGCTGGAACATAGCGGGCCTTAGAAGTAAGAAAGATGATCCCAGGTGGCTGAGTTTTTTAAAAAACTATGATATAATCAGTTTACAGGAGACCTGGGATAAGGCAGATAACTTCTGGGTGGATGGGTTTAAATCGTACTGTTCACCAGCACGTCCCGCCCAGGCAGGCAGAGCAAAGGGGGGCCTTTTAATGTTATTTTCGCTAAAATTGAAAGGGACCCAAAGGAGGGTGGAGGTGGGTTCCCATAATTGCCTTGCTATAGAACTTATAACCCCCAACCTCCCTAAACTGTTGTTTGTTAATTTCTATAACTCTGGAGAGAGCTGTTTTTTAAACCAACATTTATGTCATTTGAAATGTTTTTTAGAAGAATATAGGATGAAGCAAACCACTTTTTATTCTATTGTACTGATGGGCGATTTTAATATTCATGTGTGTGATCTGAACTGTCAGGTTGATGATCAATTAGGGCCAGCTTACTCCTCGACCCCCCACTTTGAGCATACGCAACAGGGGGAAGCCCTGGAGGAGCTTTTGGCTGGGGTAGATCTTTTTGAACCTAGTTTTGGTGATCCCACGGATCGGATCCCCACTTTTAAAGCGCGGGAGACTGTTATAGATTATATATTTATCTCCCCCACCTTATTATCTCAGGTACTGTTTTATAATGCCAGGTGGTCGCCTTTTAGTGATCACAACCCAGTTATACTTGTGCTAGATAAAGATTGTGGTCTTTTGGGAAATTCGGAAAAGTTAGGGGTGTTAATAGTGTGAAAACAAGTGACCAGGGTCGGAGGCTCAAATGGGCCAAGGTAATTCCGGACCTCTTTTTCAGGGACCTTTGCGAGAAGGCTAAAGATAATATTGCAATATGCCGCGATAATACCATCCAAGGGGGAAAGGTTTTAAAAGCCTTTGAAGGCATTTGTGGCCAGGTTGCAGCTGATCTGATAATGATAACTAAACCAAGATTAGCCATGGGTGCAAGGTGGTTTGATAGTAATTGTTCACGGGCCCATCGTAACCTGGTCCAAGCCTTGAAAAATACACCACGAGAGAAGGACCAGATAGCTATGCTCAGGAAACAGTATAAGACTGCTGTCTCTACGCGGAAAAACGAGATTAAAGAGGAGGCCTGGAATGCCCTTTTAACAGTTGAGGTTCTCAAGGACAGTTCTAGATTTTGGGCCATTGTTAATAAACCTTTTTCACTGGTATAGAGAATGGCTTTTTAGAATGTAATATTACAGAAGCCCAATGGCTCTCCCATTTTGAAGCAATGTATGGGTCTAAGGATGCTGAGGACTCAGCTGTTAGCTCTGAGGTTAACAGGGTGTCACCTCCTATGGTTTTTAATGAAGATGATGTAGAAAGGGCGATAATACAGATGTCTAGTAATAAAGCGCCTGGCTCCAGATGCCGTTCCGGCAGATTTGTATAAACTTAACCCAAAATTCTGGGCAAAAATCTTGACGAATGTATTTAATGCCTCAGGTTACCAGGGATTCCCTACATCATGGTCCTTATCTACGATCATCCCAGTTTTTAAAAAGGGTCAGAGAGGGGATCCTCGGTGTTATAGACCGATATCTCTTATTGATTCCGCAGTGAAAACTTTAGGGAGAGTGATCCTATCTAAGGTCACGGATTGGGTCAATGAAATGAGGTTTTATCTAACCTACAATATGGTTTTAGACAAGGTAGGAGCACTATAGATCAGTGCCTTAATGTACATTTAATAGTAGGTAAATATACCATAGCTAAACCAGGTAATTTACAGTTGGCCTTTATGGACCTTTCCTCGGCCTTCGATTCGGTTAACAGATCAAAGCTCTTGTCCATTCTGCTTGACATGGGCATTGACCCATGTTTAGTCCATTTTTTGGCAGATTTACACAGGGATCTTTCAGCATCAGTTAGGGTTACTCAGGAAGGAAAATGCACCAGGCACTTTAAATCTGGCCGAGGTGTTCGCCAGGGATGCATTCTGGCGCCATTACTTTTTACCCTCTATATCAATAAGCTAGATGAATTCTTAGACCAGGCTAGTTTGGACATCCCGCGAATAGGGGAAAAGGGTATCCCCATCCTCCTATACGCCGATGACGCTGTACTTTTAGCCCGTACGGCCATAGGCCTTCAGAGGCTATTGGACGCCTTTGGGGCCTACATGAAGTCCTTGGACTTAGTAGTGAACATATCGAAATCTCATGTTATGTCTATGGGCCAAAGAAACAAAAAAGTAAAATCTTTTTATTGTAACAGTGCAGAGGTGTCCAGAGTGTCTTCTTTTACGTATCTGGGGGTCTTATTCGATGAGAGAGGTTCATGGGTCCCCCAACAGAAAATTAAAAGAAGTGCAATGGTAAGGTCAACGGTTGCTGTCCAAGGGTTTGCACAGCGTCTGGGGGCTAGGCCCATTGAGGCCATGCTGAATATCTATAGATCCAAATGCTTGGCTATTGCTCTGTATGGCTCTGCCATCTGGGGCTTCAAGCATTTCGAAGGGGTTCAGATAGCTGAAAATAAATGTTTGCGTACCCTTTTGTCGGTTCCTCAATTGACCCCTACCTTTGCTATCCATCAAGAATTGGGGCTTGGATATGTGACAGACTTGATGAGGTTGGCCCCAGTGGTTTGCTGGCTTAAGATCTGGCTTAACCCAGACTTAACACTAAATCACCAGATCATCCAGGATTGTGTTACCTTAGAGAAGGCCAGAAGTATCCCGTGGTTGCATTACGTCAAGCATATGTTATCAAAATTGGGGCGCCCAGATCTTTTTAATTTTACGGGTAGAAAAGAGGATGTTAAATGGGTTAAATCCCAATTTTTGAATATACTGTTGGCTGAACGTGAGGAGCGGGAGTTTGTGAAACCCTCAGTTAGGGCTCACTTTTTGTTAAAAACCTCCCCTCTGATTGAGCCTTACCTGAGAATTGTTCCCAAGGCTTTTCATCGCTGGCTTTTAATTAGGTTTCGTTTTAACTTGATTCATTTTTCTTTAGGTAACCTGCAAGGGTGGTGCAGACTGGAGGAACTAGGTCCATGTCCTTGTGACAATTTCTCCCCTCAGGACACGTTGCATTTTATAATGTTTTGTGATTATTACAGTGAGAGTCGCAGGAGGTTTTTAGTCCCTCTGTTAAGAGGAAAGGGGTTTTTACAGGTTAGACCTGACTTATTTTATCTTCAACTGCTTAACGATCCATGGGAGATTTTTAATATTGCGAGTTTTCTAGTTGCAGCGGCTCGTCTTAGAAAAAGAAGGGATCCTATGTTAGGGATCACTGACAAAATATCGAAGGTCAAAAAATCGACCTACAAAAATATCGCAACAAAAATATCGATGTCAATAATATCGAAATCCTATCTACAACATGGTAAGTACAAAAATATCGAAAAAATATATCGATGTCAAAAATATCGTTATCAAAAATATCGTTTTTTTTTGTTAAAAATAATATGTAAAATAAACTAAATACTTATAATTAAAATAAACATAGTTAAAAATATTTTATAATTTTTAAAATTAATAAGTAACATATATAATTAAATAAAACATTAATTAAACATATACATATAATATATAATATATATACTTAATACTCAGTTTGAATAATTATTTTAATAAATTATAAATTATTAAAAAATATTATAAATTACAAATACATCTATACACATAAAACAATAACATAAATAAAAATTAAATAATTATGTATAACAAATGTAATTTTTTTTTACTTTTAATATTTTTAAAATTAATTATATACTATATTAACTAAAATAATACAAAAAATATTAAATAGCGTAGGGAATAAAACTACTATTACAACCCCCAAAAAACAACAGTAAGAAAAATGTTGGATAGCGTAGGGGTAAAAATTACTATTCCCACTCCAGAGAGTGCAACAGTAGGGAAAGTGTTGGATAGCGTAGGGGTAAAAATTACTATTCCAACTCCAGAGAGTGCAACAGTAGGGAAAGTGTTGGATAGCGAAGGGGTAGAAATTACTATTCCCACTCCAGGAGTGCAACAGTAGGGAAAGTGTTGGATAGCGTAGGGGTAAAAATTACTATTCCCACTCCAGAGAGTGCAACAGTAGGGAAAGTGTTGGATAGCGTAAGGGTAAAATTACTATTCCAACTCCAGAGAGTGCAACAGTAGGGAAAGTGTTGGATAGCGTAGGGGTAGAAATTACTATTCCCACTCCATGGAGTGCAACAGTAGGGAAAGCGTTGGATAGCGTGAGGGTAAAAATTACTATTCCCACTCCAGTGAGTGCAACAGTAGGGAAAGTGTTGGATAGCGTAGGGGTAAAAATTACTATTCCCACTCCAGAGACTGCAACAGTAAGGAAAGTGTTGGATAGCGTAGGGGTAAAAATTACTATTCCCACTCCAGAGAGTGCAACAGTAGGGAAAGTGTTGGATAGCGTAGGGGTAAAAATTACTATTCCAACTCCAGAGAGTGCAACAGTAGGGGAAGTGTTGGATAGCGTAGAAGTTACAAATAACATACTTATAAATAAATTAATTTTTTTAAATAATTAATGAATTATTAAATAACTCTAAACTATTTACCAATACCAATAAATAATTATTAAAAACATAATTACCAATAGAAAATGTATTAACAATAAATTAATAATAAATACCAATAAATAATAATTAATAAATATGAATTACTAAATAATAAATATTGAACAATAACATATTTTTAATAACAAAAAACATATAAATTATTAAAACTTAATTACCAATTAACTAATATTAAACAATTAAATGTTTTTTTATACCAATAATAATAATAATTAAACATTAATTATCAATTAATAAATAATTCTTAATATATTAATTAAATTTATCAATAAATAATATTTAATAATATTTAATTACCAATTAATGATAAACCAACAATAAATTAATTTTTAGAACCAAAAAATGTAATTTAAAATAATTACCTATTAATAATTAATATCCAATAAATTAATTATCAATACCCAAAAATAAATTTAATAATTACTTAATTAGATTTCAATTACTTCCAAAAGTATTCCCTATAAACGCACAACACACTCCAATGATAAAATAATACACTTAACATAATGATCAATTAATACAAATTAATAACTAATTAATAATAATTAATTACCAATTAATAATAATTGATTACCAATTATCAATTAATTAACAATTATATAATTATCAATAACAATTAATTAAAATACATTATAACTTAATTGCATTTAAATTACATGATAATCAATTAATAAAAATTAATAACCAGTTAATACAAATTAATTACCAATTATTAATTAATTAACAATAATATAATTGTCAATACCAATTAATTAAAATAAATTATAACTTAATTACAATTAAATTACTTCCCACCCTATTCCCCTATAAACCCACAACCCGCTACAGAACTTAAACGCAAAAAATAATTAAAATTAATTTATAATTCCTAAAAATTAATAATTAATTTAGTATAATTAAATTACTTCCCACCCTATTCCCCTATAAACCCACAACCCGCTACAGTACAAAAAAAAAAAATTAACTTACATTTTTTTTTTATTAACGTATAAAAATTGTATACATATATTTTTAAACAAGTAGAACACTTAACAAAAACACATATAACACATACATATTAAAAACATAACAAAATACATAACAATAATACAAATATCGATATTAGTAACATCGATATATTTGATTTCGATATTACTAACTTCGATATTATTTACATCGATATTAAAAAATTCGATATTACTTACCTTAGGGTCGATATTCTGTCCATCGATATTCTTCACATCGATATTCTGTCCCTTCGATATTATTGTATATCGATATTTTATTTTCGATATTTTGACTGCTCACCCTATGTTAGAACCTGTATGAGCACTGATTGTAATGAAAACTTCTGTTTTACCCCTCTCTGAAACTACCCTTGACTGTATTTTTAGAGTTTTTATGCATTTGACAATTGATTTTGCTATTTTAATTTCTTTTTAAGTCGCTCATTTGTTTTATTGGGTAACATGATCTTATTATATTGTGTATTGTACTTTTATGGTTTTAATCAACCGAATAAAGTGGTTTGACTGACTGAGTGCAAGTGCGGAGGGCGCGTGATAAATGAGCTGTGCCTGATACGTGATGTAGCTGAGGTTTCATTAACTCCAGAACTGGACCCAAACAATGGTAATCTTTATTTGGAAATATAAATAAGGCCCCAAGACGGGGATAGATGACCATGAAGCTCCTATCAGGACAAGTTGTTAGACATAGCTAGGCCTGTCACAAAACTTACTGAAAAAACACTCTCACTTGCCGCCTGTGATCCTGTTATTCTGTCAGGATGGGTTCAGCGAATCCTTTGTCTATGGGGTAACATAAACGTGCTATATGAAATGAGCTGCAATGGTCTAAATTTCTCGGGGTTTCGTAGGCCCTAAATTAGGCAAATTAAGCTCTTCAAGGGTGGGCCCAAAGGGCAGGTAATACTCTTTAGTGAGCTGATTGTTAAAGAGTTTACATGTTTGTGCAAATCTTCAGGCCCTGGGATAAGGGCAAGACCTCAGGGACTGTTTTTGCAGGGGCCAGGCGCCAACAGGTGGTGACTGTTCAGCCAGAGCCATTTGAAAGGTCCGCAAGGTGGCTACAGGTGCAAAAGAGGAGGCTACGGGCAACACAACTGAATGATCAGCCCTTTCTTCCCCTCAAGAGATAAAAGGGGATCTGGAAGGTTTAGAATGGGTAGGTTGTGGCACACTAGAATGGGTTAGGTGAGTTGCTCACATCCGCCCACCTTTATTAGGGAAGGAAATAGTCTTTTGTCTTCCCAAGCGAAGAGAAATTGTGTCTGATGTCTGGCTTCAACAGATTGTTCAGGGCTCCAGCATAGTTGTTAGACCTGGCATCTTTTGCTGTGTTTCCGCTGTCTTTTTGCTTTCTGACCTCCCGTTTTGACTCTGTTTTTGCTGGTTTAGTGTCTCTGCGCACTTTCTCAATGCTGTTCAGTGTTAAAGTGCAAGTGCTCCTGTTGTAAATTGTTATTATGGATTGGTGTTTCCATGATCAGCATATTTGATTTACTGGTAAGCCCCTAGTAAAGTGCACTGAGTGTGTCAGGGTCTGTAAATCAAATGCTACTATTGGGCCTGCAGTACTGATTGTGCCACACCCACGAGTAGCCCTGAAAAGGTATCTCGGACCTGCCACTGCTGGGTCTGCGCGCAGTTTGTAACTGCCATGTCGACCTGGTAAGTGCACCCACTTGCCAGGCCCTAATCTTCCCTTTTCTTACATATAAGTCATCCCTAAGGTAGGCCCAAGGTACCCCTGTGGGCAGGGTGCTGTGTATGTTAAAGGTAGGACATGTACTGATGTGTGTGGCATGTCCTGGTAGTGAATTACGGTGCATTTCGTTTTTCACTATGGAAAGGCTATCTGTCCCATAGGGTAGAATGGGAGTTTTGCTTATAACATCTTATAAGCATAACTTCCCATTGGGACAAGATGGGGAAATGGATTTTAAAATGACTGGACGCAGAATGTAAAAATGCATCTTTTAGTCAAGATGATTTTTATGTTCTGTGTTTGAAAATACCACTTTTAGAAAGTAGGTATTTTCTTGCTTGGCCATGCTGTGTGCCTCTGCTGGGTTTGTGGATTGACTGTCTGGCTTTGGAGTGACAGGGGCTGGGGATTTGCATTCTCTTTAGACAGCCACTGGGAGGGGGGGGTCGAGGTGTGTCCTGCCTTTTCTGGATGAGTCAGGGCTGGGCTGAATAGATCTGGGCTGCATTTAGAGTAGTGGGAGGAGATTTCCTTGCACCTGAATGAATGGGCCTGGTCTGCCTTGAACAATGCTGTCTCCACCTCCTGCCAGGAAGCTGGACGAGAGAGGACAGAACTGGTTTGGACTAAGCACAGATACTCTCTGCCTGAGAGAACAAAGGAATTTTGAGTATAAATATAGGGCCCAGACCCCAGAACTTTAGAACTCGCTGGAATCAAGGAACCTGCCAAGAAGAAGAGCTGGAAGAACATCTAGGAGGAGTACTGCCCCTTTGCTGTGTTGTTGCTTTGTTGGGTTGGTCTGCAGTTGCTGCTTCTGCCTTGGGCAGTGACAGGACTGGACTGAACTTTCTTTACTTGTGCTGAGTATCTCCAAGAGCTTGAAGTAGTGCTTGCCTCCTGTTCTGAAGTCTCAGGGACCCCACAGACTTCACCAACCTCTGGGTACCACTTCTGGAACCGCTGTTTCAGTTGCCACAGAGAAGGGAAAAGCAACCGATTCCGTCACCGACTCCGTCGCTGGCTCTGTGTCCTGAAGGCACCGCCGCATCTCGCACCGCAACCCTGGTCTCATCGACGACTAACGCCACCGAGCCGCTGCTTGCACCGTGACCTGTGGGCACCGCACTCCGCACCGCCTCGCTTCACTTCGCCACCCTGGTCTCACCGACGCTGTCACTGCCTGCTGACTTCGACACCCGTGACCGCATCGTGGCTGGGGGCACCGCTCGTAAGTTTCACGACGCACCGCCTCGTCTGACACAGCAGTCGGCGCCGACTGACGCCAGCTCCCCCAACCAGCTCTGTCGCATGCACCGTGATCTGTCAGCACTGCCACGAGCACTGCCTTCACTCTGCACCGCAGCCCTGGTCTCACCGACGCCACTGGACGACCGTCACCGAGCCACTGCCTGCACCACGCCTTGAGGGCACCGCACGCCGCACCGCTACGTTTCACATCGCAACGGTGATGGTTGCCACGACCGGCCCGCACCACCATGTCGGCCGCAACACCCAAGGTACTGTTTACGAGTCTGTCGATGCCCCTGACCGACGCGGTCACACGGAACTGTTGGATTCTGTTGTTTACAGCACCCCGGTAGCACCGGACGGAGCTACCGACTTCAAGGAACTGTGTTTTTAAGGATATCTTGCAAAGTATATATTTTTAAGTACTGTATGTTGGATTCTTATCATTTTGGTCTTGTTTTGCATATATAAAAATATTGGATATTTTTCTAAACTGGTGTGGTGTCCATTTCTAGTTTTTTCACTGTATTACTGTTGGTTATGTGCAAATGCTTTACACACTGCCTCTGAGATAAGCCTGACTGCTCGTGCCAAGCTACAAAGGGGGTGAGCAGGGGTTATTTTAGGAGTGTTACTCTCTTATCTTGACTAGAAGGAAGGGTCCCTACTTGGACAAAGGTGCAAACCATTGCCAACTAGAGACCCCCTTTTCTAACATTGGTGGCAGTGGTGGGATAGGACTTGTGTTTGCACTTGACTTACAGTGATTGGTATGCACTGCTACCATATCGCAGACCATTATGTACCACATACTGTTTTGTTGGTCTATTATTGTGATCCTATCGTTTTGGAACTTAAACTTCCTACTGCATCATGCCTGGTACAGCAGCATTATCAATTGCATCCCTAGAGGTGGCCTTTGAGGAGGAAAGGTTGGAAACCTACAATGTCAAGGAGTTGAAGGCTATTTGTAAAAACCTAAAGGTCCAAGTCAGAGGCCTCACCAGGAAAGAGGAGCTACAAAAGGCACTGAGGGCCTGGGTAGCAGCCAGACATGCCAGTGGGCAGTCTGGAGATCTTAGTGGGGAGGCAGAGGAGCCTACTCCTAGGGTTGATGTGCTGTTGGGAGGGGGGTTCCTCCAGGCCAGGTAGCAGTGGTTTGTCCCCAGAGGAGCTGGAGGACAGAAGGGCAGCTAGGAGACATGAGATAGAGCTTGAGAGAGGCTCAAGATGGAGTCACAGAGGATGGTATTAGACCATGAGCGTGGGCTCAAGGATCTGGAGTTGAAGAGCAAATCCAGCACTGATGGTGGCAGCAACTCTTCAGTGCAGGCAGATAGAGTTGTGCACATCCCCACAAATGTAGGCAAAGAATTCAAGAAGGGGGATGACATACAAAGGTGGTTTCAGGGTTATGAGGCATCTATCCACATGAATGGGGTCCCTGAGAAGAATTGGGGGGCAGGATTGTGGCCTTTTTTCCCAGAAGAAGCAAGGGACACTTTAGTGGCTTTGGGTAAGGGGTGTAATCTCACCTATGCTGACATGAAGGAGGCCCTTCTCACCAGGTATGGCCTCACTCCTAAAAAGTACAGGCATCAGTTTAGGTCCAGTAAGAAAACTGATGCAAACACTTGGTTGGAATATGTGGATTCTTTCTGCAGGTCACTGGATGGCTGGGTGAAGGGCAGTAATTTGACACCTTTTTAGGGGCTCTACAATTTGATTGCAGGGGAGAACTTGACTAGTCTTTGTTTTGCAGAGCTGCGCCAGCACTTGGTTGATAGTAAGCTGACTGACCCCAGGAAGCTTGCTTTGGAGGCGGACCTCTGGTTGAGTACAAGGGTCCACAAAAAAACGTTTGGGGGAGACTCAGCCAAATGTGGGCAGGTTCCCCAGCAGAAGAGTGGGGGGACAAGGGTAAAACACTGGAGTTCTCTAAAGGGCCCCAAACTAATACCCAGGGTTAAGGTTCCCATCCCCCAGGAGACAAGAAAGCAGTGGTCTGTTCAGGGAGGCCTGTGGAGACCGGCCCCCGCAAGTGCTATGCCTGTGAGCAGGTGGGTCACTTGAAGGGGGACCCCAAGTGTCCCAAGAGGGCTCAGCCACCCACCGGTGGGCAAACCAAGGTGTTGGCTAGTGTAGCGCTTGGGGAGGAGGGGTGCCCACAGGAGGGTGGGGATCCCGCATAAATGACCCTCGTCTCACTAGGGGACAGTGAGATGGTCTCAGGAACCCAGGTGCCTGCTAACACTAAGAAATACAGCGCCTGGGTGACCATCAATGGGAAACGGGTAGAGGCTCTCAGAGAAACTGGAGCGAGTGTGACCTTGGTCCGGTGTCACCTGGTCTCTGAGGAGCAAGTAGTCCCCGGGGCATTCCACCAAGTAGTTGCTGTGGACAACTCAGAGCGTCAGTGTATGGTGGCGCAAGTTCCCTTTGAATGGGGGGGGTCTCAGGTCCCTTGAGGGTGGTTGTGAGCCCTACCATGCCTGTAGACTGTCTGCTAGGTAACGACCTGGAGCAGTCCTTGAGGAAGGATGTTGAGCTCAGGTCTCACTTGGAGATGCTTGGGTTGCCAGAGTGGGCATGCGTGACCACTCGGTCAATGGAGGCCGGAAAGGGTGATCAGAAGGACCTGGAGCATGAAACAGTGGCCCAGGTTCCTGCCAAGAGAAAGGGCAGGGGGTGCGGGAAACCCGCCCCTGAGGTTCCCACAGTCCGGGAGGAGGCTGACCTTGAGGGGGACTCCCCGGTACCTACAGAGGAGCGGGTAGCTGAACTGGGGGACTTATCTGAGCTGACCCATTGGCAGCAAGAAGGTGGTCCCACCAGGGAAGAATTCTGCAGGGACCAGAAAGAGTGCCCTTCTCTGGAAGGTTTGCGGCAGCAAGCTGCAAACCAGGCAGCTGGTGATCAGTCTGGATCACACTGGATTTACTGGGAGAATGGTCTCCTGTAGAGCGAGCCTAAGGTCGCTGAACCTGGGTCAGCCTGTTTGTTGGTGGTACCCCAGCGCTTCAGGACCTTCCTACTGGGTCTCGCTCACGACGTGCCTTTGGCCGGACATTTGGGGCGGGGCAAGACCTTTGACAGGCTTGTCACCCACTTCTTTTGGCCCCAAATGCGAAGGCAGTAAGATGGACATTGCAGGTCTTGCCAAACTTGCCAGGCAAGTGGTAAGAGTGGGAGGACATGTAAGGCTCCTCTCCAACCTTTTCCAGTTGTTGGAACCCCTTTTGAAAGGGTTGAGATGGACATTGTGAGGCCACTGGATCCCAAGACAGCCATGGGCAACAGGTACATCCTGGTCTTGGTGGACCATGCCACCCAGTACCCGGAGGCAATCCCTCTCAGGACAACGACGGCGCCATTGGTGGGCCGGGCGTTAATGGGGATCTTTTCCCGCGTGGGTTTCCCCAGAGAGGTGGTTTCTGACCATGGGACCAATTTCATATCTAAGTATATGACATCCATGTGGAAGGAGTGTGGTGTAACCTACAAGTTCACCACTCCTTACCACCCACAAGGTAATGGTTTGGTGGAGAGATTCAATCAAACCTTGAAGGGCATGATCAAAGGTCTAACAGAACCCATGAGGCGTAAGTGGGACGTCCTCTTGCCATGCCTTCTCTTTGCATACAGGGAGGTACCACAGAAGTCTCTAGGGTTCAGTCACTTTGAGCTTCTGTATGGGCACCCTGTGAGGGGACCTCTTAGTTTGGTCAAGGAAGGCTGGGAGGCAGCTCCCAGGAAAACTCCCCAGGATGTATTTAGCTACATGCTGGCCTTCAGGAACCAAACTGCCCGCTTCAGGAAACTCGCTCAGGCGAACCTGCAAGCAAGCCAGGAGGAGATGAAACGCCGGTACGACCAGAATGCCACTCTGGTAGGGTTACAGCCTGGCGAGAAAGTGTGGGTCATGGCCCCAGTGGAACCTTGTGCCTTGCAGGACAAGAGGACTGGGCCTTTTGAGGTGGTGGAGCGCAAACGTGATGTCACCTACCTGGTGAATTTGCAAACTCCCAGGACCCCCTTAAGGGTCCTCAATGTGAAACGCCTCAAGCCTCTCTTTGAGAGGTCCGAAGAGAGCATGCTCTTGGCGACAGATGATGGGGTGGAAGAGGAGAGTGAACCTCTCCCTGACCTCCTGTCCACCAAGGAGCACAATGGGTCAGTGGAAGGTGTGATCCTCTCCCCTACACTGACCCCAGAGCAGCAGGGTGACTGTCACCAGTTGTTGGGACAGTTTGCCCCACTGTTCTCCCTGACCCCAGGTGTTACTCACTGGTGTACCCATGACGTGGACACCGGTGACAGCCCTCCTGTGAAGCACAAGATTTACAGGTTGACTGACCGGATCAAGGCCAGCATTAAAGAGGAGGTCTCTAAGATGTTGGCATTAGAGGTGATAGAGCCCCTCAACAGTCCTTGGGCCAGCTCAGTGGTCTTGGTCCCAAAGGCTGCTGCAACCGGTGCCACTCCAGAACTGCGGTTCTGTGTGGACTACCATGGGCTCAATGCCTTCACCAGGACTGACGCACACCCCATCCCCATAGCTTATGAGCTCATTGATCGGTTGGGAGCTGCCAAGTTCCTCAGCACGTTTGATTTGACTTCTGGGTACTGGCAGATTGCCTTAACCAATGGGACCAAGGAGAGGTCAGCATTCTCAACCCCAGAGGGGCATTACCAATTCCGGGCGATGCCCTTTGGATTAAAGAATGCCCCTGTCACCTTTCAGAGGTTGGTCAACCAGGTGTTGGCTGGACTGGAGAATTTCAGTGCTGCCTACCTGGATGACATTGCAGTGTTCAGTTCCAGCTAGGAAGAACACTTGTCCACCTCTGGGAAGTGTTGAAGGCTCTGTACAGGGCAGGCCTCATGGTCAAGGCCAGTTAGTGCCAGATAGGACAGGGCTCTGTGGTGTACTTGGGACACCAGGTAGAAAGCGGCCAGGTGGCGCCCCTACAGTCTAAGATTGACACCATTCTGGCTTGGGAGCCCCCCAAGACCCAGACAGAGGTGGGACGCTTTTTAGGTCTCACCGGTTACTACAGGAGATTTGTTAAGGGCTATGGCACCATTGTTGCCCCCTTAACAGAGCTGACTTCCAGGAAGCAGCCCAAGAAGGTGATCTGGACTGAGGCCTGCCAGGAAGATTTTGATGCCCTGAAGGCAGCCATCTGCATGGCGCCCGTACTCAAGGCACCCGACTTCTCCAAGGAAATTGTAGTGCAGACTGACACTTCAGAGCATGGTGTGGGAGCGGTGCTCTCACAACTGAACGAAGAGGGCCTGGATCAGCCTGTAGTCTTCCTTAGCAGGAGACTACTCCCCAGGGAACAGAGGTGGAGTGCCATAGAAAGGGAAGCTTTTGCTGTGATCTGGGCACTGAAGAAGCTAAGACCCTACCTGTTTGGGACTCACTTCCGAGTTCAGACAGACCACAGCCCCTCAGATGGTTGATGCAAATGAGGGGTGAGAACCCAAAACTGTTGAGGTGGTCTATCTCTCTACAGGGAATGGACTTTACGGTGGAACACTGCCCTGGCACAGAACACGCCAACGCTGATGGTCTGTCCAGGTTCTTCCGCCTTAGTGAAGAGAACTCCCAGGTAGTCCGGTAGTTCTTCCTACTTTCAGCTGGAGGGGACATGTGTTAGACCTGGCATCTTTTGGCATGTTTCCTCTGTCTTTTTGCTTTCTGACCTTCCGGTTTTAACTCTGTTTTTGCTGGTTTAGTGTCTCTGCGCACTTTCTCACTGCTGTTCAGTGTTAAAGTGCAAGTGCTCCTGTTGTAAATTGTTATTATGGATTGGTGTTTCCATAATTGGCATATTTGATTTACTGGTAAGCTCCTAATAAAGTGCACAGAGTGTGCCAGGGCCTGTAAATCAAATGCTGCTAGTGGGCCTGCAGCACTGATTGTGCCACCCCCACGAGTAGCCCTGAAAAGGTATCTCGGACCTGCCACTGCGGGGTCTGCGCGCAGTTTGTAACTGCCATGTCGACCTGGCAAGTGCACCTACTTGCCAGGACCAAATCTTCCCTTTTCTTACATATAAGTCACCCCTAAGGTAGGCCAAGGTACCCCTGTGGGCAGGGTGCTGTGTATGTTAAAGGGACGGTGCATTTAGTTTTTCACTATGGAAAGGCTATCTGTCCCATTGGGTAGAATGGGAGTTTTGCTTATAACATCCTATAAGCATAACTTCCCATTGGGACAAGATAGGGAAATGGAGTTTAGTATGCCTGGACTCAGAATGTAAAAATGCATCTTTTAGTAAAGATGATTTTTATGTTCTGTTTTTGAAAATACCACTTTTATAAAGTAGGTATTTTCTTGCTTAGCCATCCTGTGTGCCTCTGCTGGGTTTGTGGATTGACTGTCTGGCTTTGGAGTGACAGGGGCTGGGGATGTGCATTCTCTTCAGACAGCCACTGGGGGGGTCGAGGTGTGTCCTGCCTTTCCTGGATGAGTCAGGGCTGGGCTGAATAGACCTGGGCTGCATTTAGAGTAGTGGGAGAAGATGTCCTTGCACCTGAATGGGCCTGGTCTGCCTTGAACAATGCTGTCTCCACCTCCTGCCAGGGAGCTGGGCCAGAGAGGAGAGAATTTGTTTGGACTAAGCACAGACACACTCTGCCTGAGAGAACAAAGGAATTTTGAGTATAAAGATGGGGGCCCAGACCCCAGAACTTTAGAACTCGCTGGAATCAAGGAACCTGCGAAGAAGAAGAGCTGCCAGGAGGAGTACTTCCCCTTTGCTGTGCTGTTGCTTTTTTGGGTTGGCCTGTAGTTGCTGCTTCTACCTTGGGCAGTGAAAGGACTGGACTGAACTTTCTTTACTTGTGCTGAGTATCTCCAAGGGCTTGGAGTAGAGCTTGCCTCCTCTTCTGAAGTCTCAGGGACTGCAAAGACTTCACCAACCTCTGGCTACCGCTTCTGGAACCGCTGTTTCAGTTGCCACAGAGAAGGGAAAAGCAACCGACACAGTCGCTGGTTCTGTGTCCTGAAGGCACCGCAGAAGGCACTGCTGCACCTCGCACCGCAACCCTGGTCTCACCGACGACTGCCGCCGCCGCCACCACTATGCCACTGCTTGCACGTGACCTGTGGGAACTGCACTCCGCACCACCTCGCTTCACTTCACTTTGCCACCCTGGTCTCACCGACGCCGCCGCTGCATGCTGACTTCGACACCTGTGACCGCATCGTGGCTGGGACACCGCTCGTAAGTTTCACGATGCACCGCCTCGTCCCACACAGCAGTCTGGGTCGACCGATGCCAGCTCCCCGCAACCGGTTCTGTCGCCTGCACCGTGATCTGTCAGCACCGCCACGAGCACCGCCTTCACTCCGCACCGTAGCCCTGGTCTCACCGACGCAAACGATTGGTGGACCAAACGTTTGGGGATTAGCTCCGCAAGAGAACCATTCAAAGTTCTTTATTTCACCCACCAGAGATTTTCAGCAGTAGTTTGGTAGTAAAAGAGAAAGGGTTGCACCCTGTGAAATACTTGTGGGACTTCAAAAAGCCACACCTGTAAACAAGTAATGCCTGCCTTATTTACAGGTATGTTAAAAAGCAGGTCGTTCATCTGTCAAGAGATATTTTGTTGGAAGGAGATTATATGACCGAACTAGACCTTCAAAAAGCATTCCTGATAATACTGATCTTCGGATGGCACTTGCAATTCCTGTAGTTAGCGAGGCAGGTGGGAGGCAGGTGGGAGGCTAGGAATTTCAAGTCCCCCTGTTCATGCTGTTATCCGAATTGGGCTTCTTTGAAAACACCTGAAGCTGGTGGTAGCCTATTGTAGAGCCCATAGGGGGAAACCAATTGGCTCAGGAACAGGATGTTGGCTTTAACATCTCCATATGGAGATTACTCTTTTAAAGGATCAAGAATGTCTGATAAAGAGCAGGAAATAAAATCTGACGCCCAAGAAGACAATGGAGTTTCTTGGCCACAATGCAGTTACCTCAGAAGTGGGTGGCTATCAAGAAGAAGCTGAATCATGCCTCCAATTTCGCTCTGCATTGTGGCCTGTATTGTAGGCCTGCTACTTCCTCTATCTAGGTGATTTTCCTGGGTCCGTTACACTATGTCCACCAGTGCCTAAAGATTATGCACCTGAAGAAAGGCATTTCTTATTCAGAGGCTGGCACACTTAGAAGAGGCTGGGAATGAAGTCCAGTGTTGTGTGAACCATATGAAGGCATGGAACGGTTGAGACGTTTTCAGATCTTCCCCAGACAAGATTGGCGAGTCAGACACCAGCATGCTCAGCTGATGGTCTGGCTGTGGGAATTTGTCCACAGGAGGAAAGTGGTCAGAAGATGATCTGCAGCAAGTCAATTTGTGCAGAAAGACAGAGTATGTTGTTGTGCCTTCTTGGGGATGGACAGCATTTCTGCGGTCAGGTACATCAACGCCTTTGGTGCTCAAGGTCCAAAATGTTGGCAAAGGTGGCCAAAGACTCTTGACACTTCTGCCTTGATCGTGAGGTTTCTGTTATGACAAATATTATTCTGGGAAGATGAATGTAGTCGCTGGCTGAAATTCCAGTTTCCTGAGGGATTCCAGCAAATGGAGACTGCACTCAAAAGTCTTTCTTGCATTTGTGAAAAGGCAGGGACCTTGTTTCAAAGGCCTTTTTGCAAAAAGGCAAACTCTCATGTGCTTGTTTTCTCCAGATAGAGAACAGATCCAGAAGAGATAGCAGTGAGAGTCTTCCTCAAAGGCTGGAAATTAGGTTGAATTCTTTCTTTTTCCCTTCATCCTGATTTCACCGGTGGCTGCCCGGGTCAGGAGGCAAAAACAAAAGACGATTCTGATAACTTCTATGTAGCAGTCTTGTGGGAATACTAGCTACTTATTTCCTTCAGCAAGCCTTTTGCACTCGTTTCCTTTAGCAAAGTGGACCTGATAGGAAATGCATAAGTACTTTTGGGTGCCTTTCATTTCGGGGCCAACAAAGATAGAGGGGGCATGTCTTCGAAGGCCTCCTTGCTCTGTAGCCAACTAGAGGACATTACGAAGGGGAAAGATTTGTCTGCCTAATCAACAATTTAACACGTTCTAATTAAAGACTGTTATAGTGTTTTTTGCTTCTCTAGTAGAGAGTGAGCTTTCTAATTGCATACTACTTACCTCCAGTCCTGCCACGGAATGTAACATATCCTACATAGTGTGGAGGAAAGCTACAGTTCTATTTGGTACATGGTAACAAGGAGAATCCCAGCCTAATCAATGTCCTATTCACATTTTTCGATATGTTAACCCTTCTATACTGGTAAATGGAATGTGTGATTAAAGGTGATGACAGACTGGTGTTCACTATTGAAGATTTTGTTGCAGGGGAAGATGTTGTGGAATAAGTTAGCTAAAGGTGTATATTACATTTTTCAAAAGGGACTGCCAAGGTACAAATTTACAGGTTTCTGCAGTGTGTCAATGACAGAGGCATTTTGTTTGTATTTTATGGACATTTGCACAAAGGAAGTAGAGTCTGCTCATCAAGACACCATGAGGGACTGTCAAACCTATTAGTTGTAAAGATGTCATGTGATTTGTATTTCATTCCTTGATGTTACTGGGAGATGTGGTTATGATGTATTGATTTTACTGTTGGTTGCTATGATATGCAATAGGACAGTAAAGCTAACTTCTCAAGTCTGTATCTTTAATAGACCAGTAATGTTCCTTCGCACTTGCTAGGAAATCTCACATTGAGAGATGAGTTTTCCAAATATCTTTTTTATCTCTGTATAACCTTCAACAAGAACAAAAACAATGAAAGCAAAGCTTTAATGAGTCAGGCAGCAGTAATTCAATCTCACTATATATATCTCTTGCTTTATTGGTTTTTCCAGATTAGTCCTTTTTTCCAAAGAAACATACAATAAAGAACTGCCGTAACTCGCTTTCTTTGCGCTGTTATACGATCACGTGGTACTATGCACTTTACTTAAAATATGTGATGCTGCTAGCTATTTCATGGGTTGCTACTTTGAAATGAATGGCACTATGCACTTTTCCTGCACTATGTATACAGAGTTTTAATACTTGGTTTTGTGAAAGGTACTATTTTAATATTTATCAAATATGGATGCATTTTACTGTATGTTTTCTTATGTTGTTATGCTTCTTTTTGTTTTTATGGTTGTAATATCAACCAAATAAAGTTATTCTGAACTGACCTAAAGTCCATTGGTTGATGTTCAGCAACTGGTCTTGCGTTTCCTTGTGGCAGGGGTGTGTTGAGAATTACCTGCAAGGCCTGCCATACAGTTTGTAGCTGTCCTAGGCCAAAATACCCACCTCCCCCCTTCCTGGCCTGTGAACACACATGCAACAAAATCAGATTTTTTTTAAAACAAATTCATTGTACCCCTATCTAGGACCAATAGCAATAATATATTTGGTAGGCGCATGCAGACTTCATGCGTATCTAAAAGAGATATATCTCTACAGGAAACAAAATCTATTGAAGAAAGAGATTGTCTTTTCTTCATGATTGTTTTCCTTTCTAATGCTATCTCTTTCGCCAATAGTTTTTGTTTCCTCATTGCCTGACACGTATACCCACAGCTAGGGGTGGCTGTAGAGATATATTTCTAATGCAGAGGAAAAGAAAGGAGAAAATAAAAAAAGAGAGAAAGGAAAGGAGGAAGGAAGGAAGAAAAAGGGAGACGATGGAATGGAGAAAGAAAAGATGAATTAAGGGAAAAACAGGAGGAAGGAAGGGAAAAAAAACATAATAAAGGAAAAAGAAAAACTGTAAGAATGAAAACTGAATGTGAGAAAGAAGGAAAGAAAGGAGAGAAAGAGAAGACTAAAGAAAGACGGTGAGAAATAAAAATTATAAGAGAAAGAAACGTTTTAAATGTGAAAAATGAAGAGAAGAGAGAAATGTTTGGAGAGGAGAGAAAGAAGGAAATAAATAAAGTGATTGAAAGAAGGCAAGAGAAAGATATGGAGTGGAAGAAAGAATGAAGGGGAAGGAAATTGAAAGAATGAAATTTAAATGAAGTGCAATTGCCAACATGTACTATATTATGTGAGGTTATTAGTTCTTGGCGATAACGGCTAGAGCGGTCGATCACGAAGCTGGGGAACCGAGCTCGAGTCTCGGCAGGGATGCTCAACATCCTGTGATTCTGGGCAAATCATTTAATCTCCCCATGCCTAACAGAATGAATGTGTCCGTCTGTAAGGTAACTGGTGCTCATGTAAAGCAGTCTGATACCTATTATCTTCCGGTGAAGTACACGCTATATAAAACTCCCAAACAATATATATTTTTCATGTCGAAAGTTTGAAAACAGTCTGCTCTAAACCAAGACATTTACATTTTTCAGGTTTCTTAGCAGGCAGAAGCACAACTATTTTTCAAAAGGGTGTGCTGCTTGCTGCTACTGCACTGTCAGATTCCTAACCTCACAGACAGGGACGTTTTAAGAATTTTGGAGGCCGTGGGCCAGAGTTATTTAGGGGCCCCTGTTTGGAACAGCTTTGAATGTATGATCCCGTGTTAGCTCTTTCATGCCCTCTTTGGCCAGTGCACAGGCACATTGGTCCAAATTCTAAATCTGTTTGAATCTAATAATAAGGGATAGTGACTTTTTTTTCAATATTATAATACAGCAGCAGCTCACTAATATTATTGCAAATAATCATTGTGACACCCTTCTATTTCTCATATGTAAGGTCCAAGCTTTTTTATGGATATTGCATGGTCATATCACTCACATTAAAAATTAATTGAAGGAAAACAGTATTTAAAACAAACTGTTTAAGAACTGTTAAAGGTCCTCAGGGCAAGACTCTCTATCAGGGGCCCCCTGAAAGGCTGGAGTCCTGGGACAGGGCTCACTTTGCTCATGCCTTAAAACGTCTCTGCTCACAGAAAGAGGCACCCAAGTGCAGCTTTTTAGGCAAGATATCTTCAAGGCTTGAATTCAGTTGACAGACAGCGAGCTCCTTGAAGCTCAAGATCGATCTGTTTGAGAAGCCTCGTTTACATGGTGGTTTTCCACAGAGGTGACATCATCGTAAATAGTGGTGGGACACTACCCTAAATCAGGTATTCGTCCCAACATCCTTTCAACCACAACACAGCCACCGCAGTGGCCTTCTCCATGACAGACCCACCAGCGACAACACTTATCAGAAAGAAAAGTCTGTTTGCAGTATTTGTAGTAGTAGATCACATGATCCTGCCATTTAGTGTTGGGGTTGGTTCCTCTGAAGTTTTTTTAGCCAAAGAAGGAGTTTTGGTTTCGAGGTGACTTGTAGTCCTCTCATAGTTTCTACAAAGCATCATGACATAGGTTTCACCTTGGATTGTTTTTCTCCTATTGATCTTTGACATACTTTGAGTACTCCACTCCCATTGTGAACCAAACAAATCTTTCTATTCCAGACAATTGGATTCAGGAGGATTTCCTTCTATCACATCCAGTAGATCTTAAATAACAGTGACCATGCTGAGATCCTGCAATTTGAACAACTAAGAACAGGCCAAATGAAAATTAGTTGTTTGGAGAGAGGGAATGGGTTAAGTTTTGCCCCACTTGCAATAGCAGGTTTCCATGGTCAGATCAACATTGTGTCTTTAATCTCTGTTTAATGAGTGACCACAATAAGGCTGCCTGTTTCGCATGTAACACATTTCAGTCCAAGATAACTATCTGGCACTGATGGGACATGAGGTGGACATACTACGTGAGGTTGCAGTGCCAGGACTCTACCAAGTCCTTTTTGTTTCAGTGGCCGAAGGAATCAATGGCTTTAAGTCTGACAATGATGTAGGAAGACCACCCAGCACACTGGAGGACCAACGGAGCAAAGTCGTAATTCTATATCTTCCAAAGACAAATGTAATCTCTTGGGGCCCCATTAAAACACGTGCCCATGACAAAGACCTCGCCTCAGGTCTTAGGGGCCGACACACAGAGCCAGTTGAAACACCTCTGGCCTTGAAAAGTCATAACACCTTCACACACCAAGGCTTCTCCCTCCGAGGATCGACCTTGAAAGGAGCCTCAACTCCATGGAAAGGAACAGCCCCAAGAGCACTGTGCAAAGAACCAGCTACAAAAAAGGCTTGATAGTCAGCGCTGGCCTCTTTACTAGTGACTGGTTGATGCAGAATGACATCCCCTGATGCCGGAGGATGTTTGAGGTCAAGGGAAGGATTCTGAGAGCTGAGATGATGTCATTTGCACTTCAGAACTGAACTCGGCTTAGAAGCCAACACTTTGTTGACACCCAGCCCACAAGGGTCACAGCAGGAAGACACTGAACAGTCAGACACTGGGCAAAAGACTATATATTTTGAATGAAACATGGCCCATATTATTGTCAGGCCACCAAGAGAAAAAAACGATCTTTATAAACCACAGACTTACATTCATGGAGGCCATTCCACAGGAAATTAAAGCTTGTCCAATCCTTTAGAAAAGAAGAGCAGACACTACACCTAGCCTGCCACCACCAACACCACAGTCTACACATTCAGGAACAAATGAGGCCCACTCCGATGAACCACCATCTAGATACTAAGTGCCAGAGTCAACTGACCACGTAGAGGATGAATGGTATGATTACAGAATGGACACTAGAGGACACAGTCATAGAGCCGTACCCAGTACAAGCAGCTCAGCCTGGTGATACATCTACATATCATGCTGTTATTGCAAGTTCTGCTACATGTGGAAGAGAAAGAAGAGGAATGACGTCCTTATAGAGACTTTATCTAAAACTGAATAGAGTAACCAATTTCTACCTGTTCTACAGACTATGGTAAAGTCCTCCACTAAAACCTGTAGGACCCCAGTGAAGGCTATAGTGGTTTCATGAGTTGAAAAAAGTTTAAACCTACAACAGGAGACTTATTAATCCATAGGCATGTGCTGACAGTTCCTCTTGTGATACATAGTGTTAGAAAAAGGCACTTATGCAGGGCACAGGTGACTGCCAGGCGCCTGACAAGAAAAGTAAAAGATCAAAGCAGCAGAAAAGCGTGTAGCACGGGAATCAGCTACACAGTGGGATAGTGCCGGTTCCAAAGGCTTGATAACAATATATAATGGGACTCGAGTAGGAAGAAATAGACAAACTGATGCAGCATCTTCCCGAGGTCTATAAAAAGGTAATGGAAGAAGGGAAGAAGAGAAGAGGTGTGGCGCAGCGGCCAGGGCGGCTGACTCTGGAGCAAGGGGCTCACGGTTCGATTCCCGGCGCCGGCAGCAGCTCAGCCCAGCACCATGTGACTCTGGGCAATAGCTCGCTTAATCTTCCCAACGGCCCCCAGCACCATGAGACCCTTAGGGGTGATTAGTTTGCGCTTTACAAATACCGGGTTATTTATTATTTATTAATTTCAAGTGCTACATCGAATATTCCTCAAACAAAATGGGCACGTTTCAAGGCAAGTTAATACCAGCATCCTGTTACAGAGACATGCCTGGCATGAAATTTCATGTTTATGCCCTGAGGTCCAGCGGCACCTCATGGTTCTGCCATTTGATGAGAAACTTCTCTTCAGAACTCAAGTTGAAGAAATACTGGAAAAAATAAAAGACCACAATAAAGCAAAAGTTATGGCTGCCACCCAAAAGCAGCAACAAAACCAGGGACTAGTGGAGCCAGGCCATCATACTGGCCACAACAGTCCTTTTCAGAAGTTCACCAGCTAGTCAGGCAAAGAAAGTTTTCCAGAGAAACATTTAGGGGCAACATCTGTATCAGCGCTAGAGGTGCTGTAATAGGCTGTCAGATACGACCACAGCCCGAAGTAGGGAATTAGGTCTTTATTTGTAGAAATACAAATAGAATAAACAATAAACAAATATTCGTATAGTCTGCTTGGTATGGTCCATTGCAGGTGATTCTCTTTTCCTTGTTAACCAGTTGCCTTCCAGGCCCTCTTGTCCCATAGAATATTGAAGTCCCTCAGGTGAAAACAAATATAGGAATATAGGTCCATAGTGTCCGGTTATTTTCTCTTAAATCCGTCACCCCTTCACCATCACCCATGATAGAAAAGTTAGAGATTCCAATATCCCTGTGTCAATAGTTATCTGGTGCCAATCGTTTTAGACCTTCTATGTCATCACCACATTTGCATGCAAGAGTGCTCAAAAGTCAACCAGCTGTTTCAGCCCTAGGATCCAGTTAGTGAGACATAAACAGAGTACTTGTCTGGGGACACTCATCTGGGATAGAGTCGCACAGTCGGGACTTCATCGCCTTCCTCCCTTCGGCTGCCGGGCACTCTTGGCTGTTCCTCTTCCTCGCGATGTTCCTCCAACTCTTCTCCGGGTCTCTTGCTTGATCTACAGTACTCGTCTCCTCCTCTCCCCTCGAATGCTGACGACCCCCGCGCCTCCGCTCCTGGGGTTTCGTCCCGCGTCTCCTCCTCTGCTTACGTAGTGTTTCTAGGGACCTCTTTACTCCTTTGCTTCTCCTCCTTCCGCCTTCTGCAACCCCTGCTCTTCTCATGAGCACGCCCTTCATATTCCAGCATCTGCTTCCTGGTGAGTATGGTTGTACTGGGCACTAGAACACTGCCTTCCATAGCTGTTAGGCATTTCGTGGTGGCCATATTAGTGTTTTCGCCCGCCATATTCGACCCAGGGTCACAATACCTCCCTTCCAGGAATGGCCGATAGGGCCATGCAGAGTCCTTAGCCCGGTATAGAGGGTCCACCTTAGTCTACAATTTCTCAGCCCGATGACGAGCCTGAAAAGAGAAATGCTCGAGCACTAAGAACCGACTTAAGGCTCTGGGGTTAGAGTTCTTGTGTCCGGTCAATCAAACCAAAGGGGCATGATCCGTAAGCAAAATGAAAGTGCTTCCTAACAAATAGTACCGGAGAGCCTCTATGGACCATTTTATGGCTAAACATTCCTTTTCGATAGTGGCATAAAGCTGTTCCCGGGGAAGAAGATTCCTACTGATGTAAACCACAGGGCGTAGGAGATCATTTTGATCCGACTGTGACAAGACCGCTCCGAGATCTCTACCAGAGGTGTCAATTTGCAAAATAAAGGGTTTTTGGTAATCTGGGCACAATAAAACCTGCTCCCGACATATTATATCTTTCAAAAGGTCAAATCTTCGATGCTGGGCCAAAGACCAATAGTTCAGCCTTGCTGGTTGGTTATTTTCAGCAGGTCAGTGAGTGGAGATGCTAGTTCTGAGAAATGGGAAATAGATTGTCTATAATAACCCACTAAACATACTGCGACACCACGAGTGAACTATACGCAGAATTACAACCGCCCACATCACGACCCAAGGATATATGGCAACCCCTCAGGGAATACCTTCATTTGAAAGGGACATCGTATACACCACCTGGTCGAGAGGGACAGGGAATTAGTCAGAACGCACAATTCGAGGGGTGATGTAGAGGAGCCTAAAGAAGTTGCAGATATGCGTTGAGAGCCAAGATAGCACTGGGCTGTCAACGGGGTAGCGGGACTGGGAAAGTAGGAATCACGAAGCACACTTCAAATACTCGCTGGCCATATCAGATAAGGGAATGTTTCAGCTCATATGTACCTGTTTTATTTTCCGTGTTTCTCTTTGAACCTGCGTGTAATGTACCTGCATGTCTAAGCATTATGACTATGTACGTTGTTAATAAGAAATGGTAAATAAAGTTTAAAAAGAAATATATAATAACCCACTAATCCTAAAAAGGATTGGATATCTTTTTTGTTGGAAGGTCTGGGGATGTCTCTAATCGCCTTAACCTTATCCACCTGCTGGATGTATCATGCCAGCTTGGATGTGATATCCCAAGTAGCAAATCAAAATCGGTGGCAAGGGTGCACTTTTCTGGGTTTGCTGTAAGTCCAACCTCCTAGGAGGGCAGTGAAAACAATCATCAATTGTTGGAGATGTAGACTCCAGGATGGGCTAAATATAACAATATCATCCAAATACGCAACCGCTTCTTGGTGATGTGGGCCTAAGATTTTGTCCATCAAACGTTGCAACATCGTGGGGGCCCCATGAGGAGCAAACGATAGAATCCTGAACTGATAAAGACTGAAAGGAGTTTTTTCTTTTGCGTCCTCAGCCAGGGAAATTTGCTAGTACCCTTTTGTGAGATCAAGCATGGACAGGAACCACAGCTTTGCCCAACTTCTCTATTAACTTGTCTACTCGGGGCATGGGGTAAGTATCAAACTTATATAAACTTTTGAGCTGGTGGAAGTCTATACAAAACCTAAGAGAGCCATTAGATTTGGGAATCAGAACAACAAGGGAACACCAAACGTTGCTTCAGGGCTCTATAATTCCTTCTTCTAACATATTGGCTACCTCCTTTTCTACTGCATTTCGCATGCCTCTGGTAATTGATATGGTCGTAATCTCACTACTTGTTTACCCTCTGTGACAATGTCATGTTGAATTATAGTCGTTTTCCTGGTTTACCAGAAAATACATCATTAAATTGGTGTAAAGCTTTTTGTAGCTGATTTTCTTGCCCAGAATTATTAAGGGGCCTCAATTTTATCTCACCCATTATTGTATTCTCTTGTGTAGGGGTGGATGCAATTTCTAAAGGCTGTGAATCAGTAACAAAAAATGCGGGTGTTCCTGGGAGGTCCTGTATATCCAGTTCCTCCCAGTTCTTTAAGAGGTTCACATGATATATGTGTCCTTTTTTTGATTTATGAGTCACCGAAACCCTATATTTCACCAGAGTTATTTGTCCTAGAACAACAAAAGGACCTTTCCACTTGGCTAGCAATTTATTACCTTATCTCCTGTTCTCAGCTCCTGTACAGAGCTTTTTGTTTCTCTTGTGCCTTTTCTAGGTTTAGTCGCACTTCCTCCTATAGATTGTTACATTAGTCCTTAGATTGGCTGCATAGTCCAATAACTCCTGCCCCGTCCCCTTCCACCTCCCAGTGTTCGACAGCCATATCTAGTAAAGTTCTAGGCTGTCGGCCGAAAACTAATTTGAACGGGGAGAATCCGGCGGAACTTTGGGCATGACTTTGAATAGGAAACAATAGCAAAGGCAACTTTTTACCCCAGTCTCTCACACTATCCGAAACTCATTTTTTAGAATAGTTTTAATGCTACGATTGTACTGCTTAACCAGGCCTTTCTTTGGGGGTGATATACAGGGGTACGGATTTGTTGTATCTCAAAGATTTTGCATACCTGCGACATTAGTCTGGTCATAAAGGGAGTTCCCTGGTCGGTTAGACGTTCTTTGGGAAATTCCACCCTGGAAAAGAACTCTATCATTGCATGTGCTACCACTGAAGTGGTCATACTGGTTAATGGTATAGGCTCTGGGTATCTGGTAGCGTAATCGACAAGGACCAAAATATATTGATACCCTTTAAAAGATGAGAGTAAGGGCCACCTAGATCCACCTCCACCCTGGAAAAGGGAACAACAATAATTGGAAATGGACTTGAGGTTTGGTTCATTATGTGGATTAACTAATTGACAGCACTCACAGGAAGCGCAGAACTTCCTAGCGTCCACAGGAAGTGCAAAACTTCCTGAGATCGAAATAGACTTCTGGCCAATAAAATCTTCTTAACAAATATTCCTCCGTTTTCTTCCTGCCATAGTGTCCTCCTCCTCCCTGACAATGAGTCAGGTTTAATACTTATTTTCGGAAGGGAAGAAAAAAACAACTAAGTGGGATGTCTTCTCACCACCCCAATTCATACCTCTGTAGAATAGGCCGTTCTTTACATAAAAATATGGTGCTACCTGACCCTGTTCATCTGTAACAGCACAGGCCCAGACCTGAGCTAAGTTGTTATCCTTCCTCTGTGCTGTCCTGAAACTATGCTGTTGTTCCCACTTGTCGTCTGTGGAGGAAAATACAGAATGTGTTTTAGCATCTCCAGTAAACATAAACAGCTTCTTATATTTACGTTTTTCAGATCTAGACTTTGTCTTTTTGGGCTTACTCCTGCTCAGCCAGCCAATCAATCCATTACCTCTTCTCCTTTTGCTAACAACAGTTGATGAAAGCAGTAGTAGTCCGTCCCTATAATGACATCTTCCACTAAATGAGGAACAACCATCACTCTCAGATTTTCTGTTATTCCCTGCCACTCAATCTTCACTTGGGCCACAGGGTATGTTTTACTGTTAATTAAACAACCAAAAATGGGCCTGAGAAGGTTTAAAGACCTGCAGGGGGCTGCTCCCCTCTATCACAACTCAAAAACACAGTATAGGCCCTTGGGTCTGATATAAGAAAGAGTGCTGGAGTGTCCCTTTTACAGGACGGTTTCCCTCACCAACCCGAAGGTATCATGCTTCATCATAGGGCAACCTCCTCGCATTGCGAACCTGGTCGTAATGCGGACTGCAACCCTCTTTTTGAGAGGGAGGAGCTCAGGGATATTTCTCTTTGTGAGAAAAGATGTATCGTAAAACCTGTAGAAGAGCAGGGTGTGGTGGAGGGAGTGAAAGAAAAGAGTGTGTGTGAGCTAAAAACTAATGCTGAGGAGCGCAAAGATAAACTTTAATGGGGGCGTCCAGAGGTTACGATTAAAACAAAGAGCTATGACAGGGGGTTATTCAACCTGTCATAGGACAGTGGAGGTCGACATGTTTCAGCCTTATACTCCGTAGAGGTGTAGCGGCTTTCTTCAGGACCGACAAAAAAGATCAAGGTGGAGTGAATTTTTCCCACATACAAATAAGTAGTGAACATACAAAACCAGTGGATGGAGTGGCTCGTCACTTCAAAATGTGAGATCCACTGGTCGGTATGTTACCTGAAAAGAAACAATGTGTTAGAATTAACACACAAAGTTACTATAGCGCACTCTATACAACCAATAATCAAAAAGTGAACCAATTGGTGTTCATAACAAATTTGTTAGTAAATCAGACAAAACGCCATATTGGCAACCCAGCAGTGAAATGGCTTACCCGTAATTACAGGTAATCAAGTGACACCTTGACCTCAGCGTGGAACTCAAGGTGGCATCCAGGTCCGATTTTGGAGAAAAAATGGGACTTCAGTATCTTGATAGTATTGTGCCATCATAAAAAAAACATATACACAGTGTAAACAGTTGACCTTAACGATAACACAAGATGAAAGCAAGCCTGCACACTAAGTTGGTGCTGGTTAAAATTTCAAATCAAAAGGGCAAATACACTGAAATAATGATGGTGCAACATAGTGCCCTTTGATTACATTACTTAGCTGATTACCTGACCCTTACGAGTAGTTTCTAAGGGGCAGGTTAGGGTAATGTATAAAAGATATCCTCACCGGACAAGATGGGCACTTCTCCGCCTGTCTGTATCTATTGGGGTTCCACCCACTTCTGGAGGACTACAGAATAATGACAATCAGAATCAATCAAAGCCCTATCGGGATGTCCGTTAAGCAACATTGGTTTTCTCTAGTCTGTGAGGACCCCTCCCCACACACAGCACGTGACTTCTAGAATACCCGACTTCCATAGGTTCCGGGTCAGAGGGTTTCTGGGGACAATTCCTTGCTAAGTGACCCCACTCTGCACACTGGAAACTTTGCAGACCTTGTCCCGGTTCCTTCCCTGCTGTTTTTATAGGTATTTTATTTTCCAGAAGAGATCAGGGTGTGGGTCTCAGCAGGGCCTTCCACGATGAGGTCATGGGAGGCTGGCCCTTTGGTGATCACATTTTAAAACCAGGGGATCTATGGTATGCACAAGCTAGTTTGATTGCCAAGGTGACCGTTATAATTGAGTGTTGTCGAATCCACGCCCTTGTAGACCCTGGGAGGGCCTCTAATAACTGCTCCAGATAGACTTTCTCTACCACTTCCTCTATGGTGGAGGTAGGATGCTTTAATCACCTGTTTCCCAGGTTCTGTATGTAGTAGAATAGGACTCAGAGGTTATCATTAGGACCCCACTTCTCTTTCCTAAACCGTGCCCTATAGAATTCTGTGTCCTATTCCAAGTACTCCAATATTATTTTTTTAATGTCCTCATATGGGGTTGTTCCTGAGGGGTTTGCAGCCTGATATGCCTTTTGCAATGCTCCATATAATAGAGATGCTATATATATACTTGCCTCACCTTTCAGGAGGCAAGGCAGCTGTGGTTGCCACCCTCTCAAAATTTGTGAAGAAGAAATCTGGATCCTCTCCTCTTTGGCATTTTTGTAAAACAGAGCTCTGTACATTAGGGTGGACTTTTGCATTGGCTATTGCCTCAGTACGTTTACGGATAGCTGTGTATTGGGCTTGTTGGGTATTGGCAATCATAGTAACTTGGGTTTTTAGTGCGGCCCGTAGATTCTTCCTGTCCTGTTGGGTTGTCTGTGTTTGTTGCTCCCTTATGAGCTGCAAGTGTCTCCGCCCCTCTGCTAACTTTTGATCATATCTTCCCCAGCACCTTCCTCCCTTCGGCTGCCGGGCACACGACTGTTCCTCCTGCTCCCGCTGTTCCTCCAACTCTTCTCCGGGTCTCTTGCTTGATTTTCAGTCCTCGTCTCTTCTTCTCCCCTCGAACGCTGACTCCCGCGTCTCTATTCCTGGGGTTTCATCCCGTGTCTCCTCCTCTGCTTCTGCAGTGTTTCCAGAAACCTCTTCACTCCTTTGCTTCCCCTCCTTCTGCAACATGCACTCAGCTCCCGAATACACCCTTCATATTCCAGCGCCTACTTCCCGGTGGGTGTGGTTGTACTGGCCACTAGAACACTGCCTTCCATAGCTTTCGGGCATTTTGTGGCGGCCATATGAGAGTTTTTACCCACTATATTCAACCTAGGTTCACAGGTGCACAAGGAAGAGGCACCTCTGCCAACAAGCAGTGACCTTCCTCGCATTCCTCTTGGCCATTCAACATCTATTGGGGGAAGACTGGGGTTATTCTTTCTTCACTGGGAGGACATGACCTAAGTTCAGTGGGTTATATCCACCATTGCACTGGGCTCCTTCTAGGAGCCTTGCAGCATCCCTCCAAATCTTTTGCCTCTCTCCACCAAAATTAAAAAGGACGATCTGAACATCGAAATGGAAGAGAGATAGGCTTTTTTTCTACAAAAAGAGTCTGTTGAGATAGTGCCAGCACTTCAACAGGGACAAAGAGTGTACTCTCTACACTTACTAATCCTCAAAAAGGTCATAACTCGGATGCCAGTATTACACTTGTGATGGCTCAAGTTCTACATCAATACAGATTACTTCAAGATGGTCTTCCTGTAAGATGTCAACCACTTCTTATCGTTGGATACCATATGGGACTACTCTACTTGAAAGACGCATACTTTCACATTTGTATAAATCAAGCAGATCTCCAGTACCTGAGTGTTGTGGTAAGTGGAACATTTTATCAAGTCCTACTGAGTAACCACAGCTCCTCAAGTGTTTGCCAAATGTCTAGCTGTGGTTGCAGTGGACTAACAGTCGAACCAGATGCCTGTGTTTCTCTACTTGGATGATTGGCCGATAAGGGGGACAAGTCATGCACAATGACTCACCCACACTCAAAAGGTTACTCTCCTTCTCCACAAATTAGATTTCACAATAAATTTTAAAAAATTAACACCTTTGCCCACAACAAATCTTTCTAGCGGCAACACTAAATGCACTTACTGAGATTGCCTACCTGAACAACAAAATATTGATGGCATTTCAGTGGTTGTTTCTCCTTTACTAGATGTTGTGTCCTCTGGCAGTGATAATAAAACTGTATGAAATGATGGCATCATGTCAGGCTCTAGTCAAAAACACGGATTGCACAGGCATCCCTTACAGAAGTGTCTAGTCAGATAATGGTCACAAGCAACTAGGGATTGGGTGGATCTGGTGTTGGTTGGGCCTAGTAATCAGTACAAAATGCACTAGTGGAAAATAAAGAACTAGTTATTGGGACACTTTATCCTCAGCTGCAGGTGACCATCAACACAGACCCACCTATGACAAGTTGAGTGCACATGGGCAACCTCACAGTACAAAGACAATGACCACCTAAAGAGCAAATTTGCCACATCAATATGCTAGAGTTTCAAAAACCACTTTGCTGAAAAGTGGCCCTGATTCGAACAGAAAATATGTACACAATGTACTACATACAAAAATACAAAGGGGCATGCACTCTACACAACTGTCAATGTGTGCCCAAGCAATTTAGCATTGGCATTATGGCATCTAATAACCTTGCGGCAGAATATCTCCAGGGTTGGACAAAAACTTCCTCAGCAGGACGCATCAGAAAATGTGCACATTGAGAGATGAATTGCAAAATTCTGGGTCAGCACTTTGGTCATTGGGGGACTTCCTAAGTGGACTAGTTCATCACACACAAGAACGCCAAAGCTTCACCTCAAGTTACCCACTGTAAGCCTATGAAGATTTAGAAATTCCACTAACGTTTCATGAACATACAAATTGGTTCCAAGGCACCCTACCACATCCCTAGGTCCCTTCAGCAATGAGGGAGCAACATGGCCAGTCCTAGCCGTCTATACGCCATATCCAACATTAACACCACTGAATGTTGTAGAGCTACGTGCTCTTTACACAGGTCTAGTTAGACTGTACAGACATTTAACACAGTTCGTTATGCAAACAATAACAGCAGCCCCAGTGAGGGCTGTTCAAGCTACGTAGTCGCATTTAGCAGTGCCTGCAATTAGTCCAGTAACCATCAACACAATTATGGGTAAAATTCCCACCAGACAGGAGGAAATTCCGTTGGATTGCACAAAAAACAAACCAGCTTGAAGCAGTGTTTCCCTACACGAGACCCCAAGGCAAACATAGAATTCTCCCAATGTGCCTAGCACTAGGAATGGTTCCCCCAGTGAAAGAATGGGCCACAGTCTTTGCTGCAATATATACCATAACACATGGAACACCATCAATACCCGTTTTGCCTGAAGTGCTAAAACAGATTCAAAATAAATACGAGGCTGCCCCAGCCCTAGATTTGGGGATGAAACAAACATGCCAATGTGGCCTCAATTATTTTAAGTAATATAAAAGAGGAAGCAGCAGCATTGGCAGTACGCCAGCACCTCATGCAAGTTCCTGTATCAAATCAGGAGCTCAAGCTGCTGAAAATGATTGCTGAAACCTATAAATCTATAGGTTGAGATAATTTGGGAGCCAGACCAAATAGGCTACAGATTAAGGGTAATTCCAAAAACGATAATACCAAACAGGCAACTTAGTCTTCTAAAAATGCTGGAATAAGCAAAAAATAAAGAAAAAAACAAAAACACTGGGTCTATCTCCGCAACTGGAGTCCTCTGAAAAGCGCTATAACATGCGTAACCGCGATTCAATTAAACAGCCTGATAGGTATCAGTATACTTATACACTTCCTTCTCGTTCCTTTGATGACTCATCAGACAAATGCTCAGAGAGAGGAGGATGATCAGAACGCAGACAAGAAGATTATGTGAAACCGAAAATGGCTTCACACCGCTCGTCCGACATCATCATCAAAAAGGAAGGGAAACTTCCACAACAAAAACCCCAATTCAAAAAGAAGAAAGTGGCAGTTATTTCCGTTAAATATGCCACACATAATGAGGAACATTCTTCAGAACAAGAGTTGGACATTGACACTGCTAGACAGCATGGCAGAGGTCACAATAGTTCGCCCAAATCTTAAAGAGTTTCTGGCTTCAAAAGCAACTACTGATTACAATCAAGTTGGAACACCAGATCAGCGGTTTAGCCCTCCTGATAGACTGTACAATTTGGAAATACAGATTGAGGGTGATATACCGTGTATTATTAAAGTAATTTTCTGGGAAAATCTAACGTACAATTATGACATTCTCTTTGCTTAAAGAGATTGGCCACCTGAGTTTGTTAGGAAAGTCCCGCAAGGGGAAGATATAATAATATCATCCTTCTCTGTTTTTGTTGCTGAAGCTGTCAAACAAGCGTATGCAACGGAGTGGGCTCTTGCACACGCCCCAGCATTATGCTGCAATCATGTAGGCTGGAAGAAAGATTCCCCTTATCACCTTATACCAATAGGTGCAACCACAATATCTAATTAAAACATGAAGCTAAATGTTCAGTTAGAGAAATTCTAACACAACTAGAATATCAAGGGGTCATTGAGCCTTGTATCTCACCAATAAACAATCCTTTGTTTCCAGTAGCGATACCAAATCATTCATACCACTAAGTCTTAGACTACAGACATTTAAACAGTCATACACGCACTTTTGCAATACAAAATTTGCACAGCGCATTATTAATGAACAACATAGTGTGCATAAATACAAAACCACTTTGGACATTGCAGATTATTTTTTTCTGCCAAAACATACCTCCTGAAAGCAGGGATCTAACCGCATTCACTGCATTAGGGAATCAAAAACGATTTTAACAACTCCCTCAGGGGTATTGGAACAGTCCTGGTCTGTCTCTGCCCGAGTTACATCAATTTTACAAGAAATTGATCCAGAAACATTGTCGTATGTCAATGACATATATCTAACGGATGATGACTTAAATGCACATCTAGCCAGAGTATATTGCATAAGTTTGGGATTAGCTGAACAAGGCTACAAATTCCACTTCCAAAAAACAATAAATTGCCTATCTCAGTGTCCTGTTCTTAGGGTGCGAGTTATCAAATGAAGACAAAAGCTTAGCTCCACATTTTTTAGAAAAATGTGCACTCTCACAAATACCATTAAAAAGCTACAATAACTTTTGGGCTTTCTCAATTTTGATAGAACGTATATACGAGAATATGCACAACGGGTATCTCAACATTTGTGAAGAAGAAATCCGGATCCTCTCCTGTCTGGTATTTTTGAAAAACAGAACTCTGTACATTAGGGTGGACTTTTGCATTGGCTATTGTCTCAGTAAGTTTAAGGATATCCCAGTCTTGGGCTTGTTTGTGTATCGGCAACCATAGTACTTTGCGTTTTTAGTGCAGCCTGTAGATTCTCCCTGTTCTTTTGGGCCGTCTGTGTTTGTTGCTTCCCTACAAGCTGCAGGTGTCTCTGCCCCTACGCCAACTGTTTGATCATATCGTCCATCGTAATGGGTTGACTCACTCAATCAATCAATCAAGAACTTTATTTCGGTTCACAGAACCATAGAATTACATGTAAAACATATAAATACTTGAACAGTATACAGCTAAAAAAATGCTAAATTCAGTGCTGAAATTACGAAAACAGTGGAGGATATAACTCTTGCAAATTCAGTAAAAAGAAAATTAAGATACAAAATATTGAACAGTGCTAAGCAGAAAACCAGATCGACAAAAACCTCCAGAAGTGTCCTGTAAAAGGACCTTGAAAAGGGTACGCAATGCTATCTGGAAAAATGCTACTGAGGCTCAGAGGATTTAACTAGCATCTATGACACTGTTCGGGTTCCATAATAACTAAAGTGTACAGTACATTAAAACACACCCCAAGGGCTTTATCTAGCAGCATTCCTGGATCTAATATACCAAATTGACCGCAGATAATTAGAAATCGAATAGATAATGCTGCTGCTATTGTCTGTCTTACATATTCCCCAAGCATTATGCTGGTCTTTGATCCCAAAAAGATGGCAGAGGGGGATAATTCATAGGGCATGCTGCTTTGCGTAAGCTCTGCAGAACAATTGTAAGTATTCTTCATTCTCTACAGAGTGACAGCCCAAGGGGCATAAATTAGTAAAATTATTGCTTTTGTTCTATGAACAGATAAACGAAGCTAGGTGCAGGATTCCTAGCCTAAATTTAATAAACAGGGCTCTTGTGGACAGGGGATTAACATAATCCAAAAAATCCTCAAAGTGTGGAACACACTTAAATGACAAGTAGCAATCGGAAGGGCTATCTGAAGGAACAGCGGCTAATCTTGCACTTAAAACAGTGTTCCAATAGATTGATTTCACAGTTTCTCGAGCACTTGTTGGTATTGAGATAGGATACAGCCAATACTCTCTCAGGCCTAACCTAAACAACCAAGTTTTTATTTGGCATAGCCAGGGAATTGAATGCAACAGATGGTTAACCATAATGCCCATAAGGCAATTTCTATATGGTGCCAGTTCCCCAGTTCCCCTGTTATCCTTAATCTAATCCAATTTAAAATTGGCTACGTCCGAGATTGATTTTAGATTTAGGTCAATTCTTAAAGGGAGTAATAGAGAACTGGTAGGAAGTCAAGCTTACTTCTGAGCCGATAGCCGGGACATTCCTGGTTCCTTTCTTCAGTATGATTTAAGTTCATTTCCAGGAGTTGGGGATTGGAGCTCCTGCAGCTATGGCACTGGACAAGTTATTTATACATGGTCCCCATATTAAAGGTTCAGAATAATATAGGTGGAAGATGGAAGATGGCCGCGGGGAGAGAGCACTGAAATCGAGCTCCTGGGCACTGGGATCACCGCTGCAGGGAGAACCCATGCCGCCCCCCCCACCATCCCTTCCACCAGAGAATGAGGACTCACCGGAATAATCCCCAAGTTGGATAAGCCTGAATCGAGCTCTCACCATCAGCAGGACACGAAGATATGAGGATCGGCGCCGCGACACCTTCAGGATTGAAACTGACGCCTCAGTGGTGATCGGCGGCTTGCAGACCTCACTCGATCCCAGGACACCCCATCTCGGACCCGCGAGAGTCCCGACAGCCCCGGACCTGGACCGTTCCTTTCACCTAGACAACACAGGTAGAACTATGAGAGAAAGGAGCGTGAGTTACTGCTGAGCTCCGCAACGCCTGACCTCAAAATGGCCACACAGTTATGACAACAGTAAAGAAAACTCTCGGTTAACAGACTGCAGGCAATTCAAAGACACCCTACAGCGGACACACGAGAGCCTCGACCCGCAGTGATTACCAATCTGGCACTGGGGGGACTTCGGATAGCTGACTACGAGCTACTGCAGAGCTCTGCAGCGCCTGTCCCTAAAATGGCCGCCCTGACTCTGATCTGACAACGGTAACTCGAAACGATCAATAGACGGCTCGCTGCTTAAAGGCACCCCACAGTGGTCCCAAGAGAGCCCTGACAGCTAAGGCCAGCAACGATCACCAAACTGGTACTGGGGAAACCTCGGAAAGCGGACTATGAGCTACCTCAGAGCTCCACAATGCCCGTCCCAAAGATGGCCGCCCCAACGCTGAACCAGCAAAAGTAACCCGGCACGATCAGCAGACTGCTCGCTATATAAAGGCACCCCACAAGGGACACAAGAGAGCCCTGACAGATAAGGCCCGTAGTGATCTTCTAACTGGCTCTGAGGGAATTTCGGAAAGGGGACTGCGAGCTACTACAGAGCTCCGCAACGCGTGTTCCTAAGATGGCCGCCCTGACGCTGAACCAGCATTGGTAAAACATCGCATATGCGAGTCCTCCACGGAGACTGCAGCCAAGTAGATCGTTCCAGCACTGAAGCGGATGACAAAGAACCACTGAAAAGTCACACTTACCACCACTGGGCAATCAGTCTGCGAGTAAGCGAGGGGCTCTGGAACGCCTGACCCCAAGATAGCTACACGGAAGTAGTACTTCTCACCGACGAACAGACTGCACCGGTGAGGCCCCTCCACCCTATACACCCTGTACCTGCCGATCTCAGCAAGAACAAGTAACGAAGGCCCCCGAACCACAGAGCATACCCCACCCCAAACCAACTGCACTCAGGGCCTGACCCTAAAATGGCAGCCAAAAAGGCTCCTGCATCATAGAGACTGCAAAGACCCCCTACTCCTTAGAGAGACACACTCATCTAGGCCCACCTCTGATGCTCCCCACTGACCTCACTATAATGTAACGCTGGCCCGCATATGCTCTACCTCTTTCTACTTAGGTACCTCAGCTCTACTTCTATCTATTTAACCCCACCGACGAGTCACCGACCAACCCTAAAAAAGGGTCTGGTCCACCGAACTCTGCGGCCAGACTCATTAATCTCTAAGCGACGTTAGCGACGTTAGCGGCTTTAGCCCGCCACATCCCTGTCTTGATGCACCTATCTACCCATACTGCCTGACCACCCGGGGGCTACCCCAAAGAACTCTGGTGGGTTACGTAACTCGAAATTCAACGGCTAGACAACAGCAACAACTCGCTCCACTCCAGAAACAAAACGACACAAGCCGTACCTCATTGCCCCCACCGCTCTTACACTCTTCCTGCCCCCAGGGACCGCATGTTGGCAGCCAACCAACCAACCAACCCATAAAGAAGCGGCCTGACCACGCTACCAGTCCCGTCCACCACTATAACCCACCCGACCCCTGTGTTAGCGTAACACACCTAGCCCGAAAGGAACTAGCCCCACCTCCAGCTTAGATAAAATGCCTTCTATCACGCCAACCTACGCCAACCCCCTCACCTCGACCTACGTAAAACCGCACGGCCCGAACTCCTTCTCGATTAGTCTCCCCCTCAACCTCTCACCCAAAGCGAAAAAAAACCTCAAACATAAACTGATCAGGCAATACCCAGAATCACTATTTGCTGACATATATCACTGCTCCTCCAAAGGCCAAGTAAAAATGGATCTCATTTTTCACACGCAAAGGCCCGACAAGTGGAATTCCATCCTCAGAGCACAACTCCACATTACCAAAACTACCAATACACCCCATAGCTGTGGAGAGGTGTGGTGCAGCGGCCAGGGCAGCTGACTTCGGAGCACAGGGTTCACGGTTCGATCCCCGGCTCCGGCAGCAGCTCAGCTCAGCACCATGTGACTCTGGGCAATAGCTCACTTAATTTCCACTACGGCCCCCAGCGCCTTGAGACCCGTAAGGGTGAGTAGCTGCGCTATATAAAAACGGACTTACATAGCTGCAAACTATCATTCTCTATCCCTAACCGCACGACGCGATGCGGGAACACCTCTGTGACCATCTACTCCAACGGCACAGTCCTGATTCAAGCTAACAATGACAACCTTGAGGCATTTGACCTCCTCTTCCCCTCACTGCGTACTGACGCCGCTCTCACACATCCCCCCTCCCATCCCACCCCCTCTACCCGGACAACCAGACCCCCCAGCTGAACACCCACACCACTCCTGCGCCGGCTATCACAAACCCCTACGCTCCACCTCGAGCCACCACCAGCACCTCTAGCACCAAGAACAAGGTTCCCCCTCCCCCGCCGGTCCGTCCCCACAAACAGCCCCCCGCCCATAACCTCCTTCAAGCAATACCGATCGACCTCAAGACTCAGTCTAATTCTTCCAACCACCTTCCTATACCCACCTGCAAAAGAAAGCAATTACCACAACATGACCCCCCCTCACCCCGCGCCCAATCCCAAAGCCCTAACTGACAACACAACAACTACCAGAAGGCAACACAACATCATCAGGCCTTCTCCCCTCCCGGAAGACCCCGCGCAGAATCCACCCACCCCCACCCAAGAGGAGGCGGGCGCCGGCTCTCCTTGCTTGAAAGCCAATTGGCTACTATAATACAGGGCTTTAATGAAATCCTGAACAACCTCGCTACACTTCACAAGCCCTCAAAAAACCCCCACTGTACTCCCACCATCCCCAACCACACACACCAAAAGTTCCCCAAGGCTCCGCGACCCGGTTGGACCTCATCCCCCCTCTCGAGTCATACACTGAGGCCTAAGAGAACTTTGGAAGCTATGTCTTCAGATGAAGCGACCGAGCTGGCCTCTTCGTACAACACCCCTTCTACTCACATCCCTCAATCCTCGATTCAGGTAATCACTGGATTCAGAAGAGATCACCCCACTCCGAAACCCCCTAGACCCCCAGCCTCCCTCATCAACATCCCTGCTGCACCCCTAAGAAAAAAAACCAAAAAAAGAGACACCCCCTACTAACTGCATGCTCATAATCTGAGGATCAGCCACTAAACATGCCACAGAGCTAGCTGAATCCATCCTCAGCCATGACATAGACATAGCCTTCATCACTGAGACCTGGCTAAATGACAGCTCGCCTCCAATAATGGATACTCTCGTACCCCCCAGGCTTCTCAATCATCAACAAAGATCGAAAAGACCAAAAAGGTGGGGGTTTAGCAATCATTCACAACAACAACTTGTCCGTGACCGAAATTGATACCTTCAACTATAACACCTTTGAATGCCTAACCGCCAACATTAACGCCAGCAACAACAAAATACTACACTGCCATCTCCTATACCATCCCCCAGGCAACACCACCACGTTCACTGAACACCTGTCAGACCTGGTCGCTCACTGCTCTCTCCGAGACAACAACAACCTAATTCTGGGTGACCTCAACCTGCACTGGAATGATAAAAACAGCTCACCAATACAAAACCTGAACGAGCTATTACATAGCAACAACCTTACCCAGCACTGCTCAGAAGAAACCATTAACAAAGGGGCAATCCTGGATGCCATTATCGCCCAACGCGACGCAATCACAATAGACCACATCCTACCGGTCGACTGGTCAGACCACCACTTAATCCTATTCCACATCACGCAACCGATCATGTGCCAACCTCCCATCCAAGACCCCCACACATGGACGAGAAACCTAACACAGATCAACATAGTCGACCTAAAAGAAAAAATAAGCACCCTCCTGCCCATCTCCCCAGAAGGCCTCTCCACAACTGAACTCACATCCCACTACAACACAACTATGTCGTCCATCTTAGACCAACTAGCCCCCCTGAAACTGAAAAAAACCAGGAACATCACCTCCAGATCCTGGTTCAACAAGGACATTAACGATGAAAGAAGACAACTTAGAGCTACAGAACGTCTATGGAGAAACAATCCCTCCACTAGCCTCTGCGAACAACTCAAAGCAACCCGAAGGAACTACAAAAAACACATCAACAATGAAAAAAACAACTTTTTCTGCACCGCCCTTGACAACGCGAAAAACAGGCCAAAATAACTCTTTAACATCATCAGGCAACAAACTTCCAAGACCTCTGCAACCCCAGTCCAGGCCTCCAAAGACCTCTGTGACAACTTCGCCAACTTCTTCAACGACAAAATCACCAAGATTGAGCTATCACTTGACATCAACCTCAATCCCTCCTGCAAAAACGTAGCCCCAACAGTCGAAACCACCACGAGCATGCTCCCCATGAAAGCCTGGAAATCCTTCGACCCCGTACCTGAAGCTGAGATTCTCAAACTGATCTCCTCCTCCAAGCCCGCATCCCACATCCTCGACCCTGTACCTACCCAATTGACCAAAAAGCTGAAACTCTCCCTCGCACCACTATGGTGCGAAATCATAAACAGCTCCTTGAAAACCGGCATCATACCAGACTGCCTCAAAGTCGGCCAAGTCACGCCACTATTGAAAAAGCCAGGCCTAGACACCAACGATCTGAACAACTTCAGACCTGTTTCCAACCTCCCCTTCCTATCCAAGATCCTTGAAAAGTGCGTTCTCCTACAACTGACTCAGCACATTGACAACATCAACCTGCTAGATCACCACCAATCGGGCTTCAGAAAAGGCTGTAGCACCGAAACCGCGATCCTTAACATCGTGGATGACATCCACAAGTCCCTTGATACTGACCAATGCTGCCTACTCATCCTCCTGGACCTATCGGCAGCCTTTGACACGGTTGATCACAATCTACTCATCAAGGCTCTTCAAGACCGAGTAGGTGCGGACGAGGTGGTCCTACAATGGTTCTCCTCCTTCTTACACAACCGCTCCCAAAGGATAAAAATCAAATCCTTTACGTCCGACCTACACCCCGTCAACAGAGGTGTCCCCAAGGCTCAGTGCTCTCCCTCAACTGTTCAACATATACATGGAACCCCTCACCACCATTCTCAAAAAGCCAACATCCCCTTCCACCTATATGCAGATGACACCCAGATCTACTTGGAAACCTCCTCCATTAACGACATTCTAAGACTCAACAACACTCTTAGAGAAGTTCAACAATGGCTATCAACAAATCACCTTAAACTCAATTAAGACAAAACCGAAATCCTCCTCATCTCCAACAAAGAAGAAAACCCTCAAATCGTAGAGTGGCTGAAAGCAATCGATGCTCTCAACGGTAATCTCACCCTGGCTAACTCAGTAAAATCTCTAGGAATCACCCTCGACCCAAAACTGAACATGACCAAACACATTAAGATCTCCGCAAAGAGTGCCTTCCTCAATCTGAAGCTTCTCAACAAAATTAAGCCCTTCATCCCGCCCAAGGACCTCAAACAAGCCACCCAATCACTGGTGTTATCTAGACTTGACTATGGGAACGCAGTCCTCTCCGGTACAGCTCGTTCCCACCTAGCGCCACTCAAAACAACTCTCAATGCTGCTGCCAGAATGGTCACCGGAGTTAAGAAATATGACCACCTATCTCCCGCACTCAGAGAACTAAAATGGCTCCCAGTCGAAATGCGTGCCAGCTTTAGAACTGCCTGCCTCACGCACAAAGCCCTGCACACAGGGAAACCGGAATACCTGGCCTCCAAACTCAAGAAAGCCGGCCAGTCAAGAAACCTCAGGAGCTCCAACACCCTCTTACTCATCCCTCTGAAAACACGCAAACAAAAAACCGCGGTACGATCCTTCGCTGGAAACGCACCCAAAATCTGGAACTCCATCCCAGTCGATATCAGGACTATCCCTTCCTTTATAAAATTCAAAAGACTCCTAAAAGACCTCTACCTCAACCGTGCCTTCCCGAACTGAGAACCGCCGCCGAAACGCACAAGCCTGCACTCTGCAGCCACCTGACAATGTTCCACCACAACCTACCTCTTCTTGCACTTTACAGACCCTTGTCAATGTTCCACCACTACCTACCTCATCCCCGCTCCCCTACACCCTCCACGTTACCTCCTCCCGGAGGGAGGTTTAGCCCAAGACTTCGTGCACGCTTTGAGGCTATCTCAGGACCTCTCTACCTCAATGACGCACAGCACACTGGACCTTTCGAACATTTACGCTCACCTTTGTCTCTTTTATGTGATTTCTCCCCTATATCTGCTGTAAAGCGCTCCGATACCCTCGGGTCTGGCCAGCGCTTTATAAAACCTCTTAAATAAATAAAATAAATAAATAGGTGATCTTATCGAGGCTAGGCGCTTTCCCAGCTTTTTGAGCCTGGATCGCTTCAAGGGTTTCTTACAATGTAAATGCCACTGATTCTCCTTTGTCACCCTTGGAGTCGTCTGGGGACATAGAAACCTCCTTAACATCCCCATGTGCTATGTCTGCATGAAGATTGTAAAGTGCTCAACCCACTCCAGTGGATATATGGCTTTCTGGTCGAGTAAAATCCTTACTACCCACCGTGTGTCACCAAGTGCCAGAACCCTCTACTTTCTTTTCTCTTTGCTGATGCCAGCAGGTCCTCCCTAAGCTTGACTTCCCACTGGGACTTGCTGGATTTGATAGCCTTGATGTATCTGTTTCTACAAGCAATGATGTCAGACCTCACCTTACTTAATATAGTTTTGACAAGTTTGTTTTTGGCCTCTCTGCAGTTATGATTGAACAATTTGTGGGCTTTAGACAGAGTATTACGATTTTTAGTGTCTTTCAGGAAAAGATCATTCAATCTTGAAAACTGCTCTTCGTGGACATCCATGGTCTGGGAAGATGTACAGTCCTGGCCCTCAAGTTCAATTAGGTCTGCACTTAGAGTTCTATAGATCTCTTTTAAAGCATTTGCAGTATTGGATATCTCCACCCATCTCACATTACGCCTGTTATTAGTCAAAACTTGCGAATCGGGGAAAAAATATCCCTGGGCATGTCATATGCCTAATTTGAGACCCCTTTAATACAAGTGTGAGTGGATGATGGTCACTTTCCAAATGCTCAATGACCTCCGTGTCAGCAGTTTCATGCCAGATTCTGGCATCAATCAATATATAGTCAATGTTGCTTTTCTAATCACTCCTCTCAAATGTCAGTTTAGCGCTAATGTCCGAAAAGGAACAGCTATTGCATGCTCTTAAGCATAGGGACACAATTTGTAGAGCGACCAAACTCATCCTCATATTTCTTCTCAGATGAGATAAAGATGGAATTCTCCAGCACTCATCCTCGAGTCTCGTCAATTCTAACATAGGGGCATAGGGCTCAAAACAGGTGTTAAAGTCTCCTGCGATAACCACATGGTGCCTAGCCCAATGGGCTTTAAGAAATTTATTCCGCGTTTTGAGATTTTAGGATTTCTTGTTGTGAGGGGTAGACCTATTATAGATATTTGCCAAAAGATAGGGGTTCCTTGCTTTAGGGTCAACCTAAGGACATGAGGATCTGGTGAGGTATCACATGGTCAGAATAGGCCTGGTACGGAACACCAACATTTACATGCTCATGTTTCTTAAATTGTCTTGTCTTTTACATACAATGACTTATGACATACATTTGTGTGCATGACTATGCAGGATAACATTCTCTGAATCAGCATCGCTTACATTTCCACTTTGTAGGCCCACTCTCACAACACCTTGAACATTCAGTACAACGGATAAAGTTCACTGTCCAAATGTCATTGTTGTTATTGTCCGGTAGGAGACAAAGCTATCAACCTAGAATAAACAAATGCGGCCTAACTTGGGATACGACATGGCCACTTGGGTGCTGTTTATTATTTATACAGAACCACTTCCTTGTTTAAGTCCGAGGAGCACTCAGCGAGGTCACTGCATGCCGCAATTCCAGCCCAGCTGATTCCTATTAACCAACACAAGGGATGTCCAGCTCTACACCAAGACGGACAGCCCAATGACACCTGCAGGTAAAGGGGAGTTAGACCACCCAGCAGAGATCTTGCAGATCACCCACCCTAGGCAAGACTATGTTAGGGAACTCTAGGTAGAAGTACACGATACACAGCATTTATATGCCAGCATATATTCACTGCTTTAGCACAATGGTGGAATTGTTCATCTTTTTCACTATTCTCATAATGCTAATTATGCTACTCTTTTTCATTCTACTGATTATCGCAGCAAACTTATTTTATACAAGAATTACAATGCTTCAATAAATATTGAAATGCCTTGCTGAGTATTTCTTGTGCATTTCTTTGGGTATGCATGAGAGTCCAAACAAAAGGGTTCTAGATCTGTTACCTGATTTCCTTGGTGAATCAGGGTTGTCATGTTCTAAGGTTGCACACACATTTGTAACCCTGTAGGGTTAGGGGAACAGATGGAGCGCTGTGAGCTAGCAGGACTATAGGTCAACATAGCCTGAGGGTGTGCACTGAATCAGTCTGGCACAATCCTGACGTTTAGGTTGTCCAACAAATGCACAGTTTTACCGGTGAGATACAAGCCGTGCGACGGAGGGAGTATCAATTTTCTTGACTATACAGTCAAGTGCTGTTTTAATCTATATAGTTAGCTCCCAGATGGCCAGCTAATGTGGTACTAATCCCAGCTAAGTTCTAGTTCACTAGCTTTATGTTACTTACCAAATGCTGTGATTTTGAAGTTATGTTCATGCAAACAGACAATGCGCCCGGGCAGTTTCAGGGGCCAGATTATTTCCCCCAAGGTTATTCATGTTACAGAAGTTCCCTTTCATATCGGGGCCAACATCTGTTGGGGCAAGACTGGGGTTATTCCTTCTTCGCTGGGAAAACATAATCTAAGTTCAGTGTGTTATATCCACCATTGCCTAATATGTTTTTGTATTGAGCCTGCCTTTAGGGAACAGCCTTCGTAGATCAATTACTTAATCATCTTCCTCTGAGCTATCACACCTTACTTTCCTGTTTGAGCTCAAATAAATCAACAGCAAGGTCTGTTGGGGCTTTCTCAACCGTAGGGGAAAAGGGAGTCAATGTACAACAATTGCGCTACTATACATTGGATGGCTCAGCCCTTGGAACTTCACTACTTCTGCCTGTGATATGCCCAAAACCCTCCTTACTATCATCTGGGAGCCCCAGCTTAAAATGAATTTCGGACCCCTCAGGGGGTGAGGTGCGTTGATCTAATAAAATCAAACCCTCTGCCAGCTCAAAATCTATTATCTTGAACTCAAGTGAACCCCAATGACCCCCATGCATAGCATGGCGAGTAACATACAAAATATCTGAATAGACAATCGAGTAGCAATGTCGAACATTTCTAATCCAATGCAAGTCCTTATTTTTTAGTGAGTCTCTGCCTTCAATTGAACCATCCGGTAGTTTGGGAACGCTTAACATATGCAGTTTGACCCACTTGTGTTCGTGATGAACTCGACACACTGATATGAGAGGCTGCTTTGGGAGGTATGAAGCGATTGAATAAGGGACTCTTAGAGGGCTGACGAAAAGGCTTCAGTCAGCATGGAGCCAAGGAGGAAGCTGTAGCTTCATTGATAGCTGGGCAAGGAGTCATATCTGTGGCCTTTGGGAAAATATCCCACTTCTGACACCACTGTAATAGGCTGTCAGATAGTACCGCAACCCGAAGTAAAGATTAAGGTCTTTATTAGTAGAATCACAAATAAAATAAACAATAAAGGAATATAGTATTGTCTGCTTGGTGTGGTCAGTCACCGGTGATTCTCTTTTCCTTGTTCACCAGCTACCTCCAAGGCACTCTTGTCCTATGGGAGGTCGATGACCCTCAGGAGAAAACGAATATAGGTCGTGAGTGTCAGGTTTTTTTCTCCTAATTCCGTCCCCCTTCACTGTCACCCATGAAAGAAAAGATAGAGATTCTAGTATTGGCGTGTTTCTGGTGCAAATTGTTTTAGACCCTCTATGCCATCACCACATGTGCATGCAGCAATACTCAAAAGGCAACCAGCTGTTTCCACCCTAGGATCCAGTTAGTGAGAGCAAAAATGGGTACGTGCCTGGGGCCACAGCTCTGGGATAGAGCCGCAGCAGTCGGGACCCCAGCGCCTTCCTCACTTCGGTTGCTGGGCACACTTGACTGTTCCTCCTCCGCCCTCTGTTCCTCCTACTCTTCTCCGAATATCTTGCTTGATCTTCGGTCCTCATCTCCTCCTCTCCCCTCGAATGCTGACAACGCCCGCGTCTCTGCTCCTGTGGTTTTGTCCCACGTCTCCTCCTCTGCTTCTGTAGTGTTTCAAGGGATCTCTTCATACCTTTGCTTCTCTGCCTTCCACAACCCGTGCTCAGCTCCTGAACACACCCCTCATATTCCAGCACCTACTTCCCGGTGGGAGTGGTTGTACTGGCCACTTTACCACTGCCTTCCGTAGCTGTCGGGCATTTCGTGGTGGCTATATGAGAGTTTTCACCCGCTATATTTGACCCAAGGTCACAGGTGCACAAGGAAGAGGCCCCTCTGCCAACAAGCAATGGCCTTGCCTTCCTCGCATTCCTCCTGACCATTCAACATCTTTTGGGGGAAGACTGGGGTTATTCCTTCTTCGCTGGGAAAACATGATCTAAGTTCAGTGGGTTACATCCACCATTGCCCAACATGTTCTTGCATTGAGCTTGCATTTAAGGAACTGCCTTCTAAGATCAATTATGAAATCTGCTTCCTCTGATCTATCACAGAAGCAGCTCCACTTGCCCAAATATAAAAGCAGCTTACTGAGATCTGTTCATAAACTGCATTCCTTGCCCCAAAAATAGAACCAGCTTGATGTGACCAAGCACAGACCCAGCATGTGGTGAGCAGTCAAACCAGTGACCAGCTTTCTGTGACCACCATTTGTGGACCCCAGTCCTAGTGACCTATCTCTGAAGCACCTTCTTCTAACCAGTCACTAAACAGACTTGATGTTAGTCACTTTGACAGTCAGTCGATCAGTCTCTTATTACCAGTCCCTAAAGTAACATTTGGGGACCACTGAAGGAATAGTTGTTCAGTCCCCCTGCTCCATTTAGAGTCAGAAGAAGCACAGGGTCCAACGGTGGAATCGAAGTTGGTTCCGCCGATGGAAACCTTTGACCGAATAGCCATCCTTCAATGTGTTTTGGAACATCCACTCTCATAGGGCGATCATTCCCAGGTACATTTTTCCATTTTTGGACTGGCACAATGAGGTATTCCTGAACAAGAAACAAAAGAAATGACCACCAAAGTACTGGGAGAAAAGTCACGAAACTGTCATTATTTGTTGTTTTCAATAACACACTTGGACTGGATCCGATCATTCCTCACCGGAAGAAGTCAAAGGATCAGACTCCCACCCTTCCTCTCCGACCCCACGAAAATCACCTGCGGAGTCCCACAGGGTTCATCACTGAGCCCCACCCTCTTCAACATCTACATGGCCCCCCTCTCAGCCATCATCCGACAACACGGCCTCAACATTGTATCCTACGCCGACGACACCCAGCTCATCCTCTCCCTCACCAAAGACCCCACCACTGCCAAACTCAACTTCCAGAAAGGAATGCAAGACATCGCAGTCTGGATGACCAACAGCTGCCTGAAGCTCAAAGCCGAGAAGACAGAAGTCCTCGTCCTCGGTACCACCTCTTCTGCATGGGACAGCACCTGGTGGCCGACCGCCCTCGGAAGCCCACCTACCCCCTCAGACCACGCCAAGAACCTCGGCATCGTACTCGACTCATCACTCACCATGAACCGACATGTCAACGCCGTCACCTCCAGCTGCTTCAACACCCTCCGCATCCTCCGCAAGATCTTCAAGTGGATCCCCCCTGAGTCAAGGAAGACAGTCACCCACGCACTCATCACCAGCAGACTGGACTATGGAAACGCACTCTACGCCGGCATCCACAAGTCCCTACTCCGCAAACTCCAGACAATACAGAACACCGCCGCCAGACTCGTCCTCGGCATCCCCCGACACAAACACATCAGCCAACACCTACGAAGTCTCCACTGGCTCCCCGTGGAGAAAAGAGTCGCTTTCAAAATCCTCACGAACGCCTACAAATGCCTACACAACAACGGACCCAAATACCTCAAAGACAGAATCAACTTCCACGTACCCAAAAGAAACCTCCGATCTTCCAACCTCGCACTGGCCGAAACCCCGCGCATCCACTGAGCCAGAGCAGGCGGAAGATCCTTCTCTCACATTGCAGCCAAGACCTGGAACGAGCTACCGGCAGACATCAGACGCGCCCCCTCCCTGAACACCTTCAGGAAGACCCTCAAGACCTGGCTCTTTGGCTAAACAGATCTGCGGACCCCCCCCTCAGCGCCTTGAGACCCTCACCGGTGAGTAGCGTGCTTACAATTCCCTGATTGATTGATTGACTTTGCTTTGGGAGTTTGTTATACAAAAAACAAAAAACAATAAACATTAAATGTGTCCACCATGCGGCAAAACTTAAGGTCCTTCAGAAGAGTCACCCTGGCAGTGGCTCTGCTGACGTCACAGAGATCCCTGTCTATAAGGCAGGGATCTCTAAATAGGGCTAACAGACTTCTGAGAATGAGACCGGAGGCGATAGCTTTTAGGTTGGCCTCAACGTCTGGAATCAGCTTCTGATACCTAATGATGGAACCAGGTTCCTGTGACCATGGTTGGCATGAGCGTCTTGTGGCCATTGATTTCACCTACCTACGGTTTATACAATAGGTCATCTTCCCTCGCACCAGTCAGAAAATAGCTAAAGATATTGTCAATCTTCTAATTCACCTCCTACACCTCTGCAAGTCAAAGTGGTTTTGTTTACATAGACATGGGGAAAGGATACATTTTACATCATGCTATCATAGCGGTGGATGATTTCTGTATAGAAGACGCGATAGTGCTTCTGTTGCTTCTCACTGTCTCTCTAGAAGACAGTTATCAACTTTCCTTTGCATTCATCGTTTTCTCCCTCCCTTCTTTCTATTCAGGTGTAAGATCAGCCAATCCCCCTCCATTTTCTTGGGGGGCGACTCACTTGTCTGGAAAAAAGTGTCAGCAGACTTCTGTTGCATTTATCTCCTTTTTGTTGACTGAAGGCCCTGTCTGAATTATGGGTTGGTTCTGCCACTTTTCCCCTTCCATTGCATAGCTATTGGCCATCGAGAAAATAAGTACCATGTGCCGAATTGCCTATTGGTGGTTTTTCGATATGAACTGCCATGACTCCTCCCCCTTTGTAATGGTATCCTTCCCTGCTAACTCGTGGAATTTGAGGCAGACATGGCAATCCGACAGGACCCAGGTCTATGTGCAGAATTGTCCGAAGGTTCAGGTAAGGCTGTAACATGAGAAGCCATTCTTGGGTACCGGTTCCCTTTGAACTCCATTTACCATCACCGCCCAGCTCGTGGGCTCTGACGCACACAATTTCTTTAATTCAGTCCAGTTTTTAGTTTCTAAAATAAAGGGCCTCAGATTGTGGATTTACTATAGTCGGAGCCACAAATAATATAATATCAATGTTAATTACATTTAAATTAGATAAGGTTGCTCTCCCAGTATTTGGTCCTGGTTAGCAACAGAGGCAGAGTGAGGGGACAGATGCCAGAGTTCAGGAACTCTGAGTTAGACTCATGGCTGCTTAATGAGGTTAAGTAACAAAACCTGCTGTTTCATCAGAGGCCCCCTTGGCAAAGAAAGTATCCTTTGTTGAACGCCAACCCTTTATGGATTGCATTATTTGACTTTACCGCAAGTCATTATCATATTTTAAGGATCATTTTCTGAAGTCTGCAAAATTACACAACATACATTTTCATAGCAAATTGTGCCTATTAACACCTAGCGTATGCTTTAATAAGTAAACTATCATCGCTAATATACTTTGAATGCGGTTGCCCTTATACTTATGTACAAAATGGAATTAAACTAATATTGTAGCAAAAATGGACAAAATGAACAAAAATCACAATAACTAACCACATCTGGTTTTTTGGACAAGTGCTAAGTTTTCTACCTACAAATGTGGATGTTGCTTTGCTGTATACGGTGGGTGGACAAAATATCGAAAACACAAATATCGTCGGACACAATATCGTGTCAAAAATATCGAGGACAAGAATATCGTGAAGGTAATTTCTTATGGGTAAGTAAAGTTTTACTATATATAACTCCACATATATGTACTTTGACGATATATATATCTTCAAGGTACGTAGATCTGGAGTTAAGAATAGTAAATTTATACCGATCTATTTGCACTTACCTACTCGATATTCTTGTCCTCGATATTTTGGACACGATATTCTGTCCACACGATATTTCTGTGTTCGATATTCTGTCAGTGAACCGCTGTATACTTGCAAGAGTTAATTTGGTGAGAATTAAGAATAGTACGCAGATCCTTAAACTGATTAGCCAATTGTGTCGCCAGTAACCCAGTACCGCTGGGAGGACATTTTAGAAATAAACATGCTTGTAGTTAATACACTCCTTACAGCTTCCTTGATTTATGCTAGTAGTAGAGATTCGATCATGTGAAAACGCGACTTAGAAAATGTAGCCTGCAAAAACAAAGACTCAGAAATTAAGACCGCCAAGATAACGATATGGATATGCCAGGTGCGGATCGTTATAGCCTCAACCCTCAGTTTGTTGATATTCAACGATATAGATATGCCTACAAAAATACCGACAGGCACCTAACCCAATGACGAGCCTTGCCTATAAATATGCTAGGACACAAGTTAGAATAGTAAATTAACCTACTCTTTCAAGACGTGAGAAGAAAGTTTTGGTGGTTTTAGGAATTTATAACAGGTCAACATTTTTGTAGGGAAGTATGTATGGTCGATAATTTGAAAAACTATAGTTCTGAGACTACTTTTTCTCAATCTGTGTTTGCAGTTTGTGTGTTGACGTGAGACCATGCAGATCTAGTGGCTATGTTCGTAGTGAAGGGAAAAATCTGGGAGTTAATAGAAAAATGAGTAGCACTGGCCTAAGAATATGCCATTCTAGTAAGATTTCCATCATGACAAAACTTAATAATTTTCTAATGTTTGATTTTTCTTTAGGTTTGAGAAACTGGATATCACTCCTAAAAGTGCGCAGAAGCTGAAGCCGGTGCTTGAAAAGTGGCTCAACGAGGCAGAGTTGCGGAACCAGGAAGGGCAGCAGAACCTCATGGAGTTTGTGGGAGGAGAACCCTCAAAGAAACGCAAGCGTCGCACCTCCTTCACCCCACAGGCCATTGAGATCCTGAATGCCTACTTTGAGAAGAATGCCCTTCCTACTGGCCAGGAAATCACGGAGATCGCTAAGGAGCTGAACTATGACCGGGAAGTTGTGAGGGTCTGGTTCTGTAATAGGCGGCAGACGCTCAAAAATACCAGCAAGCTTAACATCTTTCAGATCCCTTAAAGATGAAGGATTGGGCAAAAAAGAGAAAGTTCTATCACAATGTTGATAGTTGATCACATTCTTTGCGCTGAGCACTTTGCAAAAATCTAATGGAGCACCCTGCCTCTATAACTTGCAATAGGTCCTTGCTATGTTCAAGTGTCCGATTACACATCAGCTGACAACCAGGAGTCCTGAAACGCAGCAGAGAACAACTGTAGGAGCACTCACAACTTGTTTTTATGGATAGGCAGTTCCACTGCAATTAAATCACAGACTTTATTGGTGTCTCTCTTTAGGCAGAACATGATGAACTGCCAGATAGCTATCCTTTTGCTGCCTCAAGCTTAGCAATGCAATAGACCATTATGGAGGAAGGACTTGTAATGAAAGACCTGCCCTCCCCGTTCACTCCTACAGTTGCTGTTTTATGTGTATCATAGATGGTATTCGGGTCCAGAAGCTCTGTGATGGAACCTTGATTGCACACATGTCAAGTTTACAGTAGATGAGCACCCAAGGTTTAGCGTTGGCAGTCTTTATTTGGAGCGCCAAATTTGAGCACCCCTTGCTCTGTGTTTTTCAATCACGTCACGCTCTTGGTGGTGTCAATCTCCAGCCATTGTGAAGGGCACTGAAGTAAGGACTGTTTTGTGAAGAACCAAAAAGCCTAGAAAAGGTCACTTGTACGTTTTATTTTAAAACGTGTTTTAAACAAAAATCGGGGCCAAGGCCAGAAATAAGAGAGATAAAATAGAAATTACAGGAAGAGTTAGAAGCATGGTATATTCTTACATGCTGGTTTTGAGACTCCTATTATTGTAATAACACAGTTTCTATGTTTTATTCTTATTTATTATCAAAGTGGCATGTGAGAACAGAACAACGGGAATTGTGAAAGAAACTTTATTTTACTGAAACACAAATCCACTTTGGACAGAATGGACAGCACAGACATATAGAAATCAGTTTTAACTACACTTGTATGCAGGCTCTGCTTGGCTTCCCTTTGGTGAAGCCTGAAGAAGAAAGCTAAAAAATTAAGTAAATAATGAAATGTTTCCTTTTTTTTTTATAACAGAAGATGTACATTTTCATAAGAGAACCATCGAAAGATACACCCACTCGAATCATCCCATTTTGTCAACTGCAGATTTGAGGGCACTTTAAAAAAAACATCTTCTTTGCCACCTGCTGATTTTACAGGCCCATTGTTTAAGCTGAGGTTTACAACAAGAAAGAATCTGTAAAACAAATCCAACCTGTTAACATATCTTTTGTGATCATGTTCTCCTTTTTCTGTCATCACCGGAAGATCTTAGGACACTGTAATTCTTGGAGGTGGATTTTGCTTTGGAGTTTTCAGTTGAATATGTCTCCTCACTGCATCGTGCCCTCCCTTTTCCAACAAGTTTTTTCCTCATTTGGTCTCGGTAACCTCAGCTCTTGGGAATAATTCTGAACATTCTGGGTTTTCTTTGACCAAGACTTCTCCATGAAATACATTTCAGTAATGATTAGCATATAGACCTCTACCCCTGGCCCCTCACCCAAGGGTTGACTCTGATACTCTTATGGTTGAGACACATTACAACAGTGATGCATTTGAAGCATCTTAGTAGTAGAGTGTCAAAATATAAAAAATAAAACAGTGAAGATGGGGTGGAATAATGAAATGAGCCTTTGAAATCAGTTGACTAAATCATTTGTTTGAAAACGTTTCACAATATCTGGGAGATATTCATCTCATGCAAAACCTCTAACAGGTACCCAGCTTAGACAATCAGTATTATAGGCAAGTCCCAGTTTGTCACTTTTACCTGTAGGGCAGATACCATGTGAGTAGTACTTTTTCCAATACTGTGTGCACATAAGATATTCATAAATTATTATTCTTAGCTTATAATATGTGTGAAGTTGTTACTTTACCATAGCTGGCAGATAAATAATGAGTTTACATTTAAGGGAACCACAACTTTCTACATATGGAATTGAAGTACTTTCAAACACCATGCTGGCATGAAAACTAATTAGACCGTGCACAGGCTTGATGCTGTAGGTGTAATATGCTTGTCACTGGTTGGAATCCATGCAAAAGACACAGAGGGCCCGATTCACAAAGGTAAACTTAAACCTGAAGCCTATGGGCCTGATAGATCTTTTAATGTGCCGAGACTCTGCACTCGTAAAGGTACTACTTGTAAATCCCTTTTTAAATAGCAATCAATCGTAAACTTACACAAAAGTGTATGTCTACTTTTGTGAGTCAGGCACATAGTGTAGACCTGAAGTCTAAACTTAGACTTAAGGTCTAAAGTAAGACTTCATTTCTAAACTTGGGCTTCAGGTCGAAACTTAGATTTCAGTTCCAAGTTTACCTTGATGAACCAGGCCCTCAGTCTTTCATACTTACTACATTTAAAAAATATGTATGATTGGATTGGGTAATGCTAAACCATATTACTACAAAAGGATTATTTACACAGGACCTGATTCACAAAGGTAAACGTACACTTTAGTGTACGTTTACGATTGTTCTGTATTCACTAAGGGATTTACGAGTAGTATCTTTACGAGTGCGAAGTCTCCGCACTCCTAAAGACCTCTGCTTTTATGTGCGGAGACTCCACAATCGTATTGATACTACACGTAAATCACTTTGTGAATAGCAAACAATCGTGGACATACTCAAAAGTATAAGTTTACCTTTGTGAATCAGACCCTGAATGTTTGGCACCATGTAAAGGTTGCCATAGTGCAAAAAAGAACTGCAAATGTTTAAAGATGAATTTCTCCACAATGACCTCAACTGGTTAGTCTTGACAGCTTTATTTTCAAATTGAAAAGGTGTGTTCCCAGCAGTTTGGTAATGTGTAGGTGGTTTTATGTCACAATCTTGAGTAAGAAAATATTGTTCTTCCATAATATTGTGTCAAGAATATTTGCTACTGACCTGAGAGCTTACTTTTGGGCTTTGCAGTTGGTTGTGGTGAACGTCTGGGTGTTTGGGGGGAGAGGCAAGCCAGTGTTCCGAGTCGATCATCAAGCCATGGGTGGAGGGGGCTACCCGGCACATCTCTGTGGGAGGGCAGAGAAAGGATCGCTCCCGGTCCATACCCAGACAGTAGTACAGGCCTGGGAGGCGACTAACTGACACTTGGGGTGGAAAGACAAACTAGTAGCGGAAACCCCCATTGTGGGACAGTGACAGTCTAGGGGAAGTGAAGAAACTGCGTAACCACACAAGATGGCACACAATAGGAATAGACAAGTTAGGGGATGTCTGGAGAGGGGGTGTATTGCTGTCGTTCAAAGAGTTGCAATCTGAATACGACCTGGGCCAGTGGGAGGTCTTTCACTACATACAATTGCAGCACGTGCTAATATGCCACATGCCGGACAGGGAACAAATTCCGGACTACTCCCCTATGGAAGACGACTACTTTTAGATCCTATGCCCACCAAGGCGGTTTCGTTAATTTATAGAAAGATTATGAACAATTACCCAGATGTCCTTACTCAGTTGAGAGAGACCTGGACAGTAGACCTGGGCCCCCTGGAAGATGACGAATGGACCGAAGCTCTGCAATGCCCTAGAGAGATCGCTATACGTGTGTGACTTCGCCTGATACAACTCCGTGTGTTGCACAGGTCGTACCTCTCCATGTCCAGGTTACATAAAATGGGACGCAGCGAATCGGCTGAGTGTGCTAAGGGTTGCAGCAGCGTGGGCACCTTTTACCACACACTCTGGGTCTGTCCAGTAATTCAGGGCTTCTGGAACGGAGTGATATAGGTGATGAAGCAAGTCACAGGACTGAAAATCCCACTAGAGGCCAAGTGGCTGTTGTTGGGCATAGCTGGGGAGGAAAAATGACCCAAAAGTATGCACACCTGGCTGAACACAGCAGTGGGGGTGGTAAAGCGCAACATGGCAAGACTGGGGGGCGGGCAGGCCTCCAACAGTGAGAGACTGGGAAGAAGATTTAGATTGGTGTGAGCTAGCAGAGCGCAAAACCTACCGGGCCCGGGGTTGTCCCCGCAAGTTTCAAAAGATTTGGGGACCATGGATGCAGTACAGGGGAGTCAGTGTAGAAGGCTGAGGGGGGGGGGTGGGGTGGTATGGGTCCATCTCCTGAGATACGTAACAGAACCAACGACAAGTTGCTACGCAATCCAGTCGGTAGGGCTCAGAGGCTAGGAACTACTTAACTTGATGATATCTAGTGATGTACGGGCCTCCTGCGTGTGGCCTATAATGTTTTCTTTGTTCAATGCTCACTACTTCCTACTGTTCTCAAATAACTGCTTAATAAAAAGAATTTGGAAAAATAATATTTGCTACCAAAATATAATGAATATAAGTATATATGTATCAGTAGAGTTTTCCAATTATTAACTCTTCATTTACATACTATTTTGTGAAATATCTTTAGAGGAGACCTACCTTGTGCTAATACATAGTACACATCCATGGACACCCTTCTATGCTATTATAGTCCCAAAACCTTTGGGCATTGTTCTGTTCCTTTACTTACCCTGTAGTAGAAAAAAATATCAGTTTGGCTCCCCTGTGCGTTTAATCTAGTCACATTGAGTCAGGGTGGGGTATCTACATAATTGATGGAACCTAGAGAACATAAGAGAGCATCACTTAAATATGTGGTATAATTAAAGCACAGTCTTTTACGTCTTTACCCCGTATCCTGAAATCTTTTATCTGCTATGGAAAACAACCAAGCAACCATTTACTTTTCTGGAGAGGGCAAATTGTTATTTTTATAGATCTAAGCCAAGTATCTCTGTAGCAAAATCGATTTTTTGATCACTAGAACAAAAACAAATAACTAATTTCCTCAAAAAGAGGACAGTGTTCTGTCCAAGCAACCATAGTGACAGGCAGAATAGGCCTCGGATTGCCTAGGACTCCAGTTATAAACAAGCATTTGCAATGCAATAGGTCTCGCAATTGCGAGATTTTGAGCTCTTGGCATTGTAAATGGCAATGACTTTTATTTGTGTTTAAAAAACCTGCAATAATAAAAGGCATTGTCATTTACAATACAAATAGGTCAAAGTTTCTAAAATGTGAGACCTATTTTATTGCAAATGCTTGTTGTTTACAAGCACCCCATGCTGCGCTTTCACGTTAATAGAGACCACGCCCCTTTCTTTAGAAGAGCTGTGTCTAAAGAAAGGTCTGCGGCCGCTATTAAAGCGAAAGCGCGGTATGGGTTGCTTTTACCAAAAAAAGCATTTGTTTGTCAACTTGACAAACAAATGTTTTTTTTTGTAAAAGTGCCCCGTGAAAGCGCCCATGGCGCACTGAATGCGCAGAATGTTGCAGGAAAGCATGTAGTGCCTGCAATAGGAGAAACCAATAAAGTCAATAGTGCTTACAGAGTAAATAAGACGTACCGTGTAACAACCGAAGTAAAAGGGCCAGTCCTTATGGGAGGTTACAAATGAAGACAAGGCAGTACTAAGGAGAGACTAACAAGCCTATTATGGAATCAGAAGCCAGCATTTACGAAGGACAACAACACAAGCCAATGACAAATATGGGCGGAGATTGGGTGGGGCTTCAAGTCCATACTCCAATACAGCATGGCTCGCAGAGCAGCGCATGCGCTGGCCAGGCTCGACCTAAAAAGGCTTGGTTCAAATGTAACTGCCAATCAAACTAAATATGTCAGTCTAGGCAGGATGGGGAATTCAATGGATCTTTGGTACCATAAAACAAATTGCATTCCTTTGATTCACCACTACTTGTCTGTGTGTATGTGGGTGACAAAATCATATATAAAGACGTTTGGAGGTACCTCGCCACCTTTATGTACCTTCCTTCCAGTTTCACTCCCACTACCTTACCAAGCGCTATCACATCTTGGTCACTTAGAAGTTTTCAGTAACAGGTTATCTAACTGTGGCAGTATGAAATTTTGTAATATTTACAAAGGTACAGGCAGCAATGTGGAGCACTCAATCAGAAGGAGAGCCCCCACAGGTTTGTTGTGAAGCCCCTTTTAAAAAGCCCTCTCTGAGCGACATTTGTTCTCTGCGCATGGCATAACATCACTGGTGGGACCACTTTTTCCATGTGTTCTCCCCGTACACCAGTATACTTTTCAAATAAGTAGATCACGTGATGCTGGAATGCCAAATCTTTGAATAATTACCCTTGTGCTAGGGGCAATGCCCCTTAGCGGCATAGACTTCTTAACCTATGGAAATAAAGCTTTAAAAACGTAGCACTTTGAGAAGCCAGTGTTTGTGCAAAACTATTACATTCCTCTTCGGTAGCACCTGCGCAGATCTACACTAGTATCTGGCTACTACCAATAGGCCAGTACAAAAGAAATAATCTTGCTTGGGGAATGCAACTTAATCTTATAAAATATTCAAGTCAAGTAATTTTTACGTGGCTTTATAAAAAAAACATGCAAAGTACAACGTACCATCTTATTCTTAATACTAACTACTATTTCAAAGATCAAAGCCGCTGATGGAATATTGACTGTTATATGTGGATATTATCGCTGCAGGTTGCCTCAATGTCAGTTTGTGTCATGCCACTATAAGGGATAGGGGCCACAGCGATGGCATATTGTGACTGGGAATGAAGGGATGAAGGTGTGCTATCCATTGCAGGAGTCTGCCCTACATTCACCGCCTTTTGCATGGATTTCCAGTGGGAATCATGCCTCACTAATTGGTGCGCCAGAAACAACACAACAAAATGATTGACTCGCATCGCAGCACTGCAGCCACGGCCTTTATGGCCCGCAAGGTATCTTTAAATTCAATAGTTAGATCATGTTGGGGTGTCTGGTCTATGGTTTCTAATATATTTGTTCCAAGGCAAACCCTATTATCCAGGATGCCTAGCTGGGAATTTGCATAGAAATCTGAGAAATGCTTGTGCCACAGATCAGGATGAATATTATCAGCTAGGGGTTCAGTGGCACTATGCCCCTTGTTGGCTACAAGCTGCCAAGAGTTTCTAGTACCTTTTTGGGTTGCAGCCTCATATATGTCGTCCTAAACCTTAGTATGCCAATCTTGCTGTGCCTTAAACTGAGCCACTCTATACATTTTCCTACAGGTTCTAATGTGGTCCGCCTCACCACCCAACAGGGCTTGACAAAGGGTGAATTTTGCTGTACTACTGTCCTTGTTAAACAATTTTTGATTGCGTTTAATTTTCCTATATCTATTAATGGACTGCCAAGGAAAGCACGCCCTCAAAGAATCATACACATTTTCATGGGCCAAAGCAGGGGGATCCTAGTTAGCCTGTTGTGGACAAACAGAGCTAGTAAGATACAAAAGAGCGCTATCCAAGGCCCTCTTCATTTTAGCTAATAAAACAGGCTTGACGGCAACAATGGGCCATTTCACTCTAAACCCACTGTTAGAAGGGATTAAGTCCACTCTATTTGAAAAGGGAATACTTACAAAATGCCCAAATATATTATTCAGTGTGCAATGCAGGGCGTTGTGATCGCTATCTACCACAGGAATGACTTTCATATCTATACCAAGGTTCCAGTGGGGAAGAGCAATCAATACATAATCGATCCTGCTTAAATTACCTGGACGATTGAACGTATGGAGGGCAGTGGAATCAGAGGGAGTACGTCTATTACAGGTCCTCAACCCCAATGTTAATGTGAGTGTCAATAGCTGAAGTGCTACATCTGTCCAGCGTTTTAAAGGGGTGGGGGGGGGCAGTTAATGATGGAACACCCCAGGCCTCATCCTCATTTTCAAAGATGATATTGGTATCATTGTCAAAAAGTTTGAATGTTGTATTAAAATCACCAGCAATAATTACATTATCCTGGGTGTCAAATCCTCGTCTGTAAGTGGCCAGATGTTGGATAGTTGTGTTGCTCCTCTTAGACCTGGGTTGTAAACATTATATCTATATAGTGTACGAAAATCGTCCCCTGACATCATGAGTCCCTGGTGGTCGTGTGAAGAGATGTTCAATGGGTGGGATTTGACATTCAAAGATGTGCACCCAGACAAGCAGGCTACCATTGAGGCATCCCTTCCCTGAGTGGTAGGCAGGGACGAAAAAGTTAAGATAGCCTGATCTAAAGGCCAGGTCACGCTACAATTCTCCTGAAATAGCCATATGTCGAATTGATCGATAAACATGCCCCAAGCTGGATTGTTAAATTCAGATCTTAAGCCTGCCACATTCCAGGATATTACATTAACTGATTTAGGAACCACATGGGATGAACCCATGGGGCATTCAAGTGTAATGGGAATTTGAGAAAGACCATTAGGGCTCTCGGATGTAACAGGTAGTTGGAAAAAGCTATTGACTGGTGAATAACAGGAATCCATTGGGCATTTAAGTGGGCCCACGGGCCATTCAAGTGTAATGGGAATTTGAGAAACACAGTTAGGGCTCTCGGGTGCAACAGGTACTTGTAAAAAGCTATTGACTGGTAAACAACAAGAATCAATGGACATCAATGAAGTTCCATATATTCATTCACTCTTTCTAGACCTAACGGGGACTCGTTAAGTAGTCAGTCCACCATAGATGTGCCCAAGTCTACATTTGGATTTACCATTACAGACGCAGTTAATGTATGCACAACAGGGCTAGAAGGTGGATTAAGTTTGGACCGGATACCAGAGTTAGGTGGGGCTTCTCTGTATAGTTCCAGACCCACTAGGCCTTCTACCAGGGAGTTAAAAGCAAGTTTCAAGCTAATGTAACTCCAGGGTACCAATGTTGTCTGAGGGATCTTTTTCCTGCATGGCGTGTATAATATCCAATCGAATAATTGAGTGACAATTCCGCACAGACCTGATGTAATGTATGCACTTATTAATAAGAGTTCTCATAGCTAAACTGGGTACTCTTGACATGTAGACAACCCCTGTATTCCTACAAGTGGCCCCTATGTGGTCCTGGAGCGCTATCTTATTCACCATAGTGTTTGCGGGGGTAGTCTCTGAGGAGGAGTCTTAGGGTCACATGGGCCAGGTCCAGAAACAACTGTCGCTGGATGCTGCCCACTAGTGGGGCGATGGCAATGTTGCAAAACTGGTTGATGTCCTAAGTTGCAATTATTTTTCTGTTCATTTCTTTCTTCAATAAGGGCATTATATAATAGAGAGGGGCATTTATTTGTGGCTTTGTTACAGTTAGGATCATGGGAGACTTTAGTTTGCCCAGCTCAGCTGTTAACAATACTAATTGCGATCTTAAATCAGTAATCACGGCTTGAAGATGCTTAGCAAGTGTAAGAACATTAGCTAAGTCTATTACAGGGTTACTCATTTTTATAGCCTCATCAGTACTAGAGTGTACACTTTGAGAGACTCGTTCATTTAACTCACCACCCTTCTCCCCCAGGTTCTCTTGGAATGCGGCTAGCATGATAAACCTGTTTGAGCAATCATCTATATGGCAGGCGATGTCTGGAATTTCTGCTGGTGGGTCTAAGGCTGCCGTCGCATCTTCATGCAACCCAACCACGTCCACTGTCGGAGTTGTGAGTTGGGTGGCATTACAAGGGTGGGGCATGGGGGTTCTACGTCTCAAAAATATAGGGGCCACTGTCCCTTGCGATCTTTTGAGGCCACGATTTGGTGCATTTCTCCCTCCTAGTAGCATCTCAACCTCCTCAATAAGGGAATCTATATCCTCAAGGGTAGTCAGGGCCTGGAATTTGGTCACTCCAACTTTAGGAGTAAGTTTTAAGCTTTTATTTTTCTTCCTGATAGGGCATCAGGAGCCTTACGTTTCCCCTTCTTGTGTTCTCTGTGTTGGCTTCGTGAAAAATAATTAGCTTGTGCAGAGAAACGCAGAGCTCTGATTTTATGTCAAGACAGGAGGCTAGCATTATGCATCAACTTTTATTTCCCACTTCTGAGCAACACACCTTTAAAAGCTCATGGAATCTTTTAAAAACATCACAATCCAAAAGAACTTTCAAATCCATAAATAACATCTGGCCTCCATCTTCCTCTTCTTTTGTTTGCTGCTTCTGAGCAGATAAGTATTGTTTATTGATTTAATTTTGGTATAGCATTTTAAGTTGATTTAGCTATGATTGATGAGGAATGTTGTTAAAACCCAATTTATGGGTGTATATTTGAGTACTATGTCTGTTTTCTGAGTTTTTAAAAAAGATATGAAAGAGTTTGTAAGTGAAAATGATTGGTTAACGTTATTTATTTATGATGGAAAATAAGTTAAATAAAGGTATGTATTTTCAAATGAGTGGTTAGAGGTTAATTTTGACCAGAGTGCGAGCACGAGCGCGAACGCGACCGCACAAGCAAAGTTAATTATTTTTATGTATAAGTATATGTTTTTGATTAAAATAGCTTTGCTCGGATTTAGAGGGTTTAAAATAAATTATTAAGATTGAGCGCGACTGCGAGGGAAGCGCACGCGCAGAAATATAACAGTGTGGGCGATTTTTGAAATAAATAAGCTCGCGCTTACCGTGTCTTCATGTGTAGCTAACGGTAACGCGAGTAAGCTCGAGCTGAGAGCTTTGGCTGAGGAGAAGCCTGCGGAGTGACGCGTTCATGCGTGAGGCGTGAACGCTGATTGGCCAACAATGAGGTGTATTTTTGAAGAGAGTAGAGCTTGTTTTTAGACGCAAGCTTTTGTTTCTATGGGAATTAGCTCTTCGAGGCTCGTTACCATGGAAACGTTAGTGTTTCGGCATCGCGACTAAGGAGAGTCAGTTGAGGGAGATTTTGGTCGGTTGAGATAGGTAGTTTAAGAGGAGAATAAGAAATTTTTTACAATTTGAGATTATAGGTGTGTTTTAAAAGAGAAGAGGTAGAAAAGAACTTTATAATAAGAAATGGAAAAGTCTAACGAGGAGCAGGAGAAGATGATAAGGAAAATTATAAATAGAGAAATGAAAGAGTCTATACAGGAGTCAGTGAAACAGGCTTTAGGAAAGAGGAAAATTAATGAAGAGGAAGAATATTTCTCAATTTCAGAAGAGGAGAATGAAAGAGGTCCAGGAGGAAAATGTTTCGCGAAAAAGAAACATTTGGGAACAAACAAGGATCAGAGTGGAGTCCAAAGCGGCTCAAAAAAGAAGGGTATTTGAAGCGATACGCAGGAGGGCCAGTTATACGCTGGAAGGAGAGGAAATGCGTCGGGAGATGCATTGAGTGATGATGATTTGGATGAATACATTTTAGACTTAGAATATAAGGATGGATTAGGAGAAGAAAATGAGAACAACGTGAAAGAGAAAGTAAAAGATACAGTGGTTGATCCCTTTGGTGAAGTGATGTTTAACCCGAAAGAGATAAGACATCCAAGAGGGAAAGATTGGTGGCCACTTGAACATGTGGCGGATTACATTAAGGCTAGGATGCGCAAGCCACTAGAGCTAGAGGAGAGAAATATTATGAGAGCTGAGTGCTCAAGACCAAATATTGAGGAAAAAATTACAATGACACCTAATATTGATCCAGAATTAATAACATATCTCTTCAAGATGGGAAAAGATCCACGGAAGGGGTTAGACCGGTCTCTGAAACAGTGTCAGGATAAGGTTCTTGACATACTAGGGCCTTTGGCAAAAAATTTCGATGCAGTGGAGGAAGCCTATTTAAAGAATCTTGATCTGGATCTATCACTAATGCGTGGTTGGTGCCAGAGGGCAATATGCTTTTTAGGCAATGCGAATGCTGGCATACTGTCAGAAAGAAGAAAAACTATCCTTACGAGGATAAATCCAAGATTAGGGAATCTAGCGTTTAAGGAGTCAAGTGAAGAAGCTAGAGGGCTTCTGTTTGGAGAAGGAATGGTGAAGTCTCTATCAAAATTTGTGAATACTTTCACTAGTCTCGATAGAGCACAATTTAATATGCGTAGAGTTTTCAGCAACAACAGTGGTTTATATGGTCGGGCCGGTAGAAGAGGGCAAGCTACCGGCCGAGGAAACTACAGAGCCCATTACCAAAACCAAGGAGGAAATTTTGGAAGAGGACAGAATAATTACAACTTCTTTCCACAAAGAGGAAGAAGCAGGGCACGTGGTTTTAGAGGAAGAGGTCAAAGCCAGTCACAGAATCATAACCAGGGTGAGTATGAAGACTGGTATTTTTTCTATCCCGAAAAATGTTGGAGGAAGATTAAAGTATTTCAAAGAAAAATGGAAGGAGATATCAAAAGATGCTTGGGTTCTGGAAACTGTAGAGGGTTTTCGAGTAGAGTTCGTAACAGTTCCTTTTCAGGATAAAGAACCTATGGAGTTAAGGTTTCAGGAAGAATTAATGTTAATAGTGGGAAACGAGGTACGTATGATGTTAGAGAAGGATGTAATGATTCAAGTGGGGGAGCAAAAGAAAGGATTTGTAAGTACTCTTTTTCTTGTAGAGAAAAAAGGAAAAGGTTGGAGACCTGTAATAAATTTAAGAAGTTTGAATCAATATGTGAATTACCGACATTTCAAGATGGAGGGAATTCATCTATTGAGAGATGTTCTGCAGGAAGGAGATTGGTTGGTGAAGTTAGATCTGAAGGATGCTTACTTCACTATTCCTATTACAGAAGAGAGTCAGAAATTTCTACAGTTCAGGTGGAAGGGTCAGTTGAATCAATTCAAGAGCCTTCCCTTTGGACTTTTATCAGCCCCTTGGTGTTTCACCAAGTTGATGAGGTCAGTAGTGGGTTTTTGCAGAGAGAGGAATAAGGATGATAGTTTATCTAGACGATATTTTGATAATGAATCAAGATTTGGTTGTTGTAAAAGAACAATTGATGTTTGTAATAAGCACTTTGCAAGATTTGGGTTTTAATAAACTTAGAAAAGTCAGTCTTAGATCCAGTAAAAAAGGTGGAGTTTCTTGGATTTATGGTAGACACAGTAGCGTGTCAGTTGTGTCTTCCGGAGAAGAAGGTGAAGAAAAGAAAACAGGAAATACAGAAGGTGTTAAACAAACAGAGAGTTTCTTTGAGGAATCTGGCAAGGGTGATTGGTCTGTTGAGTTCGTCAATTCAGGCAATTTTTCCAGGACCTCTACATTACAGAGCATTACAGCGTTTGAAGAAAACAGGGCTGTCGAGAGGTTTGTGGTATGGAGACACAGTAGATGTTTCTATGGAGGCAAGAGAAGAATTGATTTGGTGGAGAGAGAACATGGAGGCATGGAATGGAAGGGCAATTTTTGGGGTTTGCCCAGATTTTGTTTTGGAGACGGATGCAAGCAACTTAGGTTGGGGCGCAGTTGGTCTTGGAAAAGAGATAGGTGGGGTCTGGTCTCTTTGGGAGAAGGAAAGTCATATCAATTGTCTAGAGATGAGAGCGGGATTGTTTGCCTTGAAGAGTTTCAAGGAAGGTTTGGTGGGAAGATCGGTTCTTCTCAGAATGGACAATGTATCTGCTGTGGCTTATATAAACAGACTGGGTGGTACTCGGTCGAGAGATTTGGCGGAGTTAGCGAAGGAAATATGGGAGTTTTGTTTAGAGCACAAGATTGGTTTGAAAGCAGAATATCTTCCAGGTGCATGGAATGTAATGGCAGATTGGAATTCAAGGAATATGATAGACTACAGCGATTGGAAGCTGAGAGAAGAGGTTTTTATTCAATTGATGGAGAGCATGGGTCCACTGGAAGTGGATCTGTTTGCGTCGAGATTGACCAATCAGCTAAAAAAGTATGTGAGTTGGAGACCGGATCCAGGTGCAATAGCAGTGGATGCGTTTCAACAAGATTGGAGAAGGTGGAAATGTTATGCTTTTCCACCGTTTTCAATGATTCAGAGAGTTCTGGTTCAGGTAAGGAAGCAGAAATGTCAGCTAGTGCTGGTAACTCCTTTTTGGAAGAGTCAAGCTTGGTTCCCTTCAGTGATGGAGTTAGCAGTGACAGAGCCTCTTGTAATTTGGGCTTTCAGAGGTCTTTTGAGGAATGTGGAAGGGGAGGAACATCCCTTGGTGGAGTCAGGTTCACTCAACCTTCTAGCTTGGAAGATATCAGGGGTTCAAGAGCATACACAGATCTTTCAGGAACGGCTGCGGAGTTATTGTATGAATCTTGGGCACCAGGAACCAGAAGGAGGTATAGAGGATCGTGGAAAGTGTGGTTTCGTTGGTGCATGGAAAGAGGTTTGGATCCCTTGGAAGCAGATGATGTTCAGGTAGCAAATTTTTTAGCTGGTCTTTTTGAAAAAGGTATGTCTTATAGGACCGTAAATTGTTATAGATCAGCTATTTCAGCTGGACATTCTTTAAGTCATGGTATGACTATTGGTAAGAGTCCTTTAGTTTGTAGGGTCATGAAAGGTATTCGGGTGAAAAGGCCACCTGAATCAAAATATAAATCCTTATGGGATGTGGATTTGGTGCTTAAGTTATTTATGGCCTGGCCTAGTAATACGTTTTGGATTCTAGGCAGTTATCTTGGAAGTTAGCTACTTTGTTATGTCTCATTTCTTTTAGAAGGGTCTCTGATGTAAGGGCTTTGGAAATCTCACATAGATTTTTTCAACCAAATGGTGTAGTATTCGAAATTTGTAAAAGGACAAAGACTATGTCTAGTTCTGTGTTTTATCCAGTGTTTGATGAATGTCCAGGTTTGTGTGTGGTTAGATGTTTAAAAGAATATGAGAGCGGAATGTTGGAAAAAAGGGGAGATGGAGTAGATCAGGTGTTGATTTCTTATGTGAAACCGTATAAGGCAGTTTCAAATGCGACAATTGCTAGATGGGTTAAATGTTCCATGAAGGAGGCTGGTGTGGATGTGTCTAAATTTACTGCGCATTCTGTACGTGGAGCAATGGCAAGTAAGGTAAGCATGTTAGGTGGAAGATTAGAAGATATTATGAAGGCAGCTGACTGGTCTTCTGTATCTACTTTCAGAAGATTCTATTTTAAATCAGTTGAACATGTTTCTAAATGTGTTTTAAAAGCTTTGAACATGCATAATGCTAGCCTCCTGTCTTGACATAAAATTGCGATTCTAATAGGTTTACTGATTATAGAATCGGGATTTTATTAAAGACAAGGAGGCTAACATTATCCCTCCCACCCTTCCCTTGGGTGTGTAAATGATTTGTTTTATGAGATTAGAAATTTATGTAGTTAAGGAAGTTAAATGTGATTAGAAGAATGTTTAAGTCATATGTTTTTTATTGTAGAGAATTTATTTTGGATAATACTCGTTTTGGATTGAGAAGAAAAGTTGGAAGAGGCAAACGAAAAGAGGAGGAAGATGGAGGCCAGATGTTATTTATGGATTTGAAAGTTCTTTTGGATTGTGATGTTTTTAAAAGATTCCATGAGCTTTTAAAGGTGTGCTGCTCAGAAGTGGGAAATAAAAGTTGATGCATAATACTAGCCTCCTTGTCTTTAATAAAATCCCGATTCTATAATCAGTAAACCTATTAGAATCGCAATTGGCTGCCAACACTTCAACCAGGAAGTGTTGGCAGCCATCTTGGGACTCGCTCAAAACAAAATGTAAAGAAAATGAAAAGGGAGCTAGGATAGGAATACCCTGGCCCCATAAAGTTGGTCCTGGGGTCCCAGAGGGACCCTGACAGGCCAAAAAAGCTTTAAAAAAAAATACAGCAAAATCGTGATATTCGTTAATTTGTGGTAAAAACAGAAGAAAAAAAGCTGGATATCCCACTCTTGTTTTTAATTAACCCCTGGGTGAGCCAGGTCCTGGGGCATGGCAGTGAAACAAGAGGGGGCCCACGGGGCTCCCTTCCTAGGGCTTATGAAAGCCCCGGGGACTGCCACCTCCCCGGTGCATTGGTTTTTATGTATGCGGGGGGTGCCCACGCGGCACCCCCATGCCTGAGTAAACCGCCACCTCCTCAGAGCAAATGTTTATAAACTAATGCGGGGCCCGTATGGCCTCCTGCAGTCCCGGGGACCACCACCTCCCCGGGGCACTTAACAATATGTATGTGGGCCCACCCGCAACCCGCCACCTTGCCAGAGCAAATCATACTAAAATAATTTGGGGGGGGCCTGTGAACCAGCCCCCGCATCCCAGGGACCGCCATCTCCCCAGACAAATTATGTTCAAATAATGCGGGGTACTTACCAGTATGTATGCAGGCCCACCCGCGGCCCGCCACCTCCCCAGAGCAAAATATACTCAAATAATGCGGGGGCCCGCGCACCCCCCCTCCCACAGCCCTGGGGACCACCACCTCCTGGGGCAATTTATTCAAAATAGGGGGGGTGCATGGCCCCCCCTGCAGCCCTGGGGTCTGCCACCTCCCCAGGGCTGAAATAATTTAATCTAGGGGGTCCGTCGCGGACCCCCGGCACCACCACCACCTAAGGCAAGCTTGTCTGTGGCCGTCTGCGCCTGGACGGCGCCAGGAACCCTGAGTGCGCGGCCGTGCCCTTCAATTAATACTTATCAGTGGAACTTAGGAAGGTAGCACCTTTGTTTCCCCATGCTGGTTGCCAGGTTCTCGTTCCGGCTGGTGTAGTTCTAGCGTGTGAACACTGTGGCTTCGCACCCTTGTGCATTGCATCCCTGAGCCTAGAGGTGAGTGCAGCTTCTTCTTATGTTCTAACCTCTGGCCTAAAGGTGAGCGGGTCTTCATAGGATTCTCTTAAATCTATTTTTTATTCTCTGAAATACTGCTCCATGGTGAACTACAAGTGCGAAATTGGTGACTTAATCTCTGATTATCTCCCAAGTGCAATTTGCCTGATGGAAACTTTGGTGTCTGAAAATGTGGACCCTGACATCTTGTTGGCTGTCCCCGCAGGCCTTGTAATAGCTAGATTGGATAGGCAAGGCCAAAGGGGTGGGGGCATTGTTATTTATAAGCAGTCTTTTTCACGTACCTTTTCCAAATTGACTGTAGTCGGCTGCGAGGCAGCTCTTTCTACTTTGGCCTGCTTAAGTAATTTTGCCTTTTCTGGGGTTTTCATTTATCGGCCGCCTGGACCAGCTTCAAATTTAATCTCTCCCTATCAGATGTTCTTCCCTCTTTGGTACTGCACTCTCTAATTTTTGTGTGATAGTGGACCTTAGCCTTCACTTTGAGGATTCCTCTTGCCCAATGGCTGCTGCGATATGCGCTGATTTGGCAGGGCTTAAACTGTCGCAACTAGTTTCCTGGCCTAGGCATAAGGGTAGACATATGCTCAACCCTATTTTTTCTAACTTGAGTGAACTGGTAGTTGAAACTCCCCTGCCTCTCGGTCTGACCACCTAGCCATTCCTTTTCAGGTTCCCCTGCGCAAAGCCTCCTCAAACTCTATCTCTGGTCATAAGGTTGGATCTAGGAAACGGGCCAAGGTTACTACCAGACATTTCACTAATGACTTGGCTGCAACTCGTTCCAAATTTGACATTTGTTTCACCATTGATAATATGCAAGTGGATTACTGGATCTCCGGGGCTCTGGATTATATTGCACCCATAGTTGAGAGGACAGTACGTTGAACCAAACCCTCAGCGGACTCGTTCAACAAGGAACTAGCCATGCTTAAAAGAAACTGCAAATGCTGCGAGCGCATTTGCGTAAACATTTTGATCAGGCAAGTAATTAGACTTACCGTTTAGCCTTGAAACCTAACAATAGTCATATTAGGCATGTGCGTCGGGAATTCTATGCAAACAAAACTAAGTTGGCACATAACTCTTCTCAAGAGATTTTTGCAATTGTTAAAACCTTATCCTCGATGGATAATTTTTTGTCTGCTGCCGCCCCGTCGGAGGATGGTAGTAACACTATTGCCAGAGAGGAGGTCTTGACGGACGAGGTGTTTAGACTGGCGGAACACCCCGATGATGTCCTTTTGGACAAAACGCGTTGGCTGGGCTGAGCTGTGATGAAATATATTGATTGAATAAACATCTGGATTGAAATGAAACACAAGACTCCCAAGTGATTATTTGGATGGAATAAGTTATGAAATAACAAGTACTATTCTGGGAATATTGGAAGAAAAATTATTGACTGATTTTGACACACTCCTTTCTACAAAAACTGGACTTCTACAGATCCTGATAAACTTTTGCAGTTTACATCTATAACGTTTTCAGAGCTACTAGCCTGTATGTCATCTGGCTCTCCTCTTGCTCCAGCTTCTCCCGGTATTCTGGAGCATGAAATGGATGAGCTTCTCCCTGCTTTCAGAGATCTTTTGAACAATTCTTTCATGGCGGCCCATGTGCTTCTGATTTGGAAGCATGCTTTGGTGGATCCATTGCTTCTCTAGATCCCTCCAAATCGGAGAATTATAGGCCAATTTCCCTGCTTCCTTTTCTGTCGAAAGTGGCAGAGAAACATGTTAATCAGCAGATCATAGGGTTCACTGAGGAAAGGAATCTTTTACACAGAATTCAGTCGGGCTTTCGCCCATGGTATAGTACATAGTCTTCCCTGCTTCTCGCATCAGAGTCCTTGTGCCAGATTATGGATAGAGGAGACACTGCAGCACTTCTGCTGCTTGACTTGAGTCCGGCCTTTGACACCATATCTCACAGCAGCTTATTGGAGCGGCTGTGGCGCTACGGGGTTGGCCATACGACCCTAAAATGGCTGGCATCCTTCTTGTAGGACTGTACCTTTCAAGTTTTCCAGAAGCCTTTTCAATCTAAGGTGCTCTCACTGGCACAGGGGGTGCCTTAGGGCTCCTCCTTGAGCCCCACCCTATTCAACCTTTACATGCACCCCCTAGCTGATGTCATTGAGTGTCACGACTTTGATGTTCTACCATATGCTGATGACACTCAGTTGATTGTCACCTTATCTCAGAACTCGGCGAGTGGGGCTGCCTCTCTGAGAGCCTGTCTGTTAGATGTTGCCGAATGGATGGACCTCAGCTGCCTTAAGTTAAACGCAGGTAAGTCTGAGGTACACATCATGGGCAATCAGCCTGCCATTTGGTCTCCAAACTGGTGGCCAGCGCCTCTTGGTTCTTTTCCATCACCAAAGCCTAAGGTCAAGAAACTGGGCATTTGGTTTGGCCAAAGTTTGGTCTTCTACCATTATCTGCTCAAAAGACAGTGATCCAAGCCTTAGTCATCTTGCTGTTGGATTACTGCAACATCTTGTATTTGGGAGTCTCTCAGTCACAGCTGTTGAGACTCCAATGGGTTCAGAACTCGGCAGCTTGGCTGTTACTAAAGTTTCCTAAGTGGGCCTCCATGGGCACAGCACTTCTTAAGCTTCACTGGCTTCCAGTGAAGAAGTGTGTTGCTTTCAAAGCTCTTTGCTGCTGCTACAGAATTTTCAGGAAGACTGGTGTGACCTATTTGCATCCTCTCATTACACCTTACTCTCCTTTCAGACACCTCAGGTCTTCTGAGACCTTGTTAGCTCAGGTTCGGAGGGTGAAGAGAGCTCGTATGGGTGGGAGCTCCTTTAGCTTCCTTGCACCCAAGCTCTGGAACTCTCTCCCTCTGCAGTTAAGGCACTCCAAAACAGATCTCCTGTTTCAGAAAAATCTAAAAACTTGTTTTTTAAACAGGTATCTGCTATTCTTGTGCTGTCTGTGATTTTGGGTAGGAGCTTTGACCCTCTAGCACTGGGACACTCCTATAGGAGTAGCTTTGTGCTTTATAAGCTTCTTTATTATTATTGTTATTACGATAGAGGGGGGCCGCGCAGCCCCCATAGTGGAGCCATAGAGGGCCCTGAATACTGCCACCCCCCAGTGCTGGCTCCAGCTACCTCCAGAGGTGCCAACCCTCGGGAGGTAGCTGTTTGCTTTTGCTTGGTGGGAGCTGACCGCTCCCACTAAGCAAAAGCAAACATAACTCGGCTTTCAGCAACCCGTAGCTGTCAAACAGCTCCGGCTTGCAGAAAGCGGAGTTTTCATCTGTTTCCCTGCATACAATTATGCGTGCAGGGAAACAGATGAAAACATTTGCTTTGACAGACAGGGAGCTGCTTTTCAGCAGCCCCTGTCTGTCAGAGCAATGCCGGTTTCCGCAGGAGGCAGGGTATTGGCAGGGACCGCGGGGACCATGAGGTCCACCCCGCGGTCCCCAACAGAGCTCACTGGGTGCCCTGGGGGCACCCAGAATAACGAGGCAGGGCCCTGGGGATGTGGTCGGAGGGGGTTCGCGCAAACCCCCCTCCACTAATAAAAATACATTTTAAAAGAAAAGGCCTGGCCTGAGAGGATGGGGTCCCCTGGGCCAAAATCGCCCCGGGGAGGGAGGCTGCGCAGCAGCCCTATCCTAATAAAAATACATTTTAAAAATAGGCCAGCCCCGGGGGAAGTTGTTGGAGGCCCGCCCCCTTTCTCAACCACTATGCAAAGGGGCCTCCTGGCACACTACTGGTTGTGGGATGAAGTTCCCTTTGATGCTGAGGGTCCTTAGGGGGCCAACAGCTCCTCCTGTTGCCTCCAGTAAGTCCTACATAGTGGGATTGCTGAGAGCTCACCTGAGGTCCCGCCCCCTTTCTCCACCACTCTGCAGATGAGCCTCCTGGTGCACTACTGGTTGGGGGATGAAGTCCCCTTTGATGCTGAGAGTCCCTGGGAGCCAAGGACCCCTCCTGTTACCTCCAGTAAGTCCCACACAGGGGGATTGCTGAGAGCTCGTGGGAGGCCCTGCCCCTTTTCTCCTCTACTCTGCAAAAGTACCTCCTGGCACACTACTGATTGGGGTATGAAGTCCACTTTGATGCTCAGGGTCCTTGGCGGCCAAGAACTCCTCCTGTTACTTCTAGTAAGTCCCACACAGTGGGGTTGCTGAGAGCTAGTCCGAGGCCTGCCCCCTTTCTCCACTACTCTACAAACGTGCCTCTTGGCACACTACTGGTTGGGGGATGAAGTCCCCATGGATGCAGAGGGTCTTTGGGGACCAACAATCCCTTCTGTTACCTCCAGTAAGTCCCACACAGCGGGATTGCTGAGAGTTAATTGAAGGCCCTGCCCCCTTTCTCTACCACTTTTCAAATACACCTCCTAGTGTACTACTTGTTGGGAGATGAAGTCCCCTTGGATGCTGAGGGTTCTTGGGGCCCAAGGATCCCTCCTGTTACCTCAAGTAAGTCTCACACAGCGGGATTGCTGAGAGCTTGTGGGAGGCCCCACCCCCTTTTTCCACTAGTTAGGAAATAGAATTTAAAAAACCTTAGAACTTCAATGGAAAAAACAAAGGTTACAGGTATGTTATATTTAGGCTCAGATTTCACTGATACAAAACCATAGCTTCGTATAGTTGAAGCCACTCTGGTGCTGCCGCTCCTCGCACGGCGAGTGCTGCGAGTACATGAGGATGGTCTCACGAACAATTAGGCAAGATTTCTCGAAAGGAAGAAGGAAACTCGCGCACTCTCTGGGGTCATTTCTTCTTAGTTTAATATATCAAAAGACAAATGAAAAGAAAAAGTTGGACATCCAAGTCAGTGATATTTTAACTGGTGAAGACCTAGAAGCACTGTTATGCTCCAAGAACTACATGAAGAAAATCCATAAAACAAAAATGAGATCACGAAGGATGTTGTAGAAACAATAGAAGCAGCAGGAATCTTGCAAGTGAGTGGAAAGAGTGAATTCAGAACCAAATCGCAGTACATTATACAAATGCCACATGATGCGATTGACTACTTCAATGATGCTGTCTGTAAAGATCTATTGAAATTGAGAGGAGAAGCACAGAAAGATTACAACAAAAGCAAAAAGAACCTGACACACCTACAGTGGGAAGCAATAAGGAAATTGAAAGAAGATACATCCATAGAAACTAAACGTTCAGATAAAGTTGGCAATGTAGTGCTACTAACAAAAGAAGCCTATGAGAAAGAAGCTTTGAGACAACTAGGGGACCGAGAGCGTTATCAGCTAGTATCACAAAGAGTTTATTCACAAAGTATTGGTGATTTTCATAAAACTGATTACTTGGAGAGACAAAGGAACCTTGGATTACAATGAGTTTCAATATCTTTACTGTGAATATCCGGTAATCCTGACTTTCTATCAGATTCCTAAAATACATAAGGACGCCACCAGTCCACCGGAATGTCCTATCATCTCATCCATTGGCAGTCTCCTGGAGAATACGTCAATATATGGTGCTTCATTTCTTTCACCTTTTGTGCGGAGCTTGAGCTCATATAACAAGGATACCAAAGATGTCCTGCAGTTGTTTGAAGGAATAAGATGGGAAGACGGCTTCTTGTTGGTGACTCTTGATATCACTAGATAAAATACACATGTATTTCTCATGAACATGGACTTAAGGTGGTGGACACGAGCTTTAAAATGTTATGATCATAACACTATGCTTTTAGAATTCATAAAGTTCTGCTTGTCTGTCTGCAGGATAATTGTATCAACAGTAACAGGGGACTGCCATGGGCACGTGCTTTGCCCCCAGGTACGCGAACCTTTTCGGGGCTGGTGGGAGAAGCACATGGACTGGGCAGGAGAAAATGAGCAGTGGATGGCATCCCTAGTATTATGGATTTGTTACATCGATGGCCTATTTATAATTTGGAAGGGCACATGTAACTAGATAGAAGAGTATATCATGAGTCTGAGCAATAACACTGAACCTCAAATTCAAAAGCACCATCAGCCAGACAAGTGTCCCGTTCCTAGATGTAACAGTTTTTGTGGAGGGAAACAGATTAGAAAGTACCCTCTACAGAAAACCAACTGCAGGGAATTCCCTATTACATGCAAGCAGTCATCAGCCACGCAGTTTAATTTGAAGTATTCCTTATGGCGAATTGCTGCGCATTAAACAAAATTGTTCCACCTCCTATGAGCATTTGTGTGCACAAGAAGAAGCTATAAACCGATTCGGAAAATGGGGGTATTCATCCAAGGTCCTTAGAGAAGCAAGGTAGAAGATACAACAAAAAATAAGACAACAACTATTGTTAGAAAAAGAAACAAACAAAAAGAGGGAAAGGGTACACAAGAATCAATGAGATTAGTGACAAATTACTCTACTAGTGCATCAAAATTATTTCAGATGATGAGATGAAGTTGGAATATTTTAAGATCAGATTCAATAATGGGGGGAGTCCTAACCAAATCCCCGCAAATTTCATCTAGACAGAGTACTGCACTGAAGGACCTATTGGTCCACAGTCATTACTCAGGCGCTCAACAAAATAAGAAACCAGTCACAGGATTGTTTCCTTGCTTGAAATGTAAAGCTTGCAAATTTAGTAAGAAAACTCAGACATATCAGACCATAATCTTAGAAACAAGAGAATATCACCAAACTACTGAATTGTAATTCGGATCATGTGGTATATTGCCTCATTTGTCCATATGAGAAAAAATACATAGGAAGTACTACAAACATGGCAAAAAAGAGAATATTAGAACACATGAGGGTAATCACTAACCACGATGCAACTTATCCAGTTGCAAGACATTTTGAAACAGAACATAACAGCAATCAGATTCTTCTAAGATTTTTCTGCTTAGACCAAATTGGCAAAGAAGAAATGGGAGGGGATCGGGTGAGAAAATTGAGACAGATGGAATCAAAATATATTATATACTTACAGACCAAACATCCAGTAGGTCTCAATACTGAAGAAGAATTATGAGTACATGTAGGATGAAGGATTGACCAATTTCACTTCTCACTCCTCACTAATGATTGCAACATCCTTTAGAGAGAGTAACATTGGAATATAAGGATGAATAGAAGAAAATTGAGTTTGGCAAGACTTATCCTAATTGTTGGTAAAAGAAAACTTCAAATGAATTGTCCATTAATGTAGGCAGACCAGTCATTCAAAGAAATGTAGGTCCATTCAGGACACAATTGTGAATAATATGAAATTGGTATCGATTATCGGATGAAGTGTTCTTTTAACCACATTTAAATGAAATATGAATGTGAAAACCTCATGATTAAGTAATGATAGTAAAATGAAATGTCCTACGTACGATACATTTTCAGTTTATTTTGTATTTTTATATCTTATTTTTTATTTTTAGATCATTCTGAGATTTTTATTATTTTTGTGGTTAATAACAAGAAAATAATGACTTTGCCGCCTTGTGGGATATTCTGTGACAAAATGTATTTGATAAGTAACAGAAAATTGTAAATGATTCAATTTAACTTCAATGTTTGTTGACAGTATAATATAGTTGCCGTATTTGTAACGTAATTCTTCATTGCAAGAAAATGGTCTGTTTTCTACGTCAACAAATGTCACATGAAATTTAGATAAAAAGAAAAAATATGGCGCCCGGAATTTTGACATTGGAAGAAGACGTAACAGCTGAAACGCGTTTGTCTTTTTATATATTAAACGAATAAGAAACGCAACCCCAGAGAGTGTGCGAGTTTCCTTCTCCCTTACGGTAAATCTTGCCTAATATATGTGTGTGTATGTATGTATATGTATATATATATATATATATATATATATATATATATATATATATATATATATATTCCATCGGAAAAGCGTTTTTTGATTCGTCTATATCTTTGGCACCTGTGGTTGAATCTTCACAAAAGTTTTCAAAAAAAGTGTCACAGTAAGTTCTGTTGTACATGGGAAGTTTCAGCATGAAAAAAGGGGCTAAAAAAAAGTGTGTTTTTCTATTTCATTCTCATATGACGCGAAGTCAAACCTACAGCCCGAACCGCTGGACGGAATGACACCAAATTTGACAGAAAAGTAGAGGTTGGGACACAGATTGTGCTTTTTGTTATTTAGTGCAAATCCATTCAGAGGTTTTTAAGAAATTTAGGAAGAAAAACTTTTATATATATCTGGCTGCGAAGTCTTTACGAAAAAAGACGAGCTTGTGCAGGGAAATGCACAGCTCTAATTGGCTGCCAACACTTCATCCAGGAAGTGTTGGCCCGCATATTGGGACTCGGCTTCACTGAGCCCCAGAAAAAAAAGTTACAAAAAAGCGAAATGGGGGCAGGGTAGGAATACCGCAACATGCCAAAACATTTTTTCTTTAAAAATTGTGGCAGCAGTGTTTTTTTAAAAAAGCAAGCGCGGGCTCCGAACTTCCCTTTAAATAACCCCGGGTGGGCCAGTTCCCAGAGGCATATAATTAAAATAGGATGGGTGCAGGGGGCCTCCTCCTAGGGTTTATTAAAGCCCCAGGGACCACCACCTCCCGGAGCACTTATTATGTATGCTGGCAGGCCCACTGGGCATGCCCGCAGCCCTGGGGAGCGCCACCTCCCCGGGCCATGTGTAAAATAATGTGGGGGCGCTCGCAGCCCTGGGGCCTGCCACATCCCCGGGACTTATGTAAAATATTGCAGGGGGCCCGGACGGCCTCCCTGTAGCCCCAGGGACTGCCACCTCCCCTGGGCTCTCATTAAATTGTATGGGGGCGGGCAGCCCCCCGGGGACCACCACCTCCTTGGGACTTTCATTAAATTGTATGGGGGCCATGCAGCCCCCCCAGTCCTTGGGACCGCGACCTCCCCGGGGCTACAATGAGGGATCCATCGCGGGCCCGGGGGACCCCCACCTCTCCGGGGCTAAAACAAATGCTGCAGGGGGATGCACAGATCCCCTGGAGGAGCCATACTTGGCCCTGGGGACCACCACCCCCTATGCTGGCTCCTAACTCCTGAGGTGCCCATCCTCGGGAAGCATCTGTTTGCTATAACTTGGCGGGAGCTTCCCGCTCCCACCAAGCCATAGCAAACTCTGCTCCGCTTCGTGCAAGCGAGAGCAGAAAAATGCTCTCACTTGCACAAAGTGGAGCAGAATTGCTTTTGGACAGAGAGAGCTGCTCCCTCTGTCCAAAAGCAATGCTGACTCCCGTGGGAGGCGGGGAGCCTCAGGCTTCCCCCGCGGTTCCCAACGTGAATAACTGGGTGCACTGGGTGGGACTAGGGCACCCAGTATTGTGGCCAGGCCCCGGGGATGGGGTCCCCGTGGTCAAAATCAGCCCGGGAGAGGGGATGTGCAGACCCCCTCCCTTGTTTTACAAAAAACCCCTTTTTAAAAAAAATAAATGGCAGGCCCCAGGGGATGGGGTCCCCGGAGTCAAAATCAGCCCAGGAAAGTGGGGGGCTTGCAGCCCCCATTCCTTTTTTTAAAAGAAACACGGGGCCCTTGGAAATGGGGTCCCCGGGCCATAATCGGCTCCCCTCCCCACTCTACAATTGCCTTGCCCCGGGTAATGGGGTCCCCGGGGTCAAATACAGCCCAGGGAAGGGGAGGCCATAGGGCCCTCCCTTCCCTTATAATTAAAAAGAAAAGCTACCAGCACGACGCTAGAGGCCCCGCCCCCTTTCTGCAGCACTCTGCAATCGCGCCTCCTGACTTGCTGCTGGTTAGGGGATGAAGTCCCCTTGGCTGCTGAAGGTCCTTGGGGGCCAACAAGACCTCCTGTAACCTCCAGTAAGTCCCACGCAGCAGGATTGCTGAAAGGTCTTTGGAGGCCATGCCCCCTTTCTCCACCTCCTGGTGCGCTGCTGGTTGGGGGATGAAGTCCCCTTGCCTCCTGAGGGCCTCTGGACTAAAGTGGACTTCTTTCCCCAACCAGTAGTGCGCCAAAAGGTGCGTCTGCAGAGTGGGACTTACTGGAGGTAACAGGAAGGATAGTTGGCCCCCAAGGACCTTCAGCAGTAAAGTGGACCCCACGCCCCCTTTCTCCACCACTCTGCAAACGCTTCTCCTGGTGCACTACTCATTGGATATGAAGTCCTTTTGGATGCTGAGGGACCCTGGGACCAAGAAGTCCTCCTGGTACTTTCTGTAAGTCCTACACAGCAGGATGTCTGAGAGATGGTCAGAGGCCTCGCCCCCTTTCTCCGCGGTAGATCTAAGTGAGAAATTAGAAAAAAGGATTTGAAAACAAAAAGAACCAGTGTTTGGGAAAAGGGTTGGCTCTGAAAAGCCCAGGAGGAACAGAGTCAAGACTGATTTGCATATGGCTGGGTCTGAACTGGGGTGGGGAAGTGAGCTAAAGAACTATGATGGATTCAACCCAGATCTAATAGTGACTGGGGGTGAGAGTTTGAAAAGTTTCAGCCCTCCGTCATTTATCTCCCTGTGTTTGTTTGGCTCTGAAACGAGCCTTTGTGTTTATGTTGTGTAGATGATAATTACACATAGAATAGGATGCAGTCTTTTAATTTGTTTAGGAACACCCTGTTGCCTGTGAAATGGACTCCGCCTTTTCGATATATTCCTCCCATGTCAAAGCGCAAATTGTATGGTATATAGAGCCCATGTTGTGGTCTTGGAGAAATGCAGAAACAGCTATATGGCCATGTTTCCTGGTTTTCTCTATCTGTGGATACAATTGGGTTGACCACTGCCACTTCAGTCCTTGGCAAACACCAAGGCAGTATGTGGGAAAAGTGACATTAATTTATCAAAGGTATCCTTCATTAGCATTTCTGGTCCTAATCCACTAATTGTGCCTAGGTCATTGCCACCACAGTGCACAATCATGAGGTCTGGATGTTGGCAATCCGTAATGCTTTCAACCAAAGGCAGCAATTGATGCCACTTTAACCCTCTCTGGCAAACCCATGTAATGTCTATATTAGGTAAACTCAGGTCCATGTCAGTGACACTCTATCTTGCACTCTCTCTGGCCCCAATCCAGACTCTGACCATTTTAGAGACAAGCAGAAGTAGCACACAGGAAAAGGCTGCAGCAGAATGAGGCCGTTTTAAAGATGAAAGACAGTTACAATGGAGGACAGCAAGTAAAATATAAAAAACATATTTAATTGGATGGTGGAGATGTGCAGGGAACTAAAATTATGTAGTGACATTACTAACTAACTCTGTGATTGGCTTTGGAAAAATTCAAAAAAGTTATGTTGTTTGGGATATGCTTGGAATTGCAAACAGTCAACCACACATGCTACAGTTAATGTGAAGCTAGTGTGCTGTTGAGAGAAAGTCCTTTGAACTTTTGACCTACTGGTAGGTAGAGACTTTTGGGAAACATGGTTACTATGGAAACAGAGCTAAAAGAGTGTGGGGGAAGGGAACAAAAGAGATTGCAGTGTGAAACTGAAAAGCTAACAGGTGTAAAACAATTGCTCAGAAGGGAGTGTATGTCTTGTAATTGACAATATTTTACAAAATAAACTATAAATGAAAAGCATTAACAGCAGATTGTTTAATGCTTTTAAGGGCTTTTGTGTGGATCCGTGGGGGGGGGAGTCGCACTGAGCCCCATAGTGGATCCGCAGATCTGTGAAAAACCTACCTTATCTTTATTTGACTGTCAGTCAGTCAGTCATGATCACTTTATTTTGCCAACAGTAAAACAGCATAAAAAGTATACTATTTACAAAGAATAAAATTTCGATGATGCAGCTACATAAAAAGGAATTCAAAATTAAACAAAAAAGGATCAGTTTACAATATCATATAAAAGATCGTATACATTTAAATATGGCATTTTGACATATAGGAGGAACTATAATCTAGCTCACGCTGACACACATCACGGGTTCTGTTTTCTCTTTACTAAAGCATGCTGAAAAAAGGAAGCCAGACAATAGCAAGAAAAAGGATCGGCTAGGAACTTTAAAAAGTATAGGGCTGGACGGCATTGTTGAAATTTAAAAGTGTGCATTAACGGAATGATGTGAGACCTCCTTTCCTCATTATACAAACTACAGAAAAATAGGAGGTGAAGATCACATTGAGGGGAATGAGAATCACATGGGCATGGCGTAAGGGCATCCAAGGAATATGTATTAGATGGGTAACCCAGCATAAGAGGGATATAATTCAACCGAAATCTTGTTAGTAAAAATCTGTGCTTGGGATGTGTTACAAATGTTAAGTACGAAAAAGCCATATGATCGATTCTAGGTGTTAACAAGTATATTTTAACACTAGGCTTAATATGCCTGTACTCCCATCTATCTCTCCTCAGCTTTTCTAACAGTAGTGCTCTTAGTTCCGACCTTGAGATGGACGTACATGAGGTCGGATCATCAAATAGTTTGGCCTGACCGATGCTGTAGAGGCTTTTCTTAACGAATTGAAGCCACTTTACTTTAGATATGCCATCAAGCTTTAGCAAATCTCTAAGAATGTTTTGTGTTAGCTTCAACTGATCCCTCCTCCACACTGAATGCCACAAAAGGGGAGGGGTAGAGTCAATCTGGTCCGATATAAAAGGGACATCTAGTTCCAGATGGCAGTTGTAAGAGGAACAGGTTTTGGGCACTCCTACCAGGCACTTCCAGAAGCAATCCTCTACTTGTTGTAAAGCGGTTATGTTAGCAGTGCCGCATACAGCAGCCCCATAAGTGGCAATAGATAATGTTTTTACTTCATAGATCTTTTTAAGTACATCTATCAGTTGGACCCAAGCTTTTTTTATAAATTTGAATAGAGCCCTATGCTTTTTCCATTGATGTTCCTCTGTTAGACACCATATTTGACCATGTATTTTTAGAGTCAAAAGATACGCCTAAGTAACAGAAGGAATCCATCATCTCCAACTTTCTCCCTTTGATATTCCATTTAAGGGTTAGTTTTGGTCTCTCTCAAGCCACAAGTATAAAAAACTTGGCCTTGTTAACTCAAAGTTCAAGGCATTTCATAAATCTGGTGTACGTCTCTATCAGAGTCTGAAGTGCGTTGCCAGTTCGGACCAACAACACTGCATCGTCTGCATAGAGAAGTAAGGGGACTGAGTGGAATTTATAATCGGTACATCAATGGCGGACTCAGTCAGGGCAACTTCCACACCATTAATGTAGAGTGAGAACAGGAAGGGGGCCAGTACACACCCCTGCCTTACACCACGAGAAATGCCAAAAGATCTAGTAATTTCACCCTCTCTCCTATAACGAACGCACGCCATGGCACCAGAATACATCTCGCGGATGAAATTGATTATTGGTTTCTCTAAACCAATGCCTTCCATTATGGACCATAATTTCACATGGGCCACACAATCAAAGGTGGCCGACAGGTCCATAAAGGCCATATATAGACAACCTCCCTTAGCCGCAGTATATTTGGAAATTAACAAATCAAGGTTAAGGCACTGCTCGATCGTCCCTTTTCCCTTCCTGAAGCCATACTGAGTGTTTCTTTCTAGGATCCAAGCCTCTAGTCTGTTCAGAATCAAGCACCCCATTAATTTTGCAGTACTATGAAATAGCGATATTGGTCGGTAATTTTTTGGCATATCCTTATCATTTCTTAAAAATAGAGATTATAATTGTTTTTTTCCAAGATACTGGGACACCAACTCGCGTAATAACGTTGAACACGTTAGTAAGAAGTGGAACCCATAGTTTTTGATTGCTTAAAAAGAAATCTGTGGGCACCCCATCAGTGCCAGGAGCTCTTGCTGCGCTGCATTGGTTCAGGGCAGTTTCCATTTCGTCCAAGTTGAAGGATAGATATTCCTCCGGTGCGGACGCACAGAGACTAGATGGCAATGATCCCGTTGTATCTCAGAGCCCAAAGACCTCGACAAAGTAAGTCACCCAGGCCTCCTCGCTGACATGTGAATCGGTAGTAGGTTCCGCGACGTCTTTAAGGAATGGGGCGTTAACTATGGGGGTCATTACAATGACGGGCGGATCGCCAACGCCCGTATGGCGGTGGCGATCCGCCCGCCATTTCACACCGCCCGCATGCCATTTCCCCCCGCCATATTACGATGGCTGGGGGGTCCGCAGCGCCATGGAAAGGCATACGGTCTTCGCTGTTGGGTGCCCGTAGCGGGCCCCCAGGATGTTGGGGGGGTGGGGGGTGCACATGGGGGGTACCTATGGTACCCCCCTGCATTGGCATGGACAAGGTGGCAGGCACCTTGTGCATGTGAATACCCAACGTGCATTCCTAGCATTGTGGCGGGCGGTGCTGTGAACACCGCCCGCCACAATGTTGGGAATAGGGGATACCACCGCCACCGTGGCATCCTAATACTCACGGCGGGACCGCCGCTCCTATGGCGGACGGTCCCATTCACCGTTACGGTGGCGGGCGGACTTTGTCCGTCGCCATCGTAATGGGCCCCTATGTTCTAAAAGTCCCTGCTGTTCTTTAGGACCGCCGCCTGGGTAAGCTTATCCCAAGCCTCCTCTTTCAGAAGCCCTTGTCTCTCGCTGTTTTATACAAGAAGCATCGGTGTTTTACCATATCTACGTCTCTTGGTTTTACTTTTAGTGCAGAGTGAAGATTTTTAAGTGCCTTGGAACAGGTGTCATCAAACCAGCAAACTAGTCCCGGTGCCTTAGGGACGCAATGGCGTTGTAGATCATTATGAATTGCAGCTAGGATTCGACCAAAAGCTTGGGGAATATCATCGGTCAGTGGGAGGGGGTCTAAACAGGTAGTAACTTCCTTAAACACTTTAAGATAATGCTGCATGTAAATTTTGGCATATCAATTTTTCACCATTTGAGTACAAACTCGTTTTTTTCTGGCAATCATAGGCTTTGGGAGTATTTTCGTGGGAAAGGTATTAATGGGACCCCAAAGAGTTAGACAGGTCATCGCTGCGTGGTCACTAAATGCAAATAATTTTGACTTGGATTGTAATATCTGGCTTCTAAAGGGTTCCGAGGCCAAGATGTAATCTATTTTCGAGAAGTGGGATCGAGAAGCAAATGTGTGATCTAATTGGCCAGTGTTGGTATCGATTGAGTTGGTTATCACAAGATTGTTGATCACTAGTAACCTGTTTAGTGCATTGGCATAAGGATTATGAGAGAAATGATAGATTGGATCCCCGAATCGTCGATCAGGCCCCACACACCAGAATCTGCTCTACTACAACTATGCAAAAACAACACTTGATGGACAGAATGCAGAACAATGTCATACATTCACCCCAGTACAGAGATCTGGGCCTAAATCCATCGTTTTTTTTGCTCACCATCAATTGTGTGTCTTCTACTACAACTATGAGCATTAAAATCGCCCAACCATACAATGTCAAGGGGTCTATGGTGGGAATTCATTATTTGATCAATATCCTTCTCAATTAGTTCTATAACAGAGGTCATACTGCCTACAAAATTGTTCTTGTAAAAATTAATTAGAAGCCAATCTCTCCCATTGCATCCCTCATTTAAAAGGAAGTGATAATAGGGCGAAGTATTAAGAAAGGAAATCACCTTTATCCTCAATGTGCTGGCTACAAGGGTGACCAAGCCTCCACTCGAGCGACCAGAACTAGATGGCACCGCCTCTGATTGAAACGTACAATACTCGTTAATATGGATCTTAGCAGTTTCCCATGTCTCTTGGAAACAAAGAATGTCATACTTAGAAACAAGGGATAACCAATCGTGATTACTCCTCTTCTGGTTCCAACCTGCTATATTCCAAGAAATAATGCTTAAGGTAGCCATATCTTCTCTGGTGTTAGCTAGATTTTTGTAATTAATGGGTGAGATGATGGTGTCCTTGGGGTTAGATGAATGTAACTTATGAAGGGAGACAGGGAGTCAATCACATGCTTCGAGGTTGGTCAGTGGAGCATATCTATTGCTGGTGAAAGGAAATGGACTAGTCTGAGCAATGTGTGAGTTGGGAGTATATCTCGGACTGGCACTTGTTAGAGTGCTAATGATGGACCTTTGTGGTTTATAGAAAAAAAACAATGGGAGGGCAAAAATCTAAGGGGGTCATTACGATGACGGGCGGATCGCCACCGCCCGTATGGCGGTGGCGATCCGCCCGCCATGTCAGACCGCCCGCATGCCATTTCCCCCACCATATTACGATGGCTGGGGTGTCCGCGGCGGACGGAAAGACCGTCCGCCGGTCGACTCGTCGACCGGGCGGAAAACATACATAATATGGCGGCGGTGTCTGCAAGACACCGCCGTCCATATTATGATGATCGCGGAGAGCAGCCTTTCCATGGCGGCGTTGCCGCCATGGAAAGGCATACGCTCTTCGCTGTTGGGGGCCCGTAGCGGACCCCCAGGATGTTGGGGGGGTGGGGGGTGCACAGGTACCCCCCTGCATTGGCATTAACAAGGTGGCAGGCACCGCGCGGTGCCTGTCACCTTGTGCATGTGAATGCCCAACGTGCATTCCCAGCATTGTGGCGGTGCTGTGAACACCGCCCGCCACAATGTTGGGAATAGGGGATGCCACTGCGGCGGTGGCATTCTAATACTCACGGCGGGACCGCCGCTCCTATGGCAAACGGTCCCATTCACCGTTACGGTGGCGGGCGGACTTTGTCCGCCCGCCATCGTAATGACCCTCTAAGTGTCCGGCCATGGAAAATCAGGGAGGATCTTAAAGAAAGTCTCAACTAACCGATGGTGATTAAAATTAACAACTATACAATCCCCTTTAATTATTTTTGGGCCACAGCCCACCCAAGTCATGGTGTACAGTCAGAATATCGAGTAGGAAATGTCAACTTGCGGAAATATCGAGACACAGAAATATCGACAGCAAGAATATCGTGGTCAAGAATATCGAGTTTAAGGTAAGAAATATAATTTTTTTAAATATCGAAGTCATTAATATCGTTTGCAAAGATATAGGGGCCGATTCCGATTCGGGCCGGAAATCACTCCGACCGAGCCGGACCCGGAGCGATTTCCGATCGAATCGGACCCGTGCAGCCCGACCGAGACGAGTACTGATGCGTCCGTATGCTATCGGACTCGATTCGGTCGGACTCCATTGAAGTCAATGGGAGCCTGTTGTACGACGCGTACACGGGCTCCCATTGACTCAATGGGTGCGAGGCGGACAAGGCGCCCCCACAGAGTGTACGCGGCGAGCGGTTCGCCCCGTACACGCACAGGTAGGGGGACCCATGGGTCCCCCTGTGTGCGACTCGCGCGGCTACTGGCGTTCAGGGGTCCGACACGGACCCCCGAAGTACGGCTCCGACAGCTCTTCTGAGCCGGAGTGTGCGGCTCGGTCGGACTGCTCGCGGCGCGCATCGTACTCACCCGGCCGGGAAACGTCTCCATTGCGCGGTGCGAGTCGAGTCCGAGCGAGTCGGTCGGTGCGGTTCGAGCCGGGAACGAGTCGGTCGGAGCGGTCGGGATGCCCGGACGAGTCGGTCGGCGATTTCGCATCGTACTCGCTCGTCCGGACGCGCGTACGGATCGGTCGGGAAACAGGGCTCCGAATCAGATCCGGTAAAGCCGAATCCGATTCGGAGCCCTACCGGCCGAGATCGGAATCGGCCCCATAATTGTTAAAAATATCATTTTTTTAGATAGTGTTATGTATTTTAGTATGTATTTTAATGTATGTGTTCTTTTTTTGTGTAAGTATTGCTTTTGTTTTTTAATATATGTGTTACATTTGTAGTAGTTATTAATTTTATTTTAATTACATTTTGCGTTTTAGTTCCGTAGCGGGTTGTGGGTTTATAGGGGAATAGGGTGGGAAGTCATATAATTATAATAAATTAATTAATATTTTTTATTTATTAGAATTTATTTAATTTAGATTTTATAGTGTTAATTGTGGTAATTATTTTTTATTAATTAATTATTAATTGGTTGTTAATTTTTATTAATTAATTAATTGATAATTATGTTAATTGTATTTGTTTTAGGAGTGGGTTGTGGGTTTATAGGGGAATAGTGTGTGAAGTAATGTTTTTAAAAATAATTAATAATTAATTGTTAATTAATGGTAATTAAGTAATTACAAATGAATTATGGAAATTGTGTAATTAATTTGAGATGTGAGTTGTGGGGTTTATAGTGGTAAAGGGTGGGAAGTAAATCATTTTCAATTAATTAATAGGTTTTTGTTAATTGATAATAATTTAATAATGTAAAATTAGTTATGGAAATTGTGTAATTATTTTTATGTGTGTGTTGTGGTGTTTGTTGGGGTAGAGGGTGGAAAGTATTTTAAGTTTTATTAATTAATAATTATTTTCTCATTATTATTTATTTATTAATTGATACATTTTTATGGTAATTGTTTACTTTTATTTTGTGTGTGGATTTTGGTTTTATAGGGGAAATGTTTGGTGAGTAAATTAATTTTTATATGTTTTAATTTGATTTGTAATTAATAATATTTGTTTATTTGATAATCAATTATATTAATTATGGAGGTACAGTTTTTTAGAAATTTAGATGTGTGTTGTGAAATGTGTGGTGTTATGGGGAAGGAAATAAAAAATATTGATTTTGTGTAATAATGTTTTTGATTATAATTAATTTATATTAAATATAGTTATTTGTAAAATCGTTTTAAAATTTTTATAGCATAATGTTTGTAGGTAATTTTTAGATTTTGTTTAACATTATAATATGTTTCTATCTTTTGTAATTTTTATTATTTTTATATCATTTTTATTTTTGTCATTACCAATTTTTGTATTGTAGTTGATATTTTGTTTCTTTTTTATTTTGAATTGACTTTGTTGGGAATATTAATTTTAACCCTCTGCTATTCAACACTTTCCCTACTGCTGCACTGACTGGATTGGGAATAGTAATTTGCACCCCTCCGCTATCCAACATTTTCCCTACTGTTGCACTCACTGGAGTGGGAATAGTAATTTTTACCCCTCCGCTATCCAACACTTTCCCTACTGTTGCACTCACTGGAGTGGGAATAGTAATTTGTACCCCTCCGCTATGCAACACTTTCCCTACTGTTGCATTCACTGGAGTGGGAATAGTAATTTTTACCCCTCTGCTATCCAACACTTTCCCTACTGTTGCACTCACTGGAGTGGAAATAGTAATTTTTACCACTCCCCTATCCAACACTTTCCCTACTGTTGCTCTCTTTGCAGTGGGAATAGTAATTTGAACCCCTCCGCTATCCAACACTTTTCCTATTGTTGCACTCACTGGAGTGGGAATAGTAATTTTGACCCCTCCGCTATCCAACACTTTCCCTACTGTTGGAGTGGGAATAGTAATTTTTAGCTCTCCGCTATCCAACACTTTCCCTACTGTTGCACTCACTGGAATGGGAATAGTAAATGTTTCCCTCCGCTATCCAACACTTTCCCTATTGTTGCACTCACTGGAGTGGGAATAGTAATTTTTACCCCTCCGCTATCCAACACTTTCCCTACTATTGCACTCATTGGAGTGGGAATAGTAATTTTTACCCCTCCGCTAACCAACACTTTCCCTACTGTTGCACTCACTGGAGTGGGAATAGTACATTTTTACCCTCTGCTATCCAACACTTTCCCTACTATTGCACTCATTGGAGTGGGAATAGTAATTTTTACCCCTCTGCTAACCAACACTTTCCCTACTGTTGCAGTCACTGGAGTGGGAATAGTACATTTTTACCCTCTGCTATCCAACACTTTCTCTACTGTTGCACTCACTGGAGTGGGAATAGTAAATTTTACCCCTCCGCTATCCAATACTTTCCCTACTGTTGCACTCATTGAAGTGGGAATAGTAATTTTTACCCCTCCGCTATCCAACACTTTCTCTACTGTTGCAGTAGTTGGAGTGGGAATAGTAATTTTTTGGTTTCCGCTATCCAACACTTTCCCTACTGTTGCAATGTTTGGAGTGGGAATAGTAATTTTTACCCTCCGCTATCCAACACTTTCTCTACTGTTGCACTCACTGGAGTGGGAATAGTAATTTTTACCCCTCCGCTATCCAACACTTTCCCTACTGTTGCACTCATTGGAGTGGGAATAGTCATTTTTACCACTCCGCTATCCAACACTTTCTCTACTGTTGCAGTAGTTGGAGTGGGAATAGTAATTTTTAGCTCTCCGCTATCCCACACTTTCCCTATTGTTGCACTGTTTGGAGTGGGAATAGTAATTTTTACCCCTCCGCTATCCAACACTTTCCATACTGTTGCACTCACTGGAGTGGGAATAGTAATTTTGACCCCTACGCTATCCAACATTTTCCCTACTGTTGCACTCATTGGAGAGGGAATAGTAATTTTTACCCCTCCGCTATCCAACACTTTCCCTACTGTTGCACTCACTGGAGTGGGAATAGTAATTTTTACATCTACGCTATCTAACAGTTTTACTACTGTTGCACTCAATGGAGTGCAAAATGTAAGTTTAAAAATTATTAAATATTTTAATAATTTAATTTATAATATAATGTTTTTTTTATTAGATTTTATGTTATAGGTGTATGTGTATATATATATATATATATTTATTTGTTAATTTTTATATATTTATAATATTTTAAAATAAATTATAGTTATTAGTTTATTAATTGTTTTACAGTAAATATACATTTATATATTACATTTTATATATGTATGCTTAATTTTTTTAATTAAATTTATTTATTATATTTGTTAAAATGTACGTTACATCTAAATAATTTTTTTTAAGTTAATTTTATTATTTAATTTATTTAACATTATTTTTTATATATAGAAAAATATCGATATTTTGTACATCAATATTTTTAACATCTATATTTTTTTCGATATGTTTGTGTTTTAAATTTTAAAGATAGGGTGACGATATTTTGGATATCGATATTTTTGTGTATGGGGATATTTATGTAGTCGATATTATGTCAGTGATCCCAAGTCACAGGTCTAGCCATAATAATGTGATTTTACAGCTTAGGTTGACCAGTGTAAAATTTTGAAAGCCAATGTAGGGCCTTGTCCATCAGCTGGTCCGTGGTTTCCTTTTGATTCACTTTCAATTCAGGAATATTGGCAAGCATAACAAGAGGGCAGATCTAATCGACCATCTTGAGCAAAGTGTTGCACTGAGAGTTGTTAGGGGGATAAGGCAATCAATCAATCAATCAATCAGGGGAATTGTAAGCACGCTACTCACCCGTGATGGTCTCAAGGCGCTGAGGCGGAGGGGGGTCCACAGGTCTGTTTAGTCGAAGAGCCAGGTCTTGAGAGTCTTCCTGAAGGTGTTCAGGGAGGGGGCGCGTCTGATCTCCGCCGGTAGCTCGTTCCAGGTCTTAGCAGCAATGTGAGAGAAGGATCTTCCACCGGCTCTGGCTCTGTGGATGCGAGGGGTTTCGGCCAGTGTGAGGTTGGAAGATCGGAGGTTTCTTATGGGTACGTGAAAGTTCATTCTGTCATTGAGGTATTTGGGTCCGTTGTTGTGTAGGCATTTGTAGGCGTGAGGATTTTGAAGGTGACTCTTTTCTCCACGGGAAGCCAGTGGAGTTTTCGTAGGTGTTGGCTGATGTGTTCGTGATGGGGGATGCCGAGGACGAGTCTGGCGGCGGTGTTCTGTATAGTCTGGAGTTTGCGGAGTAGGGACTTGTTGATGCCGGCGTATAGTGCGTTTCCATAGTCCAGTTTGCTGGTGATGAGCGCGTGGGTGACTGTCTTCCTTGACTCAGGGGAGATCCATTTAAAGGTCTTGCGAAGTATGCGGAGGGTGTTGAAGCAGCTGGATGTGACGGCATTGACCTGTCGGTTCATGGTGAGTGATGGGTCGAGTATGATGCCGAGGTTCTTGGCGTAGTCTGAGGGGGTAGGTGGGCTTCCGAGGGCGGTCGGCCACCAGGTGTTGTCCCATGCTGAAGGGGTGGTTCCAAGGATGAGGACTTCGTTTTTTCGGCGTTGAGTTTAAGGCAGCTGTTGGTCATCCAGGCTGCGACGTCTTGCATTCCTTTCTGGAAGTTGAGTTTGGCGGTGGTGGGGTCTCGGGTGAGGGAGAGGATGAGCTGGGTGTCGCCGGCGTAGGATACGATGTTGAGGCAAGGCTCCCACAATACCACTAGTATCCTTTGGGTGATTAGCTATGTTAGTGCAAGCAAGTCCTGCTTTTCCCGGATAACAAGGCTCTCCTGAAGTAAGAGGATTGGGTAAAGGGGGGATTAGCAAAGTCCAAAGCCCCAGGTTGACTACAGTAATAAATCGGAGCTCCCACCGTTACGGGATGGAGTGACAACCATTTGGGGCTGGGGCAGTATGATGAACCGGACACTCCAACAATATTTGTGAATGTCTTTGATTTTGTGAGAGACTTGGATTTCCCCCTTGAGTACTTCCCAGCCTGGGCCGCTCATTCCCTGATTCCATTTCGAGGATGAGCTTTATATTCCCCTCTATTTCGGTTAGTCTAGACAAGATGGGGTGCAGAAAAGTGGTGAATAGTTGTTCCAACTTCTGATACAAGGAGGCCTCGGAGGACAATTGCGCTGGTGTGGGTACAAGGGCTGTATTCAGAGGCGGAGTATGAAACCATTGGGACATTTTTGCACACTTTAGTGGACTTGCTCGCCGATACGTTTTTAGGCTTCCCTCTTTTCCTTCTTCCCGGGGGTTCCAATAAGGGGCTACCACGTGGACTAGAAGGTTTACAGTTAGTGATTGGAGCCGGTGTACTTAAAATTATGAAGACCCTTTTCTGCCCCATTTTACATGTGGGCTAAACCAGAAACTTCGGGGGCTAAAATAGGGAGCCTTACCTCCTCTAGTGAGAGACGTCGTTCGGTGATCTCAATTTCTCTGGAAAGCACATCTGCTGCCCTGGTCAGAAAGGAGTCCAACGTGTTGACAATTTCGCAGCCGGAGTCAGGCGCCCTAGACTTCCTTTTAACCATGTTTTTGTTGAGTACACACAGTACACAGGGCTCAAATATTAGAGGGGCGGCCCAGCCCAGCCTCCTCCAGGCGATGACGGGCGTGGACGGCGTCGTGCTTTTAAGCGTGTTCAGGGTGCAGGGAGAGATGGAATATGAAGCCTCCGAAGACCAGGCAAGTTTTTTCCCAACACAAACAGGCGATCCAGCAATCCAGCAGTGTAAGAGATGGCAACACCACACCACAGGAGCAGACAGTGATCAAGGAGTCTCTAGCTGCTGTTCTCCTCTTTATTGGCTCACTTCTCTCCCAATTTATCCTGCTGCCCAATAGGCAGAGCAAGAGCAATCCGTGATCAGTGTGCCTGTTTTTCCCACCCAAAAGCCACACCCAGCAATCTCCTGAGATGGGCGACCAGAGGAAATAAACGATGTGCAACATCAAAAACAGACTCAGAGTCAGCTCTCTGAGCCCCAGCTCGCAATCTCCCCGAGCCGTGTCCCTCTTCTTTTTCCTTCTTCCCTTTTCCTCGATTTCTCCTGCTGGTCTGGAGCCCTCGAAGCCGGAACCGCAGATCGTGGGTTGAGCCACCACTCAAATTCGGGCACTGCGTGTGTTGCACTGCCGCCAGCGATGGTCTGGGCACCTCGGCCTGACCCGGAACCGGAAAACCCTTATTTGACTGATTTTAATGTGCCTTTAGAGGATTTACCTTGGAGATAGAAGGGACAATAATGTGCTTCTTGTCCATCCTTATGTTGCAGGCATTCTCCAAATGAATCTACCAAATTGGGCTTCTTTACAGGAAATATGGAAAGGCTTAAAAAATAGTGACCATTTAGAAGTGGTATAACAAAAATAAAAGATGAAAGAAAGTCTGTAATTTGCAATGTTCAGGAGTAGGATTGACAGCACAGTGGGAAGGGTAGCCAGTCAGTTAGTCAAAATAATCTTTATTCGGTTAATAAAAACCATAAAAAATACAGGCATAAAATGGAATAAAAAGATTCAAGACAGACAGTTACATATAAGTGATAAACAACCTCAGGAAAAATTGACCTTGACACAATAATAAACAGGTGAGTAATGAAAATTCCCAAATATAAAAAGAAAACGTATAAAATCCAATGTGCAATAACCATAATAAACATCTTTAGGATAGAAAAACAAGCAAACAATATGATCTGAATGCAAATCAACCCCTTCTTTTTCTGAGTCTGACTGCAGTCATTAAAAATCTGGCAACATTGGGGCGCTAGAGACCCCGAAGCAAGATGGCCGCACATTAGTGCTGCTCAGCTGGTCGGGCCACAATCCACTTAAATATCCTGCATTAGAACTACCATCGACTACGGAACGGCACAGGGACAGTGCAAATATGTCCCAAAGGAAACATTGACGGTCTGCAAGACGCGAACCAAACCTGCCACCCCTTGCTCCAGACAGATGCGGGACCCGGAGAAAATGGCGGCCTCCACACGCAGTAGCTGAAGCAGCGAGTGTGGGGACACACGAGGAGTGTAACTGCGGCTGCTTCACCTGCCAGCCAAACCTGTGGTGGGACGGGACCTGACGACCGGTCGTGAGTCGCCTGGCGAGACCTGCTTGCTTGAAAGAAGCGAGAGGGTTTGGCGCACGCTGCGCGCGGGCTAGTTGCGGGCCGGGCCTGTGCGAGACCGTTGCACTGTGTGCGACTGGGCAAGCTGTTCTCCTGTGCGGCCACCTGGTGGGCACCTGCCCGCCCATCGTGCAGCGGTGCGGAGTGTAACTCTGGGTGGTGGAGGCATGAAGCGGCATCCTACTGCTGGGGCGAAAATCGTCTGGCGCCGCTACGCGGATGACTTCGCTTCTGTGAGGGGGCACTCAGCCTGGTTGGAGCAGGGCCGTTGGAGCGCAAGTGTGGACACGGCCTAGCCTTTAGATCGCGTGGAGGACGATCACGGGGCTGAAGAGAGAGCGGCCCTGAAGTAGATTGCAGCTTGCCGCGTGAGAGGGAACAGATAATATGGCAGTACGAAGTGGCATGGTAATTCCTGACCCCCTCCTCTGGCAGACAATGGCGTGGTATGCTGCTTGAATTAGCCAAACCAAAGGGGATGATGGACGGAGTGTTGAACATTGCAAGCACTCACCCCCAGTCAACTGATCTGGGTTTAATCCATCATCATTCTTTAGCTCACTCCGCCACCCCAGTACAGACATGGCCATATGCAAATCAGTCTGACCCTGTGCCTCATGGGAACAGTCCAGCCCGAACTGCCAAGCCATGTCTTCCCTGGACCGGAAACAAGCATCCTGGGACCGGTTTCTGGCTAACAGCCGTCATCAGCCAGGCTAGCTTGAATCCAGTGGCAAAGTGAGCAAGGGACCCACGTCTGGGCATACTCTGCCAACGTAGGGCGAACAAAGCAAAACCAAAGGGGATGATGGACGGAGTGTTGAACATTGCAAGCACTCACCCCCAGTCAACTGATCTGGGTTTAATCCATCATCATTCTTTAGCTCACTCCGCCACCCCAGTTCAGACATGGCCATATGCAAATCAGTCTGACCCTGTGCCTCATGGGAACAGTCCAGCCCGAACTGCCAAGCCATGTCTTCCCTGGACCGGAAACAAGCATCCTGGGACCGGTTTCTGGCTAACAGCCGTCATCAGCCAGGCTAGCTTGAATCCAGTGGCAAAGTGAGCAAGGGACCCACAGCCCAGCGCACAGGTGAGAGGCCCACGGTGCGTGTGCGATGCGCAGGCCGCGGCGGAAAAGAGTTGTGAGCGACCAGTGCCACTATAGGTCCACTAGGATATAGCCGCTCGCACATAGCTGGAAACCTGGAGCTCTGATGGCCCTGACCGGGTGGAGGCCTCAATTTTGCAGCGGGGGTGGCGGTTGCAGTGGCATTGCCACGGACGATACACCCCACAAACAGAGCCGAATACACGCTATAACCTCAGTATAACTCCTCACTGGGGGAGGCCAATCCGCAACGTTACAGACCTTGCTAAACATAGTCGGCAATTAGTGGACGCCACGCTGCTGTTGGGTGGAGTAGACTGCCGAGCTGCGCAGTGGAACACAGTGTCGCGTGGGCACTGCAGTAGATACATCGGGGCCCAGGCAGAAGAGACTACCATGGGTAAGGCGGACAAACACCAATCCAAGCTCACATTCAAGTCCAGGCGCCTCACCAAATCCCAGCCTCAGGTGACATTGGACACTGAGCAAGAGTCGGAGGCAGGGGGCAGCAACACCCTAGAAAGCACCTTATTGGCAATGCAACACAGCTTACAGTCCATCGACAGCAAGATAGACAGCCTCAATCTTCGAATGGATCATATGGCGGCAAAACTTGATAAACAAGGGATTCGCCTTACGGAGGCAGAACAATGGATCTCCACAACAGAAGATACGCTGGGCATGGTGAGTACGTCATGTTCCCAAATGGAGAAGCTGCTTGCTGTGTTACAAGCTAAAAATGAAGACCTTGAAGCTAGGTTGAGACGTAATAATCTCCGCATTACGGGAGTCCCCGAGACCACAAACACAGGCAAAATGAAGCTCTATGTTGAAGCCATGTTGAAGGATATGCTGGGAGCAGAGCACTTCTCATCAATGCTCATTGTAGAGCGTGCCCATAGGTCCTTGGCCCCCAAACCAGTACCGGGCGCACAACAGAGGCCTATTATTGCTCGATTGCTGAACTATCGCAACCGAGATACAGCTCTTAGATTGGCAAGAGAGCTGGGTACCGCGACGTATCAGAGAAATGAGGTTGCCCTATACCCGGACTTCACAACTGCTGTGCAGCAAGCGCAACAGGAATTCCAGCTGGTCAAGAAGAAACTGCAAACTCTGAGCATTCAATACATCATGCTATATCCAGCGGGCCTCAGGATCCAGCACAGGGGCAAAACAAAGATTTTTCTGTCACCCAAAGAAGCAATGACATTTGTCAAGCAACTAGAAAGAAAAAAAGCGGCGCACCGCCCGGGCGAGGATGCGGACACTGAAGACTGAATTGCCATGTGCTGGTCGCAACACCGGGATAAGTGCTTTATAGTAAGCAGGGGGATGTGGGTGGGGGAGGCTGTGGGAACATTCAAATTGTATATGGCAGGCACGAACCCAATTTGCTCTAGATAGACCAGGTGGCAGTAGTGAGAGTAGACATATACACGAACTACGACGAGAAAGCTCACCAAATACTGCTACATACTGGATGTGGGCATATATATAGAATGATTAGGATAATGACTGATAGCCCGAGCCGAAAGGTGTCGACCAGTTAATATGATGCTGTGGTGGCTCAAGAAACTGCCCTGACACCCCCTAACACCAAGGGGGTGAGTGAGCTACTAGCAACCCCCTAGAGGGGATACCCCAACTGTTAGAACTACTTGTACGTAGATAACTGTGACTAGGTAGCATGACTGTTGTCCTATTGTGTTATTGTTGTGCATTGTTTCTAGGGGGAACTCTTGGCATGATTGGGATGCTAAGGTGGGAGGGTTAGGGGCCAGGGGTCTTATGAGTAGTCAGAAACATAGTGTGCATGATACAAGCAGCAAAACCAATCCAGCGACAACTGCATTTCAGGTACTCATTGGTATGGGCGGATGACAGTGGGCGACGCAGCTGTAAAAGTTAAAAGTGGTCTATCCTGGATAAAATGGAATGTACGGGCCTTAATAACCCAAAAAAAACACATCAGGTGCTGGCCTATTTGGACCGGCAAGGTATACAGGTGGCACTCCTACAGGAAACACGTCTTACCAAACACTCTGAGAAAAAAGTGGCCAAAAGATGGGCTGGGGTAAAGTTGGCATCCTCCTACTCCTCATATTCGAGAGGAGTGATGATTCTCATAAAAAAGAATACCCCCTTTGCACTCACACACTCTGAAATAGATCAGCAGGGCCGGTATATCATAGCACAGGGAACGTTTTGTGGTACACTAATCACTATTGTCAATGTCTATGGGCCTAATGTTGATGACCCTGAGTTCTTCGTAGCGCTATGGTCTAAGCTACACAGATTACCGCCCTCTGCAATTATATGGGGTGGGGATTTCAACACTCTGGCCCCGGGGGATGGGGTCTGCGGGGCCAAAAGTGGCCGAGGGAAGGGGGGCCATGCAGCCCCCCTCCCATAAAAAAAAAATGAAAAAAAAAACGGCATCGTGCCGGAGGCCCCGCCCCCCTCCCTGCAGCAGTGTGCAAACGCGCCCCCTGGCGCGTTTTAAGAAGGGGAAGTAATTCCCCTTGAATACTTGGTGCAATATGAAGATCGGCTGTCCACATCGGAGGGACCACCTAAAAAAGCAGCGGAGGCCCTAGTGGAAGGAATGCGATGACATGGGCCTCATTGATATCTGGAGGCTGAGGCACCCTGGGGTCAAGGAGGGCACATACCACTCCTACATACATAAATCATGGTTACGGATAGACTATTGGTTAATCACAAAAGACGTAACCACGTGGATAAATGCAATTAAACATTTGCCAAAGACACTGTCAGACCATGCTCCAGTCCTGATGACCATTACAATTCCCACACACAACCCCCCGCAATTTCAGTGGCGCTTGCAACCGACTTCACTGCTTGATCAGGTCTTCCAAGAAGGGGTAAGATCTGCAATAGAAGAGTTCTTTGAACACAATTTAGTGCAGAGTATGGAAACAATATGGGAGGCATTCAAAGTGACGCTGCATGGGACATGTATAAGTCTCCAGGCTGGGGTCCTCAGGTCCATTCGAGGGCGGCTCCAACAGATTGAATCGAATTTGGGGTGCTTGGAGAGAGCATATGAAGATACACATGGGGAGGCTACGTTGGCAGAGATTAGGGAGAAAATCACAAAATATAATGCTACAGCAGAACAAGAGGTGCACCACATGTCACGGTGTTGGCGGGCCCGAATTTATGGGGAAGGGGGCAGACCTGGGAAAGCGTTAGCCAATAGAATCGCAGAGCCCTGGGCGAGAACACAGTTAGTGGAAGCAATTTCTGACGGAGGTGTTGTAAGCTATGACACGCCAGGTATTCTCAACACATTCGTACAATACTACAAATGTATGTATGCAGCACGAGAATCGGCAGAGGAGCCAGAAAACGCAACTTATTTTGAGGACATAGCGCTGGTGCGGCTCTCACAGGGCCAGCTGGAATTTCTGGCACAGCCAATATAGGTGGGGGAGATCAGGAATGCCATAGCCTCCCTACCCAATGGGAAAGCTACTGGGAGCGATGGCCTACCTGGTGAATTATATAAAGAATATGTTGACCTATTGGCCCCACACCTGCCTGCTATGTTTTCGGAGGCATATCAGCGTCGTCGTCTGCCGGATACTCTTCGCGAAGCCCTCATTAATATATTGTTGAAACCCGGTAAACCATCCCATAGCTGCGATTCGTACAGACCGCTATTGCTTCTTAACACTGATGCTAAGATATTGGCAAAGGCTATAGCTACACGGCTCCGCTTGCTCTTACCTACAATGGTGTTTCTGGACCAATCGGGATTCATGCCAGCGAGGTCCACCTCACAAGCTGTTTGCGGGTGTTGCATATTCTGGAACCCACATTGCCTGCGGTGGCGGTGTTATTGGACGCCGCCAAAGCTTTTGATTCAATTCAATGGAAGTATATGTTTGCAGTACTGCATCGTATGGGGGTGCCACTAGAATACACAAACTGGATTAAGCTTTTGTATACAAAACCGACTGCTCGGGTTCGGGTCAATGGGAACACATCAGGGTCTTTCAGGATACACCGTGGCACGCGACAGGGATGCCCCCTGTCGCCATTGCTATTTGCGGTGGCGCTAGAACTGCTTGCATGCATACTGCGGCAAAGATATGCAAATGCGGCATTGCGCTTTCGGCGGCGACCATTGGCAGTGTCAATGTACGTGGATGATATGGTGCTGTATGTTAGGGACCCTGGGGAACACCTGGAACGGTTTATACGGGAATATGTGAGGTTTGAATGGTACTCAGGTTTGCGTATCAATTGATCCAAATTTGTTATCCTCCCCTTAACCGCAGGCACAATACCCCATGAATTAGGATATCCACTGGAATGGTGCAAGGACCCCTTTAAATATCTGGGGATATGGATTCATAAGGACCCGCAGGTGGTTATACAATCAAATTATGGCAGGACAATATCGCGTCTGGAAGAACAGGTGGCGAGGTGGATCAGACTCCCACTATCACTAGCGGACAGAATAGCGCTGATGAAGATGATAGTATTACCTAAATTCTTATATTTATTCACTAACATTCCCATACGCTTAACGCAACATTTCTTCAATACACTTCGATAACAGTTGATCGCGTATAGCAGACTTCGTGCAGCCTTGCGTTCATTATAAACGCAATTCCCAACTGAGCCACGGGCTCTGGGGGCGCCCCAGCTGATACTCATGGCATCCTTTAATCACACGCCTGTATAACACGTCACAGACAGGCACGCAGACATTAGTAGAGGGTCCTTTGGCCAAATGGAATGCCATAATCCCCACACCACTTAACATGGATGATTGGCAGTTGTGCTGTACACTAACGGGGCAACTGACAGCAAATGGGAATCTTCGAATTATACACTTTGAATATCTACACCAACTATACTATACTCCAGCGCAGCTTTGTAAGTTTGGGTTCCGAAAAAAAGCGGACTGAAACAGATGCGGAGCGCCTGATGCAGACTTCATGCATCTGGCATGGGCCTGCCTAGGGGTATAGCAGTATTGGGAATAAGTCACAAGCACTATCAATGCTATGGTCATGGAACTGGTGGAATGCACCCCGCAAATATGTTCCTAGGTCTAATTAAAACCATACAGCCGTTCAACCATAAACTAGTAGCTATAGCTTTACTACTAGCAAAAAGGAGAGTTTCTATTCACTGGGAGGAGGGAAGGTCACTCCGAAACGGGAACAATGGATATGAGATATGACATATTGCCGCAACCAATTTACATGGCATGCTGAGGAATTACCCTGGGCTTCCCGTCCCAGGGATATATGGGGCCGGTTCACTGCATATCTACTCTCCATATCAACTGACTATTGTATGCAAGCATGTCACCTCTTGGACTAAAGATGTTGCCTGCTGTGCATTCACTATATAGGACATGATACTTGTGGATCGTTGTATTGTATCAATCATGCTGTATAATGCTATGCAATTGAAGAATGACTACGATGTTTTTGTTTTGATGTTCAAATCTGAAAATTTGAATAAATAAAAAACAAACAAAAAGAGAATATCTGGCAACATTAAAACAGACACATTCATTGAATAACATTTGTAGGAAAATAAAAGCGGGTCTAGCCTGAGTAAACTGTCTCTCTTTCAATAAAGGTCAAATAAATTGTCTTCGAGGGAGAAAACAAAGGTAGCAAAACAGCACAAAGTGGAAAGTGTCCTGATCTGAAAAGTTGTCACAATTACATGGATTTAGGTTATTGGCTTTATTGCACCCAATAGGATCTGCTACAAACCAGTGCAGCTGGTTAAGCCTAAAACCAGTCAACATAAATCGATGCTGAGGTTTAGTGACAGAAGGAAGGTATAGTTCTGCACGCCTCAAAATAGAAATCATAAAATGCGTGCAAACAGAAGGTTTCGCCAATTCTGTACACTCCCTAGTAGCCTGCGCTCTAGCACAAAAATGTTTTTTTGCCCACACTAAGTCCCCCCTGTTAATGGGTAGCCATTATTGGTACTTTTGTTTTGGGAGTGGAGGAGGATTGCCTTATTTCTGACTTGAGATTTGCAGTGGTAAACAGATATTAACAGTAAAATAAAAGTTGGACAACTGCAAAGAGATTTTACAGATATGTTAATTAGGTTGTACTATAAAAACAATATTTAAAAAAACTATGAATGTATATAAGCTGAAAGAAAATCTGTAGCTTCTAGACTCTACAGTAAAAGGCAAAATAGAAGGGATGTTAGATGAGAACATTATCTAAAAATACAATGAGCAGCAAAGGAAGACGAGGAATTGCTATACTGAAAATGTAATTATTTTGTTGAGCCAGTATGTATGAATGTGTTTGAAATTAGATGTGGGCGGTTGTATGTAATCTGCACCCACTCATGCAGTCAGGCAGGCACTTACACACCCAGTTACACTCACACAAAGGCACTTATGTACCCACCACTCATATAGCCTGATAGGGACTTACACACTCAGTCACACACCCATAAAATAATTCACACACCCATTTACTCACCTATACATCCGCTTACATAGTCATTCATACACCTATTTAGGCACTGTAACACCCACTCACACACCGATACAGCCATTCATGTACCCAGCACTCAGACAGCCAGTTACACACGCACTTACACACCTATACACCCAGTTATACAATCAGTCGCGCACCCATACAGCAACTCACCTATTTGCAAAACCATACAGTCACTCACACACCCAGTCAGACAGCGACAGAGTCACGTACACATCCACTCATACAGCACTTATGTATCCGCCACTAACAGTCACTTGCATACACTGTTACACACCCAAACACCCACTAACACAGTCAGTTATGAATCATATAGCCACTTACATACCCAGTTATCCACCTATACAGTCACTAACACACCCAGTCATACACACACACAGCTACTTACACATCCAGTGGCACACCCACAGAGGCACTGATACATTCACTCACATATCCACTCAACCACTCACACACCCAGTCGCTCATCTATACAGCCACTTATATACCCATTTATACACCCATAATCAGACACTTACATACTGACCTAACCACTTAATGTAACTACTCACTTACTTATAGTATGTAATCGCAGAGTATGTGATGTAAAGTTAAATGCATTCTATATTTGCTTTTCAGATATCTACTTTTAAAGAGAAATGTGAGATGGAACGGTGAAGTGAAAAAAAAAATAACAATTATGCTTGTTGACAGCATCCATAAACTGGGCAGCAGATTAAATTTTTAGAGCAACTGGCATTTTCCACAATGAGTCACCATGTCTTGTAGTGTTGTGATACATCCTTGTATGTATGGTTTTCAGGTGTTTCCACATAGAAGATGTGCCATGTGAATACTTCTTCCCGGTACCTCTTGAGTTTTTTGTTGCATATATTGCCTTGAACAATTTTTGGAACAACTTTCTTTTCTCCAAAAGTGATGGAGAGATATTTCCAAATGTTGGAGAACTTTATTGGAGGTGTTAAATCTTCTTTTTCGTCGTCCTGCTCTTCCCCTTCTCTTCTATCTTCTGCGGGAGACATCCTGACTTTAAAACTCTGTACTTTTGAAGGAAAGCTAAAACACAGGATGAAGCTGTGGTTTTCAGCCTGTCTCCGGAGAGATGTGAAACTCAAATAATGGATTTAGGGTGTGGTTTGCAGTGTGCATGGGTGGAGAGTACTCTATCCAATGAGAAGTTGGGGTGTTCCTGGTATTGCGGCGGATACGCAGTGGCATCGTGACGGATCCGCAGATTCATAAAATGAATTAAAAAAAAGAGAAAGACTTGGGGGTCGATTCCGATTCGGGCCGGAAAAAGCACCGACCGACTCGGAGCCGGAATTAATTCCGACCGACACGTACCTGTGGCGCCCGACCCGCCAAGTACGATGCAAAGCGTGCAAAATCCGACCGACACGTACGGAACCCAAGCCGAACGACCGAGCCGCACGGAAAACAGCAATCCGGGCGGAAAAACACGCGAATCGAACCGACCGACACGCACCCGGAACAAATCCGACCGAAACGTACCCGCGAACTCCAAACCGCAAAGTACGATGCAAGGCGCGAAAACCACGACCGAGTCGTACGGAGGACAAGCCGTACGACCGACACGCATACAAAACTGCGAGCCGAAGTAACACAAAACACCGCGACCGAATGCGTACGCAGCATAGAAAATTGCACAAACACAGCGTGAACGAAACGGAGAAGACCGTACGAGACAACTGCAGGGTCCGACTCGGTCACAAGAACGTTTCCAACATGCACAGAAAGTACTAAGGAAAAATACACAAAAAAAGGCCAAACAAGCAATTACAAACCCAATAAATACTGGGGGGGTGGGGACAGAGAACAAAGACACACCCACAACTCCACCCATATAAAGGACACAAATCCCAACCATGATCCTTTGCAAATGCTATTCACCTGCCAGCACTCAACAGACAGCAACCACACACCCACAGCTCATCCCTCACACAAGCCACACACCATCAGCACACCAACAAATAGCTACCTCACATACACCCAGCAAAACACACACTCACACACCTTCACCTGCACACCAACACACACATTACTCACCACCCATCACCATGCCCCCAAAGAAGAATCACAAGTTCCTAGATTGTGAATTGGAAGTCCTGGTAGACGAGATCCTCAGGGTAGAGCCACAGCTGTTTGGCGCACTGGTACAACAGACACCCATCTCCCAGAAAACAAAGATGTGGGAGAGGATCATCAACAGGGTGAACGCACAATCACCATGTCTGCGCACAAAGACTGACATCCAGAACAGGTGGTATGACGTGCGCAGGAGGGTACGGGAGCTGCTGAAGAAGGACTACCTCCTGAGCCAATACACCGGCAGTGGCCCTCCTGCCAAGCCAGTATACCTCAGGCCCTGGGAGGAGAAGGTGCGGGCCATCCTTCCGCCAGTGAGCGTCTATGGACTAGAAAACATCCCAGAGCCTGGTGAGTACACAACAAATGTACACAATATTCTGCCACAATACACACACACATCACTGTCAAGGGGAGAGTCAAACCATGCACTCTTAGCAATTACACAGCAACCAGAACAGAATCATCCCAAAATGTGTATGTCAGTCAGATAAACACAACACATGCCATCTCAAAGTTACATTTAACCGTGTCATCACATGTACAAACACAACTACAACTACAGCTAGGCAGTGGCACAAATATAACTAACAAACACATCCAGACATGTAGCCACCACTACAACACCAACACACAGTGAAGACCACTGAAAGAAAGGAATTCTGTGTATGCTGGGCAAGTCAGTGTAGCCAATAGCATCATGGGAGTCGTAGTCACAGATATTGCTCACCCCCACAACTGTCCCATCAACACCACCATGAACCATGCGCACATCACAGGGAGTGGAAAAGGACTCACAAGATGGCTGACACTGGCCACTGCTGTGGGGAGCACAAGGCCCTGCTGGCAACTGTGCAACAACCAACAGCAGGACACAACTGACTGACATCCTGAGAGACAACTTGCACTCCCTGCAATGGAAGCACGTTCCATGGTGGGATATCTGGCTGGGTGGGAAGGAGGACTCACAGCACTGACCATAGTCACAAGCACCTCCCCTCACACACACCCTCAACACAAACTCCACATAACCCACCTGGGAGAATGCAATGCCTCACATCCTAACTCAAGATCCCACAAAGAACCACCACCCTGGGTTATGCTGTGTGAAGCACAGGGACACTCTTGGGACTTTTAGCCAGACAACTGCCAGGACAACACTCCCAGCCATCCTGTCAGCACAGGCAGCCCACCCCACAGGGAAGCAGAGTCAAAAGGAAGGAAGGAAGGGCATGCTGGGAAGGGGGGTGGAGGCAATAGCATGATGGGAGTAGTAGGCACAGATATTGCTCAGCCTCACAACTGGCCCATCAACACCACTCACAACCATGCTCACATCACAGGGAGTGGAAAAGGACTCACAAGATGGCTGACACTGGCTACTGCTGTGGGGAGCACAAGGCCCTGCTGGCAACTGTGCAACAACCAACAGCAGGACACCACTGACTGACATCCTGAAAGACAACTTGCACTCCCTGCAATGGAAGCACGTTCCATGGTGGGATATCTGGCTGGGTGGGAAGGAGGACTTGCAGCACTGACCATAGTCACAAGCACCTCCCCTCACACACCCCCTCAACACAAACTCCACATAACCCACCTGGGAGAATGCAATGCCTCACATCCTAACTCAAGATCCCACAAAGAACCACCACCCTGGGTTATGCTGTGTGAAGCACAGGGACACTCTTGGGACTTTTAGCCAAACAACTGCCAGGACAACACTCCCAGCCATCCTGTCAGCACAGGCAGCCCACCCCACAGGGAAGCAGAGTCAAAAGGAAGGAAGGATGGGCATGCTGGGAAGGGGGTGGAGGCAATAGCATGATGGGAGTAGTAGGCACAGATATTGCTCAGCCTCACAACTGGCCCATCAACACCACTCACAACCATGCTCACATCACAGGGAGTGGAAAAGGACTCACAAGATGGCTGACACTGGCTACTGCTGTGGGGAGCACAAGGCCCTGCTGGCAACTGTGCAACAACCAACAGCAGGACACCACTGACTGACATCCTGAAAGACAACTTCCACTCCCTGCAATGCAAGCACGTTCCATGGTGGGATATCTGGCTGGGTGGGAAGGAGGACTTGCAGCACTGACCATAGTCACAAGCACCTCCCCTCACACACCCCCACAACACAAACTCCACATAACCCACCTGGGAGAATGCAATGCCTCACATCCTAACTCAAGATCCCACAAAGAACCACCACCCTGGGTTATGTTGTGTGAAGCACAGGGACACTCTTGGGACTTTTAGCCAAACAACTGCCAGGACAACACTCCCAGCCATCCTGTCAGCACAGGCAGCCCACCCCACAGGGAAGCAGAGTCAAAAGGAAGGAAGCATGGGCATGCTGGGAAGGGGGGTGGAGGCAATAGCATGATGGGAGTCGTAGTCACAGCTCAACATCCCCCACCACATGGCCCAGCAAGCTCACACTCACGCATGCACATCCCACAGAGAGTGGAAAGGCCCATCAAAGATGTCTGACACTGGTGCTGTGTTGTGGGGAGCACAAGGGCATGCTGGGAACTGCACACCAACCAACAGCAGGACACCACTGTCAGCCATCTTGCCATTGCTCTCACACCCACACACACTGAACTCCCCACAAAAGCAAGTAAGTATGGGAATGCTGGGAAGTGGGGTGGAGGCAATAGCATGATGGGAGTCATAGTCACAGACATAGCTCACCCCCACAACTGTCCCATCAACACCACCCTGAACCATGCTCACATCACAGGGAGTGGAAAACAACTGACAAGATGGCTGACACTGGCAACTGCTGTGGGGAGCACAAGGCCCCGCTGGCAACTGTGCAACAACCAACAGCAGGACACCACTGACTGACATCTTGAAAGACAACTTTCACTCCCTGCAATGCAAGCACAGTCCATGGTGGGATAACTGACTGGCTGGGTGGGAAGGAGGGCCGGCTGTCAACAAAATACAACCAATGCAGACCATGTTCACACCCCAACAAATACATAGAAATGCCCAAATAATGCAGGACAATGTGCTACACCAATATCAACCCCTGACTGTGACAACTTAGGACAATGCAATGTACAGGCCCGCACCCAGAGGCACAGTCACAACTGTCAGGTGTGTCAACCATTGATGCCTGCAGAAACATAACATACATTGTGTGTGTCTCCCAAAAACAGGTGATGATGGGGACACAGCAGCAGACGCTGAGGAGTCCCAGTCCCAGGCTCAAGAGGATACGGAGCTCACTGGTGTCGAACAGCCTCTGCCCTCCTCGGATGAAGAAGACCAACCTGGCACCTCCGGTGCAAGTCAACATGCAGCACCAGCAGGACCACCAGCTGCAGCACCAGCAGGACCACCAGCTGCACCCCCTGCACCCACCCCTCCAACGACTGTCACCACAAATACCATCCCTGCCGACATGGACAGAACAAGGAGCACCACCAGCACAGGGACCCTGGACCAACGTGGGGCCATGGACACCACCACCACCACCAACCCCCAAGGGGGACCAGGGTCATCTGTGCGTGCCACTGCACGCACTGCACATGTCGGCAGGGGTGGTGGGAGGGGTGGGAGACAGAGGTCGCTGCTTGCAGAGGTGTCTGGTGTGCATGATGACCCACAACTGGCACGCATAGCCGATGCGTACCAGTCCAGCACCGGAGATCTCAGCCAGGTAGTGGGGCTCCTCAGGGACATTAAACAGCAGCAGGCTGCCCATCATGCCCGCTTGGACTCACACATGTCCCGCGTGGAGTCCAAGTGGGACACACTGCAAGAGATGACGGCGGTGCATAGGGACATATTACAATGCCTCCGCCAGATGAACAGCAACCAGTCTACACCTCCCTGTGTGCCAACAACATCTGGTGCTGAAACAACTGCAACTGCCACAGGGAGGGAGGATGACTCTGGCGGAGAGTCCCCTGCACCGCAGCAGCCTGTACTTGAGGGGCCCCCCAAAGAAGAGGGGTCGTCCGAGGAGGGGCAAGTGAGAGGCCGATGGCCAAGTGCAACCCCCAGGAAGCCTGAACCTGTTCTGGATGTTCACCTTTGTGCACAAACTGTTCACCCTGTTGACGGCAACACAACTCCCACACATGACATGGGGAGTACAAGTTGGACCAATGTCTCAGACAACTGTGGCCCCGATACTGGGGATTTTGTCTACCAGGACTTTCAATTCATCTAGGAACTTCTGATTGCAATATAAATGTACAGCACTAACCATCCTATGCACTATTCACACAAATGTATCACAATAAACACACTAATACACCATACTTGCCTCTGTTGTGATTCCAACGTGGGTGCTGTCATGGGGATGATGAACTGCAAAATTACACTGTGTATGCGAACTGCAACAGCAAGTACAACACAGGCATGTGAGTAATGGCAACGTGACACATATGAGGGAGACACACCACCAGGGCTACACAACACATACACACCTAGGCCATCTGACTCATTGCCTACACTGATGTTGCCAGGAAAGACGGTGCAATGCACAGACACCACACCTATTCCCAGTTGTAGTCAAGTAGCCCACAGGTGCAGTAAGCAAATGGCAGTCAAATGTGTGACCACAGACAACGCACATCACAAAGTGAAGCACAGGTTTATTACACAGTTGCAACATGTCGTAACCACTACAGATGCAAGGTAATCCCACCTGGCAGCGGGCACACAGTCAACAACTGTAGAAGGAAGGAAGTCCATGGGTGTGGCGCACATCACCTGTAGGGACACAACAGCTACCACCCTGGAAGTACAATCACGTCGTCGGTGGACACAGTTGACCAAACGAATCTGAAAGTACCCTGTGAAGGACAGAAATGACACACAGTCAAAAGCAATGGAGAACAGGACAGAACAGCAAAACTCATGCACAATACATGTTACAAGATACCCACCCAGAACCAAGTTAGCATGTCAACACTGTTGGGGAGTACAGACCACCTGTAAGCACACATCGCTACACACATCCAGTCAAGTAGCCCATGGACACACTCCAACAGCACCAGAGCACCACCTACACATATCATGCCAACTCACATCATTGACATGACACCTCAGGATACTCACATTCAGCTAAAGAAGTTGGTGATGAGCTGTGTGCGGACATCACCATCATCATCATCATCACTGGCATCGTGGTCCAGGCCAGGATCCTCCACAGGTGGCGGATGTTGGTCATTGTCATCCTGGATGAGAGGCAACTCCTTCCGCACTGCCAGGTTGTGGAGCATGCAGCAGACGATGATAATCTTGCACACCTTCGCTGGGGCATATGGGAGGGACCCTCCTGTCTTGTCGAGGCAGCGGAAGCGGCTCTTCAGGAGACCAAATGTCCGCTCAATCACTCTCCTGGTCCGACCATGTGCCTCATTGTAGCGCATCTGGGCTGGTGTCACAGGGTTCCTGAGGGTGTCAGCAACCACGGCATGTTGGGGTATCCCGAGTCACCTACGGACAGACAAGTGCACATTAGCTGACTTGGAAAAGTGGGCGGAATACTACAGATCAGATCACACACAATGGCACAAAGTCAGTACACACCGACAAGCCAGGCACGCTGGTTCTGCATCTGTGCCATCATCCTGGGGATGCGACTACTCCTCATCACAAAGGCATCGTGTGCTGAACCAGGGAAACGGGCACACACGTGTGAGATGGTCATATCTGCAAGACACACCACCAGTGCATTGACCGAGTGGTAGTGCTTGCGGTTACGGTAGGCCTGCTCCTGGGCCTGTGGTGGTACCAAAGCCACATGTGTCCCATCAATGGAGCCAATGACATGCGGCATCCTCCCCAGGGCATAGAAGTCACTCTTCACGTCAGTGAGTCGTTGCAGTCTAGGGAAATAGATGTACCGGTTCAGGTATAGCAACATTGCCTCCAAAACATCGCGGAGCACACGGCTGAACATGGTCTGTGACATCCCACCAGCAGTCGCCACAGTATGTTGAAAGGTACCGGTGGCAAAGAAGTGTAGGGCTGCCATCACCTTCACCTTGGGGGTCAGCGCTGTAGGATACGGCCGGCCAGGCTGCAAATGTGGGGCCAACTGCACTGCCAAATCCTCAATCAGCTGCCTGGTGAAGCGGTACCGTCGGATGCTGTCCCGTTCCACCATCGTTGCCAGGTCTGGGAATGGTCTATGGACAGCAGGAGCCCTGCAGTGCAGAGGAGAAGAAAGCAAGATTGTCAGTCACCCCACATATGCGGCATTGAACACACTCAATATCACATCATACATCATTATGAGGCACAACTACATGAAGTGTGCAGTTCCGTAAGGACATGTATGGTACATACATGGCCAACATCTGTCATCACGGTTCAACAAGTGGCATCAATAAGTCCCAGGTTGGCCCATTGGATATCATGAGGCCGTGTCACAGTTCCCATCTCCTGCTGCCATGTCACAATCACCCCCCACAGTGACATGTGAGGACAGATGTGCCCCAGGCATCACAGCTCAACGACAGGTACATTCCCAGGGACCCTGTATTGCCACATGGACACTGGCATTACATGGAGTATCATGTATACACCACAGCAAAACAACCATGACCCCCACAGGTAGTGGTTCCACTTGCCTCTGCAGGACAGACATGGACGTCTGTGACACACACACGCACAACATCAAAGTCCATGCACACACAACGTGGATGTGGAGACTGTCTCCCATTGTGCACATGAAATCAGAGACATTGTAAACACTACATGCACACAGACTGTGGAGGACCATCACTATTGTGCCACTGGGTCACCCTGGCTCAAACATACCGTCCCACATGGGACTCACGGGGTATGTGACATGACATACACATACACCACCGTGAAATGTGACCATGGCACATGCTCAGATATGAACAGTTGCACATCACAGTGGTCATGTACACGTAACACCCAGGATCCTGTCCCCATGAACACGTGCACAGCCTGGGGGTGGCTGCCCCCAGGTGACACCCACAGGACAACATGTACACCAACATACACACAATAGGAAATGCAGCCTTACATGCCTTATGATACAGTTTGGACAGGCTGTGGTGTTGTAGGTGTGCCCCTCACTCCCTGGGAGCTATCTGTGGCTGGCATATGTTCATCTGAGACAGGCATGGTGACATATGCCAGTCACTTGTACAGGGATGCGTTGAACAGCAATGGACCGATCGGTGTGCCCGGCCGGCCCATTGCATTCAATGTGTGCGGGTACGCGTTGTACCCCTGTACGCGTTGTACAGCAATGGACCGATCGGTGTGCCCGGCCGGCCCATTGCATTCAATGTGTGCGGGTACGCGTTGTACCCCTGTACGCGTTGAACAGCAATGGACCGATCGGTGCACCCGGCCGGCCCATTGCATTCAATGTGTGCGGGTACGCGTTGTACCCCTGTACGCGTTGAACAGCAATGGACCGATCGGTGCACCCGGCCGGCCCATTGCATTCAATGTGTGCGGGTACGCGTTGTACCCCTGTACGCGTTGAACAGCAATGGACCGATCGGTGCACCCGGCCGGCCCATTGCATTCAATGTGTGCGGGTACTGCGTTGTACTCCTGTGCAGCGTTGAACAGCAATGGACCGATCGGTGCACCCGGCCGGCCCATTGCATTCAATGTGTGCGGGTACGCGTTGTACCCTGTACGCGTTGAACAGCAATGGACCGATCGGTGCACCCGGCCGGCCCATTGCATTCAATGTGTGCGGGTACGCGTTGTACCCCTGTACGCGTTGAACAGCAATGGACCGATCGATGCACCCGGCCGGCCCATTGCATTCAATGTGTCGGGTACGCGTTGTACCCTGTACGCGTTGAACAGCAATGGACCGATCGGTGCACCCGGCCGGCCCATTGCATTCAATGGGTGCGGGCACGCGTTGTACCCCTGTACGCGTTAGTACCGCAATGGACCGATCGGTGCACCCGGCCGGCCCATTGCATTCAATGTGTCGGGTACGCGTTGTACCCCTGTACGCGATGTACCGCAATGGACCGATCGGTGTGCCCGGCCGGCCCATTGCATTCAATGTGTGCGGGTACGCGTTGTACCCCTGTACGCGTTGAACAGCAATGGACCGATCGGTGCACCCGGCCGGCCCATTGCATTCAATGTGCGCGGGTACGCGTTGTACCCCTGTACGCGTTGTACCGCAATGGACCGATCGGTGCACCCGGCCGGCCCATTGCATTCAATGTGTGCGGGTACGCGTTGTACCCCTGTACGCGTTGAACAGCAATGGACCGATCGGTGCGCACCCATTGTCAATGGCCTAGCCTGGCAACGGACGCGTTTTCGAAATTCGAACGAGTCGGTTGCTGGAAATTCAGTTGGTCACCCACAACAATGTTGCAAAATCATGTATGTCATGAAGTTGAAGATTTGAAGGATGCTGTGGGCGTGTATTGGTGCTGCTATTCCATGGATTGGCCAGATTCAGAAGATGCAAACGACTTGGACCCATCACTTTGGACACATGGGACAGTATCTGCCTCTGCAGCACATATATATTGCTGGCTGTTCCCCTGAGAGCTCACTTGCCTGCACTACATGCTCCAGGACGACATCTGCCACTGCACTGCTGCTGTCTCTGCCCCCTCTGGACCCTGCAATGGCACGTACTGTGGAGAGAGCCCCAGCCTTCAGCCTTGAGGAGAACCAGACCCTGCTGGACAGCCTACTTCCACAGTACAGCAAGCTGTATGGGACACCAGGGGAGCAGGTGAGTGTTCTGTGCACTGCCTTTCTGAATGTGCATTTTGTCTGACTAGCAAGGCTGAAAGTCTGCACGCCACTGGCTAGCAGGCTCACTGAGTAGTTGTCACCCCCCATAGTGTGTAGTGACATGCACTGGACAGGTATGGTGCAGTGACAGTGCATTTGAACAAGGTTTTACTTCCCATGCAATGATACCATGTAGTGACTTCTGGCAAACTGTCCATGGGCAGCGTTGCACTGCCTGTGTACATCATGTGCCCCTGTGATTGAGACATGTATATACAACTGTGTCATGCACGGATATGTTGCATGTGTAGTAATGGCCTTTTCACTTTGTCATCCTGACAGGTTAATGCCCATCGGAAGCAGGAGATCTGGAAGGACATCGTCCGGGCTGTCCGGTCCGTGGGGGTCTACAAGCGCCGGATCCGCAACTGCCAGAAGAGGTGGCAGGACCTTCGGGGCTGGACCCGGAGGATTGCACGGGTCCAGCTGAAGCTGTCGCCTCCTCGCAGGAGGGGCGGAACACGGACCCTGACCCCCCACATGCTCCAGATCCTGGCGGTGGTGTTTCCAGACCTGGATGGGCAGCTGAAGGCCAGACAGCAGCAAGGAGGGGGTGAGTCAAAGACTGCACTGTGAACTCTGTATTACATGCTATGTGCCCTCCTCTGGCCTGGTTAAACTGCCACAGTACAGCAGTCATGTTGTCCAGGAGCCATGTCCCTCTATTGTGCACTGCCCACTCCTCATCTGATACCCAGGTGTGGCCCTTACATTCAGGGAATTGTGTCACTTGGGACTGTGTCCTTGCAGTTTGCTTCACTCAAGGTGGGGGACAGCATCTGTTTCCCTAACTCTGTTGTGGGCATCATGGGTGGGTCCATTGTTCACACAATGCCTGTGTTCGGACATGTAATCTGCGTGTTGCTTTGATATGCGGTCCACTTGCTGAGCTGAGCCACCACATGTGCCTGGGGTATCTGGCACACACCCATGCAGCGGGTGGGAACAATGTTTGGGCCCCAGGAGTGTGCAGATTACGTGTGTCACACATACATAGCCAGCTATCCACTGTCCAGGGCTCATCCCTCATTCATGTGGGGCAGGACAGTCATGCCTACTCCAGCCCATCCAATACACCTGTACTCCCACTCCCGTGTATCAGCTGACACGTTGTGCGCAGTGATTTGACCCCTCAGGTGTCTGCCTCTGTGTCAGTGTGCTGTGGATTTGTTGCCAGGACTGCTGGGGTGCTTCTCGGTAGGGGCTCAGCATGCCACTGGAGATGTGACCATAGGAGACGATACTTGTGTGTCACATAGGTGTTTGATCAGCTGCCCGTGCAGACTGGGGTATGCGAATGTGAAGTTCAGGCAGCTGTTTCCCATTCACAGCAGATTGTGAGGGGCTCAGGTTCGGAGGGTAGTGTCACAGGACTCCCATATGTCCAACCGGTATGACCTGGACAGATGAGGGTTAAGATGATGTGTTGTGTGGGGGATGTACATGTGCACTTGTGCAGCTCCAGGACTTGCATTCCCCATGACCTACTATTGTGACACAGTGCAGAGTGTTGTTGTCTGGCTGCCAAGTCATACATCACTGAGACAGTGATGTATGACTTAGCAGTCATGCCTCCGCCATGGCATGTGTCTACTTATTGGTGATCCTGCAGGGGAGTGACATGTGCTACATGCACACCATTGTGGCGATGGCTATCAGGACATGGGTGCATCATGGTGTCTGTCGCTGATATGCATCACATGCATTTCCTATTTGACTCTGGGCATCCCTTTCATCCGGAAACCTGTACTGACTCAGTGGCAAGAGTTGTGATGTGTGCATGTCCACATGCTACACCGTGTCCTCTGCACTGTCCAACTACTGTGTAGGTGGTGCATGTGTCCACACTGGGGTGTTGCTATCCAACAGACACCAGACAGATGGGTGCAAGGCCATGTGGGATGTGAGTGCCATGGTTGGCATCAGACTGACAATTGGCTTCTCCTGTTCAGTTAGGGCACTTTTAGCAATGTTCAACTAATGATGCCAGGGCTTGCTCTGTAATGTGCTGTGCTCACAGTGGTGTGTGCGTTTGGTGCAGGTGACTGATGTCTGTCTGTTTCCCCATTGTTTGCAGATACATCCACGGCCACAGAAGGGGACAGCTCCACGGACCAGGAGGAGCCGGAGAGCCAGACTGGGTCAGCAGCCGAGGAGTGGTCGGAGGGACCCAGTGGCACGGAGGGCGAGGGGAGCCACACCGAGGAGTCCTCAGCAGCATCCACCTCAGCTGAGGACCACAGCAGCTCGGAGGATGACTCCCTTATGGAGGCGGGTGTCAGCAGCCACCACACCCCAGCTAGTGTTGCTGTCCCCGCCACCACCAGCACCACCACCGCCCTCCCATCGGCTCCCATTCCCCAGGTCCATGGAGGCTCCCATGTTCGGGAGCGTGTCTCCTTTGGGCCAGGCACCGCACCCCCTGCCCCTGTGTCCCCTGCTGCCCTGAGTGAGGAGTCTGTGTACCTCCTTCGCCAGCTCCATGTAGGGCAGACAGCCATGCTGAGTGTCCTCCATGCGCACACCGCTCTGTTGACTCAGCTGGTGTCGTTCATGGAGGGCATCTCATCGGGCATGTCTGACCTACAGAGGGGCAATAGGTCCATGGACTCCTCCCTGACGGCAGCAGTGTCCCTCCTCAGACAGTCCCTCACCCCTCCTGCCTCTGCTCCATCCACACTCCCCAGCACCTTACCCGTCCCAAGCACACACACACCGGCACAGGCACACACCAGCACACACACGTCCAGCACACAGACACACACGCCACAAACAAAACGCACACGCACGCACAGTCAGGGGACTGAAACCAGACTCACAGGGGATGGGGCCCTGGAACACACACACGCATCCACAAGCACTGCGCAGTCCTCAGTTGCCTCTCCCTCCAAAGCACCCTCCCTTGCCTCACCTGCAACCCCAAAGTCACAGCGGCTCTCCCTCTGTAACCTCGGCCTCATCCCCTACGATCTAGCTGCTCCAGCATCCAGGGGGAAGAGGAAGCCCACCCACATGGAGCAGAGTGCCCCTCGCCCCAGGACACCCTCCCCCAGGCGCAGACAGACTGAGGCCCCCACCCGCAAGTCCCCCCGGAGTTGTAAGAGCAAGACCCCGCCGCCGCCCTGCAGCTCAGGCACCAGGTCTCCTTCCTCCATCCCTCAGGCCCCCACTCCACAGGTGCCCCCACCACACCCTGCCCCAGGTTCCCCCACCCACAGATATACCATCCCCAAGAGGATCCGGCCTTCTCCCCTGCCACTTGCTCTCCCGGCACCACACCCCCGCTGCGCTTGTCTGTGCCACTGATGTGGTGAGGGTGTCCTCCCCCTCTGTCCAGCCCACCTTGCCTGTTCCCCATTCTCCTCCCCTGGAGGTAGGCACTGCAGTGGAGTCCACTACCACCCTGTCTGACTTGGGCACTGCAGTGGCGGACCTGTCCACTCCATCTGCAGGGTCCACTGCAGTCGTGCCGGCACCCACAACATCTGAGTCATGCCCCCGGTTGTGCCGGCACACACCATGTCAGACACCTCCACTGCAGTTGTCAGTGGCTCTCCAGCACCCACCACCCCTTCCCTGCCTCCTCCTGGTGAGCCCTGATCCTGTCCCTGCGGTGCCTGGCCTGCCCCCCGGTTGCCCCTCCTAGTGTATTGTCCCTGGTTTTGTGCAGTGCAGGCATGCGTAGGGTGACATCTGCCACTGTCACCCTGTATTGACTTACTTGATGGACTGGCCATTGGCCTTTGTTGGAGCATTACTGTTCTCTGAGTTTTTGGACACACATATGCTGAATAAAGCAACTTTCTGTTCTCTAGTGCTTATGCTTCTGATGTACATGTTGTTGATGATGCTAACCATGCCCTTGCTGCAGTGATGGTGATATTTGGTCTCATGATAATGAAGTGTTACTGTGCAGGGACACATGTGGTCCAGGGGAATGTGTCCTATCCTGTGGTGTATCCATGTCATCCTTAGCAGCATCTGAGGGTGTCATGTGTTCAGTATTTGGCAATGGGATTTCCTACTTACATTAGCAATTTCACATCTGTGGCTTCCACCCCTGCACATCTGTTGTGCCTGCCATTGTTCAATTCGTCTACTTCCCTGACCGTGTGGCCATCTCCACTGGACATGCAGGTTTGGGCATCAATGGGGAAGGACTCATCTGTGTTGTCAGTGCAACATTGCTATACAAGTGTGTTGGATCTGTGCTGATGATTTCGTTGGCACTCCCATGACCAGGCTGATGGGACGGGAGCCTTCATTTGGTGCTAATTGTTGATTGTGTGACCAAGTGCTCAGCTGACATGATGGGGCCCTACTGAGGCAACATATGGCACAGCTTTCCTCACACAGGAGTGGAGTCCCCTGATGGCAGTGTGTACTCCTGTGACATTGCCTGCGCTCAAGGTGTGTGTTGTATGAGCATGTCTGTGTGTTCACTTCCGTTTTACTGTGCATGCTGGGATCCCTAGTGTTGTACCTGTTTGTGATGCTTGCTGAGTTGACCTATGTTCCCCCAAAGTCTTCTCCCTGGGTTCTCTGTGATGTGGGTGCATGGCACATTACTGGTCATCAGGGTGTCACCCATAGGTGTGTTTGCTGTCAGGGCTGAGTTTGTGTGCAGACGCAGATGGGTCACAGTCAGGTTTCCCCTTGGCACTTGTTGTTTACACCTGTCATGTGATTTCCAGTTTGTGTTATCTTTCAGTGATTGTGACACGTTGTGTGTGTGACTGCTGGCACTCCTCAGGGTCCGGGCTGCAATGTTGGTTGTTGTCTATGTGTGTTCTTTGTGGGTGACCTTGGCTTCTTCATTGGTGTGTGACTGTGGCTGGGATCCCATTGGTTGGTGTGGTATTGCCGTCATGTCCATGTACAGCGTAGTGTGCAGTGTGTCAGACATTCCGGAGTCTTGTTGAGTGGCCATGTGTGATGTGTTTCTGCACCTTGGTTCCCACCCACCACCCTGGGATTGTCATGGGTACATGTGCAATGTCACCAGTGCATGTGTGCTTCACTGCTGCACATTGTTGGAGGTCGAGGTGTGTGGTGTTGAGTGTGTGCAGATGAGAGTTGTTGCCCGGCTAGACCCCTGCCTCCATGTTGGCCTTGGCTTACTGGCCGTGCTGATTGATTTGTGCTTGTGTAGGTGTGATGGTAGTTTGTTGCTCAGGACACATGACTGTGGTTCACAGTGTGAACGACATTTAGCTTTGTCATCACAGTGGGATTGTAATGCAGCCCAGGGTCACCACATTGTGGGGGCCCTGGGGGTAGTGCTGTGGTGTGTCTGTGTCTTGCTGTGTCAGTTGCTGTTCCTACATGCTTGTGTGACATGTGTGATTTGTGCTCCCTCTCATCTGACAATGCCTGATTGCCCACATAGGGGATTTGGATCCATGAGTTACCTTTGTGTAGCACTGTATGCACATCTGTGTAATTGGTATTCAGGCCTCCTCATGTGTTGTGTGGTTGCCTGGGGACACTGCCCCCCCCTCACCTGTTGTGTTTGATGTGCAGTGTGGGTCTGCCTGTTTGTGTTTGTGCATCTGCACCACTGCATTGGCATATCTTAGGTGTGCCATTGGCTGTATGTTGTTTGGTGGGTTTCCCCTGCTGTCCCTGGGACTCCTAGGTCATCGGTCAGCACAATGATCATGGTTTGTGTGTCCCATTGCTGCCATGGTATGGTATCTGTTCACCTCACATCTACAGTCTCCACAGGGTATCTGCATTTGTGTGCCCATTGGTGCAAATATGTGGGTCTGCATTCTGATGGTCACTTCTGTCATTGTGTCATTGATGAATGTTGACTGTGTCAGCCCCCATGGGTGTTGTTTGTCTGCACATGGCCAAAGGTATGTCTTATTTGCACTGCAGTATTTGCCTCCCCCAATCTATGTTGCAATGGGACACATGCACTACTTTGCCACTGATGTGTTTTATGTTCTGTGACCAGGAATCATCCATGCAGTTTGGCAGTTGCAGCTTTTTCTTTGTCAACACTTACATTTTGGTCACTGTGATGATGGGGTTTGGACCCCATTGCCACAATGTTCAAAATGTGCTTCAGCTATGGACCCCACATTTACATTTTGGTCACTGTGATGATGGGGTTTGGACCCCATTGCCACTTTGTTCAAAATGTGCTTCAGCTATGGACCCCACACTTACCTTTTGGTCACTGTGATGATGGGGTTTGGACCCCATTGCCACAATGTTCAAAATGTGCTTCAGCTATGGACCCCACACTTACCTTTTGGTCACTGTGATGATGGGGGTTTGGACCCCATTGCCACAATGTTCAAAATGTGCTTCAGCTATGGACCCCACACTTACCTTTTGGTCACTGTGATGATGGGGGTTTGGACCCCATTGCCACAATGTTCAAAATGTGCTTCAGCTATGGACCCCACACTTACCTTTTGGTCACTGTGATGATGGGGGTTTGGACCCCATTGCCACAATGTTCAAAATGTGCTTCAGCTATGGACCCCACACTTACCTTTTGGTCACTGTGATGATGGGGGTTTGGACCCCATTGCCACAATGTTCAAAATGTGCTTCAGCTATGGACCCCACACTTACCTTTTGGTCACTGTGATGATGGGGGTTTGGACCCCATTGCCACAATGTTCAAAATGTGCTTCAGCTATGGACCCCACACTTACATTTTGGTCACTGTGATGATGGGGTTTTGGACCCCATTGCCACAATGGTCATGGCCTGCTTGCATTGTGGGGGACACACACATATATGTGTGGCACATGTGATAGGGGGTCACATTGTATGTTCAAAGTCATGTTCAGTGTTGTAGGCATTTGACACAGTCTACACACGCTTGTCATGGTGTTGGGGGATGTCTTTTTCTTGCATTCCCTAGGTTGTGGTGTGCTGGTTGTGTCATGCATTGTCCATCCTATGAGTGGGGGTGGTGTTGGTGGTAGGCATCCAGCCCCCCATGGGTAGAGGTGGTAGTAGTGACAGGCATCCAGCCCCCCATGGGTAGAGGTGGTAGTAGTGGTAGGCATCCAGCCCCCCTGGCTAAGGGTGGTAGCTGTGGTAGGCATCCAGCCCCCCTGGGTAAGGGTGGTAGTAGTGGTAGGCATCCAGCCCCCCTGGCTAAGGGTGGTAGTAGTGGTGGGCATCTGGCACCCCCCTGGCTAAGGGTGGTAGTAGTGGTAGGCATCCAGCCCCCCTGGCTAAGGGTGGTAGTAGTGGTAGGCATCTGGCACCCCCATGGCTAAGGGTGGTAGTAGTGGTAGGCATCCAGCCCCCTGGCTAAGGGTGGTAGTAGTGGTGGGCATCTGGCACCCCCATGGCTAAGGGTGGGAGTAGTGGTAGGCATCCAGCCCCCTGGGTAAGGGTGGTAGTTGTGGTAGGCATCCAGCCCCCTGGCTAAGGGTGGTAGTAGTGGTAGGCATCCAGCCCCCCTGGGTAAGGGTGGTAGTTGTGGTAGGCATCCAGCCCCCTGGCTAAGGGTGGTAGTAGTGGTAGGCATCCAGCCCCCCCTGGGTAAGGGTGGTAGTGGTGGTGGGCATCTGGCACCCCCCTGGCTAAGGGTGGTAGTAGTGGTAGGCATCCAGGCCCCCTGGCTAAGGGTGGTAGCAGTGGTAGGCATCCAGCCCCCCCTGGGTAAGGGTGGTAGTTGTGGTAGGCATCCAGCCCCCCTGGGTAAGGGTGGTAGTTGTGGTAGGCATCCAGCCCCACAGGCTAAGGGTGGTAGTAGTGGTGGGCATCTGGCACCCCCATGGCTGAGGGTGGTAGTAGTGGTGGGCATCTGGCACCCCCATGGCTAAGGGTGGTAGTAGTGGTAGGCATCCAGCCCCCTGGGTAAGGGTGGTAGTAGTGGTAGGCATCTGGCACCCCCATGGCTAAGGGTGGTAGTAGTGGTAGGCATCCAGCCCCCTGGCTAAGGGTGGTAGTAGTGGTAGGCATCTGGCACCCCCATGGCTAAGGGTGGTAGTAGTGGTAGGCATCCAGCCCCCTGGCTAAGGGTGGTAGTAGTGGTAGGCATCCAGCCCCCTGGGTAAGGGTGGTAGTAGTGGTAGGCATCTGGCACCCCCATGGCTAAGGGTGGTAGTAGTGGTAGGCATCCAGCCCCCTGGCTAAGGGTGGTAGTAGTGGTAGGCATCTGGCACCCCCATGGCTGAGGGTGGTAGTAGTGGTGGGCATCCAGCCCCCCCTGGGTAAGGGTGGTAGTAGTGGTAGGCATCCAGCCCCCCCTGGGTAAGGGTGGTAGTTGTGGTAGGTATCCAGCCCCCCTGGCTAAGGGTGGTAGTAGTGGTAGGCATCTGGCACCCCCATGGCTGAGGGTGGTAGTAGTGGTGGGCATCTGGCACCCCCATGGCTAAGGGTGGTAGTAGTGGTAGGCATCCAGCCCCCCCTGGGTAAGGGTGGTAGTAGTGGTGGGCATCTGGCACCCCCATGGCTAAGGGTGGGAGTAGTGGTAGGCATCCTGCCCCCCCTGGTAAGGGTGGTAGTTGTGGTAGGCATCCATCCCCCTGGCTAAGGGTGGTAGTAGTGGTAGGCATCCAGCCCCCTGGGTAAGGGTGGTAGTGGTGGTGGGCATCTGGCACCCCCCTGGCTAAGGGTGGTAGTAGTGGTAGGCATCCAGCCCCCCTGGCTAAGGGTGGTAGTAGTGGTAGGCATCCAGCCCCCCCTGGGTAAGGGTGGTAGTTGTGGTAGGCATCCAGCCCCCCTGGGTAAGGGTGGTAGTTGTGGTAGGCATCCAGCCCCACAGGCTAAGGGTGGTAGTAGTGGTGGGCATCTGGCACCCCCATGGCTGAGGGTGGTAGTAGTGGTGGGCATCTGGCACCCCCATGGCTAAGGGTGGTAGTAGTGGTAGTCATCCAGCCCCCCCTGGGTAAGGGTGGTAGTAGTGGTAGGCATCTGGCACCCCCATGGCTAAGGGTGGTAGTAGTGGTAGGCATCCAGCTCCCCTGGCTAAGGGTGGTAGTAGTGGTAGGCATCTGGCACCCCCATGGCTAAGGGTGGTAGTAGTGGTAGGCATCCAGCCCCCTGGCTAAGGGTGGTAGTAGTGGTAGGCATCCAGCCCCCTGGGTAAGGGTGGTAGTAGTGGTAGGCATCTGGCACCCCCATGGCTAAGGGTGGTAGTAGTGGTAGGCATCCAGCCCCCCTGGGTAAGGGTGGTAGTTGTGGTAGGCATCCAGCCCCCTGGCTAAGGGTGGTAGTAGTGGTGGGCATCTGGCACCCCCTGGCTAAGGGTGGTAGTAGTGGTAGGCATCCAGCCCCCCTGGGTAGGGGTGGTAGTGGTGGTGCGCATCCAGGCCCCTGTGTGCATATGTGGCATTGGTGATGGGCATCCCGCCCCTATGGTGCTGCTGTTGCTGGTGTAAGTAAATTCTGCATCCCTCTGTGTGTGTGTGATGTGTCGTGTACGTGTTGTATGTTTTTGTGGTTGGTGTCTGACTTACCTTCTGCGCCGTACGCGTCCGTGCCTGTTCCGGTAGTAAATGTAGACTATTGGTAGGATCGGAACGAAGGGATTCATGGTTGGTTCGTCTCGTTCGTCTTCTCGTTGCTTCGCGTCGTCCTCGTCGCTGGCGTGTTCGCCTCGTAGCCGTGGATCGTGTTGTGGCGCGAATCGGAGCTTATGTGCGCCTCTCCCGGAAGCTTTGACGTGCCGGACGTAGCGACGGGTTCGGCGCGTACGGAAAGCGCATCGTACTTGTTCGGCCGGACGGGGCTGCATTTTCCCTTCCGTGCGACTCGTATCGGCGTTTCCGGATTCGCCTCGGTCGGAGAACAGGACCTGGATTGGGTGAGTACGACTCGGCCGGATTCTATGCTGTTGTGCGCATCGTACTTACTCGTTCGGAATGATGTACGGATCGGTCGGGAAACAGGCATTCGCATGGCTTTTTTCCCGACCGAATGGTATTGGGTGCGCCTCGGACCGAGATCGGAATCGGCCCCTTGGTGTGTTGCATTTATAGAAACACTACAAAGTTACCTTACCTTGAATTGTTAATTGTTACTTTTAAAATGTATGATAAGAATAAATGGGTGAATAAAATGTATTTATAAACGTATAAAAATGTGTATTACTAAATTAACTTAGGTGTAGTAATATTTATGTTAAAAAAATAACGGTGAAATTCACACAAAAAACAAAGGTTAAAGGAACATATAGTTAGCAAATAGCATTAAAAATCTGTAGAAATTCACTGAAAGAACCAAAGGTTACCGGAAAATTATAGTTAGAAAATAGAATTAAAAAAACCTTAGAAATTCACTGAAAAAAACAAAGGTTACAGGGACATTATAGTTAGACTCAGATTTTACACACACAAAACCATATAAATTCAGCAGTTATAGTTACCTGAGCTAACTATAACTTATGCCCCTGCAATGCACTGCTTATGACCTCACATATTACATCACTGATGATATCTCAAATTACATTACTGATGACATCATCCAGTAAAGTAAGCTTCAATACAATTCATAAAATACCATTTAAAGTTTTTAAAAATAGGAAGACGACATAGGTGAGAGACGTACAGGACAGAGCTCACTTTAACCTCCTCCACTACTACACTCACTTATCACATAAGAGAGAGTTCTCAACGGAAGGTCCTGTCTCTTCTGAACCACTACTCTAAACACTAATAACCAAAGTAAAACGTCTAACCTGATAGGCTAGTCTATTGCAAACCACAACACCACCATTCGTGAACCTGGAAAGAGGTTTAAGTGGACATATCAGATTTACACAAACATAGAACCTATAGAGAGGTCTTAGCGGACAGGCCACTGTGTCACAAATCACTAGTAAAATGATTCTTCATCCTGGAAAAAGATGTGAGTTGAGAGGTCAGTCTGTTGTAAATGTCTACTACACTGAGCCATCACCCTAAAGAAAGCCTTAGAGAACAGATGAATGGTTGCAATCTACTACTACAGTCATTCATCACAAAGGACAGAGGTCTAAGGAAACTGTTCAGTATGTCATAAAACAGAACTATACTCAGCCATCACTGTGAAGTGAAGCCTCAATGAACAGCTTAGACTGTTGCAAAGCACTACCATACACACATCAGCAGGGGACATGTGTCAGTGTAGAGGCTAGTTCACTGATAAATAGTACACTTGCTTTTAAAATGGGATTATAGATCAGATGACGTGTTACAAATAGTATCACTCAGTAGTACAGGAAGAATATTAATTAAACTTTTGCATAGCTTAGTATATATCTTTAAGTCTCAGAAACTTTTACGAAACACACTCACTGAATGATGTCATCAGTGATATCACAGACCATGTCATGAGTGTTGTAATATGTGAGGTCATAAGCAGTGCATTGCGGGGGCGCAAGTTATAGTTCACTCGGGTAACTATAACTGTTGAATTTCTATGGTTTTTATGTGTGTAAAATCTGAGCCTAACTAAAAAAGCCCCTCTAACACTTGTTTTTTTCAGTGAATTTCTGAGTTTTTTTTAAAATTCTATTTCCTAACCATAGTGTCCCTGTTACCTTTGTTTTTTTCAGTGAATTTCTAGTTTTTTTAATGCTATTTCTTCTAAATATAATGACCCTGTAATCTTTGTTTTTTTAGTGAATATATATATATATATATATATATATATATATATATATATGTATATATATATATATATATTCTTTTTTCACTTACCTTATTTATACTTACCTGCATGGTAAAGGCAGATGTGTGATAAATGCATCCATTGTAAAAAAAATGTGTGGTAAAGCATGCGTGGTAAAAGCCTGTGTTGTAACATTGTATAACTGGAAGACACTAAATACCCTGCATTACTTCTTAAATATGTGCTCTATAACAATCATTGCAAAAACATATCTTATAAACACTGGGGAAACCCCGTTTTTGGCTATTTGGGGATTTGGCAACTGAATAAATACTGATAAGCACTGATTTCACAAGGTTTTAAAAACAGTGAGAAAACACCACAGAAAGACACAAAAAATAAATACTGAAAACAGCCTAAATGTATCATATGTTTTGCAACATTGTGTTAGGCCTCCACTAAGCTTCAGTGTTCTGCCAATGTATGATATGTTCCTTTGAATCTGACTACTCCATAGACTTTGGATGCATGTCTGAGACTTAGCAATCAAAAATTTTGACCAAGAAGGAAAGTCAAGCTCTTCTGGCATGTGGCCACTTTAGGCTCAAACTGAGTATTACTACGTCTATGGTATAGCAGTGCTGTTTATTTAGAAATTAAGTACAGGGTTACGCGAAAAGACACGGGTATTGTAATAAGTTATGTGATCCGAGAGTTTTGATATTTCACCTTGAATCTGTTAATCCAGAGATTAAACTCATGTTGATAAAAAAAATACACTTGGGGTTTGTGTCTGCTCTCAGTTTTGTGTCTAGTTTTTGCTTGTGTTAAATTGTGTACTTATGTTGCACAACAAAGAAAACTTTGAAAATGCAGTAACAATCTGGATTTTGAAAGAATGGAAAAAGAAGCAAAATAAAATTGATTTAAACCTTTCCAACGTACATTTGGGAATGACAGATTTTTAGGATATCCACATAGGGTAATTTCACATACAATTAATTTAAATGGTTGGACTTTCTCTTCTAGTTCCTCCTCTGAAGATCAATAATGCCCTTGAAACATACATACGGGGATTGCGTGCATGGCAACAAAAAAGAAAGAATATTTTGATATGCAAGACTACAAGTAAGAAAATATACTGGGGCTTTAATAAGGACTAACTACTGTATACCAAAGTAGATGTAATGTGAAAGACTTCGAGTAACAACAGAAGAAAATTAATTTCACTTTTTGACTTGTTGTCATGATGCGGCACCAGTCAGCCCTGTTTAGTCTTCTAAACTCAGAGGGATGATATGGGAAACCTTCCCTAGAAGGCACCTTGACAGTTCTCCAAAAATGAGAAAGTGAGTAGTGTGGTGCAAAATTATGTATCAAAATGAGGATGAAGCAGTGTTAAGTAGAAAGCAAAAGAAGGCACCTAGAGGAAGGAAAAAAACAAAACAATTTGATAAAAACTTTAAAAAAAGAAGTAACCAAGAAACAAAAAAACATGCAAAGGCAAGAGTGAAGAAATAACTAAGACAGAAAATCTACCAAACGAGAATGCAGTGCAAGAAGAAAGCATAAACCATTGGGACGCTTTCTATTCACCTGCTTCCAATAGTGATGGTAAAAAAAGCTCTTCCAGTATTGAACCTGAAGGGAAACACACGTTAGAATGGGCAAGAACATAACATTAATATGAACAAGCAGTGGCAATGCTAATAGGTATGCCTTTAAAGGAATGTTGTATGGTAATGTGAAGCATTACAAGTAAATAGCATAGGAACAAATATTTATTTGTGTGGAAGCAAAGAACTGTAGAATGATATTGGTATGGGTTAAAAGGTCAGGTGATAGTTGCACTATTAAGCCAGACCTAAAAATCCATTCTAGGTTAATAACTGCCCTCCTCCAACCTGTGGTGCTGCCAGAGAAACACTCCATAAATTACCCAGTTATCTAAGATACTTTAATAGCATTCCAGTGTTGGGTGTGACCCTGAAAATTCAAGCTAAGGTAGCTGGATAAATAACCAAAATGATCACAGCTGGTTGGAGGGTAAGCACTCTTTAGTGGAATCACATACCTTCTGACCAATTAAAACATGTACTCCTGACTCCCAACACGTGGGCAGAGCCAAAGCCCATCTCCTGGTGATACTAATAGAATTGTCTGGCGACAGTTGCACTGTCAAGCCAGACCATAAAAACCAGCAACGCAACTGAAAGAAGAAATGTTAATACTTCCCTCTCCAGGTGTCGCTATCTCCTACTCCTGGGAGGCAAGTGAGAAGCAGATGGTCTAGGTATAAATATCTACAAGATTCCACCACAGCTAACATTTTTCAAACACATGTTGCCCCATAACTCCCCACCTCCACCAAACCTAAGCCCAAAGCGACCTGCCAGAAGTATCTCCTCAAACATGTCTCTGCCCATTTTATTGATGAGGAGTCATCTGAGCACGAAAGACAACAACAGGAACAAATGAATTTGGAGCATGCCAAACGGGGGAAACAGTGTAGCATGTGGCTAGAACGACCAGGGATCACAGGATGAGAGACAAGTCCGAATGTGCTGTCGTGTGCTCACCACCCCCTGTATTTCAGAGTGGTGTGGGTTACAGCAGCTTGTCTGTCTGAGGCTGCGGGAGCCGCCTTGGACATCTGCAGGACCACTGCAGTTTATACATGTGAAACAAAACATTGAAAGGAAAGCATCTGATGATTTTCGTATTTATATTTATACTTATGGCCCCAGTGGTCGTGTGGAATTCAACGTGGATATTTCAGGCGGCCAAAATTACCGACACTGCACATAATCTGTGTGTGGAATTCCTGCAATTATGAGTTAAACCCCCCTGAATGGGGAATAACTGCGCAGACCCGGAATTACTCGCTGGAATTCTGCATGGTATTCCCTATTCTGTAAACCCGCTGTAAAACTTGTTTCTGATGGATACTTCTAACCATAGATTGCTCACCTTAGAATATTCACCAGGTGGCAGGCTGGATCCAGGCATTTTTCATAGCAGTGCTTCAGTGTGCTGCTAGGAAGTATTGAACACCCCATGATGACTCCATACAGGCCCAGAAGGGACAGAGTGATCCGCATGTAAGCACTATCCCAGCTTACAGACTTCATTTCCTTTCTTTCCATGCCTTTCGACTTGGATCCGGAGCTCTGCTCTCAATTTTTTTTTTTTTGCGACTTCTAAACATTTCAGTGTTCTAGAGAATGGTGTCCTCAATTTAAAAACAACGAGATTCAAGCCATATCGCCAACTGCAGGAAGGAGATGTTGGTCATGGATCTACACGATATGTGTCTTTGGTGCCTGGGCTTGAGGATATAACTTTAAGTGATATGGCAAGTGTGCCCTCATGCACCCAAAGGTGATTTGAGACTAGGAGGCAAAGCTCAATGTTGCAAATCAAAAGCTGAAGTTGCAGCGTTCGTGTAGATCACGCTCACGAGCCAGACTTTGTCCCTGTCAGGTGGCCACAGTCATTCAACTTCCCGCTCAAAATCGTATGGTCAGTCCAAATGCAGGCATAAAAAAGTGAACCAGGACTCAGCCCCATCCTGTCACTCTGTCTCCAAGGAGAAGGTGTTAGGGTGTAAAGATGTATGTCACATTCTGACGAGGTCAGAGGTCACTGAACCGATTCCTAAGCTAGTCTTCTGTGCCCGAGCCATTGTCTACCCTGCAGCACATCGAGGCCTTCAAAGAGACCATATTGCAAATATTCAATGCGCTTCCGGCTCCTTCTAGCATGCCTCCAAGCCCCATGGAACTGCAGGGGCCTCCAATCATGTTACCACCAGCAGGTCTCTCCCTGGTGTCATCTGTTCCTTTTGGATCCTTTACCAAGCAACTACTAACTCCACAGAGACTTTTACTCTGGCCTCATGATCCACGCAGGTTCCTGCCACTCTAACACCACCAGTGACATAGGATGATCCAGTGAAGACAACCATGCTGCACCCAGAACCGATCTCGGGCCGAGCTTCAACAATGTGTTATGAAATTACAAAAGCACAACCCAGTTGGCATTCGATCTAATCTAACCCTGTGCCTCTACCGCATCACAGCTATCAACAGAGGCTACATTATCTTTTTTGGTTCTGACTCTGACCCTTACCAAAGCAGGGTGCACCCCAGGATGTTGATGATGATGATGATGATTGTGAGGAAGATAGCTTGCTCCCTCTTCGTTAATGATGATGCCTTATACCTTGATTCACAGAATGCCAGTGGGCTTGACACTTCTCCTGAGACAGAGTTTGATTCCACACATGGACCACCGAAGTGCCTCATTCCCAGTGGTGGTTTGGAGGGCAGTTGAGATGCCAAAGTTACAGCTGCCCTCCGTTGAGACTATAACAAATGTTTTGAATGAATGAATGAATATAGTATTTATAGAGCGCACAATCACTCAAACAAGAGCATCCTGGCGCTAGCTTAAACACTAATTTCTCAATAAATAAGAACCATAACAGTACAAAAGGAGAGAGCCAAAAGGGGAAAGCAGGATGGGATAAAAATATATAAATGCCTATACTATATTAAAGAGTGGCACAGAGTATCCGGCGCAAGGAAGAGCCAAGTCTTCGGATTCTTCTTAAAGCTAGCTTCATTCTCAATGAACCAAAGTGGTCCTGGAAGTTGGTTCCAGGCTTTTGATCCTAAGACCATAAAAAATTTGCCTCCGTGAGATTTAAGCCTAAAAGAAGGAGGTTTTAACAGATTGGTATTAGAAGATCTAAGAGTCCTGTGAGTCTGATAATGTCAAGATAGTTATTTAGGACCTGTAGCATGAAAAGCTCTGAAGACCATAACGAGAATCTTAAATAAATATTTTAATTTTTATTAAACAGAAATTCTGCAGCCAGGGACAGCAACATCTGAGTCCTTCTATTTAATGATGCCCTCAAAGATATTCTGATGGCTATCTGGTCGAAACCATGTTCTTGCCCACCAGCATACAGACAGTTGGCCAGAGGTCATAGACCAGTGCCTACTGACTTGGACTTTCTCACTAAGTACCCTTCTCCAGCTCACATTCCACGTATGAAGGCATCGAAAAGGAAAGGACAACATACTGACTTCAGCGTACAGCGGTGGTACTTATATGCAGGTGTGCTCCATCACGTCCGGAGCAGTATAGAGCAAAGTGGAGCCACATGACTCCATCTAGTGGCGCGCGGGCCCACTGCTATTAAAATACTCTGGATCCAGTCTGGGACCTAGGCAATAGTCTAAGTTGAGGTTTTTAGTTGTTAGAGTGTTCACCAGAAAGAGTGTTATAGAAGGTAAGAAACTTTTTCACTACTGCTAGGAGTTCAGAAACAAATGTATGACCTAATTCTAGATAGACTACACACTGATAATAGTGTTAAAAATTCCGAAAGCATCCTGAGGGGTGTATTTTTGGTGAAAGCAGTGTAATTAACAGGACCCCACACTTTTGCACCATACTTCACAGCTCCAACAGCTGTGGCTTGATCGCTTTTGATGGCACTTAAGCACCACACTGTCCCTAATCTTGCAAGTGGGGCCCAAAACACTATGACAGCTTGGGTACTACTTAGCATTGATCATGGTGGTCAAACTGTGAATGTAAGCAATATAATTGCATTCTTGTATGCTCTTGCAATGTCTGTTGCTCCATGTCTCTCTAACCAGTGAGAACTTTGAAAGTGATTTAACAAAAATGAATGCTTACCATTATGAACATTTCATTTCTGCACTAAAACAAAAACACCGCACCTTTGAAATACTGTATTTCTCTGTGTTAACAACTAGGCCTTAACTAACCCTCAACTCCAATCTTGTTTTCTAAACGTAGCCATGAATTGCATTTTCATTTCTTACTCAGACACTGCAACTAACCAAAATGTGCACTGATGCTCTGTGTTTACTTTCTGTTCTCAAAGAACTCCGGAGTAAGCCTTTTGTAACATACAAGGAAGGCCCTTCCTGCCTGCATCATTGCTTATGTGACTGCCATTGTTTTTGTAACTAGATTTGTACTACCACATCTGATGAGGTTAGGTTGGAATAGGCATATTAATATTTAGTTAGCTAGAACGGTGGCAATGGGTGACATATAATTCTGAAATGTGATTTGCTCAGCTTTGCTTATCTTATGCTGACTGTGCAATTTCCATTTACTTATATTCTGACTTTATCTACAATAACTGAAACTTTTGGAGGTGAGCCAGTCTGGTTTACCATGAGTCTATGAAAACAGGACTTTGTCAGTCTGTCTCTTGATTTCTGCTTTGAGACTAGACTTCATGTCAGACTCTTTGTTGTATCTGATTGAGCATTATGCTGATTACTTATATTTATGATGCATTCTGATTTACCTTATATTTTTGCCTTCTGTATTTCTCCTTAATGTTTTTAAATAAACCTTCATGGTTTCTAAATTCAATGGACTCCATCCTTTTTGATTCCAAGCTTATTTATTGACTATGCTAATTTATTTACTGTCAGATCTGTTATATGTTGGGATGCATTACCTCATTTGTTCTTGAGGTGAACACTATCTCCGATCCTGCCTAGTTGCTTTATCTGACAAGACAGGGTCAACACCAGCAGAATTGTTAAGAAAGGTGTCTGGGACACAAATCTGTTGTGCTCTTTTTCAGCCTTTGGACATTGTGTGAAATGGCTTGGTTTTGAAAATGTAAAGCAACTTGATTACCTGAATATAGCTCTGATATTACAATCAACCTAAAGCATAAACTCCCATCTTCTTGAGCACTTTCCACAACATAAGCTTCTGTACCATGTGAAACGATTTTTAATGAGCCATAAAGCCAACAAACAGCCTCTTGCCTTGGCCCTAATTCTTTGGCAATCAAACAAACTAAGTTTGAAAGGATGGTTGACTGTGAGCTAGAAAATAGCTTTTTTTCTTTCCTAAATGTCCATATGGGCATATAGAATTTTCCCAGGTAACTTGGAAGAAAAGTCTAGTACAGGATAGGGCAATGTATTTCTAAACTAGTTCTGTCACTTTTTTTTCAAACATGGGTCCATGGTTGTCCTCTTCCAGGATTGACTAATTGCTAAAAAGGACCACATTAAAGTTTGCCACAAGTAAAGGAGACCAGAGAGTAGTATCAGCTATGTAGACGTCACTTGACGTACAGTCAGGCCCAAATTATTTGTTGGGCTTTTGTATGCCCAGCACTACTGAGAACTTTTGCATTTAAAAATGAGTAAACAACATTTCTGGAACAACAGGGATCATTAATAAACCCTATATCCGAATGAAAGCCTTCATTCCTTCTAACAGGTGGAAATTATTCCCAGGCCAGGTCAGGTGTTTTTTTAATCATTGGCTAAAGTAAATCAAATCACAGTTCAATGTTGAAAGGAGAAATACCTAAATAACATATTTTTAAAATGTTCATTTGAAAACAAGGAACCCCAAATATCTTTTGTAATTGACCTGTAGATGAATTCTTAAAATAAAGTATGCCTATATTTAGAATCCTTGAAAACTGAACATACCACTTCCCAATGTAAAGTGTTGCTCACAGTGAATTCCTCAAACAATGTATTTTTTAGGCAGGCACCCCCAATAATACCGTAACATTAAAAAGTATTATAGTTAGTTGCCTCAATCTAATAAAGGCCTTCATCTATGTTTCTTCCTTGAGTTTAAATTTCTTTCAGTGCTTTTCAATCAAGGCCAATGTTATTTTTGGTTGTGCATCGTTTTTTAACCACTTCCTTGTGTGCTGAGGACAGGTGCTGTGGACAGGCGAGCACCAGAGGGATTTCCGTTAATTTAAAATAGCCCTTTATTTTTTCTCTGAAATGACGATCGGCGGGCGTGGCGCGCTGACGTAATTGCAGAGAAAGTAAAAGTGAAATGAGCCAATGGGCTCATTTCACTTTCACTGCTTCGGTGCTCAGTGGCGTATCTCAGCCCCTTGAGCACCGAAGCACACAGGAGAGGTAACATTGTAAAGGGGAGAATCTCCCCTTTCCAATGGTATCTTACCCTAGTGGATCCCTGCTTGGGGATCGCCTGAGGAAGATCCCAAAGCAGGGATCCACTCCACTAGACACAAGGGACAGGGAGCTGCCCCCTCACAATTGGATAGTGCTCTCCCCCTCCCCAAAAGTCTTTTTGCCCTCCCTGGACAGTTTGGAGATTCTAACCTCCAATCTGACCCCCGGGGGATGGGCTGAATGCCCACTAGACATCAGGGATTTTTAATAGGGGCATAAATGGGTGGGGGTGGCCCACCCAGGCATTGCGTCTAGCCCCCACCCTTTTTAATTAATTGCAGCCGTTTTTCTGCCCTGTTGGGGGCAGATTGGAGGTGTCTTCCTCCAATCTGTTCCTGGCGGGGAGCAGAAAGCCCACTAGACTACCAGGGACTATATTTGGAGGGGGAGCACCGCCCCCTGCAATGGGCTAGTGCTCCACTCCTCCTCCTGGCCCAAAAGATTTTTTGCCCCCCGTGGGCAGATTGGAGGTTCTAACTTCCAATCTGCCCACTGGGGGGAGGGGGGCAGAAAGCCCACAAGACACCAGGGATTTTTTAATAGGGGCATAAATGGGTGGGGGCTGCCCACCCAGGCATCGAGTCTAGCCCCCACCCTTTTTAACTAACCCCATCATTTTTCTGCCCCCCGGCGGGGGGCAGAATGTGTACTAGACCACCAGGGACTATATTTGGAGGGGGATGCGGCCCCCTGGCAATTGGCTAGTGCTCCCTCCCCGTCCCCTGGGCCCAAAAGTCTGTCTCCCCCCAGGAGAAGATTAGAGGTTCTTACTTTTAATCTGCCCCCGGGTGGGGCAGAAAGCCCACTAGATAACAGGGATTTATTTTTAAAGGCAGAATTGGTGGGGGCGGCCCTCCCAGAAATCAGACTAGCCCCCACCCACCCATATAACCCCCAGCAATCTTTCTGCCCCCCATCAGGGGCAGATAGGAGGTATTTTCCTCCAATCTGCCCCCGGCGGGGGACAGAAAGCCCACTAGACCACCAGGGATTATATTTGAAGGGGGAGCGGCCACCCTGGCAATGGCTTATGCTCCACCACCCACAGGCTCAAGTGTCTTTCTGCCGCCCCAGGGGCAGAGTGGAGGTTGATACCTCCAATCTGCCCCCAGGGGAGGAGAAAGCCCACTAAACACCAGGGATGATTTTTTGTGGAGAAATGTGTGGGCAACCCGCCTAGGCATTGGGCCTAACCCTACCCCTCAAATGACCCACAACAGTCTTTCTGCCTCCAGGGGGCGTGGCCATGCCGCAATGGAGTAAGACGAGGAAATCAGACCTCCCATCCAGCAATATCCTGCATTGATCTTGAGCCAAGGGGCCTCCCATAAGCTAGGGCAGAGGTCTTCAATCTGTGGGGCTCGACCCCCAGGGGGGCCATGGAGGCTTGGGAAGGGGGTCACACTTTCCCCAGCTTCACTTGTGCCTGCAATTCAAAACCTTTGCTTTCGTTTTGGATAAAGACAGCAGTCCTGGGATGGCTAATTTACATCATTATCAGCTGAAGTGCCATCAATTGAGTCTCTAGTGATGTGAAAAGGTTTTGTGCCAGGGTGCCAGCTTGCCTGAGTGAAATGCAAATGTGCCTATCAGTTAATCTGCAAGTGTAAAGGGTGCTTGGGAGCTGGTTCTGGCTTTAATTGATCAAATCACTCCAAGCTTTTTGATGACAAGATTTGGTTTTTTGAGTGGTAGTGCAAAGAGTTAAAAACTGAGCTGTGAAGTGCATGCCTTTAATTTTAACTGCATTTACACAGCCCTTAGTACCCCTAAAGGTGTGTTGAAGGGACAGTGATGTAAAAATGAAAATTGCATTACATACGCTCTGGTATTACTAAAAATCTACATTTTGGAAGCACCATTTTATCGTAGAACTATTTGCACGTTTTTGCAGCACTCTATCTTACTCTGTGTGTAATGCAACTATAAAGTAATGACTTACATATTTACAGTGCTTTCTGTCATAGGCTGTGACCTCGTAGCACTAAAAATACATGTCACTATTCTCCACTGCACCAATCAAGATTTAATTCTGTGGCTTTCTGGTTACACACAGACCTCTGCAGTGCATTAACTAATAGAGGTTTTGTTTCGTAATGTACTACAGTGCATTTCCCACTGAGTAACAAGTTTTTAAATTTATTTTTCATTTACGCTGCCCATTATTTTATATGTAGATACCTGATAATGAAAGACCTAAAAAACATGCAGAATATTTTTGAGAGGCTTTCCTCGCCAGAGCATCACTTTTTTTGATGCTCCGGCGGCACAAGCGTCTCAACCATACCTATGAGGCTGTGCAAATTCACCCTGCATGGCTTTGCATGACCTCATAAATATGAGTAAGACATAGCAGCGCAAGTCACGGCGTTGCTTTACTATGCATCAAGAAGGTGTTCCATGGGCTTTGCGTGGGAACACAACACCCATGGATTTTGATGCTGCCCCATATTTACAAAATCACAAACCTGGGGCAGCTCCAAAAATGGACGCCTCCCCAGCGGAGGCGTAACGAGGAGAAATGTTTTAATTTCTCCTCTTTTTTTACTCTTTCTATGTGTGCTGCATTCTGCAGCTCACATCGAAAGAGGAAAACTCCTCTCGGATGGTTTTTTTGAAGGACGGTGCCCCTTCCTGTACAAAAATAATTCTGTCTATGTTGGTGCTAGGCAGCAATTTGTGAGCCAATGCAAAGGAAAAGGACAGGAATGCACCGCATTTCATAAATACTGTGCATTCCTGCCCTTTCACATTGGCATGGGGCAGCGCATCAAGAAGGCTTGCGGCACTGCACTACGCCAATTCCTCATAAATGAGGCCGTTCGTTTTTAGCTACACCTTTGACTACACCCCCACTGACCTTTGGTTTGATAAACACTGTTTAATATTATTTACCCACCGTAAAAATTATTTGCTGTGGGAATTGGGGGCGTTTATGGTTGTCAATAGTTGTCTATGATAAGGAGTACCAGGTTCTAGAACTTTTCGTCAGAAGGGGGTCCTTACGCCTAAAAACGTTTGACAAGGGGGTCTCGGCATCAAAAAGTTTGAAGACCTCTGAGCTAGGTGGAGTACGCCTTTGCCCCAGGAGTGAGGAGGCAGCAACTTTGCAGCCCCAGCTGTCCCTGAGTGGGACTTTGCGGTTGGAGCCAGCAGCTCCGCGGCCGCGCTGACAAAATGGCGGCTGAGCAGGGCTGCTGGAGAGTGTGTGCAGGTGCCATAAAGCAAAAGAGGTGGCCCCCCTGGGCAGCAGAACCCAGGGAAAAGCAGCAGTGTGAGGCGGCCGGCCCATAGAAACACAGTGCGACTATCGTGGTGAGTCGCAGGGGTAACGAGAGAGACCAGGCCCCTTACCTGCTCTGAGGAGTCCCCTCCCTATGATTAGACGCATGCATGCTGCCCAGAGCCCTCAACAAGACACCTGGGAGAAGGGTGCTGCTGGCGAGTGGGGGTGTGAGCCCACACACAGGACCCTGATAGATCGGCTGCTGATCTCGAGCAGAGGTGGGGAAACAGCAGCCCCCTGACCAAGATGTGTGGGTGGCACCCCTGGGCAGTGGAAACCTGAGAAGGGCAGTGGAGAGGCGGATGGCCCGAAAACACAGAAGAATACTCGCTGTGAGTCGTGGGGCAACGAAAAAGACCAGAGCCCCAGGTAGCCTTACCTGCACCAAAAAGACCCCCCTGCAAGCGGACATATGCGTGTGGCCGAGAACTCTAAGCAAGACACCCTAGAGTAAAGTGCTGCTGGGGAGTGGGGGTGTGAGGCCACATGCAGGACCTCGATAGATCGACTGCTGATCTTGAGCAGCGGCGGGGGTAACGGTGACCCCCTGAGAGACTTGAGCAGGTGGCAACCCTGGGCAGCAGAAACCCAAAAAAGAGCGGCATGGAGAGGCAGACAGCCCAAAAATACGGTGGGGATAACGAGTGGGCCCCAGGGGAGCCTTCTCTGCACTGAGAGGCCCTCCCTGCCAGCAGACACCACCGTGGGGCCCAGAACCCTCACCAGGATCCCGTGGATAGGGTGCTGTTGACGATTGGAGGGGCCACATGCGGGGCCCCGATGAATCAGTTGCTGATCTCGAGCAGTGGTGGGGGGAACGATGACCCCCTGACTAAGCAGAGCAGGACATTGGGTATGGAAGAGGCGGACGCCACACTTCGAGATGAGCATATCGGACAGGGAGCGAGGAGGCCCCATGAGAGATAAGAAGCAGGGATGTGAATAAAGGAAATAAAGCACTGACTCTCTGCTGGCGAACTGTGAGCAGTGAAGGCCTACCACACTATCAATCAATCAATCAGGATTTATAAAGCACGACTAATCACCTAATAGGGTATTTAGACTCTTGCAGATCCCGGAGGCTTATTCAAACAGCCAGGTCTTGAGGGCCATTCAGAATTCCGGAAGTGAGATGATGGTCCGGAAGTGCGTGGGGAGGCTGTTCCAGGTCTTTGCTGCGATGTGGGAGAAGGAGCTTCCTCCACTTCTGCTTTGGTAGATGCGGGGAGTATGGGCAAGTGAAAGGGAGGTGGAGCGTAGTCTTCTTGATGGTTGGTGGACGTTTAGGCGCTGGTTAATGTAGGAAGGTCCTTGGTTGTGTAAAGCCTCGTGTGCGGGGGTAAGCAGCTTGAATTGGCATCTCTTCTGTACAGGGAGTCACTGGAGTTTCCTGAGGTGGGGTGTGATGTGGGTTCATCGGGAAAGGCCAGGGATGAGTCTGGCTGCGGCGTTCTGTATGGTCTGAAGTCTCTGTGTGCAGCAATTCCTACAAAGAGGGAATTGCTGTAGTCCAGTCGGCTGGTGATGAAGACTTCCGTTTCGGTGCGTCTCGTGTGTAGGGGTAGCCACTTGAAGATCTTACGTAGCATGCGCAGAGTGGGGAAGCAGGGGGAGGAGACGACGTTGATCTGTGATTTCATGGTGAGCTTGTTGTAAATGATGATTCTGAGGTTTTTGGCGTGGTTGGAGGGAATGGGTGCTGGTCCTAGGTCTGATGGCCACCAGGACTCGTTCCATGTGTTGCTGCTGTTGTCAAAGATCAGCACTTCCGTCTTGTCTGTGTTCAGCTACAGGAAGTTGTTCTTCATCTAGTCGGCGACGTTTGTCATGCATCTGTGGAAGTTGGTTCTGGTGGTGGTGGGGTCGTTGATGAGTGAGAGGATGAGTTCGGTATCATCTGCTATATGGACTTGGTGGCGGCTACAGAGAATAGACCCAGCCAGGAATCCTGAGAGCCCTGATCTGCTCTGATTTCCCCTGATACCGCACTGTGGACCCCAGAGGGTGTGAAAACAGATGAGATGTGCCTTGCAGTCTACTCCCAGTAGGGAATCTGCTGACCATAACTGGACTGGTGTTGGACCTCCACCCACCCCCACTTCCCATATATAGTGTGATTTAGGACACTATCAGGCTCCTGACTGACTGCAATACCCGTCGAGAACTACCATGGGTAAGACCTCCAAAAAAAAGGAAGTGGACTCCAGGGCGCCGCCCTCGTTGGGGCCAGTGAAATTAAGGGGGGGTGATGAATCAACAGCCACCCATCCAGGTACTACTAAAGGGGTCACCTTAAACACTATATTGCAGGCAATAACTGACTTCCAGGAAGCATTGGAGTCAAAAATAGACATGATTGTGGCAGACATGGGATCCTGAGGGATGACAAAAGGCGTCTACCAGAACTGGTCATGAACAGAGAACAAAAGCTGATGGATCTTCCCCCAGAGATGGAGAGCCTGAGAGAACGCCTTGCTTCTATGGAGAGTAGGGTCAGGACCTTGGGATACAGAGCAGAGGACGTTGAAAATAGGACCCGGAGAAATAGTATTCATGTGCTAGGCTGGCCCGAACGTGCTGAAGGGCCAAACATATTGCTCTTCTTGGAAAAATGGCTGAGGGACTATGTGGCACCAGATGGGCTCTCCCCCTTCTTTGCCCTGGAGAGGGAACACCGGGTCCCGGCGAAACCACCACCCCTTGGGGTGCCCCCTCACCCTCTGGTGACCAAACTACTTCACTATAAAGACGGGGACCACATACTGCAACAGGACAGATTGCGTGAAGACCTAAAAGTTGAGAACAGTAGGGTCATGATTTTCCCGTACTTCACTAAAGAGGTCCAAAAACGGAGGACCACATTCCTGGAAGCTAAACAGTGCTTCTGCCAGATGGGAGTCCAGTATGCAATGTTGGTTCCTGCCAGGTTGCGAGTGTTCACCGCAGCAGGGGTGCAGTTTTTCAGATTACCACATAAAGTGTGGGAATGGATGGATCAGCGCCCACCCTCTGACAGTAACCTGGCTCCACTGAGATGTAGACTGGTTCAGAATAAGCCGAGACAACGGGCATTTAGCCTCGACAAGGTGGTCCCCTCAAGGGCGGAGGTCCAGCACGACAGTGGAAGAGGTAGATCGACAATGAAGGAAGATGGCATTCTAGACTCTGAATCTGATCACGGATTGGTCTCTTAGAGGGGCTCAGATACAATATTACCTATATTGACACTCCGAGCAGCTGATGATCGAATTGGACTGCGTGTACATTTGGATCGACTGGAAACAGCTTCCGGGTGGTACAGACCAATTGGGTGACCCCGCAGGAACCCTGGAGGAGAATTTGGACCCCTGTGCAGTGTGGGTATACTGACCACATGATGCTGGGAGGTGAGGAATCCGGCTCGGAGGCATCCATATTGGTACACCCCTCACTGAAAGTTTCACGTATGGTGCGCATGCGTGTGGTTACAGTTGGAATGCTAGTTTGGATGAAGGGATGTCACCTACTTGTCCTGTTGTTGGGGCATTGGGATAGTTGTTATTTTTGTTACGCTGTGTTCTTGGGGGAGTATCACATAGGTCCTGGCTCAGAGACGGCAAGATTCACAGTGAAGGCATCATTAGTAAAAGGCTGTGGAGGGAGGGGATAGCCAATACGTTATGGAGACCTCCCTAAAATATAAGTTCCTATCCTGGAATATCCAGGGGATGAACAACATGCCCCAAACGGTTTAAGGCTCTTACCTTAAGAGGAGGGGGTCCATATAGCCCTACTACAAGAAACTCATCTCACTGCTAAGGAAGGGTAGGAGCTTCACAGGTGCTGGTAAGGCCAGACCATTTATACCACTTATTCAGTACTTGCAAGAGGGGCTCTTATCTGGTGCACCCCTCGGTCCCCTTTCAGAGAACTGGGGAACTTGTGGACCTGGTGGGATGCTATGTGGTGGTGACTGGGAGACTGGCTGGGTGAGACCTGGCGGTGGTGTCTATGCCCCGAATGTAGACCAGGTGGGCTTTCTTGAAGAACTGTCCCGGGTTTTAGCACCTTATCTAATGCAATCTGTTCTTACTGGGGGGACTACAACTGCGTTGCTGACCCCACCTTAGATAGGTCTCATCGGCCATTAGGAGACTCTCCGGTTATCAGGGTGGCTTGTAGATTTGCAGGTTGGAAGTCACAAGGGGGACTAGTGGACTTGTGGTGATGCACCCACCCGATGACCACAGACTATTCCTTTTTTTCGAGCCTCCACAAGTTGCATGTGGAACTAGACACCTTCCTTTGCTCTCCCAAAGTAGACAGGGCAATAGATGATGTTGAATACTTACCAAGGGCTCTGTCAGATCATAATCCGGTGCTATTATATTAGAATTGGGAGGTGGTATGGCCCTGTATTCCTATGTGGAGACCGAAGTAGAAACATTGTAAGATCCAGTCTTCCAACACTTGATTGGGGACAGTATAAGACAGTATTTCAAGGATAACATGGATACGGTGTTCACACCACAGTTCAAATGGGATGCCATCAGGGTAGTGATCCAAGGAAAATGTATAGCAGAAGCAGTAGGAGTTAGGCGTACACTGTTAAGGGAGGTGGATACACATGAGGCAGAGTTGAGAGAGGTAGAACGGCGGAGGCCTAGGTGCCCGGAGCTGCAGCAGACACTGCTGGAATCCAGGGAACTCCTGGCGGGCTGGATAGAGAAGCTCAGGTGTTTTGACTACAGAGAGTACATAGTTCGGAGACACACGGAATGAGACATGTCTGGTTCACTACTAGCTTTACTTGCCAACCCTGCTAAGAGAGGCTCTGTGATTTTGTAGTTGGAAACAGATCAAGGGGAAAGGCTCTATAGACAGGATGATATCAACGATAACTTTAGGGAGTAATACACACATCTTTATACAAGTGCCCCCACCCACTCCCCACACGAAGTGGATGCCTTTCTGGAACCACTTTATATGCCGGCGCTCACGTGGAAAGATGCTGAGGCCTTCGGAGGCGACATTACGCTGCCGGAAATCAGAGCAGCTCTGAAAGCGATGGCGCTGGGGAAAACGCCTGAGACTGATGGGGTGCAAGTTGAATTCTACATAAAGTACACAGAGACACTGGCAACCAAGCTGGTAAAGGTATATAAGGCAGCGCAGACTTCGGGACAACTACTGGCCTCCACTCGTGCAGCAATAGTTATACTTCTGCTGAAACCAGGCAGCCCTCCCCACGATAGGAAGGCTTATATGCCATTATCAATGCCTAATATCAATTATAAAATATTGAGCCGAGTCTTGACAACAAGGCTTTTACCCTTCATGACTAAATTAGTACATGCTGATAAAGTGGGTTTTACCCCAGGTCGCAATACAGTGCTTAATATCTGGCGGCTGCTGACATTGATGGGCGATGGTACCTATGATCGATGGGCAGCAGTGATATTTGCGGTGGACATAGAGAAAGCCTTTGATAGTTTGGAGTGGGAGTTCCTCTATAGAGTGCTGGAGAAGTGGAAATTGGGGAGCGGCTTTGTAAACTGGACCAGACTACTATACACTTATCCAACAGCCTGCATGAGACCGGTAGAGTGACATCGGAGGAGTACGCGGTGGGACGAGGCACCCAGCAGGGATGCCCGTTATCGCCATTATTCCTGCCGCTCGCGATGGAGCCCCTGGCCTGCAGCTCTAGGAGTGGGCTCCTCTACCGGGGATCGGAAGTCAGAGGCGTGACTCTGTATTCAGATGACTTGCTATGATTTCTGCATGACGCCCATACAGAGTTAGCAGGGGCGTTGGGACTACTAGATAGATTCAGAGCACTATCAGGCTTGGGGGTGAACTGGCAGAAGTCGCGGTTATTCTCTGTGGGAGCGGGTCTACGGCCTCCTGTGACCCTGCGTGCATTGATATGGGAGCCCACCTGCCTGCAATATTTGGGAGTAATGATATTCCATGACATTGGACACTGGTTAGACGGGAATGTAGGAGCAGCTTGCCGATCCCTCCGGGCTATTGTTGATTTTTGGAAAACACTCCCAGTGTTGGTTGCCGGGTGAGTGGCCATCATTAAGGTGGTGGTGCTTCCCAGTCTGCTATACTTCTTTGTAGTTTTGCCTATATTGATACCTGCACTATATTTCGAGAACTAGACTCTCTCCTTATCGCCTTCATTTGGGGTCCTAGCCGCCGGAGAGTGGCCCTGGCTAAGTTGCAACACCCTGTTATAGAAGGTGGGCTGGCAGTCCCAGACCTTGAGACTTACTACCTGGCCGCGCACATGCAGTGGTTCACCCAATGGCTGTACAACAGAATGACTCCGTGGCGAGAAGTGGGACCATTCGTGCCCAATCTCCAGCAGCTATTCTGGCTGTTTCTTGCCGTCTGACAACCACTACAGGGGGGCTCAGCCAAGCTCCAGGTAATGAAACGCTGTTGGCTAAGGTGCTTACAAAAACATGCACGAAGACTGGCGGGGATAGTCAGAGTGGACAGCAGCTGGCATAACTTGAGTAAGGCATTTAGTCTGTGCTGATGAGTTACTCCCATTTGAAGACCTGAGACTAGAATTTGACCTCCTGCAAGGGCACTTTTTTGCTCCATAGTGGTGTCAACAGCGATTAGGAAACACTGGGGGTTGGAATAGAGGAGCCTCCCACAAATCGGAGCTGCCAACTTAAATGTACGACCTCTGACACCTTCAAAGCGGTCTCCTGCTTTTATAGTACGATCAGGGCAGATAGGCTGAAACCCCTGGATGACCTCAGATAACGATGGGAGGTAGACTTGGGGGTTTCGATCCCTGAGGGTGACTGGGCAAAAATACTAGAGTTAATCCTGAAAGTGCCCAGAAAGCCTGATTTAAACTGATAAACTTTTATGTCCTGCACAGGGCTTGAAAAATGGGAAGGCTATGAAAGTGGAGTGCTGTTCAGACAAGCCAAATGAGGCAGTACTCCCCCGAGGTAGCACGAGCATGGGAGGCTTTGGTGGACTATTTGAGAGAATCGGACCCTCGATCAACTGTGGCGTCTCCGTGAAATATGGGGACACAGGAAAGGGATGGGAACTAAAGGAAGGACTGCTTAACACAAACTGTTAAAATAAGCTACTTAACAATATATGACTACACATGTAGGTGAAACAAGTCTTACAGACCAGGATCTGCTGTGAATGACGGGGCACTGATGTTACATCACGTGGCTTGGGGAGGAGGGAGGGACAGTTGAGGGAGAGAAAGGTGGACACTGGGAGAGTTATTGATATGTAAGTAATGGAGCCAACATATTGAAAGTATGGCTTGGTATATTTGTATGAATGTTAAGAACCAATAAAATTCTGTTTTAAAAAAAACAGTCTTTCTCGCCTCCCAGTGGGCAGGTAAGAGGTCTTTAACTCCAATCTACCCTGGTGGGAGGGGCAGAAAGCCCACTAGACACCAGAGAGTTTTTTTTATTGCTATAAGGTGCAGGAGTGGTGTGCCCACCTGCCCACACTTCGGGCCTAGCCTCAACCTCAAATTTGACCCCAACAGTCTTTCTGCCCCTCTGGGGACTAAAGCATCTCTATCTTTTTGGCAAGAAGGGAAATTTTTATTTTGGATGCTATTTTTTTTTTATACATGTGGGTAGCAGAGTTGGGCTAAGTCCCAATATCATTCTACTTCTATACCGAATGGCTGCACCTTTCTGACTCGGTTAAAGCTGCCACTTGGGGAAACCTACCAAACCCAGACATTTCTGAAGACTAGACATCCAGGAGAGTCCAGGGTGGTATGCCGTGAGTGGATCCCTTAAGGTTTTATTACCCACAATGCCCTGGAACCCTTACATTTGCCTAAAATTGAACATTTACCTTGCATTTCTGTGACATAAACTTTTAAAATCAGCAGGAATCCACAATATTCCTACCACCCAGCGTTCCCCCACTTGTCCCAATAAAAATGCTACCCCACTTGTGTGACTTGGCCTAGTGCACTCGACAGGCACAAATCAAACCAGGGTCAATGAGAGTCGCTCTGCGAGACAGCCATTAACCTTTGTTTGATGCGGGCCTGTCGCGTGCACTAGGAAATTTGTGGCTCCCTGCAGATTCCAGACCTTTCCAGCACAGAACTGTGAAGAAAATGTGTTTGTTTAGTCAAAGTTTGAGGTTTGCAATGGATTCTGGGTCAAATAACCTGGTGAGCCATGCAGGTCACCCCATCCTTGATTCCCCTAGGTGTTTAGTTTTTTTTTAAATGTACATGTTTCCTAAGTTTCCCTAGGTGCCCACTGAGCTACGGCCCAAAATCCACAGCTACCCACGTTGCAATAAACATGTCAGTTTTAAGTGGGAAAATGTGATGTATCCATGTTGCTTTTTTGGACCATTTCCTGTTGCGGACCCTAGGCCTACCCACACAAGTGAGGTACCATTTTTATCAGAAAACATAGGGAGCATAGAATAGTAGGATATTTATTATTACCAATTGGATTTCGCTGCATTTGTGCCTTCCAAACGTAAGCCAGCGTGTAAGAAATTAGACATTTTTAAAAATGCCCTCTAAATCATATGCCCGCATGGGTACCCACAATTCAGAGATGTACACATATCCTCTGCTCCTAAACTCCATATCTTGTGCGCATTTCAGAAATACATACGTTACCTTGATAAATATTTTTCACTCTAAATTTCACCACATCAATTGATCTATACTCCGTACACAATAAAAAACCATTGTACGGTGCAGCTCAGTTGCTGGCTCTGGGTACCTCGGGTTCTTGGAGAACCTACAAACCCTATATATCCCAACAACCAAAAGGGTCTAGCAAACATAATGGTACATTGCTTTTGTGAATCGGCCATTGTGACAAAAAGTTACAGATGAAAACATTGTCACAAATGGTTGTCTTTTTCCTACTCCTTTTCAATATTTCTTTATTTCAACAGTTAGTTTCTTTGGGAAAACCCTGAGGGATCTACACATATGACCCCTTGCAGAATTTGGAATGTTGTTTACTTTTCAGAAATATATAGCTTTACTGGCTCATTCATGGGTTTACAAAAACAACACAAATCCCTATTCAATCATTGATAAGTCCTGTTTAAAAGAAACAAGGTTTCACACAGTATTCTAAGTCAAAAATCCACAATGGTGCAAATAAGATCAGTGCAGTAAAATACCATAAAATAAAATAAAATGTCAGTGATAGATTCAAAACTAATGACCAATGTGTGGGACATTCAAAATTTATTAAGTACAAAATGCATACAATCAGGTTAAAAACTTAAAAAATTACAATCATATAGATACAAAAAACAATTTATCACAAGAAAACTAAAAGTCGATGCAGCGTTTCGGTGAGATGATATTCAAACACCTTCTTCAGGACAGTTTTCTAAGAAGTAAAAAATAATTTATTAACATCATACTACTTAGCGTTTTAGACCCATGCCCCCACTACTTGGTCATTTATACATCAAATAATTTAAAAAATTTAAAAACATTTAAAACCACTGACAAAGCACTATGCACCACTTTCCAATCTCTGTAATACAATCAGAGACATGACACGAGTGGATCTTTAAATTCCTATTTCTACTACATCCGACCCCACCGCAATAATTTTTATTAATTTTAGATGTAGGAACCTACCTCAACAATGAGGTTAATAACAACACAATTCTTCTTCGATACAATGTAGGAATGTTGATGTCCCACTTGTCATATGAGGTTAAAATTATACCTTGGAACAACAGAATTATAAAAAATATTAAATGAAAAAGAAATACTCAATGGTACATCCAGAAAATAAATACCACTCCCTAAATGCACCAATCCTGTACTCTGCATACCTTAAAATAGTGGATACTTGGTGTATGTTAAGTTCGTTGGTGCCACCGATATGAATGATTTGCGTAATAAGCCACAATTCTGAGGAAAATGCAAAGAAGTAATGCGTCAGGTGCATGGAGTTAATCGACAAGGGCTTATTAAAGTCTCTGATTTGGATGTCTAGGCTTACCAGATATGAACTTTTGCATCCATAGATTCAGCAGATGTGCTGTGATTGGAGGACCGATTTTTTAAAACATTTGCACCATGTACAATATCTGGCCAAATGAGGACTATCTAAAGGATAAGAGAAAGTAACCCATTTACCAAACTTGTCCACAATGATCATGTGGGTTACATTTTTCGTGCCCCATTGTATTACAAGTTTAATACATTACCTCTTAGGGTTGCTCTGAGGATGATGCAACTAATATTTATAAAAACCTGTAAAGTAAAGACAACGTATTAATACGTGTCAAACTCTTCCGGTGACTAAACAAATTGGTATACAGTGTGGGACCATTAACCTATATTGCCCCATAGACGCCTCAATCAGGTTCATAATTATATATTTGTTTCATTAGTTTATGTTATTGCTAAGAGAAAACCATCACTGACACCCTTAAAAATGGCGTGTGCTCAAAGCTACGCCCTTAGGGGTCACGAGACATTTTACAAATAAAGAGTTTACCACTTGTCACTCCCTTTAAAACCCCCACTTGAAAGAACTTGCCACTTGGTCATTGTCTGTTTCTGTGCTGGTCACAGGGCTATCCATGCTCCAACCAAACCTTTTGGGATTTGCAACTATTCAATCACCAAACAACAGTGCTTCCATTTAAGCATAATAAAATATATATATATGTGCTCACAACCGGCATTATATCGTAAAACGATAATCAATTGCCGCTCTATATAAATGGTGGTACTGAACAAACATTTTTATAGTTTACTAACTGGTAGTTAAAGGTGATAGTTAAAGGTGAAATAAACCCCCACTATCGCTGATATGCAGGAGTAAAATGAACCCCCGCTATCGCTAAAGCTAATATGGCAGTTATTAGCAGACTTCTCACTTACCCAATGGGGATGATTCGGCCTCCCTGCAGCCAACGAACAAAACAGCTTCCGGGTCAGGATACACAATTGTGTCGACCCACGGAGGCTTTTAAATACTAGATGAAAGAGTCACATGGTCTAACTGTGACGAAGCGCACCTGTTTTAACTCGCAGCCGTATATTTATTTTTCTATTACCTTACATTATTCTTCTTTATTATTTTTATATAAAAATCTATGTAATTAAAGAAAAAAGACATTGTTTAAATTGAAGAATTGTCAATCAAGATATACCACGAAGGCAAACTTTTATATCTATCAGATTCGGACGTAAATATAGCGGCCATTTTTGAAAAACAGAAACCATCCTGAATCGGAAGAAAAACTGTCCTATTCTTAATACCACAGGATATACCTATTAAGAACCCTATGTGTTTAGAGCCAAAGATATTGTGTTAGTTTAAGAAAATGTCGATAGAAATAATACCACGTAGATAAACTCTTATATAAAAGTCACCCGTGTATATATCTAAAAACCACAAATGCGGCGGCCATTTTGAAGAGGGGAAAAGTTCCGAAACCGAAGAAAAACTGTCCTATCCCCATCTGGCGATGTACTAAACCAATATTATACTAATAGAAAGACCATGTATCACTTTTCTAGAATTCATACTGAGGCCATAGAGCAACTTTCTAGAGGCATCATGGGTGGTCATATCTTCTCAGGATTGAGGTTAAATAAGCCTCTCCCAGTCCTCTTTACTATTCAGACCCTTTCTAAAGGTATTAAAACGGGACATATAAAATTGTTCACGTTTTTTCCTCTTTAAGTTTAGATTTCCACTGCGTGTGTTAATCTGAATTATTTCTATTCCACACCAATGTAAGTCATCAATTTTATGATTTTTGTCTAACCAATGCTCTACTAAAGGAGCAGTTCTTTTCTTTGTCCTTATGGCTGACTTATGCTCATTGATCCTGATCCTAACTTCTCTCGAGGTTTCACCAATATATCCCTGATGACAAGGACATACAATAAAGTAAATTAGGTTCTTCGTACGGCAATTAATAAAGTTCTTAAATTTGTGTGTAACACCATTATGTGTAATTGTTGGTCCTCTTATAATATTGCCACAGTTCATGCATCCACTACAAGCAAATGTACCATTTGGCATTGGGACGTTTGATATACAGGGTTGTTTATTCACCTGAATATCTCTATATGTATGTACCAAACAATTCCTAATGGTGCGATTGCGTCTGAATGAGAACATAGGTTTGGGTAAAATTTCTTTCTTTTGGTTTGTTATCAGATGCCAATTTCTGTTGACAATATTCTTAATCTTATTACTAACAGTGCTAAAATTGGTGACAAAAATCAGAGGTAAGTTATCTAATTTTGAATTACTGGATTTCTTATCAAAAAGGGAATCTCTATTAAAATACTTTGCTCTTTTATATGCACGTTTAACTAATTTGTTTGGGTAGCCTCTGTCCACAAGCTTTTTAATAAGTCCATCTGAATGCTTATCATAATCTTTGACGTTAGAACAATTACGTCTTATGCGTAGAAATTGGCCAAAAGGGATATTATCCTTTTGGCAAGCCGGATGATTGCTGTTATAATGTAACATGGTATTACGGTCAGTGGGTTTGGTAAATAATTCCACTTTCAATTGACCGTCCATGCACTTGATCTTAATATCCAAGAACTCACAGCTATATCTATTCACAGATGACGTAAATTGTAGATTAATATCGCCAAGATTCAGCCATTCTATGAATTCTTGTAATGTTTCTCTCATTCCTGTCCATATGAAAAACACATCGTCAATGTATCGGGACCAATGCGAAATATTCTCATAAAAAGGAGCCAATACATTGAAGATGTGCTTCTCTTCAAATTGAGAAACATACAGACAGGCCAGACTGGGAGCACAAGTAGCTCCCATGCTGGTCCCTTTGATCTGTTTGTAGAAATCTCTACCAAATAGAAAGATGTTATTTTTGAGTATAATGTCTACACTTTCTACGATAAAAGTACTATGTGCAGACAAATCCCCCTCTCCAATTCCCAAAAGTTCTTTGATCATTTGTATGGTGTTATCTTGAGGTATGTTAGTATAAAGTGCTTCTATGTCTAATGTTACTAACCATTGGGTTTCCGGGTTGTAATCAAGATTTTCAATTTTAAAGATCATAGAAGTCGTATCTTTAATATAGGCCTTTTGTTGAGCAACTAAAGGTTGCAGAAAAACATCCACATATTTACTGAGAGGCTCAGTAAGGGAGTTTATACTAGAGACAATAGGTCTCATGGGGGGATTATCCATATTCTTGTGGACTTTAGGGAGCCCATATAGGGCCGGAATAATAGGATTGGTATTGTTGAGAAAGTTTTTTGGGTAGCCTCTGTCCACAAGCTTTTTAATAAGTCCATCTGAATGCTTATCATAATCTTTGACGTTAGAACAATTACGTCTTATGCGTAGAAATTGGCCAAAAGGGATATTATCCTTTTGGCAAGCCGGATGATTGCTGTTATAATGTAACATGGTATTACGGTCAGTGGGTTTGGTAAATAATTCCACTTTCAATTGACCGTCCATGCACTTGATCTTAATATCCAAGAACTCACAGCTATATCTATTCACAGATGACGTAAATTGTAGATTAATATCTCCAAGATTCAGCCATTCTATGAATTCTTGTAATGTTTCTCTCATTCCTGTCCATATGAAAAACACATCGTCAATGTATCGGGACCAATGCGAAATATTCTCATAAAAAGGAGCCAATACATTGAAGATGTGCTTCTCTTCAAATTTCTCCCTCTTTTTTCTATATTTACGCACAGCTTGTTAGCTGGGGAGCTCTGTTTGTATCCATTGATCTTTTTTTGGGACAATATGGATATATTAAAAACCTATGGGTTCTCAGAAGATCAATTTAATACGATCATCAATGGTACCTCCAAGAATATCTCCTCTATTACCATTGATAATAAAGATGAGGAAGCATGGAGAACACTTTGGAATCTTAAAAGAAAATAATAAGAACTGAACTACATGCAGATTTCCTTATAGAGTACTGCAAAAAGGTATTATACCTAAAGGGCTGCAGGTTAATAATGAACCTGGGATCTTTATAAAAAAACAGAAATTCATAGAGAACTGGACATTCATAGCCAATAGATGTAGCCGTGATTGGATGTTATTGATAATAGAAACAGCACATGAAGTTTTAATTATTGAAAGAGCAGAAATTGAGGAAATGGAAGTGAAACTTAAAGAAAATACTTCTTTGGAAGATGCAAAAAAGAAGTTAGAAGAAATCCAGTCAGATATCTCAGGGTATAGAGAATATCTTGTGAATAAAAAAATCTACCAAATTGAGGAAAGACATTTCTAAGTATAACTTGGAACATGTCTATCCTTACTTACGCAAGGATTTCTATGATAGACCCAGGGAAGAATATCAGAACAGGAGGACATGGCAACAACCAACAAGAAATTTCCCCAAAAAAAGTGTGAGGTTTTTTGATACCTCATACACCAGCTCAGATTCAGATAATGACATCCCCCAAGAGAATCGTAGTCATAAAGAGAGAGACTCTGCCCCTAATAGTAGTAGAGACACGTTATCTTTTTTAGAACAACGTCAAAAAAACTATGGTCAGCCAAGGGCAAGAGGCAGAGGGAGAGCGAATTTTCAGTCACAGAATCAGTTCCAACATCGTCCCTATATGAATACAAGAAGCCAGAAGCAATGGGAGTAATAGAGAAGGCCCCCATAATTAATCTCTCACAGAGAACTCTAACACAGGACGAGGCAAATGTTTTAGAAAAAGGGTTAGGATACGCTATTGCCTCTCCTGTGGATAGATATAATCTCGAGAGAGATTTGCAAAGTTTTTTTAGAAAGATTAGACTTAGTGCCTTCTTCGAAGGCAAGGATAGACCACCAATAGATAATAAGTCAGGTCTAAAACCTAAATCAACCTGGACACCACAAATACATCTTGTCAATAAAGACATAGAAGTCTTCGAACGTGTGGTAGAAAAAGTGTAGATGACTTACTTAATAAGAAAATATGGATTACTAATAATATTAACGCCCAAGAACGTTTAGCTCTTACGACATTGGAACAATGCCATGATCTCACCATCAAACCTGCAGATAAAGGCGGGGGCATTGTAATTATGGATACTGATGATTATGATAATAGAATACAAATACTTCTTAATAATAATCACCATTACCAAAAATCCAGTAGGGAAGAGTGGAATGCCCTGACCATTAAGGTAAACAATGTATTGAGATTAGCGAGCGAAGATGGCATTATCTGTAGTGACGAATTCAACTTTCTCAACAATACCAATCCTATTATTCCGGCCCTATATGGGCTCCCTAAAGTCCACAAGAATATGGATAATCCCCCATGAGACCTATTGTCTCTAGTATAAACTCCTTTACTGAGCCTCTCAGTAAATATGTGGATGTTTTTCTGCAACCTTTAGTTGCTCAACAAAAGGCCTATATTAAAGATACGACTTCTATGATCTTTAAAATTGAAAATCTTGATTACAACCCGGAAACCCAATGGTTAGTAACATTAGACATAGAAGCACTTTATACTAACATACCTCAAGATAACACCATACAAATGATCAAAGAACTTTTGGGAATTGGAGAGGGGATTTGTCTGCACATAGTACTTTTATCGTAGAAAGTGTAGACATTATACTCAAAAATAACAACTTTCTATTTGGTAGAGATTTCTACAAACAGATCAAAGGGACCAGCATGGGAGCTACTTGTGCTCCCAGTCTGGCCTGTCTGTATGTTTCTCAATTTGAAGAGAAGCACATCTTCAATGTATTGGCTCCTTTTTATGAGAATATTTCGCATTGGTCCCGATACATTGACGATGTGTTTTTCATATGGACAGGAATGAGAGAAACATTACAAGAATTCATAGAATGGCTGAATCTTGGAGATATTAATCTACAATTTACGTCATCTGTGAATAGATATAGCTGTGAGTTCTTGGATATTAAGATCAAGTGCATGGACGGTCAATTGAAAGTGGAATTATTTACCAAACCCACTGACCGTAATACCATGTTACATTATAACAGCAATCATCCGGCTTGCCAAAAGGATAATATCCCTTTTGGCCAATTTCTACGCATAAGGCGTAATTGTTCTAACGTCAAAGATTATGATAAGCATTCAGATGGACTTATTAAAAAGCTTGTGGACAGAGGCTACCCAAAAAATTAGTTAAACGTGCATATAAAAGAGCAAAGTATTTTAATAGAGATTCCCTTTTTGATAAGAAATCCAGTAATTCAAAATTAGATAACTTACCTCTGATTTTTGTCACCAATTTTAGCACTGTTAGTAATAAGATTAAGAATATTGTCAACAGAAATTGGCATCTGATAACAAACCAAAAGAAAGAAATTTTACCCAAACCTATGTTCTCATTCAGACGCAATCGCACCATTAGGAATTGTTTGGTACATACATATAGAGATATTCAGGTGAATAAACAACCCTGTATATCAAACGTCCCAATGCCAAATGGTACATTTGCTTGTAGTGGATGCATGAACTGTGGCAATATTATAAGAGGACCAACAATTACACATAATGGTGTTACACACAAATTTAAGAACTTTATTAATTGCCGTACGAAGAACCTAATTTACTTTATTGTATGTCCTTGTCATCAGGGATATATTGGTGAAACCTCGAGAGAAGTTAGGATCAGGATCAATGAGCATAAGTCAGCCATAAGGACAAAGAAAAGAACTGCTCCTTTAGTAGAGCATTGGTTAGACAAAAATCATAAAATTGATGACTTACATTGGTGTGGAATAGAAATAATTCAGATTAACACACGCGGTGGAAATCTAAACTTAAAGAGGAAAAAACGTGAACAATTTTATATGTCCCGTTTTAATACCTTTAGAAAGGGTCTGAATAGTAAAGAGGACTGGAGAGGCTTATTTAACCTCAATCCTGAGAAGATATGACCACCCATGATGCCTCTAGAAAGTTGCTCTATGGCCTCAGTATGAATTCTAGAAAAGTGATACATGGTCTTTCTATTAGTATAATATTGGTTTAGTACATCGCCAGATGGGGATAGGACAGTTTTTCTTCGGTTTGGAACTTTTCCCCTCTTCAAAATGGCCGCCGCATTTGTGGTTTTAGATATATACACGGGTGACTTTTATATAAGAGTTTATCTACGTGTTATTATTTCTATCGACATTTTCTTAAACTAACACAATATCTTTGGCTCTAAACACATAGGGTTCTTAATAGGTATATCCTGTGGTATTAAGAATAGGACAGTTTTTCTTCCGATTCAGGATGGTTTCTGTTTTTCAAAAATGGCCGCTATATTTACGTCCGAATCTGATAGATATAAAAGTTTGCCTTCGTGGTATATCTTGATTGACAATTCTTCAATTTAAACAATGTCTTTTTTCTTTAATTACATAGATTTTTATATAAAAATAATAAAGAAGAATAATGTAAGGTAATAGAAAATAAATATACGGCTGCGAGTTAAAACAGGTGCGCTTCGTCACAGTTAGACCATGTGACTCTTTCATCTAGTATTTAAAAGCCTCCGTGGGTCGACACAATTGTGTATCCTGACCCGGAAGCTGTTTTGTTCGTTGGCTGCAGGAGGCCGAATCATCCCCATTGGGTAAGTGAGAAGTCTGCTAATAACTGCCATATTAGCTTTAGCGATAGCGGGAGTTCATTTTACTCCTGCATATCAGCGATAGTGGGGGTTTATTTCACCTTTAACTATCACCTTTAACTACCAGTTAGTAAACTATAAAAATGTTTGTTCAGTACCACCATTTATATAGAGCGGCAATTGATTATCGTTTACGATATAATGCCGGTTGTGAGCACATATATATATATTTTATTATGCTTAAATGGAAGCACTGTTGTTTGGTGATTGAATAGTTGCAAATCCCAAAAGGTTTGGTTGGAGCATGGATAGCCCTGTGACCAGCACAGAAACAGACAATGACCAAGTGGCAAGTTCTTTCAAGTGGGAGTTTTAAAGGGAGTGACAAGTGGTAAACTCTTTATTTGTAAAATGTCTTGTGACCCCTAAGGGCGTAGCTTTGAGCACACGCCATTTTAAGGGTCTCAGTGATGGTTTTCTCTTAGCAATAACATAAACTAATGAAACAAATATATAATTATGAACCTGATTGAGGCGTCTATGGGGCAATATAGGTTAATGGTCCCACACTGTATACCAATTTGTTTAGTCACCGGAAGAGTTTGACACGTATTAATACGTTGTCTTTACTTTACAGGTTTTTATAAATATTAGTTGCATCATCCTCAGAGCAACCCTAAGAGGTAATGTATTAAACTTGTAATACAATGGGGCACGAAAAATGTAACCCACATGATCATTGTGGACAAGTTTGGTAAATGGGTTACTTTCTCTTATCCTTTAGATAGTCCTCATTTGGCCAGATATTGTACATGGTGCAAATGTTTTAAAAAATCGGTCCTCCAATCACGGCACATCTGCTGAATCTATGGATGCAAAGTTCATATCTGGTAAGCCTAGACATCCAAATCAGAGACTTTAATAAGCCCTTGTCGATTAACTCCATGCACCTGACGCATTACTTCTTTGCATTTTCCTCAGAATTGTGGCTTATTACGCAAATCATTCATATCGGTGGCACCAACGAACTTAACATACACCAAGTATCCACTATTTTAAGGTATGCAGAGTACAGGATTGGTGCATTTAGGGAGTGGTATTTATTTTCTGGATGTACCATTGAGTATTTCTTTTTCATTTAATATTTTTTATAATTCTGTTGTTCCAAGGTATAATTTTAACCTCATATGACAAGTGGGACATCAACATTCCTACATTGTATCGAAGAAGAATTGTGTTGTTATTAACCTCATTGTTGAGGTAGGTTCCTACATCTAAAATCAATAAAAATTATTGCGGTGGGGTCGGATGTAGTAGAAATAGGAATTTAAAGATCCACTTGTGTCATGTCTCTGATTGTATTACAGAGATTGGAAAGTGGTGCATAGTGCTTTGTCAGTGGTTTTAAATGTTTTTAACATTTTTTAAATTATTTGATGTATAAATGACCAAGTAGTGGGGGCATGGGTCTAAAACGCTAAGTAGTATGATGTTAATAAATTATTTTTTACTTCTTAGAAAACTGTCCTGAAGAAGGTGTTTGAATATCATCTCACCGAAACGCTGCGTAGACTTTTAGTTTTCTTGTGATAAATTGTTTTTTGTATCTATATGATTGTAATTTTTAAGTTTTTAACCTGATTGTATGCATTTTGTACTTAATAAATTTTGAATGTCCACACATTGGTCATTAGTTTTGAATCTATCACTGACATTTTATTTTATTTTATTTTATGGTATTTTACTGCACTGATCTTATTTGCACCATTGTGGATTTTTGACTTAGAATACTGTGTGAAACCTTGTTTCTTTTAAACAGGACTTATCAATGATTGAATAGGGATTTGTGTTGTTTTTGTGGTCTCTCACCCTGTTCCCTTTTCTTGAGTATTTAGGGTTTCTCCCTCTTTTTTCTATCATTCATGGGTTTAACACTGGTGTGCACCACAAACTGTAAGTAGGTTTAAAGCACAAAAAATAGGAAAAATGGGCTACCTCTTTAAAAAATGCCAAAACTGTGGTTAAGAAAATCGTTTTTTTGATTCAGCTCTGCGTGTTCCTGGAAGCTGGTGACTTTAGCACATCAAACCGTTCCTTGATGCTATTTTTATTTTAAAAAACAGACACTTTTTCCCAGAGCACTTTTTTTCTTCAAAAACTCAAAATTTTGCTGTATTTTGGCTATTTTCTCGGTCCCCTCCAGAGGTATCCACAAACCCTGAGTACCTTTAGAATCCCCAGAATGTTGGAAAGAAAGGACGCAAATTTGGCATGGATAGCTTATGTGGCCAAAAGGTTTTGGAGGCCTAAGTGCAAACTACCCAAACAGTCCAAAAAAGGGTTAATGGCTTACAATATTAATTACTATTTAAATAACATTATTTAAATTACATCAGTTATGTCAGTATGCATGTTTTAAAGGCATTCAATATTTACGAACTGTTATTCCAAGCATTTATTTTGTTACTTCTATTTTTCAAATTCAGCGGCCAAACATCATATGGGTATTTACTTATTTATTACATTTGTATAGTACACCATGCATAACGTAATTGCATCTAGGCACTAGCGAGTGGACAGGAAGCAGTGAGCCAGTGATTTGCAGAGTGGGGAGGCCCAGCATGGCAAAGTGGCAAGGATTCTGTGTTTAGGCTGGTGCTCGGAGGTCAGAACAGGTGCATTTTCATTTTCTTGTGACCTATTTAGATTCTGAAATGAACACAAATACTCTCCAGACTTACAGTCTCCGTGGTAGTCCACAGAGCTGGGTGTTCTCGTATTCTACTTTTTCAAGAAAAACTGGTTCTACAACGGTTTATTTACCCTGATCCACAACATTCATGGAGCTAACTTTCTGTTTTCGCCTAAACAAAAAGCTACATGGTCAATCTGACAAAGTACTATGTCGCCTTTTGACCTGACTTTTGTCTGCTGGCTTGCTGCATTTCTTCTCACAACACGGCTTGTCCCGGGCACAGCTTCTGAACTGTTGGCTGCAGCTCAAGGCCCTCGCCTAACCGCTGTTGTTTCAAGAAACAGGCAAACCCAGGTGGTTTCTGTCCGTGCCCTTTACCTTCCCACCACTATGCACAAGTGCAGGCTAGGAATCCATGTTATATGTTTGCATGTACCGAGCACTGTGGTTGGTCCAATTTGTAGCTTCGTTTTTGGAGCCTGTTTTACGCAAGTTAGTGGTTGTTATTGTATGTTTTAAGTTATTTTGTCAGCTCCTTGAGGATATGTTTACACGCCATAATTTAAGCTTAACAAATAAAGTTATATTCACTTGCTACAGCTATCACACTGTATGGGTTCAAGAGTAGTGTGCTACTCCCCAAAAAGCACTTCAACACCCCATCAGGGGTAGCAAGCTATATAAATGCAAACCTTTTTCCCTTCTCTATCCCTCCACTATCCTCAATTCAAATAACTAACACATCCACCACTCAAATTACTTTCATAATTCCACTATACTAATTCACCACTAATCCTTTATGGTTTCCAAAGTAGCGTGCTATTTGCCAGAAAAGCGCTTCAACTTCCCATCAAGGGTAGCAAGCGCTATATAAATGCAAACCTTTTTCCCTCTTCTATCCCTCCACTAGCCTTCTTATTCCAAATAACTGACTAACATATCCACCGCTCAAATTACTTTCATATTTTCGCTATACTAATTCACCACTAATTGTTTATGGGTTCTGGAGTAGCGTGCTACTCACCGAAAAAGCGATTTGACGCCTCGTCAGGGGTAGTAAGAGCTATATAAATGCAATTACAATTCAATACAATCTCTATTTGGGGTACTTTATGCCAGAATTGGGGCTACAGCTTTTGTGCCCCCCTTTTCTTTGGACACTCACGTAGCTACACCTATGGTCAATTGATACATGAGTGGCCGGTAGGGGCACGCTAAGCATCTGATTTTGTAGCTTACACATAAACACCCTTATACTACTTTGACCTATATTAATGAGCTCAAGTGCTGAAATGGGCACAGACAATATTTGTGTCAGGCCCAGCTCCGCAGGATCCAGTCGAAGCAAACAAAGGTCCACCTCCTGATAGCACCAACACCCTGAAAGCAAAATGTACAAGGTATTCGAGTGATCAGGCAAGGGAAAGGAGAGGGAAGGGACAGCAGTGGAATAGAACCTGAAACAACAAACATAGAGACATAAACAAAAGTATGATATCTACTCTCATATATATCTCGCTAAAGGATAACACCTTTGTACCTGAATATAAACACTGAAGTAGATACAGTCCTTGGGCAATCTCAAATAGTGCACAAACCAATCCTGGACCTGAAACGATAAACACTCACAATCATTAATGCCTGCAGATTCGCACTACTCACAATTTGAATGAACCCACTCATGACCTAATACATACCCACAGGTTGTTTTGCACACTCGGAAAAAAGGAGACCCCTTGAATTCCGTAGAATTTCACCTTCCCCTTAGTGTAGGCAATATAACTTCAAAGCCAGACTGGAGAAGTATGCAAAGCCCCCCTTCTCAGGGAGTAGCGGTAACCCTATGGTTAATCGTCAGCAATTAGAGATGCCTTCCTTCAGAGTACGAATCACAAACCAAGTCTTGTCACTTCCCAAATAATAATGGAAACAAAGGAATACAAACGGCAATACGCGGTTAACTCACCGCTGTATTCCTCTGTTCTCCTAGGGCTGAAATCTGAACTATTTCCAAGCCCAACGGCAATACGCGGTAATTACACCGCTGTATTCCGCTGGGTAAACATTCACCGAAGCCTGAATCCCGATTTAACCAGAGACGGCAATACGCGGTAACTCACCGCTGTATTCCGCTACAGGATCACTGTCTCTGCACTCGAGACTTGAATCAAGGCAGGAAGCCGAACTCCAGGCTTCCTAAGTTTTCCTTACTGAGTAGTCACTTGACTGACACTGACCATCCGAGCAGCGGATCACAGCACAAGGGAACTCTGAAGCAGGAACCCTCGTTGGCGCTTCCTTCCTCCGATCTCTCTCGGCCGAGAGAGATCATCCAAAACAAAGCAGTATTACGCGCAGCGTCCTGCGCGCGACGTGCTCGCCTAAATACCCATCCTCCCACGGGCATCATGGGAGTTGTAGTTCGTTGGTCCCAGTAGTCCTTTTACGTGCTCGGTAGGCGCTGCAACGCATGATACCTGACAGTAGGTCCCCCTCCCCTAGCGCCTCCTAGGCCCAGGTTTTCGACGGACACCGCCTGTGAAATGAACGAATAGCCGAAGGCGCATGCACATTCTGCCACGGCTCCCATGAGTCGTCCTCTGCAGAATACCCCTTCTACGAGATTAGATACCAGAGCACCCCTCTCCGCATCTTCGAATCCCGAATACACTTAACCTCATATTCCGCACCCCCCTCGCAGATCACCGGTGGCGGAGCACGTCTGCGTGCCCCAAGGCAGGTTTCAGGAGGTTACAGTGGAACACCGGGTGAATCCGAAGGGTACCGGGCAGCTTCAGTTTGTAAGTGACAGGACAGGGTTAAGGCGTTTAACAATGACGTAAGGACCGATAAATTTAGGGTGGAAAATGCTTCGTAGCTTGAAGCGAGATGTTCTTGGTGGACAGCCATACATTGTCCCCACCTTATACTGAGGCCCCTCTATCCGATGGCGGTCTTCCCATGTCTTATAGATCTTTTTGGCCTGGATCAGATGGCTTCTGACTTTCCGCTGTAGTGTGGTGGAGCTTCCGCACGTGAGACAGGACCATGGGTTGATTCGCCACCTCCTCAGGGATATTGATAGGCAATATCCTGGCATCGTATCCATAATTAGCACGAAAAGGAGATGGACCGACAGAGCTATGCCAAGCATTGTTATATGCCAGTTCTGCCATCCACAACATGTCCACCCAGGATTCCTGAGCCTCCTTCGCATAGCATCGGAGGTACTTTTTAGGGTTTGGTTCAGGCGTTCTGTCTGCCCATCCGTCTGTGGGTGAAAACTTGTCGACAAAGACGAGTCTATATGCAGGGCCTTGCACCATAATTTCCAGAACCTGGCTATGAATTGCGGCCCCCTATCGGACACAATGACTTCAGGCAGTCCATGTACCTGACAATATTAGTTAACAGGAGCTGGGCTGTTTGACTGGCCGTGAGGGAGATTAACACAAGGAATGAAATGTCCCATCTTGGTGAGTCCATCCACTACTACCAAGATAGCCGAATAACCCTTCTCGAGGGGTAAACCAGTAATGAAATCCAGACTGAGGTGTCGCCACGGGTGGTGAGGAGTGGGCATGGGGATGAGCATTCCCTTGGTCTTAACGTTTTCATTCTTGGCTCTCGCACATTCCTCGCATTGTGCCACCCAGGTAGCTACATCTGCCTTTAAGGAGCCCCACCATAAATGACGTAGTAGTAGATGCGATGTTTTCCGCACTCCCGGATGACCCGCTAACGGAGAGACATGGCACCACTTGAATGCCTTCTTTTGTAGGTCGGTAGTGGGTAGATACAATCTGTCTCTATAGAAGGGCAATCCCTGCTTCACGGTGCGATCCTCCGCCTCCGTAGCCCAGGCCTCCCAGACGGAGAGGGACTTATGTTTTCTCACTTCTGCTAGAAGTTTTCCACTCGGACAACACACAGCACTTTAGACGGTTCAATGATAGCCTCCGCTTGGACATCATGACGTGAAAAGTCAGTCGTATCCTGTCTAGATAAAGAGTCGGCTTTGCGGTTCTCCACCCCTGGTCGGAACGTAACAATGAAGTCGTAATCCGCAAAAAACAACATCCATCTCATTTGTCTTTGCGAAAGGTGTCGTGCCGACTTCATATACTGCAGATTCCTATGATCCGTATATACCGTGATAGGGTGGCTAGCCCCCACAGATATTGCCTCCATTCACTGGAACGCCCTCTTTATGGCCAACAACTCCTTCTCGGCAATAGAGTAATTCCTTTCTGCAGAGTTCAGTTTTTGGACAAGTAGGCCACCGGATGGAGCTGTCCGGTGCTCTGATCTCTTTGAGAGAGTATGGCGCCCACAGCCTCATCGGAGGCATCAGCCTCCACCACAAAGGGATGCTCGGGACGTGGATGTGCAAGAACGGGAGCCGTGGTAAATGCAGTCTTTAAAAAACGAAAAGCGTCTTCCGCCTCACTGGTCCATTGGAAGGGACTCCCCTTCCTGAGCAGCCGGGTTATGGGAGCAGCAACCTGGGAGAAACGGAGGATGAATCTCCGATAATAGTTCGCGAAGCCCAGGAAACACTGTACGTCACGTACATTTTGCGGGGTTGGCCATTCCTGCACCGCCAGCACTTTTCTCTCTGCCATGTGTAAACCCTCTGGGCTAAGTAAACCCCCAGAAATTCCACTGCGTCTCACCCCAAACTCACATTTGCTCAATTTACAGAACAACCTGTGGGCACGCGAATTTGGACAACACTCGGACGACATGACCGGCATGCCCCTCCACTGAGTCAGAATAGATGAGGATGTCGTCTATATACACCACAACAAACAGGTCCACGTATTCCTTTAGCACATCGTTGAGGAAATACTGAAATGCCGTTGGGGGCGTTACAAAGGCCGAACGGCATAACAGTATACTCAAACAGACCATATCGGGTCTTGAACGCTGTTTTCCATTCATCCCCATCCCTGACACGCACCAAGTGGTACGCCCCCTCCAAGTCCAACCGTGTGTAAATGCTGGCCTCCTTCACTTGGTCAAGTAACACAGAAATGAGGGGCAAGGGGTATCTGTTTCGTACCGTGTTTTTGTTTAATACTCGATAGTCCACACAAGCCCTCAGATCACCATTAGCTTTCGATATAAAAAAAAGCGGTGACGCTGCCGGTGACCGTGAGGGTCGAATGAACCCTATATCTAAATAGTGATCCAAGTATTCACGCAGGTGTTTGGTTTCTGGGACAGACAAGGCATACACTCTACAGGCAGGGACCGTGGCCCCATCCACCAAGTCTATCCTACAGTAATACTCCCCTGTGAGGGGTAACTGTTCCGCCTGTATCTCGCTAAAAACATCCCTGAACTGTGAGTATTCCTCAGGTAACTTAACTCTTTTCCGCTGCGGTGGCCACCACATACGGATGTCTTAGAGCCGCTGCCTGTGAGGGGCATTTCCGGACCAAATGTTCCTGACATTCTTCTGAGCGGAACTGGATGGACTTAGCTTTCCAATCTATAGCGGGATTGTGACGACACAACCAAGGCATACCTAGTATGACCTCATACTCGCGGGGCTTCAATTATGTTCAGTGCTAACAGCTCCGTATGTCTTTCCTCTGCCATGTCTAAGGTCAACATGATGGACTCCGTTTGCTCAACGACCAAACCGGATTTCAACGGTTGGCCATCCACGGCGGAATACTTCTTCAGCCTTTGGCTTGGGTACCCTTTGCAACCCAAGAAGCGTGACGAATCCACTGTCTATAAAATTACCAGTGGCACCAGAGTCCAACATGGCCTCCACCTGATGAGACTGGTTATTACTATCAAGGTTCATGGAAATCACTATGTGGGTTTCTGTACCTAACAAGTCTGACGTAGCCAAAGCGGGGAGCTGCCAACCCTTGTTTGTCTCTACACTACCCAGAGAAACCCCTGAAGTAGTAGTAGGGCCTGATGTGGATACAGCCACCCTTTTTACTACGGGACCATGCTTCGGAGGACTTGGGTTTAATGGGGCATTCTCTCACGTAATGTCCCTTTTTACCACAGTACATACATAACCCCTGCACTCGTCTGTTCTCCCTTTCTTCTTTGGACAAAGGTATACGCACAGCCCCTATTTCCATTGGTTCTGGCGGCGTATCGGAGCTAGGTAAAGACCGACATGGAGGTCTCTCTGTTCTATAGTAACCTCTCTCCCACCTCCTTTTCTCGCCCCCTCTCTCGGACATCCTCCCATCCAGACGCAGGGTTAAATTAATCATGTCCGTGCACGTAGTGGGTTGAGGATCAATCTGTGCCAAGACATCCTTTAGCTCCTCTCTCAGTCCCTGATAAAATAAAGACATACGCTTTTCCTCGGGCCAAGCAGTTTCGGCCACTAATCTGTTGAAGGTAGTTAAATATGTAACCAAATCATTTCTCCCTTGTTTAAGATCCAACAATTCTTTATCGGCACTAAATGTGGTCGCCCGTCGATCAAAAACCCTCTCAAACTCTGTTCTAAAAGCAGCCCAGTCCGATAGCACGGCATCGTTGTTCCTCACTAAAGGGACAGCCCAGGTGGCAGCATCCCCAACCAAGTAAGAAATCGCAAACGCTACTCTAGAGTGGTTGTTGGAAAAAGAGGCCGGTTTGCAGGAGAAGTGCAGCATTATCTGCGTCAGAAACACCTGTATTTTCAATGGATCCCCCATATCTTTCAGGACTAGCCAATGGAATGGGGGGGGTACCGTAACCTGTATTTGAGAAGACGCCGAAGAGACGTCAAACGGGTTCCTAGATAATTTGTCTACCTTATCTCTTAAGGCAGCTGTTTCTACCTTTGAGGATGCCAACTCCTGTTGTACCAGGACTAGCGCCTGAAGGACGTCATCCATGGTAGCCATTCTCTACCCCGTCTGGACCGGGCGGAGCTAAATACGTGGGCGCGTAATTCTGTCAGGCCCAGCTCCGCAGGATCCAGTCGAAGCAAACAAAGGTCCACCTCCTGATAGCACCAACACCCTGAAAGCAATATGTACAAGGTATTCGAGTGATCAGGCGAGGGAAAGGAGAGGAAGGGACAGCAGTGGAATAGAACCTGAAACAACAAACATAGAGACATAAACAAGAAGTATGATATCTACTCTCATATATATCTCGCTAAAGGATAACACCTTTGTACCTGAATATAAACACTGAAGTAGATACAGTCCTTGGGCAATCTCAAATAGTGCACAAACCAATCCTGGACCTGAAACGATAAACACTCACAATCATTAATGCCTGCAGATTCGCACTACTCACAATTTGAATGAACCCACTCATGACCTAATACATACCCACAGGTTGTTTTGCACACTCGGAAAAAAGGAGACCCCTTGAATTCCGTAGAATAATTACACCTTCCCCTTAGTGTAGGCAATATAACTTCAAAGCCAGACTGGAGAAGTATGCAAAGCCCCCTTTCTCAGGGAGTAGCGGTAACCCTATGGTTAATCGTCACCAATTAGAGATGCCTTCCTTCAGAGTACGAATCACAAACCAAGTCTTGTCACTTCCCAAATAATAATGGAAACAAAGGAATACAAACGGCAATACGCGGTTAACTCACCGCTGTATTCCTCTGTTCTCCTAGGGCTGAAATCTGAACTATTTCCAAGCCCAACGGCAATACGCGGTAATTACACCGCTGTATTCCGCTGGGTAAACATTCACCGAAGCCTGAATCCCGATTTAACCAGAGACGGCAATACGCGGTAACTCACCGCTGTATTCCGCTACAGGATCACTGTCTCTGCACTCGAGACTTGAATCAAGGCAGGAAGCCGAACTCCAGGCTTCCTCAGTTTTCCTTACTGAGTACTCACTTGACTGACACTGACCATCCGAGCAGCGGATCTCAGCACAAGGGAACTCTGAAGCAGGAACCCTCGTTGGCGCTTCCTTCCTCCGATCTCTCTCGGCCGAGAGAGATCATCCAAAACAAAGCAGTATTACGCGCAGCGTCCTGCGCGACGTGCTTGCCTAAATACCCATCCTCCCACGGGCATCATGGGAGTTGTAGTTCGTTGGTCCCAGTAGTCCTTTTACGTGCTCGGTAGGCGCTGCAACGCATGATACCTGACAATTTGGGGCTAATCAACATTTGGACATTGAATATAAGCTACGCTCAAAGCTAGTCTGGATTTCGAGCTCTGGTAGTAAAACTGAATGCTAAACATAAAAAGGTGTTTAGAGAAACAAGGGAACCCAATTGTAATGGTCAGGGACCTTGGGTAATAGTACGTTACAACCACAGTAGTCCCTGACAGGGAAGATACATAGAAAGGACCATAAATATAGGCCTAGGATCAGTGCTATATTAAGGATGTCCAGCCGGACAGAGTGATTTTAATAATGTTTCAGATCACAAAAGCAAGAATAAAGTGGGACACAATCCTGCGTCCAACGCAATACATATAACACAAAACAAAATTAAACAAAATTAACAGAAAGCTCAGGCAGGACAAAAGGGCTTGGAAGTTATATATGAAATGAAACAAGCAAAAGATAGGTAGCAACACCGTTACACTTAAATAATCATTTGGATTGCGTTTACGGTGTACATAAGGTCGACGAAGTTTCGATCCCGTAAAACCAATACTGGGATCATCATCAGGACGTAAAGTTACATGCCTAAGAGAAATTTGCTGTGCGAATTGGCACAAGGCAAGTGTTCCTGGAGGGGTCCGGCAAATAATGGCATGCCAGGGAAATACGGATTAGAATAAATCAAGGTCACCCATTTGTAAACCGAGCAAAGTAACAAAGGCGAGATGGTGCATATGCGTTGGATACAATGGAGAGAGGAGATGATTATGTGGCAGGTGAGGCTTAAGCGTCTTCAAACGTCTGTGTTCTGAGGTGAGAGAAAAGTGAAATAAACAGAGGGGAATGTGCTGCGTCCGCATTAGTCATTCAGTGGCACGGCTTTAATAAGAGATTCACTGAACTCGAGAGACCACAAGTCCATTCCACGTTGCAAGTGGTGATGTAATTTAAGGGCTACCAAGTAACGTTTGTTTTTGTGCGTGTTATCTAACATTTTTATTGACATGGGGCAACTCACACAGCTTGCTGTATTACATGGATGTCGATTCACCAATTTGCAAGGGGTAGTGGAAGTGACATCACAAGTTATTTTACTCCTAATGACATCATAGGAACTGACATTAAATGACTTTTGAACCATTGTCATTATTCACCTTGTAATATCTCACATATCTTCTCTCTCATCCGTACTGTCTCTTTTTGTCTCTCTGACCCGTCTTAATATCACTTCCATATTTTTCACCTTTCCATCTTGCCGCCTCTCCATCAGCTGTTTTTTCTAACTGGTCTGTCTTGTTAGCACCACTTTCTCTCTCTCACTCTAAACTGCTATGTTTATACCTATTTATAGAGCACAACAAAATCCCACCGGAGGTGTATCTCGGCGCTAGGCCTGTTCAAGTAATGCATCCAATCATTAAAACAACCACATATTTATTAGTCTCCTAAATCGGGTGAAATCCACACAGCTGCGAAGATCAGGAAGCTGATTCCATGCCCTCGGAGCAGTGTAAGATAAAGCTCTGCCTCCATATCTTGAGGCACGAATCAGAGGAATAGTTACAAGATCTAAGCGTGAGTACAGGACGGTAGTAAAATAATTTGTCCTTTAGATACTGCAGAGATATTCCTAGTAGAGCTTTGTGGACGAGACAGCATGTCTTAAAAAAGATGAGCTTTCTGACTGGTAGCCAGTGGAGGGGCCTGAGGGTAGGGGCCGAAGGAGAGCCTGCAGGGAGGTTACAGACCAGTCGAGCAGCAGTATTTAGTATAACATGAAGTTTTGTTAAAAGGCTGTCGTTAGCTGCCATGGGCATTGTTGTAATCCAGGCGACTGATAATCAGCGCCTGGACCAGCGTTTTCCTAGTGAACGCCGGGAGCCAAGGAAAGACTTTCTTCAGGATATGCATGGTCGCAAAACAAGTCCGTCTCGTAGCGGCTATATGGTTTTTCATAGACAGTTCATAATCAATTTTACCCCTAAGTTTTTTGCTGATTGATTGGGGCATTGGGCGGTACCTAATTTTGCAGGCCACTAGTCTGAAGACAATAGATGTTGCACCCTGCCAAACAGCAAGACCTCCGTCTTTTCATTATTCAGTTGAAGACAGTTCCTGGACATCCAAAAAGCAATATCTCTCATTCAATCTTGGAAGCAATGCTTAGTACTGTCAATGTCCCGTTTCATAGAGATGATCAACTGCGTATCATTGGCGTATGACATTATTTCGTAACCGTACGTTTTAACAATCTGCGCCAAGGGAGCGACCTATATGTTAATCAACGTTGGGTTCAATGATGAGTCTTGGGGCACACCCTTGGTGAGAGGTACCTGTCAAGATTTGAAAGAGGCCAGAGTGGTAATTTGGGACCAATCTTCTAGAAAATCAACTAACCACTGCAGGAAAGCACCTCGGATACCGATCTCATACAGTCTGCTAAACAGAACTGCATGTGAAACGGTGTCAAACGCCACTGAGAGATCTAGTAGAACCAGCATAGCCGGGGCACCAGTGTCCAAAGAGAGCCGAATGGAGTCAGTAACTGCTACCAATGCCGTCTCAGTACTATGGGCTGCTCGGAAACCCGATTGAGAGGGGTCTAGAATTGCATAATCCTCCAGGAACCCCATAAGCTGTTTGTTGACATGACTTCCAAATGTGTTTCCTAATAAAGGAAGAGGAGAAACAGGGCAATATTACCTCAAAATATTGGGGTCTACATTGGGGTTTTTTGTTTGGGATCCACCAAAGCAGTCTTCAATGCCAAAGGTACCTTGGCCGATTCAAGAGAAAGATTGAGCAAAGGCAGAGCCTCTGGTGCTATTCCGCGGAGAGAGATGCTACAGTCCTTGAAGGACATCCATCCATCGGAGAGCCTGATTTGGTTCTCCGAAAGGCTGTTGAGACTTGCTCTAATGTGAGAGGAGTAATCTTATCCCAGTGTGGGAAAGGATTGTTGTAAAGCAACATTTGGAGGTAGACAGATCCTGATTCATTGGAAATTTCCAATAGATCACCTCAACTTTTTCCTAAGAAATCTACTCAGTTGCAGAATTTTTAAGAGGCAGGTATTTCAGAACTACACATATGAGGGTGAACAAAATCATTAAGCACTTTGTACAATTCTTAGGAAGAGTTACCCACATTTATTTATTTATTTATTTATTTTGTAATGCGCATGAATCATCCCCAAAGGGATATCTCGGCGCAGCGGGATCAGAAAAATGCAGGGCAAGGATCTAGAGAGATTAAAATAATTCAGTTTTTAATAATTTTCTACAGTTGTGATGCACGGTGCATTCTTGAAGGTGTAGGGGAAGTTTGTTCCAAAGATGGGGTGCCAAGAAAGAGAAAGCACGACCCCCTGAGCGTGTTTTCTTAATGCGTGGTACCATAAGGAGAGACTTATTGGCAGAGCTCAAAGCTCTTGTAGGCCAATAAGGAATAGGTTTTTCCTTCAAGTAGTTAGGTCCCTTGCCATTAAGTGCTTTGTGCACTAGGCAACAGATCTTGAAAGTAATCCGCTTCCGCACTGGCAACCAGTGTAGTGCATGTAGTAGAGGGACAGAAGCTGATCTCGCTGGAAGGTTGTGAATTAGACGGGCCGCTGTATTCTGGACTACCTGGAGCTTGTCCAGGAGGGATTTGTTTACCGCAGCCAGGAGAGCATTTCCATAGTCCAGGCGACTGATCACCAGTGCCTGGACTAGGGTCTTACGTACTGCCCTTGGGAGCATTGGAAAGACTCTTCTTAATAGTCTCATAACATGGAAACAGGAGCCAGTAATGGAAGTCACTTGGTCTTTCATAGTAAGCTTCTGGTCAGGTTTTATGCCCAGATTCTTCACGGAAGATTTTGGAACAGGTGGTGGTCCTAATTAAAGCGGGCACCACTCGGGAGACCATAACCGTTGAGCAGCCCCGAAAAGCATAATTTCAGTTTTGCCACCATTTAGTTGGAGAGAGTTAGCAGCCATCCATGCTGTAATAGCTTTCATACCAGTAGTGAAATGCTCTCTCGTTTCGGACAGGTCTTTGTCAAAGGCTAACAGAAGTTGGGTATCATCCGCGTATGAAATAGGCGTGAAGCCATACGCTCTTATGATGTTTGCAAGAGGAGTGACATATATGTTGAACAGAGTAGGGCTCAAACAAGAGCCCTGGGGCACTCCTTTATTTATCGCCATGGGACGTGACCGAAAAGGTCCTAAATGAATAGTCTGAGTACGGTCAGATAGGTTCTGAACTATTGTAGCACCAGGCCCTGGATACCTATCTCCTCCAGTCTCCATATCAATATAGGATGAGATATGGTATCGAAGGCCGCAGACAGGTCTAGCAGCACCAACATAGATGGCAGATTTTTGTCTTGACAGTTTCTGATATGGTCTGTGACAGCCAAGAGAGCAGTCTCGGTGCTGTGCATAGGTCTGAAGCCTGACTGAGATGAATCAAGGATCTTTTTAGACTCAAGATGGTCCATCAGTTGTTTGTTGATGTTACTCTCTATTATTTTGCTAGCCCAGGGAAGAAGTGATATAGGGCGATAGTTGGAAACATCTGTAGTGGCAAGGTTACTTTTTTTCGGGATCGGGATAACCTGAGCAGCTTTCCACTCTGCTGGAAGTACGCCCGTGCTCAAAGAAAGATTCAACAGGGAGCTAATGGGTGGGGCCAGTTGCTGAAACAGCATGGCTACTCTCTTCGCAGGAATAAGATCCAGAGGAGAACCTGATTTAACCGTTTTTAGAGCGAGTTGAGTGGACTCTACACTAAAAGGAGCAAACTTCTCGAGAGTGCGGGGGCAGGTTTGCTTATTACCAACATACGTAGGCTCCGAGTTACCAACATACGTAGGCTCTGAGTTAAAACTGTGTGACAGATTAGCAAGATTATTATAAATTAGATACATTTTATCCTCTAGGTGATCGTCAATCTGATCGCAAAGTTTTTGTGATGGGAGAATATTGTTATTGCAAGCCTGAGGATTGATGAAAGAATTAAGGGTTTAAAAAGTTGCTTGGAGGAATTGCCAGCGCTCACGAGTTGCTGCGCAGTAAAACTTTTCTGTGCTTTCCTAATATTGCTGTGGTAGTGCTGTAGAGATTTTTTATAAGCTTCCCGATTGTTAGGTATGGGAATAGACCGCCATTGTCTTTCCAACTTTTTACATTATTTATTTGATTGCAGATAAATCTCCTCCTGGACTTTCTGATGAGAGCATGGTATTCAGTGAGAGTAGATTTAAAAGCTTCTTTGTTATTCGAAGTTTTTGAACCTCGCCATTGTGTTTCCAATTTCATACACCCTGCCTTCAGCAGACATAGTTCATTGGTAAATCAGGTGGCATCGGGCCTAGATGACGGCAGTTTAGAAATTTAATAGGGTGCGAGTTTATTAAATGTTGCCGCTAAGGCACGATTGTAGTTGTCTAGAGCAACATTAATGTTAGATTTGTGGATCCCAGTGTCCCAGCACACAGCCCCCGAAAATGTTTCTGCTGTGATATTAGTTCAAACTCTGTAAGATTTGTTTTCTGCTATCGCCGCCTGCTTTGACCTGTCAGTCACGGCGATACAAAATTAGATTTAATAGTGTTAGGTCCGTGCTATCATCTGGCTAAATAACGTAGCCCAGATGAGCGCTAGACCGCTAACCAATGGGGGAGTGTGCAGCTGCCAATGAGGAGCGAATTGCCCAGACGTGCCTTCTCCACTCAGACAGTGCATAATCACCACACTGTGGTGGACCAGAAGGTCTTCAAACAGTAAGATGAAGATTTAAAATAAGCTGAAGCCAAAAGTTCACTCCCAACACAACATCAAAATTGGATACAGGGAACCCGAGTAAGGCTGTACAAACGCTCTGTCTCCATTAAGCACTGTCACTTTCTCACCACTCTCAAAATTGTCTCTCTTCTTTCAGCTGTCATTTTGTCACTTGTCCACCTCCCCACCTGTCTTTTAACTATTTATTGTTCTCTCTCACACCTATCTTTCCTTCTCTCTGAGCCGTCACTCATCAATGTTTTAACTTCTGTATCGGACACTGCCTTACTACCTGTAAGCCCAGGGGTCCCAAGAAGGAAGCCAATGTCGCAGCTGTTACCCCTAAATAACGACAATGCTGTATTAAACTACTATGTCCTTTTCTTGAGGTAATATGAAATGTGCCTCAATATGATGGCATAAAAGTGATCGATAGAAATCCATGGATTAATCTGAACCACCGGTAATTAGGGTCGGTGAATAGCATCTATCTGTGCTATTGCAGCCAAGGACCAAACATAGGAAATTCAGTCTTGATGCCACCCCAAAAAATAACAGTTCCACTTGGAAAAATATGTCATGGAAGAGGAACTCAGCCAGACACATTTGGACCTTGTTGCACCACATGTGTGAACTACAGCTTGAGTCATTTGGCAGAGGGGACTCAATACCCATAGCAAATGTTGCTGCAAAGGCACGATTGTAGTTGTCTAGAGCAACATTAATGTTAGATTTGTGGATCCCAGTGTCCCAGCACACAGCCCAAGAAAATTTATTTGGTTTGATATTAGTCAAAGCTCTGTAAGATTTTGTTTTGCTATTGCCGCTTGCATGACCTGTCAGGCATAGCGATACGAAATTATATTAAATAGGTGTATGTCCAGGTAAGGGGATCCTCACAAACCAGGAGAGAAGAGTTTGTAAAGAGAAGGTCTAAAGTATAGCCCACAATATTTGTAGGGGCTAGTAATACATTGAGCCAGATTCAGGGACCCCCAAATCTTTGAATAGTCCAGCAACCTCCGGTTTAAGAGCTTCCTCACCATGAAAGTTAAAATCTCCCCACAAAAGGAAATTGTTAGAAGAGAGTACATGGGCAGCGATATGTTCAGTCAACAAGTGGCTGACCTCTTTTCTTGACCCTGGAGAACGATAGACTAAAGCGCCCTTCCAGGGAGGACCTGTTCCTAATTGAAGTTTGAAAACACACATTGCCACCCAATCCTCAATGAATGTCTCGATGATCTGCACTTTAATGGGGTTGCGAAACGCAAACGCAACTCCGCCACCAGGTCTGGCTTCCCTGTCTAGTTTGACCAGTTGGTAATTGTCAGGCAGGGCCAAAGGGATACAGGGTACGGCAGGAGCATTTAACCAGGTTTCTGTAAAGAAGCAGCAGACAGGGGAAAGCAAAGTTAGTAGGTCCCAAACTTACATAGCATGTCTATGAAGTGATATAATATTGTGGTAAATACCCATAAAAGAAGGCTGGGACGGTGATTGCAGGACGTCATCTCGGGGCACCACGCATGGCAGGGAAGGAGAGTGGGTTCAGTGCTCTGAATTCAATCTACAACAAGATGGCATCGCAGAAGGGGAATGCCCAAGACAATTGGAAGTTAATAGTAGGCACAAGAAACCGCAAGTTCTACAAGATACCGGGCCATCCAGGCCCCGTAGAGAGACTATACCACAGGTATGCTCAAAACTGCCAGATTTTAAGAAGTTATTACCAATAGCAAGTAAAGATGAGGCAGAGTAGCAGATAGTATTCTTCCCTGTGTTATCTGGGACCTTAGAGGTAGGGGTCCTGGTGACAATGGGGCACAGACAGCCTTATCTTAGGTGCGCCCGCTACGCACATCCACGCTATAATCTGGCTAAATAGCGTAGCCCAGATGAGCGCTAGACCGCTAACCAATGGGGGAAGTGTGCAGCTGCCAATAAGGAGCGACTTACCTAGACGTACCTTCTCCACTCAAACAGTGCAAAATCACCACGCTGTGGCAGACCAGAGGGTCTTCTAAACAGTAAGACGAAGATTTAAAATAAACTGAAGCCAAAAGTTCCCTCCCAACACAACCCCAAAATTGGATGCAAGGAACCTGAGTAAGGTTGTACAAACGCTCTGTCTCCATTAAGCACTGTCACTTTATCACCACTCTCAAAATTGTCTCCCATGTTTCAGCTGTCATTTGTCTACCTCCCCACCGGTCTTTTAACTGTTTATCGCGCTCTCTCACACCTATCTTTCCTTCTCTCTGAGCTGTCACTCATCATTGTTTCTAGCACGTCTCTCAACTGTCTTATCAACCCTGTGCCTCTCCTTCTCTCTGAACACTCATTCCTACGAGTCGCTCAACTTTCACTTGTATCCCCACTTTCTCCCAGCTGCCTCTTTATTACTTCTCTTTTACCTATCCTTCTCGGAGCTGAATCTTTCTAACCAGTCTCACCTACCACCCTCTGCCTCTCAGTTGTCAATCACCAGTTGTCTCTTCATAATTTTTCTCTCACCAGTCTCATCTGTTTCTGTCTGTATCACATCTCTCATATTGACATCTCCTTTCACTGGTGCTCTCCTCTGTCTGACTCTTGGCTGTCTCTTTGTCACCTATGTGTCTTTCACCTATTGCTCTCACCTGTCACACTCTTTCACACCTGAAGTGTGGCCAATCACGAAAACACCAGCAGGTTGTTCAATGAGTATTTATTCATTGAATAAGTATAAGTTATACAGAAAATGAGCCCAGGAGTGCACAACAAGGTCCAACGGCTTAGCTCCTAGAACCTGGGCATGTCATCCTAGAACATTCAATATGTCATAGCTCATACAGTATGTTATGTACAAAATGATGGCACTGGTTTCAGAGAAAACAGCCAGCACCTCTGTTGAGTTTGCAAATGTAAATCGCAATACGTCTTCTGGCGTGCTCAATGCAAACACTGTGCCATCCACAGTGTTACTCAGTACATACAGAAAAATTCCTCCATACACATTAATTATAGAAATTCGAACAGAGCACAGCACAACAAAAAGTTCCAACTGACTATCATTGTCAGTAATAAATTTAATTCCAGAAATGAACAATGGATGAAACAAGCAGTGTAGCACAATCTTGATCATAGGTGGATCAATTTTCAAAACGATGACACGTAGGTGTAGCAAATAAACAGCCGACACGTGTTTCGTCGTTAAACGACTTTCTCAAGGCTGTTGACAAAACAATATGACAAATTGTTTGATTTTAATACAAGAGGGAATTCTTACTTCAGTCTTCCAATGTTCAACACTCAATTGATAGAAAGAATGAAAAAGTGCACAATAGAAATAGTGCCCGAAAGTAACAAATCCAGATATGAAAGTGACAAAGTCCATGTGAAAGAAGGTAAAAGATTGTGTTCAGCAAATAACCCGGCTTAACACTGACCTAGAAAAACCCAAAGTGATGAAGAATTAGAGAGAAATATAGAGATGTGATCCATAGACATGCAAAACGCCCTTATAAGTTCTACCATCCAAAGACGGACTTGTATATATTGAATGAAGGAAGAAGAAAAAGAGAATTAGAAAAGGACAATTTATTCTGCATGTACCTTAAGGTAATGTCTGAATGCAGAAAGATCAGCGAAGACACCCTTGTCTTATCTTGTACGAAGATTCAAAGGTGTATGGCAATTCCAATGTGAATCCATAAATCACAATATATCTAAATAGTCACTAGGAGAGAGGCAAATATAGACTGATTGAACAGTGCAGCTTCTATACACCCTATTAAAACAAACATGTAATTATAGTGCTAAAATGTCTTACGAAATGGAACAGAAAAGACCCTCTAATATATATGGCACTCCTCCGCAGTGTTCCTACAAATCCACCAGCCAAACCAGTAAGGTGTGCTGGACTAACCCAAATCGAGATAATTGACAAAAGTCAAAACGAAAAAAACAAAACGAATGCGTCAAGAGCTTAAATATAATAACCCTGTCGCCCCAAATAGTAACTCAGAAAACAGTTAACATTTACATAGGTAAAACATTTAGTGCTACTATAATAAAAAGGTAGAACCTCATAAGAAGCCCGAATAGTTTAAAGTGTCCAGATATACGGTTATCTTCTTACCTAACACTATCAAGTGAACTGGAAAGCTCGTTGTGATAAACGAGTAGAGGCCAGTGTACAGTGCCTCTAAAAAAGCACCGATCTTCAGTTGTAATCTACAAAGTACGAAAAATATAATGTAAGGGAGGCATCTATGAAAATTAACAGACAATCCCCATTTGGGTATACATTTAGTCACTATCAATTAGATGTCCTGGAACTTACCCAAAGGAGCGTAGTTCTCTGCTCACATCACGAAAAGTTTGTCAAACCGCCATAGAGGTACTCCCGTATAAGTGCCAAAGCGCATCTCCTGAACGTCAATAACGTGACGGAGCGTGTTCACGTATTGCGTCCATTGCGCAAGAGCGTTAGCCATTTTTGTAGTTCAATAGCACTATAGCGAACTACACATTAACGTAATACACAGCATGTCTCTGGTAAGGAGATTCTAATATTAAAAACTGCAAACGGTGCAAGAACTAAAGTATATTCTTAACCTTAAAAGCCATTTCGGTAGTTTACCAGAAATATAGGAACAACAGGGTCTTGACACAGAAAATAATGATATTCCTCATACTATTATGTGACAAACTAGTCGCTCAAACTTCAGAGAAGCATCTAAAATATGGGTGAGAGAATTGCACTAACATTAAAATAAACGAGTGTAGGAGTTAGCTTCATAAATCAATACGACTGCTTACCCTGAAAACATTATAATTTTAAGGGTCTGAAAGGGATCCTAAACATAGCACCGTATACAAGACCTGAAATTCACGTAAGAAGTGAAAGAAAGCATAGTCAGATAGACAGCCCCATGCAAATAGTGAGAGTGAGAAGCAGTTCTAATTAGATCTCAAATCTGCGTCATATATTCTAGAACTACATTATAATGTGGATCTCAATTTCTTACAATAAAACAATACCACAACCCACAGTAATATTGTAACAGGACACAATATTTTCGAGCAAATGTTGATCTTGAAAAAGCGCATTTGGGCACAATATGATCAGATTAACTGTCATAATCTGGTCCCGTGTATGTACAGTACATAGACAAATTATACCACACAAAGATAATATACTGGATGCATATAGAGAAACAAAAACATATAGAAATTTCTCCTGGTCTCTCTAGTTACTGATTACGAACTGGAGGATAATACAAGTTGTAGGAGAGTAGGATCTGCTTCTTATAGTTACCCCCACTTTTTGCTGATGTTTCACTGTTTTTCGACTTAGCCAGACTGTGGCCCTGCTAATCAGGACCCCAGTCTATCTGCTTTCTACTCTAAATTGACTGAATGTACTTTAGGTACACTCCAGATTGGATTCTGGGGTACCCTTGTGAGTCCCTAGTATATGGTATACTATGTACCCAGGGCATAGGTACCCCAGAGGCCTACCAGGGGCTGCAGCATGTATTGTGCCACCCCTGGAAAGCCTTTTTAAATGACACAACAGGTCTGCTACAGCAGCCTGTGTAAGGTGGTGTATTCACCCCTTACTGAGATATAGGTTCCCTATATCTCTCCATATCACTGCACATGTAAACCTATCAGTCACCCCTATGGCAGGCCTTAACAATCCTGAAGGCAGGGTGCTGGGTTTCATGTGAGAGGGTGCCCATGCATGAGCAGAGCCCCTCTGCAGCTTTCGGAATCATTCCGGGGTTGTTTGTGATGCAGCCAGACCATATACTCTTAAGTGCATTATAACCAAACGGTAAATGCTAACTTTGGAGTGGCTGCATGGAAAACTGTCGTGTTTGGTGTCAAACACCTTGGAATCATACCCCCACACCAGTAACTGGTGTGGGAGTATGATCCCACCCTTCTAGAGGGAGAGACATGGCAGCACCGGTATACCCGGTACCAGCTAACAGAGCCCTGGCATCACAAAATGGATGCTGCAGCCACAGACACGAGTCTGCCCTCCTGCTGCTGGACGAAACTCCGGCAGGGGAGGCTTGGACAATAGGTTTCCTGTCACAGGGAGGTGTGACCACCTCCCAGACAGGCTCTAGTGTATTGGGGCTGGGTGGGTGCACTCTCAGAGTGCTTTGAAGTCTGCACTGGGGGCACATTTGGTGTCCCTGTGCATAGTCCAGCTCAAACCGGTTGCAGGGGCACACAGCCCCTGCTCTGGCACGAAACTGGACAAAGGAAATGGGTGTAGCCACCCCTCTTTCCTGACCCTCCCATAGGTGGGTCCCCAGAGTTTGTCCAACCCCTTCCTTGGGTATAAAGTAGGAAACCCTGACTACAGGACTTTAGATTACACCTGGACTAAACTCTGATCCCAGAAACCAAGTACTTCGATGATCTGCACGACGCTGGACGACTGAAGAATCTCCCTTGGAGTAAAGGAGTTACTCCCCTGCAAGGTAGGCACCTTTAACGCAACTGACCGGTTGGCATCTCCGAGCTCCGACGGACTCCGAAGAATATTGCCACACAGGAGGTGGGTTTTCCTAGTTCTCTGAGGTCGATCTGTGCCCACAGCAAGTCTGAGGCCCGTATCCCTCGTGGAGACCGTGCAACCCGAACCCCTGGACACCGCGACCATTTGCAGAAGCATCAGCTTTCCGGCGACCCCTGAGGCTGAGCTTTGGGTTACTTGTAGCCCTGACCCCGAGCAGTAATTGCACCGAAGATTGTCGGCCTACACTCAACGAGTGTTCCGTGGGCCGCCATTTTGTGATTCCTCTCGAGGTCCCTTCGCGATCCCTGGTCCGTTGACCTGTGGGTCCCCAAGAAGGCAACTCTAACTTTTATTGGGCTTCCCTGGTTGCTCCAGACGTGCCCTGACTCTCCATCGCTTGGTGAGTCCCCAGGACCTTGCTGGTCCGCACAGAAGCATCTTTTCTCTTCCTGCGTGGGTTGCTGTTGCCAAGGCGTGTTGTGGTCAATCCGATCACCGACACCCCAGCACTCGACATCCTTCGTGGGACAGCTCGAATCCGGCTCCTGGTCGTCGTCGAAGTCTCCAGGACCCCGTGGCTGCAGAGTCAAGCTTCACCTCTTCGCACCTCAAGCACCCGACATCGGTGGGCATTCGATTGCTCCGCTCCTGGTCACTGGCTAGTGACCCAGACTCTGTCCCCTCTGCTTTCAGGTTCTTCACATCTTCGATCCAGGCTTGGATCACACCGGACACTTTTCTCCTTCACAGCAGCAGCACTTTGCAGCAGATCGCCATTGAAAACGACGACGATTCACGACACCTTTTGACACCTATGCACCCGGCTTCCCTGGGTGAGGTAACTCGAGTACTCCGGTGCTCCCGTGGGTGTTGGCCCTAGAACCCCTTAAGTCTAAAGGGGTTTGCTCAAAGTCCTCTCCTAAGTGTCCTTTAACTTTAAAATTCCAACCGCGACTTTCCGCATTGAATCCTACGGCGCTCGCGGCTGTGTTCTCACACTGGACACGTCCCCCGTGGGTCTCCTGTGTCACTACCTTGGGTGGTTCCTTGGGGTCCCAGCGATTCTACGTGCTCTAGGCACTGTGTCTAGTCAAGTCGTGGTTCTTATACCACTTTCTTAGTATATGGTTTGGTCTTCCCCTGGAGCCCACTGTGTATTGTGCTATTTACTGTTGTTTTAATACTGTGATACTGTGTATCTTGAACTCTAATCTCATAAAGGGATTAGTAGTTAGTGTTTAGAAATAAATACATATATTTTATATATATCTTGTGTGGTTCTCCTTTCATTTAGTTATTCAAGAGATTATAATCTGGTAAACCAAGCTGCTTTACACTCCTTCAAGACTTAGCCTGAAGGCTGCTCTCCATAGCTACCACTAGGATAGCTTTCAATAAAGGTTGTCTTTAAACCTACCATCAATAAGGGTCGTTTGGACTGGTGCAAGGTGCCCACAATAACTAGTGGACAGCATATGCCAGGCCAACTTCTCACATTGGTGTGCAGCGGTTGGATTCAAGCTTGCTATTGCTTTACCAGATAATCTCTTTGAAGTGACTAACTGAAAACCACTATAGGTACATAGGTACATATAAATCAAGTTTAGAATACAGTAAGTTCTACTGAACTTAGAGTTGTGTGTCAAGGGTTTAGCACACCCTTTCTACAACTCAAGAGAGTTTCAGTTCCCACTAGAGTAGGTAGGTGCATACACCACACCACACTAGAATGTCTGCAAGGCCTGAAGTAAGTGACTCCTTGCCCACTAGGTATGACAATCTCACATTCCAGGAATTGAGAAATATGTGTACCTTTAGGAGACTGAAAACAGGGAGACATGCAAGCACTCAACGCCTCATAGAGGCTTTGCTGTTAGATGACCTCAGAAAGACACCAGGGTCTGGTGGGGCAGTAGAAGAGGAAAGGCCAGGTAGTGAAAACTATTATGACCCAGACTCTGATGCTGGCCAGGGGGATCAAAATGATTCCCACCTGGAAAATCCAATTCTGCCTGAAGGAGAGGAAGGCTTCAGTGGCCCCTTCACTCCCCCAGGAAGGGTTAATTGTCTACCAAGAGGATCAAGATCTCCTTCTCAGGAATCTAATCATTCTGGTACTTCTATAGGGTCCTCTGCTTCTCATAAAAGGGCATCCTCTTATAAGAAGAAATGCCAACTGCTTGATTTTGAGAGAGCTAAGCTGAGAATCAAGAGAGAGCAATTGGCCTTAGACAGGGCATCCCTGGAGCTTCAGAAAGCTTCACAAAAGTTGGGGCTAGAGCCCCATGGTGGCAGCAACAGTGTCCCTAGAGGTAGAGATCATACTCATGACCATAGGAACCTGAACAAGATTGTCCCTCCCTACCAGAGTGGGGATGACATCCACAAATAGATAGCTGCACTGGAAAGGGCCTGTAAGGTACAGAGGGTCCCTCAGGAGCAGTGGGCAGCAATCTTGTGGCTCTCCTTTGCAGACAAAGGTAGAGACAAGCTCCTCACTGTAAGAGAAGAGGATGCTGACAACTACAAAGTCCTGAAGAGTGCTCTGATTGAAGGGTTTGGCCTAACCACTGAACAATACAGGTTAAAGTTCAGAGATACCCAAAAGACACAGACTCAGGACTGGGTTGACTTTGTTGATTGTGCTACTAAGGCTCTGGAAGGCTGGTTACTTGGCAGTAAGGTGTGTGATTTCAAAGGATTGTATAATTTGATCATGAGAGAGCAGATCCTTAACAACTGTCAAAATCAACTGTTGCATCAGTACCTGGTGGACTCTAATCTGACCTCTCCCCAAGAATTGGGTCAGAAGGCAGACAAGTGGGTCAGAACCAGGGTGAGGGAGAAGGTTCAGAACCAAGGTGGTGACTCTAAGAAGCAAGATTCTAAGAACTCTGATAAGGGTGGGGAAAAGGGTAAAGACCAGAAGTCTTCTCAAGGGCCCCAAAAATCTGCATCTGGTGGGGAGTCCCAATCAAACAAAGGAAAAGGCCAAAAGAAACCATGGTGTAAAATCTGTAAGCAGAAAACCCATTGGACTAGTGATTGTACAAAGACCAAAGACTCAACTCCGGCCACCATTGCCCCTAAGGCAACTGTTCCCCCTAGTTCAGCTCCAAGTGGTGGTGTTCCAAATAAGGGTGTAGTAGGGTTAACCCTGGGATCTGAGATGGACTCTGGCCTAGTCAGAGTTCCAACTCAAGCTGTACTGATCTGTGATGGAGACATAGATATGTCCTCCTATATGAGTCCCAGTAAACTGGGCAAATACAGACAGCAGCCCTTAATTAATGGAAGAGAGGCTTTGGCATACAGGGACACAGGAGCAAGTGTCACCATGGTGACAAAAGATCTTGTAGCCCCTGAACAGATCATACTTGGTGAAATGTACCAAGTGACCAATGCTAGCAATGTCAGGACAGACCATTCCCTGGCAGTTGTTAATTTCTCCTGGGGAGGGGTAACTGGCCCTAAGAAGGTTGTGGTAAGTGCAGACCTCCCTGTTGAATGCTTGCTTGGAAATGATTTGGAAAGTTTAGCTTGGGCTGAAGTTGAACTCAGGACCCATGCAGAAATGTTGGGCATCCCTGCAGATGTGTTTGCTATGACCAGGTCACAGGCAAAAATGTCTAAAACTGAACAGGCCCTGGATTCTGGAAAAATGGACCAGGTGCCTCCCAAGAGGAGGAGCAGTAGGGTTAAGGCAGTGTCTTCCCCCCTGCCTCAGAATGCAGATCAGTCTCTTGAGGGAGATGATCTCAGTCCTGAAGAAGGAACTGTCCCAGAGGAGCTTGAGCCTGATCAGGTTGAGTTCTTGGGGACAGGGGCCCTTACAGGGCAGATCTGAGCCAGGAGCAACTGAGCTGCGCCTCTCTTGAACCCCTCAGACAGCAAGCTGCTGCTGAGGCTGCTGGGAGTGCTAGTGGTACCCATAGGATCTATTGGGATGAAGGACTCCTTTACTCAGAGTGTAGAGACCCCAAGCCTGGAGCCACCAGGAGGTTGGTTATACCTCTGAAGTTTAGGAGCTTCCTATTGACCCTAGCACATGATATCCCATTGGCAGGTCACCTAGGCCAAAACAAGACTTGGGACAGAATTGTCCCTCACTTTCATTGGCCTCATATGTCTGAAGACACCAATGAGTTTTGCCGCTCCTGTGTTACCTGTCAAGCCAGTGGTAAGGCAGGTAGCACCACAAAGGCCCCCCCTGATACCACTACATGTGGTGGGGGTTCCCTTTGAGAGGGTAGGGATTGACATTGTTGGTCCCCTAGACCCCCAAACAGCATCTGGGCACAGGTTTATCCTAGTGGTGGTGGACCATGCCACTAGGTACCCAGAAGCAATTCCCCTCAGGACCACCACAGCTCCTGTGGTGGCAAGGGCCCTCCTGGGAATCTTTTCCAGGGTGGGGTTTTCTAAGGAGGTAGTATCAGACAGAGATGCAAACTTCATGTCTAGTTACTTGACTGCTATGTGGAAGGAGTGTGGAGTAAATTATAAATTTACCACCCCTCATCACCCACAATGCAATGGTTTAGTTGAAAGGTTCAACAAAACCTTGAAGGGCATGATTAAAGGTCTCCCAGAAAAGCTTAGGCGCAGATGGGACATACTTTTGCCCTGCCTTCTCTTTGCCTACAAAGAGGTTCCACAGAAGGGGGTTGGTTACAGCCCATTTGAGCTTCTGTTTGGACATCCAGTTAGGGGTCCATTGTGTCTAGTGAAGGAGGGATGGGAGTTACCTCTCAAACCCCTAAACAGGATATTGTGGACTATGTACTTGGTCTCCGCTCCAGGATGGCCGAGTACATGAAGAAGGCAACTAAAAACCTTGAGGCTAGCCAGGAATTACAAAAGGCCTGGCATGACCAAAAGGCTGTGTTGACTGTTTATCAGCCAGGACAGAAAGTATGGGTGTTGGAGCCTGTGGCCCCAGCAGCCCTCCAAGATAAGTGGAGTGGCCCCCATACCATTGTTGAACAGAAGGGAGACGTTACCTATCTGGTGGACCTTGGAACTCCCAGGAGCCCCCACAGGGTGCTCCATGTCAACAGACTGAAACCATATGTTGACAGGGCAGACATGGGCTTGCTCATGGCTACTGATGAGGGACAGGAGGAAGAGAGTGATCCACTCCCTGTCCTGCTCTCTCAGAACCCTGATGATGGATCAGTAGATGGTGTAGCCTTGGCAGGCAGCCTCACTGACCAGCAGCAAACTGATTGCAGAAGAGTTCTCAATCAGTTCAGACATATGTTCTCTCTGACTCCAAGTCAGACTACCTGGTGCACCCATGAAGTGGACACTGGGGACAGTCTGCCTGTTAAAAATAAGATTTACAGGCAACCTGACCATGTCAGGGACTGCATCAGGACTGAAGTCCAGAAGATGTTGGATTTGGGTGTGATTGAACCCTCAGATAGCCCTTGGGCTAGTCCAGTAGTCTTAGTGCCTAAACCTCACACCCCGGGTCGTAAGAGAGAGATGAGGTTTTGTGTAGACTACAGAGGTCTCAATGCAGTCACTAGGACTGATGACCATCCCATACCAAGGGCAGATGAGCTCATAGACACTTTGGCCTCAGCCAAGTTTCTCAGCACATTTGACCTGACAGCTGGCTACTGGCAAATCAGACTAGCTGAGGATGCAAAAGCCAAAACAGCATTTTCTACCCCTAGTGGGCACTACCAATTTGTGGTGATGCCCTTTGGTTTGAAAAATGCACCTGCCACTTTTCAAAGGTTGGTGAAGAAAGTCCTTACAGGCCTGGAAGCCTATAGTGCAGCATATCTAGATGATATTGCTGTCTTTAGCTCCACCTGGGAGGATCACCTGGTCCACCTGAGAAATGTTTTGGATGCCCTGCAGGAAGCAGGCCTAACTATCAAGGCCACTAAGTGCCAGATAGGGCAGAGTCAGGTTGTGTACCTGGGCCACCTTGTGGGTGGAGGCCAGGTTCAACCATTGCAGAGCAAAATACAGACCATAATGGACTGGGTTGCTCCAACTACCCAGACTCAGGTCAGAGCTTTCTTGGTCATGACTGGGTACTACAGAAGATTTGTTAAAGGGTATGGATCCATAGTGACCCCTTTGAATGACTTAACTTCTAAAAGAATGCCAAAGAAAGTTCAGTGGACAGTTAGCTGTCAAAAGGCATTTGATGAGCTGAAGCAGGCCATGTGCACTGCTCCCATTCTGCAAAGTCCTGATTACTCCAAGCAATTCATTGTCCAAACAGATGCATCTGATTTGGGGGTAGGGGCTGTGTTATCACAATTGAATGATGAAGGTCAGGATCAGCCAGTAGCTTTTATTAGCAGAAGGTTGACCCCCAGAGAGAAACGTTGGTCAGCCATTGAGAGGGAGGCCTTTGCTGTGGTTTGGGCCTTGAAGAAGCTGAGGCCATACTTGTTTGGCACTCACTTCATTGTTCAGACAGACCACAAGACAAGCCCCTCTTATGGCTAAAACAGATGAAGGGTGAAAACCCCAAACTTTTGAGGTGGTCCATTTCCCTACAGGAGATGGACTATACAGTGGAACATAGACCTGGGAGTAACCATGCCAATGCAGATGGACTCTCCAGATATTTCCACTTAGAACATGAAGACTCAACTGGTCAAGGTTAGTTTAATGTCCTGACATTGGGGGGTTTGTGTAGGAGAATAGGATCTGCTTCTTATAGTTACCCCCACTTTTTGCTGATGTTTCACTGTTTTTCGACTTAGCCAGACTGTGGCCCTGCTAATCAGGACCCCAGTCTATCTGCTTTCTACTCTAAATTGACTGAATGTACTTTAGGTACACTCCAGATTGGATTCTGGGGTACCCTTGTGAGTCCCTAGTATATGGTATACTATGTACCCAGGGCATGGATACCACAGAGGCCTACCATGGGCTGCAGCATGTATTGTGCCACCCCTGGGAAGCCTTTTTAAATGACACAACAGGTCTGCTACAGCAGCCTGTGTAAGGTAAACCTATCATGCACATGTAAACCTATCAGTCACCCCTATGGCAGGCCTTAACAATCCTGAAGGCAGGGTGCTGGGTTTCATGTGAGAGGGTGCCCATGCATGAGCAGAGCCCCTCTGCAGCTTTCGGAATCTTCATTCCGGGGTTGTTTGTGATGCAGCCCGACCATATACTCTTAAGTGCATTATAACCAAACGGTAAATGCTAACTTTGGAGTGGCTGCATGGAAAACTGTCGTGTTTGGTGTCAAACACCTTGGAATCATACCCCCACACCAGTAACTGGTGTGGGAGTATGATCCCACCCTTCTAGAGGGAGAGACATGGCAGAACCGGTATACCCGGTACCAGCTAACAGAGCCCTGGCATCACAAAATGGATGCTGCAGCCACAGACACGAGTCTGCCCTCCTGCTGCTGGACGAAACTCCGGCAGGGGAGGCTTGGACAATAGGTTTCCTGTCACAGGGAGGTGTGATCACCTCCCAGACAGGCTCTAGTGTATTGGGGCTGGGTGGGTGCACTCTCAGAGTGCTTTGAAGTCTGCACTGGGGGCACATTTGGTGTCCCTGTGCATAGTCCAGCTCAAACCGGTTGCAGGGGCACACAGCCCCTGCTCTTGCGCGAAACTGGACAAAGGAAATGGGTGTAGCCACCCCTCTTTCCTGACCCTCCCATAGGTGGGTCCCCAGAGTTTGTCCAACCCCTTCCTTGGGTATAAAGTAGGAAACCCTGACTACAGGACTTTAGATTACACCTGGACTAAACTCTGATCCCAGAAACCAAGTACTTTGACGATCTGCACGACGCTGGACGACTGAAGAATCTCCCTTGGAGTAAAGGAGTTACTCCCCTGCAAGGCAGGCACCTTTAACGCAACTGACCGGTTGGTTGGCATCTCCGAGCTCCGACGGACTCCAAAGAATATTGCCACACAGGAGGTGGGTTTTCCGAGGTCTCTGAGGTCGATCTGTGCCCACAGCAAGTCTGAGGCCTGTATCCCTCGTGGAGACCGTGCAACCCGAACCCCTGGACACCGCGACCATTTGCAGAAGCATCAGCTTTCCGGCGACCCCTGAGGCTGAGCTTTGGGTTACTTGTAGCCCTGACCCCGAGCAGTAATTGCACCGAAGATTGTCGGCCTACACTCAACGAGTGTTCCGTGGGCCGCCATTTTGTGATTCCTCTCGAGGTCCCTTTGCGATCCCTGGTCCGTTGACCTGTGGGCCCCAAGAAGGCAACTCTAACTTTTATTGGGCTTCCCTGGTTGCTCCAGACGTGCCCTGACTCTCCATCGCTTGGTGAGTCCCCAGGACCTTGCTGGTCCGCACAGAAGCATCTTTTCTCTTCCTGCGTGGGTTGCTGTTGCCAAGGCTTGTTGTGGTCAATCCGATCACCGACACCCCAGCACTCGACATCCTTCGTGGGACAGCTCGAATCCGGCTCCTGGTCGTCGTCAACATCTCCAGGACCCCGTGGCTGCAGAGTCAAGCTTCACCTCTTCGCACCTGAAGCACCCGACATCGGTGGGCATTCGATTGCTCCGCTCCTGGTCACTGGCTAGTGACCCAGACTCTGTCCCCTCTGCTTTCAGGTTCTTCACATCTTCGATCCAGGCTTGGATCACACCGGACACTTTTCTCCTTCACGGCAGCAGCACATTGCAGCAGATCGCCATTGAAAACGACGACGATTCCCGACACCTTTTGACACCTATGCACCCGGCTTCCCTGGGTGAGGTAACTCGAGTACCCCGGGAGCTCCCGTGGGTGTTGGACTTAGAACCCCTTCAAGTTTAAAGGTGGTTTTCACCAAAGTCCTCTCCTAAGTGTCCTTTAACTTTAAAATTCCAACTGCGACTTTCCGTATTGAATCCTACGGCGCTCGCGGCTGTGTTCTCACACTGCACACATCCCCCGTGGGTCTCCTGTGTCACTACCTTGGGTGGTTCCTTGGGGTCCCAGTGATTCTACGTGCTCTAGGCACTGTGTCTAGTCAAGTCGTGGTTCTTATACCACTTTCTTAGTATATGGTTTGGTCTCCCCCTGGAGCCCACTGTGTATTGTGCTATTTACTGTTGTTTTAATACTGTGATACTGTGTATCTTGAACTCTAATCTCATAAAGGGATTAGTAGTTAGTGTTTAGAAATAAATACATATATTTTATATATATCTTGTGTGGTTCTCCTTTCATTTAGTTATTCAAGAGGTTATAATCTGGTAAACCAAGCTGCTTTACACTCCTTCAAGACTTAGCCTGAAGGCTGCTCTCCATAGCTACCACTAGGATAGCTTTCAATAAAGGTTGTCTTTAAACCTACCATCAATAAGGGTCGTTTGGACTGGTGCAAGGTGCCCACTATAACTAGTGGACAGCATATGCCAGGCCAACTTCTCACACAAGTTATCTCCACAAATGACTCAATCCCTAAGAAATACAAACATTTCTTTATCAATATTGAGACCATAATCCACTGTTCTCAATTTACAAATCCAAGAGGCCTCCAGTTTACGTAAACGATGAACTTTGTCCCCCCCTCTTGAATTATCAGTGATTGTCTCAAGCCCATGAAATCTCACACAAGACAATTCAGCCGGGCCATGCGTTGCGTTAAAATGTACTGCTAGAGGATAACTGGTGTTACCATTTCTAATGGCCCGTATGTGCTCCTGTATCCTTTCTTTCACCAGTCTGATTGTACTGCCCACATAGATGTTCTTACAGACACAGACAATGCAATATACCATGAATTTGGTATTGCAATTCATGAATGAGTTGATCTTATAGTCTGTTTGGGTATTGTATTTGAAACTTTTGATCTTGTCCAACGTGTGGGGGCAGACAGAACAATTACCACATTTGTAAAATCCGATCGGTGGTGTACCTAACCATTGTTTGTCCCTTCTATGATCTCTGGGATTGTAGAAGCTCGGACTAAGAATGTTCCTCAAGGTTTGGCCTCGTTTGTAGATAATACTGGGTTTCTCACTTGTGACCTTGTTGATAACTGGGTCCACCCGTAAAGTGTGCCAATGTTTGTTAAGGATTTTATAGAGTACATTACTGGATGAGTTGTAAGGGGTTACCAGGGACACTCTGTCTTTGTGTTTGCTGCTCTTTTTTGACTTTGGTTTATATGTCAACAATTGATTTCGATTTAGTCCAAGTGCCTTCCTTTCAGCTTTCTCAAGTATCTTACTGTTATATCCCCTGGCTTTAAATCTACTAATAGTATCATGCATTTCTTTCTTATAAATCACATCCTCACTACAATTGCGTCTTAAGCGTGTGAGTTCCCCAAATGGTATAGAATTGATTTGAGATCTGGGGTGTGAAGTGTCCGCATGCAAAACAGCATTACACGCAGTTGGTTTCCTGTGTAAGGCAGATAAGATGGAACCATCTTTAGTATAGAGTCTCAGGTCAAGAAAAACAATCTCTGGCTTGTTAAACTGATAGGTAAAAAGGATGTTGTATGCGTTGGAGTTGAGAAAAGAACAAAAGTCATGTAACAGTTTGGTGTCGCCAGTCCATATTAACAGAACGTTGTCTATGTAGCGACCCCAATAGATTACATGATTAATCAACAAGTCAGGACATTTGGACCAGATGAAGAATTTCTCCATCCAGCCTACGAATAAATTCGCAAACCCTGTGCCTCTCCTTCTCTCCGAACACTCATTCCTACGAGTCGCTCAACTTTCACTTGTAACCCCACTTTCTCCCAGCTGCCTCTTTATTACTTGTCTTTTACCTATCCTTCTCGGAGCTGAATCTTTCTAACCAGTCTCACCTACCACCCTCTGCCTCTCACTTGTCTATCACCAGTTGTCTCTTCATAAATTTTCTCTCACCAGTCTCATCTGTTTCTGTCTGTATCACATCTCTCATAATGACATCTCCTTTCACTGGTGCTCTCCTCTGTCTGACTCTTGGCTGTCTCTTTGTCACCTATGTGTCTATCACCTATTGCTCTCACCTGTCACACTCTTTCACACCTGAAGTGTGGCCAATCACGAAAACGCCAGCAGGTTGTTCAATGAGTATTTATTCATTGAATAAGTATAAGTTATACAGAAAATGAGCCCAGGAGTGCACAACAAGGTCCAACGGCTTAGCTCCTAGAACCTGGGCATGTCATCCTAGAACATTCAATATGTCATAGCTCATACAGTATGTCATAGCCTAATAGGCTGTAAGCTGACGCATATAAACACTTGGCTATACCACAACACCTATCTATGTTCTCACACCCGCCACCTCTCTTTGATGTATTTTTAATCCGTCTCTCTCTCACACACGCCTCCCCCGTCTTTTTCTCCATCTCTCTGTGGTGTCATCTTTTTATTTTCCCCTCTCTCTTTCTCGCTCCCTTCACATGCTCAGTGGCAGCAGGAAATATCCAGGTACATTTTTACATGGATCCACACACCAAATAGCTGCGGGGCACAAAGTAAACAAGGCTCACCAGAACATTGTTTAACTTCTGTTTCGGACACTGCCTTACTACCTGTAAGGCTAGGGGACCCAAGAGGGAAGCCAATGCCGCAGCTGTGACCCCTAAAAAACGACAATGCTGTATTAAACTACTATGGCCTGTTCTTGAGGTAATATGGAATGTGCCTCAAGATGATGACATAAAAGTGATGGATAGAAATCCATGGATTAATCTGAACCACCAGTAATTAGGGTTGGTGAATAACCTCGATCTGTGCTATTGCAGCCAAGGACCAACCATAGGAAATTCAGTTTTGATGCAACCCCCAAAACATAACAGTTCCACATGGAAAAAATATGACATGGAAGAGGAACTCAGCACAGGCAAATTTAGACCTTGTTGCACCGCATCTGTGAACTGCAGCTCGAGTCATTTGGCAGAGTGGGCTCAATACCCATATGTAGGTGCAGTCCGCCAACTCAAGGACACTCAATTAGAAAGCAAGAAAATGATGGTTGGAAATGCTTGAAGTAATCTGAACCATTGATAATTACGACCAAAATGACAGGCTCTGTCCACTCTTTATGATGGGTATCCATGGCAAAGATCATGCACTGGCATTTCCAACGCTCCTATAATTTTGGTGGAATTACATTAGTGCTTGCAATTTCGTAATTTCAGAGACGCCAGCAATACATTTAATGTGCAACTTTGAAGCGCATTGGAGAAGTAGTAAGGGGTGATGTGAAAGATGAATAAACTACTCAAGCGGAAAATTCTCTACCTGTATAAATCATAATGCGCAATGCGTCACAAATTTATAAACACCTAAGAAGCTGGCCTACTGACAAAAACATACCAAAATTTGAGTATCAAAACATATCAAAATGTATTTGTTGTCAGTTCATAATATTTCATTGTTAAATAGAAAGTTAATAAAAACAGAGCACATCCCACATCACGCACACTCAGCCATTCAAACAACCAAACTCATACCCACCCATACTCATACGTCCTGAGATTCAGGAATCCGCCAATACATGCATAATCAATAAAAAAGAACACAATAACAAGTGGACCAGTTTCCCCACACAAAATTGACATCAATAATAATACATTAGAAAGCAGGGAACATTTTAAACAGGGGCAACATAAATGGTGAATAAAACAAATGAAAAAGTGAAAAAACAACAATATATGATCAGATAATCCATGAAGTTCAGATCATCATATTCAGATATACGGCTAGGAGATTAGTCATAAACTTTTATGGTCCACGAAGATATTTCAGCGCTGACGCGCGTTACGGTGTTCGACCCCAATACGGGTCTCACCTTCCTCAGGGCGCATGTACCAAAGGCAATGGCCGTGGGACGTGCCTAGAATAAACAAACAACAATTTGGCACAATATATATGTTGAGTGGATAAAAATGGATCAGAAGGCCATAAATGGGCTTAAATAGTTAGTGATCCAAAGGTATAGTCAGGAGGCACAGCTTCAGAAAAGGTTGTAAGGATAAATACCCGGGTAGCTAGTGCACACTAAGGGTGGATGAGAAACAAAATGTAAAAGATAGAGAGTAACAATCCGTCACCTCATATCACAAAAGAGTGAAAATAGAATGTGCCGTAGGTGCTTCTCGATTTCAATAAATTGCATCAGATAGACACAAAATAGCATGAAGAAGTACCAATAGCTCTTACCGCAAGAAGATGAGAAAGATTCGGAATGATAGAAAAAAACCAAGACATAAACAGAAAGGAGGAATAAAACAGGACAGGCAAATCGCAATACCTGGGATCCGGAATGAGCGAGCCAACAACAACAAGCAGAATCCCAGTGTGGGAACAATGAAGAGATATGGAAACCCAGAGCGGGACCTGATAATAAAAAAATGCAAACAAAATAAGAAATGAGGGTAAAACAATAGAAATATAGATATGGGAAATGGTGAACAAAACAGAGAATAAAAGCTTACCGCAGAAAGAATGCAGCGGTCAAACTAATCAAACTCAGACGAAAATAGGGGTCCTATACAGCAATACATAAACGCTGGGGGTTCCGTGGTTCTAACGTCAGAATCAATCCATCGAGAGCAGCTCGATTGGCTTATAGATAAGGCTGCTCGGAGGAACACAGGCGCACACTCCAAGTTGAACATGCATTCCAGCGCCTAAGTAAAGAAACGGAAAGAGGCATAAATATACAGTTAACACTGCGCAGGGAAAGCGGTTTTGTTACTAGAATCCCGGGGGCTCAGGAGACTCACCTGTCAGGAGGAGAAACACTTTGCGGAAAAGCCGGTCGGACACCGGATCAGCTGAACCGCCATAGATGTGGAGGCGGGGTTTAAATATAGAGCCAGTCCGCAGTAGCCAACGTCGGAACGGAGGGCGTAGAAACGCCCACTCGTGCGACGCGCATTGAGCAGCGCGGGAAAATGCAAATATTGAAGGGCTCCTCTAAAAAGTGAACGCCCAATCATCCAGTAAGGGAATGAGACAAAAATACGAGCGCTCCGTTGGAAGAGAACCCCAATCAAATCAGAGGGAAAACGAGACAGCTAAATGCTATGAATAAAACACTGGAGGTTCAGGGACATTTAATACAGGAATGAGCATGTCAAAGAATTAATGCATGAAACGCACCCTCGAATCCTGATGCATAATTCAAGTAAGGGCATTCTCCCACGGGAGATTCTCATTCAATCCCTTGTCTTTCGTATTAAGGGTGTATATCCAGAATACTTCTCTTTTCTTGCGTGTAGTGTTCACATCAATGCCCATTTGAGTATGGATTTTTTCCAGTATTGACCATCGGAGGTGACCTTCAGTGTGATGGGCCTCAATCCAATGGCTGACCAGTGGGGCTGCTTGTTTGAGTAAACTGATATTAGATTTATGCTCCCCAATGCGTTTTCTGCACTCCCTTCCGGTTTCCCCTACATATGCTAGATCGCAGGGGCATAAAATGATATAAATGATGTTTGACGATCAGCAGTTTGTCATTTCTTTGAGGAATACCGTGCGGTCATTGATACGGATGTGGTCATTGACAATGGCATTGGGGCAGGCTTGGCATGTTCCACATTTGTGGTTGCCCTTCACGGGTTGATCCCCCGTAATGGACTTCTGCATGAGATGGTTTTTATCAAGTCTTTTGGCCCTCACCAAGATGTTTCTAAGGTTCTTATTTCTTTTGAAGGCGAAAAGGGGCTTTTGTATGGATTGTGCCTGTTGGCCCAGATTTAAGATATGCCATTGTGAGTTGATTATTTGGCGTATCTTGTGATCAAAGTTGGAGTGTTTGGTAACACAAACCAATCGATCAACCTGTTCCTTGTGTCTGGGTTGAAACATGGCCTCGCGATCGTAGTACCTCGCCCTTTTGAGGGCATCTTTGATGAGCTTATTAGGGTATCCCCTCAAGATAAGCTTATTTTTCAGGATTTCAGCATGTGCCATATAGTTTTTGATGGTAGTACAATTTCTGTGCAAGCGCAGAAATTGACTAAACGGGATGCCATCCTTCTGGCACCTTGGGTGGAAACTGCTGTTGTGCAGGAGGGTATTTCTTGCCGTGGGCTTGGTAAATAAAGAGACCGATAATTGAGAGTTAGAATGTTCAATCCAGACATCAAGGAATTCCAGTTTGTTGTTACTCGTGTGTGCGGTGAATTTTAAATTAGGGTCCGCTGCATTGATCCACAAGATAAATTCATCCAAAGTATCCTGGTTACCCTTCCAGATGAAAAAAATATCATCTATGAAGCGTGACCAGTGGCACACGTTCTCATTCAAAATGTCCCATGTAAAGACATGCCACACTAGGGGCACATGCTGCCCCCATGCCGACTCCCTTCACTTGTTGGTAGAAGCAGCCGTCAAATTCAAAGAAGTTCTCTCCGAGAACAATCTCAAGGCATTGAAGAATGAAATTGGAGTTAGTGTATGTATCTTCAGCTTTAACAAATTCCTCAATAACCCTGAGGGCTTCAAGTTGCGGAATGTTGGTGTATAAGGACTCTAGGTCCATGGTCACCAATATCTCTCTGTCCTGGTCATATGGGAGGCCTTCAATTTTAGATATAAAATGCCCAGTGTCTTTTACATACGAGGGTAGTTTGGATACAAGAGGTTGCAAAAAACGGTCAAAGTATTTGGATAGTGGTTCCGTGGCGGCCCCTATCGTGAAGACAATAGGTCTCAGTGGGGGGTTGGTCTCGTCCTTGTGAGTCTTTGGTACCCCATAGATGATAGGTATGCGGATGTGACAAGGGGTGAGAAATTCCGCCTCTTTCTGGTAAATGTCGCCTCTTTCGGCAGCTGCTTCAACAATTCCTAAAATTCTGTGTTTCAGGTTAGGTTCTGGATTAGACATGATCTTTTTATAATGCCTTTGTGAAACTTAAGAGGATATCCATCTTGTTTCGTAGTCGGAGGTATCAAAAATCACTATGCCGCCTCCTTTGTCACAAGGTTTGATGGTTAAATCTTTATTGTTCTTAAGTGTAAGGAGGGCGGCATTCTCCTCTCTAGTGGTGTTAAAAGAGGGTTTGGGCACATATTTAATGGCTCTTTGGATCTTAGCCATAACGGCCTTTTCAAACATTTCCACCTCCGTACCAACGGAATCCAGTCCTGGAGTAAAGCCAGAAGGAGGTTTGAGGCCAGATAAGTTGTTGTCAGTATTGGTGATAGAGCTCTCCTGAAAAAACTTTTTGAGTCTGATTCTACGAAAGAAGGAATGAAGGTCTTTCATGAGCTCAAATTTATCGAGATTCGTAGATGGAACAAAAGAGAGCCCTTTCGATAGAAGAGTTTCTGCGGAAAGTTCGATAGTGCAGGAAGAAAGATTGAACACAGGGATGGAGTTTATGTTCGCCAGTACTGCTGGTTCCGAGTTTGAATATACTTCTGTGACTGTTCCTGCTCCGCATAGAAACCTCTCTGATGTTGATTCCGAAACCTGGGGCGATAATTGCCCTTCGATTGCCTAAAAAACGGTTATTAACAGCGGGCCTCTCAAAGTCCTGTCTAGGTTGGTAATTACGAATTGATGTGAAAGATGACCACACATCTGTGAATGGCAGACCCTTAAAAGAATAACTGCATATTTCCAGCAGAGGTATCCTTTCCTCACACTTGTTGGTGCCGCTAAAGCCCTGAACCGTCAAGGTGGTAGTAAGAACACCATTTCAAATATAGTTGTTGCTGTGAATAAAGCTATGTAACATCCTAAAAATGGAATGAGTAAACACTCTGAAGACAGAAATGTGTGAAAACATTACGCAATTTGCTGCCTGTTGCTCAAAGATCAGGGATGTTCCACGTAGCTCAAGGAGGGCAACATCCATGCCTGATTTTTAGGATAACCACTATGTTAAAGAGTCCAATTTAAATTTAGTTTACGTAAATGTGTCCTCAATTAACACCTAAAAAAACAAGATCATAGGCCCGGCACTCCAAGTTCTGGTCGAGACCTTGGTTCAACACCCACAGAATAGAGGTTTGACTTGTCCAGCAAGACAACAACGCTCTATAATTATTTTTTAGAGGGGGGACGTGAGGAGTCAGAGGAGGGAGAACCCCAAATAATTCAGCAGAAAAGCAGAACAAATCCTGATATGTACCAATTCTACAATGTAGGTCCAGGTGCATCAGTTGGGAATTGCCTTCGTTCAGGGAGGCAGGACCTGGGAGAGTATTTGTTTCTAATGAATTAACAGAGCTAGCAATTCACCAGAAGCAACATTCTGTTACAACTCTATTGAGTTCCTCATTTAAATAAGCAGCTACATATGTTTAAAACAAAGGTGCTCTGTGTTCCCACATTGAACGCCCCCATCTTTAGACAACAAAGCTACTCCCATTACATCTTTTCGTTTTAAAGTGCCTGGTGATTTCTATGTTGTTTTTGTGTTCGTCTAATGTAAAGTAGTTGGTTTGAATTCCAAAGGATACGAAGGCAAATACGAGTATTCACCAGCAGGACCACATTGACACCTGATGGAAAAGTGAACATATTTGAGCACTAAATCAATCAGAGGCTTTACTGTAACCATATCTTGACTGTTTCATGATGGTTTGGCAGTAATTTGAATAAATGGAGCAATAACATTTAGTGTACGTTGAAAAAAAATCAAAACACGTTTCATTGTTTGCTACATTTATAAGAAGTAGGAGAGATCTTGAAGCATTACCACTGGGCGGTGAAACAATTAATCGACAAAGTTCCTAACCTATACCTTTGGAGTAAGAGGTTCAGGAGAATTAGCTTCCTTCAGAATAAAATCTCAATGCCAGTCACATCCTCGCTGGTGAGGAATATTTTTAGCAAAAGGTAAAATGACAATGAACCCACAATTGTTAATGGAAAGCTCCTTCATATGCGTCCTTTCCTCAGTTCTGTCACTTTGGTCAACACTGAACACGATTATGCAGATAAACTGTCTCTTCACAGACGGGTGCGGCTAGACATAAAGAGGCCTGCATACAGCTTCTGCCCAAAGAAATTCAGTGCATCTGAGAAGTTTAGGCGATCCTGCAACATCTTTTTGATGTACACATGGAACTCACTGAGTGATTAAACTGAGAGGTAGAAGTGGGAGGGGTTCGCAAAAATGATGGCAACAAGTAGGTTGACAGTTACCACCAAAACCAGAAGGGGCTGGTCACAAATAAGATCCGAATGAGGGAGAAAACTCAGTCTCACAGGATAGCTTAGTGAAAAAGCAACAGCACTGCACTATGCAGATTTCTTTTGTAACATCTGCGACCCTGCAATATCAAAACCAGCAACCAGAACAGTTTGTGATCAGCACTATTACACACAAAAGTCAAGTCTTTAGTAGCTTATGGGACCGTCGGTACTGTGAAAACAGGTAAAGAAAGATTAAACGGAATTTCCAAGATACCTTGGTTTCAACAGAGAAAAAGTTGCACCAGAGTGATCTTATGCAAGCTTGCTTGGAACACTTCATGGAAAACAAAGACAGTTCTTTGACACACCTGCAGAACGCCCAATTAAACAAGTGATCCGCTAATTCCAATGGGTACATGTATTCGCGCCAGATTCCACCATGGGAAAATTACCTAAAATTACACCTTTTATGGCCTATGTGCACGTCATATCATGCACAGTCTGACACAGAAAGTGATGCAGCAAAAGCAAAGCTAAAAATTAAGAAACCAAGACCATCTGGCTCGCCACCAGAGTTCAGGGGAAAGAAAGTTTTTCGACAAACGAAGACCACAAAATAAATTGCACATGCCTCAGACATCATGGTGCATATTACATGGGTAAACACAAGGAGATGATGGACGGAGCGCTGAAACTTTTCAGACATTAAATCCCAGTCACTATTAGATCTGGGTTGAATCCATCATCGTTCTTTAGATCACTTCGCCACCCCGGTTCAGACCCGAAACTGGTCCCTGGATGCTTCTTTCCGGTCCAGTAAAGACCTGGCTTGGCAGTTCGGGCTGGACTTTTCCCATTAGGAACAGGGTCAAGACTTATTTGCATATGGCTGGGTCTGAACTGGGGTGGCGTAGTGAACTAAAGAACGATGATGGATTCAACCCAGATCTAATAGTGACTGGGGGTGAGTGTCTGAAAAGTGTCAGCGCTCTGTCCATCATCTCCTTGTGTTTGCTTTGTTTGCCCTAAGTTGGCACGGTATGCCCAGACGTGGGCCCCTTGCTCACTTTGTCACTGGATTCAAGCTAGCCTGGCTGATGAGTGGTGTTACCCCAAAACCGGTTCAAGGATGCTTGTTTCCTGTCCAGGTAGGGCCTGGCTTGGCAGTTCGGGCTGGACTGTTCCCATGAGGAACAGAGTCAAGGCTGATTTGCATATGGCTGGGTCTGAACTGGGGTGTCGAAGTGATCTAAAGAGCGATGATGGATTCAACCCAGATCTAATAGTGACTGGGGGTGAGTGTCTGAAAAGTTTCAGCGCTCCATCCATCCTCTCCTTGTGTTGGCATATTACCAGGGTGACAACTTTCCAAAGCAGGTTTGAAGGAGATCATTTTTCTTTGGAATGGAGGCACAGCTTTAACTTACCATTGCAGTACATCAATCGGAAAGTACTCCAACAAGAAAACCACAGCACTAAATGAAAACATCTGGATAGTAAGTGCAGGAAAGTGCTCCTTTTTGCATGGTTACCCACCATGGTTTTTGCCTATCTAATGTACTTTGACCGAGTGTGCACTGGGTCCCTGCAAATCAGGCTCCAAGTGTCTGTGCTATTTCCCCAAACTGTATCTTTGTTTCCACAATTGGCATGCCTCTGGCTCTCATGTAAGTCCCTTGCAAAAGGTACCAGTGGTACCAAGGGCCTTGTGACCAGAGAGGGTCTCTAAGGGCTGCAGCATGTATTGTGCCACCCTCAGAGACCCCTCACCAAACACATACACACTGCCATTGCAGACTGTGTGTTTTGGTGCAGACAAAACTTAAGAGTCGACATGGCACAAATCCCTATGTGTCATGCCCACCAACCACTGCCTGTGGCATAGGTAGGTCACCCCTCTAGCAGGCCTCACAGCCCTAAGGCAGGGTGCACTATAGCACAGGTGAGGGCACAGCTGCATGAGCAATGTGCCCCTACAGTGTCTGTGCCATTTACCAACATTGTAAGTGCAGTGCAGCCCTATTGAGTACATGGGCTGGGAGGTTGTCAGGATGAACTCGACAGCTCCATGATGGCTTTACTGAATGCTAAGAAGTTTGGTATCAAACTGCTCAGCATAATAAACCCACACGGATACCAGTGTTGGATTTATTACAAAATTTACTCAGAGGGCACCTTAGAGATGCCTCCTGAAAAACGACCAACTCCCTCGTGTCCAGCTGACTGGTCTGCACCAGCCTGCCACACACAGACATGTTTCTGACCCTCTGAGGTGGGAGCCCCTGTGCCCTCGTGGGTCAGAGACAAAGGGTGCTTAGGGTGGGGTGCTACACACCAACCCCCAAGCAGGAACAGCATTCAAGGCGGTGAGCCTCAAAAGCTTCCAGCCTTTTGATATGCTAGCCAGGGCCTCTCCAGCTCATGGAGATGCCCGCTCCCTTGACCAAGCCCCACTGTTGGCAGCAAGGTCGGCGGGAAAATTAGTAATCAGAAGAGGTGTGTCCCCTCTCTGCCAGGACCCCCTCCTTAGTAAATCGTCCATCTTGAATGGAAGGATTCAAACCAATAGGGTTAGGGTGATGCCCCCTTCCCAAAGGGAGGGGACATTCTAAGGGTGTAGTCACCCTAAAGGCAAGTAGCCCATTGACTACCATCTGCCAGTACCTGTAACGCCCCTAAATTCAATATGTAGGGGCACCCCTGAACCTTGATCCTCAGATTTGATGGGCCAAAGAAGAAGAAGGAAGACCGCTGCCGGCCTAGGAACTGAACCGCTGCACACAGAACTCGGCAAGAACCCTGCCACCTGTAACTGGTTCGACAACTGGACCTGCTGTCCTACCAGAAACCCTGCAAGGCCTACAAGAAACCCCGGAGACCTTTCAGCCTTCACTGATTCACCAAGAACCTCCATTTGGGCTAGAGGCTCTAGTCCACAATGTCCGCCAGGTCAGGAACCACAGAAGTTGAGGACCGGCACTTGTGTTGACGCGACTCACAGCTGCAAAAGAACCCCAAGACCACATTGGTAGAGGACCTGCCAGAGAAAAGCACCGCAGCTAGACGGCTTCCACGTCCTAGAGGGATCCTCACGGCCCAAGCTGCTCACAGCTCCGTTTCCGAGAGCCTGTACCCTCCAGCTAGTGGCCCCGTCAGGCTCCTCCTGCACGACCGCTGCCTCTTCGCGATGGTCCGATGACGCAGAACTCCTCCATCCCCTGCACATCTCCAGGACCACGACTGCTGGGTTGGCGGTGCCTCCATTCGATCTACAGTAACTTGCTGAGGACGACTGCGACGGTAAATACATTGGCAGTCTACTGAATCCTATTCATCTTCATTGCCCTCTGCTGACCACGAGGGTAAATATCATTGCCGGTATCAACTGCTGCAGTGTAGATACTGAATCCCACACCTCTCCAGGTCCCCGTCTCCACTGACTAACACTGGGCTTGGTGACCCCTGCACCCGGCCGCCCCAGTGCAGCTGGTGATGCAGTACCTACCTTAAGCTCAGCCTTGCTCAGTGGTGGTCTAAACCCTTGAAGGCTGGAAGAGTAAGTCAGGCACGTACCTGCTAATGCATAACACTGTTTTCCTTCCATAGGATTACATTGTTTTCTACCTATTGAATACAACTGTCTATTTCGTTCCAAGTACTAATTGCTACTGTTTCTGACTGACAATACAAAGATATTTCCAAGACTGTAAAGCATTACTACTGCCTTGCAAAATTATTCCTACTGCATTTTGAAAAGTATTACTACTTTCAAAACTGTTATTTCCCTGCAACTGGGTACTTCTTGGATCTCGAAATAGAATAACCAAATACTGTTTGATACAAAACAATTAGTCTGGATTCAGTCTTTGAGTGTGTGCTATCATTTCTTGCCTGAGTGTGTACAATAAATGCTTAACACAGCCCTCTGATAAGCCTAACTGCTCAACCACACTACCACAAATAGAGCTTTTAGTATTATCTACTTAAGCCTCTTGGGATTCACTGGACTCTGTGCACACTATACCTTACTTTGGTATAGTATAAACAGAGCCAGCTTCCTACAGTTAGTCTCTCGTGGACAGTACTTGAGGAGCCTAAAAATGGCAAACTACTGATACTGCTAGTTGAGGTGAAGGGATGCATATAAGGTAGTCGGGAAGAAGTTAATGAACCACGAGGATCCAAGCCTGTGAAGAATGTAAAAATAAATATATTGGGGCCATTAAAAAGTCTGAGAAACTACCACTCACAGTGTAACTTAATTGTGTTATCAGACACATCAAGGAGCAATTAATGGCGCTATCTTCTGACATACAGCCAACGCACTGTCCAAAAGAATAGACGGAATTCTCCAGTTACTTACCAGTAATCTTCATTACCTTTAGTCCATCTCGTCCTTATAAGAGTCATTACAAGTGAGGTGATGTTGCCTCAAAACAGGAACAAAGCAGGAGAATCCTGAAGACCACACCACCTACCCCACCTGGGTGCCATAAAGGGGGCTGGCACTCATGGCGTCTCCTGTATAAATCCAAGCCACTTTGTCATTGTACTGAAAGGAGGGAGGGTGGGTGTGATGTAATGAATGTGACATGGACTAATTGTAATGATTACCAGTAAATAATTGGGACATTACACCTATGTCCCTTATCCGTATACCAAAGCTGAAGTCCTTTGACCACACAGACAAATCATTTAAAAATGCAGCCTTCAAAATGCAACACACCAACTTTTAATAAGAAAACAAAATAAACCAATTAAAGTGTACACTACCATTGCTTATAATGCTAAATTCCACATGGCAGTACCCAGTTTTAAATAACAGTCTGAAACAGAAATACGGCGATAATGGTCTACAAAACTACGTTTCAAAATCCAAGTGGCAGCCTTGCAGAATGCCCTGAATCCATACTCCCTGCAATTCCACCCAGGAGGTGGCTATCTCTCTTGTGGAACTCCGCTGGAAAGAATTTCTCCCAGGTTTTGCCCCCGAAAAGCTCTTAAATAGTCTAGCAAATAAAGATCCAATCACAGATAAAGGTTCCAAAGATTCCCTAAAAGCTTTGATAACAAACCACTAAGATCTGAGCACTGAAATAAGAAGATTTATGTTAAAAACATCCTAAAGAAATTGGAAATTAGATCAGAATTCACAAACAGATACAAATAGATTACTAGAAGAAACCATGTGTCAAAAGATTTCCAGTGTTTGGAGTAAGGCTTTAGTGTGGAAGGCCTTCTAGAACTCTAAATAACCTCCACCAAAGAAGAAGAAAGTACCTTTGCTAAGCGGCTGAGTTTTCATCTTTCAAACTGCCAATGTGAGTTGAAGTTGAAAGAACAGAGGACATGTTGAGTGGAGAAAGGAATCTATGAAGTATCCAAGAGAGTAGAAGTGTTTTGGAGCTCCCAGCCCTGAGAGGTCAGTGACTCGACCCCCCTTCAATGTGCAGTGCTACTGTGTGGGTCCATCTGATTATCCTGCTACACGGGATATCCCCAAAGCAAACCTACAAGCCAGGCCTGCGCACTCTCACCAGCCAACCAACTACTTCCTCCACACAAGGCCCCCAACCCTGCCCTGCATGTGAAATCTCTACCCAGCAGCCAGCTTTACAGTGCCTCAGGCCCCTGGCTGTAATCTCCTCTTGTCCCTTGCCACCTCTGCTGTGCTCAAGCCCTGCGATCACATGGCTTCAATCCCACCATTGGAACCCTTCACGATTACTGGAGCGCCACCCTCCCAGGCTGCTCGCTGGAAGGCATGGGTGGAACGTTTGGAAAACTACTTTGAAGCTGTTCGAGGTCCCCGCAGCCATCCTATGCTCCTACATCTAGGAGGAGCCGACATCTATAAAATATCGAAGACTGTTGTCGAGGCATCTCCCCCACGAAATTCCGCCACCCTGAGAGATGCCATCACGGCGCACTTCGAGCCTTTCACTAACCCAGACTACGAAAGGTTTCTCTTGCACCAGGCTCGGCAGCAACCAGAGGAATCGGTGGATGTCTTCCACGGTCGGCTAAGAGAACTTGCAAGTACATGCACTCTTCCAGATGAAGCCTGGGCCCAATTCATCCAAGGGTGCGCATCCGCAAAACTTCGGACCGAATCCTACAGGAGTCCAATGTGTCAATGAGAGACATCCTGACGCTGGGTCGCTCCAAAGCTCGGGCGGCCCACATGGATCCTGACTCGTCTACCCCTGTCAAAGAAGAGCCTGTTAATGCTGTCCCAAAAGGGGAGCGAATGGAGAAACCGTAATCTGCCAACCTTAACCAGGCCCCGCCAAGCAAGCACTGCAGTCCTGCACCTGTGGATGGTGTGGTGGCCCATACCATCATGCCGGAATCTGTCCTGCTACCGGCAAAACCTGCAGCGTGTGTGGCAAACCAAACCGCATCTCCAAAACCTGTCGCTCTTCGCAAAGGCGACGACCAAAAGGACCACAGAAAATGGTCCACACAGTGGAACCACACCCAGACAACCTATCTGACGACAACAGTGCATCTGTTGTCCATGTTGTGAGAACGCTGAATACTCTCAAAGCTACTCACCAGATGGCCCCTATGTGCCGCATTGAAGTGCAAGACCACAATATTTCCTCTCTCATAGATACTGGTGCCTCAATCAGTCTCATGGACGCGGATGTCTACCACAGCCTGCCAGACCCACCGGCGCTCCGTAATACTAATGTGCAAGTATACGCCTTTGGCAACTGCTCACCACTGCAGTTTTGTGGCGTATTCCAAGCAGACCTGTCCCATGACTCCACCCAGTGGAGAGCGAAAGTATACGCAGGAAGGGTCAGGATTCCTTCTTAGCTGTCGCACGGCCCAGGATCTCAACCTCATACAATTTACCTTTGGTGTGCATGCGCATGATCTGGACTGCCTATTGCAGGACTTCGCACCTCTGTCTGACGGGATCAGCTGCCTGGTAGGAATGGCCATTCAACTGCACATTGACAAGTCTGTTGCCCCCGTGGCCCTCAGATATTGAAGGACTGCCTTCTACCTCCAGCCCAAGGTGGAGGCCGAACTGAAGCTCCTGGAGAAAGCGGGCATCATTGAGCGGGTAAGAGGCCCCACCGTGGGTGTCACCTATTGTTGTGGCAAAAAAAGCCCAAACAGTCATACGCAGTCTGCATTTGTGTGGATATGAGTGTCTGGAACCTGGCGATCAAGAGTGAACGTCATCTTACACCAACCATAGATGACACCATTGGTGAGCTGTCAGGCTCCAAATGGTTCACCAAAATTGACCTCAGGTCGGGCTGCCACCAAATCCTGTTGCACCCGGACTCCTGTCCCATTACCACCTTCTCGACACATGCTGGCCTCTGGAGATACACCAGGTTCAACTTCACCATCTCCAGCACAGCCGAATTTTTTTTTTCTTCATAACACATTTTATTGCATTTAAACACGCAATGGCCAAAAGGCCGTATACATTTATCATGTCACATATGAACAGGTCAAACAAAACATTTAAACCCAGGCCAAGTTCACTGTATTTGTATAAGTCAATCTTTGGGTAGCTTTGAAGTTCAATAAAAATGACAAGCACTGGTCACGCCGTGGGGTTCCCTGTTTAAGGCATAGAGTCTAGGATATCTGAAATTGAAGGATGATCTGCAAGTTTTAGTCCACGGTACTTGGCCCATCGGTTCCAAATTTTTGAGTGCTTCTGTGGGCATCTCCTAGCTTGAAACACCAGCAGCTCCAACCCCATACAAAAGTCCATAACTTTTTTCCATGCCCGGATAGCCGGGCTTATCTGATTTCCATAATCGTGCAATGTCTCTTTTGGCTAGAGTGAGACCCAGCCAAAGTATGTGACGTTTGTATCGGTTACCCCCAATCTCATCTGTTATGTGAAGCAGGGTAAGTCTTGGAGATCTGGGGAGTACCCACCCCAGCACATCGGACAGACATGCAATTACACCGGACCAGAATCTTTCCAGCCGTGAGCATGACCATATTGTGTGTATTAGTGTGCCTTCATCTTCCCGACATCTCAAACATATAGGTGAATATATCAGGCCGGCTTGCCACAATCTATGTCGAGTGTAGTAGGCTCTATGGAGGATCTTGAACTGAATTAATCTCAATCTCAAGGAAATGGCGGCTCCGCGCGGGGATTCTAGGGCCTCGACCCAGTCGTCAGTATCTAGGGGACCGATATCTGTCTGCCAGGAAGCTTTCAGTCGTTCTAATGTAGTGGTGCTGTTTGTAATGAGAGTTTGATATATTTTAGAGATTTTATGTTCGCCCAGGTCTCCGGTCAGGAATTTGCCCTCAAGTGGGTTGAAGTCTGGAAGGGATTAGATCTGGGTATATGTGGTATAATAGCATGTCGGAACTGCAGGTATTTGTAGAATTGTGCGTTTGGCATAGAGCATTCGTGGCAGAGTTCTTGGAACAATTTAAGGTTTAGGCCGTGCATTACGTCTCCAATAGTGGAGATTCCCATTTGGTCCCATCCCCGAAATCCCTGTAGATTAGCTAGGTGAGATAATAGACAGTTGCACCATAAGGGAGTTACCCGTGTAAGGCGGCCCCACCAACCCATCCGTCTAAGAGCTTGTCGCCATGTGAGTATTACCACCTTGGTAGCGGGTGGTAGGGTCTGGAAGTTTAGTTGGCTATATAAATATGATGTGAGCGTAGGGTCATCGAGGAGCCATCTCTCCACCGCATAAGCCGGGTCATTTCTTGGCCCATACCACCAATCATTGATTACCTGTAAATGTGATGCCGCATGATAGAACTGCCTATCGGCGGCTGCTATTCCGCCGCATTATGTTGACTGGAAGCAGGTACGGAGCGCAACTTGAGAGGCACCACCACCTCACAGGAACTGTCCGAGTATTGCATTTATTTGACAAAACGAGTATGAGGGGACAGGAAAGGGGTGATTTTGTAGGTGGTATAAGAGCCGCGGGAGCGAAATCATATTAAAGATCGCGGACCATCCATACAGGAATAAAGGTAACTCAGACCATGCACGAATATCTGATCGCACTCTATCGGTTGCAGTAGAGATGTTACGATCTCACGATATTGTAGGGTCCTCTGTAAGATAGACACCGAGGTACTGTATCCCAGTTGTGGCGGATGTTAGGTTTGTGGCCCAGGTTCGCAGCAGGGGCCATATGGTGGATTTATTTACATTCATGTATAGGCCAGATGTTTCCCCAAACACCCGCTTTATATGTAATATTCTGGGACCCGATCTGAGGGGATCCTTAAAGAAAAATAGGACGCCATCTGCATACAATGCGATATGATCCGAAATGTCGGGCGTCCATTCAAACCCACGGAACAGTTCATCTTTCAGGACCCAAATCGCTAAAGGTTCAATCGCGAGTGCAAACAATAAGGGGGAGAGAGGGCATCCTTGCCTTGTGCCCCGTGTATTGGAAAGGGGGCCAATATGCAGTCCGCGACCCGAACCGCCGCAGTCAGGTCTGTATATAGGAGGCGGGTATAGGCAATGAAGCGCGGACCGAATTTGTCTCTTAAGTAATGCAAATAAGTATATCCAGCTAACCGAGTTGAAGGCCTTGTCCGCTAATAGGAGTGCGGCTGGCCTGTCAAGTCGATCTACCGCTGCTATCGCATTGTGGGCCCTTCTGATGTTGTGGCGAGTAAAGCGGCAGGGTATAAAGCCGGCTTCGTCGAGGTGAACCAAATCGGATATGTGTGGTAATAGTCTGTCTGCAAGGATTTTGGCGAGTATCTTTGCCTCCATATTTAAAAGAGATATAGGGCGATAGGAGGCGTGCAATTCCGGGGGTCTCCCGGTTTGGGGAAAACCACGATCTCAGCATGCCTCCAGTCTGCTGGTAGGCGGCCAGCTTCGGTTGCATCCAGAATACTATTGAGGAGATGGGGCCCAAATATTGTTATATAAGCTTTGTGAAATTCACTGGGGTAGCCGTTAGGGCCTGCCGCTCGGCTAGTGCGCAGCTCCGCAACGGCATTCGTTACTTCCTCTAATGTTATGGGTGCATCTAGGCTCGCCCGTACATCATCTGGTACAGTTTTTGGGGGAATATCATTGAGGAATTTCTCGATGAGATATGGGCTGATGGCTTCTTGAGACGAATATAATGTTTGATAAAAGGCTGCAACACTTTGTGCGATCTCAGCGGGATTCCCAGCAGTGTCACTAATGGCTGGGGGTAGGGTAGCAACTGTAGGCTGCTGACATAGGCGATATATGTTTACCCTATTTATCGCCCCACTGATAAATCCTGCTTTGGGATGCCAGCCATACACAATGCGCCTCTTCTAGTAGTTCACTCTGGTATTGTTGTTGAGTGAAACATAATTGTATGCGTGCCTCATATGCTCCACTATCTAGACCCTGTCTCTCCAGCGCATTGATACGGTCTTCTAGTTGTGTGAGATTATGCTTCCGACGCTTCCTTGGCACTGCGCAGTAGCTAATATCCACCCCGCGGATTGTTGGTTTCATGGTCTCCAACAAGGATATCTGCTTTCACTCGTTTGGCCTGTCGGAGAACCGCACCCCTCTGAACTTTGTCGGGAATACCCCGTACATTCCAGCTTACAAACTGTAATTGACCAATCTGGGTTTCACCTGTGCAGGTTGCCATTTACATGTAAAAGTGTATATCTAGGTCGCAGATTCTTATAGTAGCTGCTCGTAGTGTTGGTGAGTACACGGCACTGGGTTAAGATAACAATAAACTTGAATTGGATAAAACTTCCCTTCCCCCTCCCCAATACCTCATGGCAAATGAAGCATCTGTCGCGGATGGTCCATAATGCAGGCCCCAACGGGTGACCAGCTTCGTGTCCATCCAATGGATCCCAAAACACCCAAACTGTTCCATATTAAGGAATATCGAACAATATACAGTTTAGCCAAGTAAAAGTCACCTGAGCACAGTAGTTTTCACAAGGAGATGGAAGTGCCGGTCTGCGTCCAGATTCATTTAGGGCGGTTGGTCAGGATATTAATGGATGGATACACCCGATCGGGATTTGTGGTTCTGGAGCGCCATGTTGAGCGGAAGCCGAAGTTTTTAAGAACATTGTGAAAAACGTCCTTCATGGCCTGCCCGGGGTGCTCAATGTGAGTGACGACATCCTCGTTCATGCTCCCACGCTGGGAGAACATCTGACCCGCCTCCTTCACACGACTCCACGAAAAAGGGCTTACGCTACACCGGGGGAAGTGTAACTTCCTGCGAAAAGACATCAGCTTCTTCGGGTACCGCTTCTCGGATAAAGGCATTGGTCCCGACCCCGACAAAGTAAAGGACATACAAGAAGCCGCAGCCCCTTCATCAGTGTCAGGAGTCCACAGTTTTCTGGGCATGGTGACATACTGCGGGCGCTTCCTGAAAAACCTGTCGGACATCACTGGCCTGCTCAGAGAACTCACCAAGTCATCCAGCCCTTGGGTGTGGGGACCCGAGCAGGAAGAAGCGTTCCGACAGACCAAGGGCACCCTGTCAGCCGATACCATGCTAGTTTACTTCAACCCGCAGAGACAATCACAACTAGTGGTAGATTCTAGCCCCCATGGGCTTAGGAGCCGTGCTAGCCCAATGCCAGGAATGCGGAGAATGGGCCCCGGTGGCTTATGCCAGCCACAGACGCCCACGGAGCAGCGTTATTCTCAAATAGAGTGCAAAGCGATTGCCATCCTGTAGGGCTGCAGACACTTCTACTTGTACGGCCATCCCTTCTCTGCCATCACGGATCACAAGCCGGAGATCCCGCTCTTCCAAGGGTCCTCGTCAAGACCTCCTCTGAGGATTGAAAAGTGTATCCTGCAACTGCAGGAGTTCCAGTTCACCGTGGCATACTGACCTGGCACCTGGCTGATTTCTTGTCTAGGCATGCTCGACCAGCCACGCTCCCCGAGACAGCCAACGCCGCAGAAACTGAAGAATATGTTTGGATGATTGTGGACCGCTCCAAACCACTCCTGATGTCCCTGGCGGAAGTAGTAGAAGCCACCCAACACAATGATTGCTTACAAATCGCCATCAAGGCAGCCGCCACCGGTGACTGGTGGCCACTCCAAAACCCGATGTCCTTCCGCACTGAGGCAGCCCAGTCAGTCTTAAGAGCATTATACCACGTCCGCCAGGAGCTGTCGGTTACTGGTGAAGGGGGTCCATTGAAAGGTCCGAGGTTGGTATTGCCCAAAAGTCTGGCAGTGGCGTAACGAAACTTGAGGGAGCCCCCCTGCAAGATATATGGAGGGGCCCCCGTTCCAGATTTAATCAGGAGCTCTCAGGGCAGAGTACTGTTCTGATGGGGCTCCCAGCAGTTCGGGGCACCCCCGCTCCGCGGGGGCCCGTGGTACACCACTGGCACACGGAGCGCACAAAGACATTGTGAAGTCTAAGAACAGGCTCAGGAGCAAAGTCTGGTTCCCGGGTCTGGACCAGAAAGCGGAAGCAGTAGTGCGAAGTTGCCCGGTCTGTCTTGCAACATGCCCACCTGACCACCCTGCACCTGTCATCACCAAAGCTGGGCCTAGTGCTCCGTGGCACAGGGCGAGTGCAGATTTTGGCAGACTTCCCTGGTGGAACACACATGCTAGTTGTGGTGGATGACTATTCACGCTATCCTGAGGTAGAACTCGTGGGGACAACCTTCGCCTCAGAAGTCATCCCGAAGCTGTAGAAGCTCCTAGCCACTCATGGCCTGTTCGGAGAAATCTGCACGGACAATGCCCCCCCCTTCAATGGCTCAGAATTCGCACACTACCCGAGTTCTCGTAACATCAAGCACTGCCGCATAACCCCTCGGTGGCTCCAAGCCAATGGGGAGGTAGAGCGTCTGATGAGAACTCCCACCAAAGTAATCCAGATTGCAGTGGACGAAGGTACCAGCACTAAATTTGCCTTGTACCAATTCCTACAGGAATACAGACTTACACCCCACTCCAGAACAGGTGTCCCCCCCCCAAGCAAAGTGTGTTTCGAAAGGTCCATAGTGGATACTGTTCCCCATCACCCTGTGTGGGAATCAGTCAGACTCCAGAAGAACCTGCAACAATGAATGCGCTTCCCAAAAGCGGCGGGCTAATGAAAGTCCCATTAAAGTGGGTGATCACGTTTTAGTGAGAGTCTGCCACTCAAGCGGAAAGTTCAGACTACCCTTCAAACTTGATCCATGGACTGTCACAGACATCAAAGGCACAAAAGTAACAGCCAAGAGAGGTCATGAATATGCCACACAGAATGTGTCCCAGTTGAAGAGAGTACCTCGGAGGCCCACAACTGTACCCAGATTTGCCATCCCTCAGGAAGACTCTGTGGCAGGTAACCCCCTTCACAGCGAAGTCAACGACAGCCAGAACCAGGGCACACAATTTGAAAAACTGTTCCCAACACCGGCCCCTGTCCCCTCTCTGGGCACCCAGCAGGAGCCCAAGAACTGCCAGCACATCGAGTCCAGGAAGATCCTCGGCCAGGGGTGGCCAAGGACGGTATCGGCTGCGACCCCCAACCCGAGCCGTCTCAGAAGCACAATTACTTTGTGTGTGACTAACCTGGGACTGATGGCGGTGCTGCATTTGTGAGTAGTCGTATCCATTCCATATTCCACAGTAGAAAGTAAGAGGGAGGGGTGAAACGTATGTTTTGTTATGGACCGTAGTGGGATGCCATTGCAATTTTTGATAAGTTCAATGTCTTATATGTTTTTTATCTCCTGGTAAAGGAGGAACGTAGTGTTGCCGGATGTAGGGCAACCCCATGGTATATGTTGCAGAGGGGGCAGGGAGAGGGGTGGCTGTATCCTCCTGCTGGCGTAACTACAGTGGAGGCGTCTACGGTAGGGCCAGGAAAGAGAATAAATAGTCCGGGGAGCCGGGCGTGGTCAGTTCTCCGACCATCACAGTATTTTTATTTTATTTTGCAAAGTTTTATATAGCGCTGGCTAGACCCGTAGGTATCAGAGCGCTTTACATGAGGATCAGCAAGTTAAAGATTACATAATTACTTCAGTTACAGATTCCAAGTATAGACATAAGAGAAAGATAGAGGGAAGGAAACATAACGGGGAGGCGAAGAAAACAATGTCAGATGTCCGGCTGGGTAGGTGACGGCTGAGGGGGTGAACCAGGGCCTAACTCCTCTATAGCTGCATAGGACAGCTCCACCGGGCATCGGCCAAGGTCGTTCGGACTCCGCGGTTAGAACAGACAGTCGAAAAACATGCTATTACACGATAACAAGTTATTTTCGTGTTATATAGCAAAGACAAAACGTCTTATGTGGAATGGAAGGTAGAGGGGAAAAGGTAAACAGGGGAAAAAGGAATGCAGATAGCGTCAGGCAGACCAGAGGGGGGGGAAGGGACTTCAGGGGAAACAAGCAGTCAAAGTGAAAGATAGACAAGACCGTGAAGCACCGTTAAGAACTATATCCGATGTCCAGCTGGGTAGGTGACGGCCGAGGGGGTGAACCCTAGCCAGACTCCTCTATAGCTGCATAGGACAGCTCCACCGGGCATCAGCCAAGGTTGTTCGGACTCCGCCGCGTGTAGTCTTTTGCCCAAAGCCGTGGGGTCTATCCCCGCCACACTACAAAACGTAACCCCACTGTTAACACAGAAACGTCCCTATTTAGGCCTCGCCCCTTACCTCTACTAGGCACGGAAGCGCTGCGTGTAAGCACACTAATGCATGCACGTGTATTTGGTATTCCGTTTCGCCGATACCGCACTAAAGACACCCGAAAACACACTTTCTTACATTTTTTATACACGGTGGCAGAACAGATAATTATACTGTCCGACAATATTTGTCCGTATTCCTATGCCTCCCCTCCGCCTTTGAGGTGGAAGTATAGAAATAGTGGTACTTCCGGAATGCAAACACACGCAGTGAGGTAAGAGCGTCAGGATCTTGCTTTCTTGTCACCGGCTGTTGACTCGCAGCAGGAGTGTGCGGCCCTCGTCGGTAATCAGCCTACGTCGGCACCGCACCTCAGCTGCCGGTAGCCCGGTCCCGGCACGCAAAGACACGAAACTCTAAAGAGATAACAAACATGCCGCTGGGCCCTCTCTTCCGGACCGGTAGGGCGGCTGCTTCCGGCACTGCAAATGGGACTGTTTCTTCCGGCTGCTTAAGCCGCCTTTTCCGGGGCGGGGGTATTTCCTATAACCAATCGCAGGCTTCACGAAGAAGTGCAGACAGCAAGACCCGCCAGTGCCGTCCCTCAGCCTGCCAATCTGCATAAACCAGCTTTCCGGTCGCATCTCTCAGCCTTCGCTCATTGGAGTCGGGTTAGAGTCCTTCATACATGGAAGTCTCGTAGAGCCCGCAGAGACAGCAGAGGTGCTCTGTTTTTTTTTAGATACCCCTGTTGGGAGACGGGAGGTAAGGCCCAGGGTCGGGAGCCTCCCGGCTCATTCTGGAGGCTGGGCAGTTATGCCTGTTGCAAAGCCCCCGCTCCTCCCTGCAAACCCCGCTCCACATTGATGTTTATTGAACGCCTTATTGCTCAGAACAGGGTTTGCAAAGCTGGTGTACGGGCATTACTACGCCACCACTTCCTTCCCAATAAAATAATCGTTACCCTTCGCTTAGTATCATTTTTGTAGTTTATATCGCCATTAATTTGCAGTGCTATATCAAGCAACAAGTATGAGGATTCAGCCAGTGACGAACTGAAGCAGTGAAGTGACATATTTCATTTTTCTTTACTCACGTTTTTCACTTTGCAGTATGATTTTTTCCCGGACTTTTATCAAAAGGATAGTATATGTAAACAATTTCTAATTATCAAAAAGGAATTTTTGTTGGGCTTTACTTTTGGGGCTGCTGGACCTAACTAGTGAATTAAAATGGCCTGGGCTCTCAAATTGCCGCTTGCAGATGAAGTCATCGAGTCAGGATTGGTACAGGACTTCGATGCCAGCCTCTCCGGGATTGGCCAAGAGTTGGGGGCTGGAGCCTACAGCATGAGGTATGAGTTTTCCAAATGTACCAATTTTTCTTTGGTATCCTTATCACTTTTGTGTACATAACTGCTAATGTAAATACCTCTTCCCATGCCATTGTCTCGTCTATGTGTGGGTGGTGAAATATTATATAGCGTGCAGTTATGTGTTGTGCCATTCAATTATATACTCCTCTTTTCTGATTGATGACCATTATTGGGAAGTTGGCGGTAAGAGCAATGAGGAAGGGAGAGACTGGCAAATCGATGGTTACAATGGGGTTAATTTACAAAGCTTTTACTGGTTTAAGTTGCTTTTACACCTGGAACAGCACAGTTCAAGTGATTGTGATTTATCAAGGTGCCATGTACGCAGTGCTTTAAATGGGAAAAAATAAGTGCAGGTACTCGTTAAATTGAGCGAGGGGCGTGGCTAGTGGGCGGGGTTAGAGGCGGAGTTAGACATGAAACAAAAACACTTCTATTGAGTATTCATGTTGTCCTTGCATTGTCCTGGATAGTGGTCTCAAACTTTCCATATGTGCAGATTACCAACTAAAACCATGAATGAGCCAAGCCATCAACAGTACTTTTAGCACTTTAAGGCTAATAATCAATGTGCTCTAGGACGAGAGAGACTCTGGCGCTTACACCGGTTGCGGGACAGAACAAAACATGTGAGAAATGTATCAATCCAAACAAAATGTGTTAACTCGTTATACAAAATGAAGGTGAAACACCAAATGTTCATGTTTCCTTGTTTTCTAATATTTGCAGCTTCTTAATATCATAATATTTCTAATATTCCTACTTGGTTGCATTTGGCGCAATCCTTAAATATTTAAGATTTCACACATACAAACAAGCATTCCATATATTTCTTTTCAAATACCTCCTGATTCTGTTCCTCTCAAACACACACTCTCTGTTTTCACATCTCTAACCTCGAGATCCCTCTCGCACTCACCTCTCTCCCGTTTGTAGCTAATTCTGTCCCACTCTCTTTACCCCTATTGCATCTTATCACTCTGTCTCATCACTCTATTTCTAATCTGCCCTCTCCGCGCCTCTCTACCTCTTTCCACAGGCGTCTGGATCCCTTCCATATCTCTGTCTGCACTTACCCCTTCTGCCTCTCTACCGTTTCCTACTTTAAACTCTGCTCCTTCCCCCTCACTCTTCACCTTCACTCACCCCCATTTTCCCTCCTCTCCCCTCTGCAGGAGGCCCCACGGCCGTAGAGCTTGCAGTGGCATGCAGTGAGCACTGGAGGGTCCCGAGTATGTGCAGAGTCCAGCAGGGGAAGAACAATACTGGCAGGGCCGGCTTTAGCACTGGTTGCGCCCAGTGCGACAATGGTTTTTGGCGCTCCCCCCCAATGACCTCCTGCGCAACGGATTCCCGCACTACCACCACCCCTTAATAATAGTCTCCATAACCACTCTCTCTCAGATGCATCGAGTTAGTTTTATAGTGTCACTCATAAAAGTGAAGGGTGTCCGAGCACTTTACATTGCACACACATTACTCAATCATATGTGTGTAAATCAATGTATAGGAAAAGTTCCATATGACAGAGTGGTAGGATTTATATGTCATCCATACTGGTAGGTAGTATAGTTACGGGTGCTTGGTCTGGAGAAGCACAAACTCAGAATTTAAAATGTAAGACCATGGTTGGCGATTATCTTTAATAATTGGAATTGATTTACACCCAAATCAACACTTTGTACAACATTAGGATATTGAAAGTCTGGGGGAAAAAATCAAACGCTCTAATCTATACTTGAAGTCTGCATTTCAGTTCTTTGATGACAGTAAATAGCTCCGTTTTTTTTTAGCATTTTAACTTATAAGCTGCAAGTAACAAAAGGAAGTCTCTGACGAAAGATTTATGTTATGTTCACTTCGTGATTTGCATGGTACACACTCTTTGCCCAGGCACATTAATCCTCTGCACTACCTTAAGATGAATCAAAACATCCCCCAGTCAAAACTTCCACTAGACAAAAACTTCGTTCTCTCTCCAGGAACAGCGTCAATCACCGGAGTTAACTTGACATTTTTATTGTTGGCTAAAAATTGCTGCAGGTCAGGAACACTGCAGCGGGTGCTTTTAAAAACAATATAAACTAGCAATCAGGAACGCCATGCAGAGCCGGCCCTGCGTACAGACATGGGTAGAACTGTCCCTTTTGTTAGTGTCAAAATCTGGCAGAGGCTAAAATAAAGAGAAGTGTACGGGCCTCATGCGGGAAATGGAAAAGCAACGTTGCTTCCTTTCGAAGGTAACCTTTAACAGTTTCAGATAATTGACAGTACTGGCCTCCGATGGGAAGGTCAGTTGAACTCCCCCCCTCACCTGGGCACCAGGGAGGCTGCTTAAGCCTTCTTCGCCACCTCGATCATCACCGCCCATCATGGACTTAATGTCCCAGCGCGCGGGGTGGGTGGAATCGCAAGGGCAAAAGAGTCCGGTCAAAGAAAGTCAGACCCCAGTGGGAGGCCAAGGGGTGAAAATGACCCTTTGTGTCTGCGTTCCACGGACCCAGCATCGATGCCTAGCAGGGGGTGATGAGGACAAGGAGAGCCTCCATCTGGGTAGGAAGGGAGCAGAGGCCGCATCGGGCAGCTTGCCAAACCTGAATAAATAAGGCAACGGCCAACATGCTGCCAAACAAACGGCACGCAGCTGCCCACCTTCTAATCTGACCCTGAGTACCGGTACTCTCCTTGACAGTGGAGAAGTGCCGGTACTCGACTCGGTAAATTTAAGAAGTGCCGGTACTCAGTACCGGTGAGTACCGGCCCATTTAAAGCACTGCATGTACGTGCACAAGTTCGTTTTATGTGTATAGGTCTTGATAGATATTCTGACACTGACTGCACAATAAAATATCTGACCTGTCAGCCGGTTGCCGTGGATCATTTTACCATTGCCTTCACACTTCTTACACCAGCGCTACACCCTCTCTGCTCATTAGTTAAAAATAAGGTAGCAATGAACGGCTGGAGGCCACCATAATTCCTGCTGCCAAAAGAGAATTTCCTCTTTTTTTTTTTTTCCGGCTGTACAGTTTGGTTGTATACTATTTTGTTTTACGCTCAGGATACAAACCCAGAGATGCCGATGGAAATTTCATAGGGGGTCACTTTATAGTCCTTCAAAATGAATCTTTCCTTTTGTAAATTTATGCTCGCTGATTGCTGTGATAGTTGGGGATACTGGAGTGCCTCCATATCCAAACAAATAAAATAGTCTATCAACACACCACTCAGTTTACATCATCTTAGTGTTTCCCAAAGCCTCCAAATTCAAGTTGAAAAAGTTCATAACAAATGGTAATATTCTGTGATTTTAGTCGTCTTTGATGTATTCTATCTTTTTACACCTATTCCTACAAAGGATAAAAAAAAATCTTGCTGACCGGTATTTTGTTCCCTAAACTGTTTTTCTAGGATCTTCATCTGGGCTTGAAGTTATTAAAAACATAGAATAAATATTCTACCTAGACATCTAAATCTCTTTAAAATTTTAATCTCGTCACCACATAAAAACCACCTGGTGATAACCAAACTTTACCCTCCACTGTGCTCACCAGTACCTTCATGTGTTATTATAAAATAAATAATGTATACCAACGTGCACCACTTAATTCGTGGACATCCAAACTAAGCCTGGGCGGAGTTCCTCTACGTGCAAAAAAAATCCACCACGATACGCGGAGCTCCGCAAGCGGCGGAGTGAATTAAATAAATGCTGTTCGCAGTGATTTTCAGCTCCGGGTTTTTGTCCTCACTGTGCAGTCATGGCGAACTGCACCGTGACCAGTGGAAGCGGGCTCTGCTTCCTTTCTGCTGCTTGAGTCAGTTTTTTACTCGAACGGCAGCTTTCTCAACGCGAACGGACGGTTTCTCAACTCGAGCGGTCGTGAGCATACGCGACCACTCACAATGAGAAATCTGACCGCCCGCGTTGAGAAATCTCGCCGGGAGGTTGATTTTACACGCTCGCCAACTTGATGATGACTATCGCGAATCAGGAAAAATCTCGCTGGGAGGTGGATTTTCCTTGCTCGCCAACTTAACGTTGAAGAGCGCAGGCGTGGAAAAAAACTCCGCTTCGCAGAGCAGAGTTTTTCGGAACTCCGTGTGACGCGGAGTGCGGAAACCTCTGCAAGCGGAGGGGAGTTAACCGCCCAGACTTAAACCAAACATGATAAAAACAATGACCTAGGCACACATAATAGTAGGTTAAACAGTATGTAAATATATGCAAGCACTACAGTATAATGGCCATCAAATGAGAGAAATATCTTCGGATGTGTTGAGAAATGTTCTGTCTTTTAATTTTTCTTAAAAGCCAATGACCAGAAGAAAACCAGCCGACACGTGTTTCGTCGCATGTGGAAATTAGTTCCGCGACTTCCTCAGGGCGCTCAGCCGGTGATAATTCCAACCCGGCTGGGCTTAGAACAATCAGGTTAGATCGGGTCGTTCTAAAATGTCTTGAGGCGAGTGTGCCAAGGAACCCTCACGACGGATCACTGTGTTCCGGGTTATTTTCCTTAAACCAAACATGAGACTTCCCCTTTTGCATCAATAGCTGAGTACAACTGTTCCTCACAATTTAATTCTCACATTCAAATAAATCGAAGCTTCTTACGTTACTGATTTAATTTCCAACATATTTACAAGTATTTGGTATCCTATTGACGCATAGCTTTAAAATTGTATTCAAATAAACATAACTTAGATGGCGTAGACTCAGTCACACAGTTATTTTAGAGTCTCCTAAATGAACAAGTTTCTTACTGAAAACTCCAGAGTAAATCAGTCGCCACAAATTATTGTTCTGAGGCAGCACTTCATGGAACTGTTCTAATCCATAATGTGCTTTGTCCCACCCAAGATACAGCTGTGATTCAAACTTCATATCAGTTAACATTATTTAAAAAACAGATGCTTTACCTTGATTGATCTTTTGTATCCGTGTGAGATTTTATGTCAGATCCTGGGCCTTTCAGTTCCTATACTGAAGGACCTGTACCCATTCAAGTGTCTTGTTGTCTAGATCTAAGACCTCTTTGTATATAAATTTGAGAATTTGATGAAACCTACAAATTCATGACTGTCAATTCAACACCCCTTTCTCCATCACAATCTCCTTGTGGGTTGGTTTCCAGAACAACAGAGTTAAAATAAGGTTGTCCATATCATCAATGATTCCTTGGACTGTAAGTTCATGCTGTGTTGTTTGGGAAGGGGATCCTCTATTTTGTGTGATCACATGTTTTCTACAAACACACATTATCCACTTCGGAAGAACCTACTCAGTTTTCCAAAAGGCAAATTGTGCACTATATTGAGGCCTGAATGAAACTAAAGTTAAATTGCTCCTATTCCTTGAAATCCTTAAAGCCAGACAATCTAAAACTATCAATCAAGCCTTCTGTAAAGCCACAAACTTCTGGGCCGAAGTACTTTAAGCTCAACAAAAACCTGCTCACCTACAAACTTGTATATTTAGGGTTTTATGTTAAAGGCTAATTTGACCCCCTGTACCTCCTTGTTACTAATTCTCTCATTTTTATTCTACTTTTGTGTAAAGTGCCCCATTGCCCATTTTGGAAAGTCTGCTCTTTACAAATAGTATTAAGAACTAAAAATAAATGTTTTGTTCACCTCATTCCTTAAAGAAAATCATAAAGATGTACGTAGTTATCTGCAAACGTTCATCTAGTTCTAGCTTGTTAACAGGGACTTGTATTTCTTGTGACTGTACTCTATTTTGGCCAAAACAATAATATATGTTTTTGTATTTTGCCAATAATACATTTTGTGGAGCTTTGGGTTGTTCCAATTTCATAAGCTATTTATTTATTTGCTGACTTTTAGCTGAGTATTCATCAATGTGAAGGAGAGACTTCTGTTATTGGAGCTTCTCAAATTGCTTTTTATCATGCGCTATTGCTAAAATGAGAATAGTTCATAACACACTGATAGCAGGTTGGCTTTCTCACCCTCACCATATTATCATCTTTGTAATCTTTTGTGATCCCTGCAGCTACACTGCTGAATACAATAAACATGTGTTGGGCTCTCTTGTACGTGACTTGCCTGCCAGTATGTTTTATTTGTCACATTTGCTTTGCTGTTGAAGTGCTTCTTTTCAATTTCATTTTAAGCAATCACCAGCTGTATTTTCTGTTTCTTAGCCAGCAAGCTTTATTGGCACATACCACCTAATTATAAATACATTTGACAGGATGTGCTGCTTCAAGTGGTTAGTTGCCCATATTTCTTTGAGGGTATCTCCTGCTAATTTTGGCTGTAGGTTATTTCTAGGTATGTTTGGTGACTAGAAATACAGTATGTTATAGCACATGTTCTTTAGTTGTGACAAACGATTTGAGTGGGCCATGTTGTTGTAAATGTTAGACGAAAAGTGGTGCCCTGGTTAAAATGACCTAAGTTGATGAGTAGAAATACTTGGTTGATGCAAAAATATGAAAAAAGGAAGAGTAAATGTGTTATATCTGAACCATTCAAGGTCTGCGTGGCTGTTCTGCAAGATTCAGAAAGGAATAAGGGGAATAGGAGGTGGCTGTATGTCTCGTCTCCCCTTAGGAAAGCACAAGGGTCATACCATTTTCGACTCTACTGTTATGGATAGCACACAAAAGGATAGTGGTATTGACCGTAGGGAAGGCGCCCCAGGAAATATTCACTAATTAGTTCTTTAATGCTAGTATTTTTACGGTGCTAAAAGGGGGAGAGAACCACCCACCTCTCCTAATTTCTGCGGCCTAAGCTGCAACACAAACATTCAAAAGATTCCCTAGCACACGAAGATTATGTAACACAACAGTAGTGCAGTAAGTCTTTTCAAATATAAAATCTCGACGCAAAAACAATAATGCAATTCTTCAGTCTTTAATTCTTTTCTTGATCCTTCTTTAATGTAAGTTACTGTGACTGGTCGAAAGCCCAAATGCCAACACGTGTTTCGTCGCCTCTGTATATTTGTACATGTGACTTTTTCAAGGCTACATGAGAGATAGTGAGGTCTCAACTAGTGTGTTAAAAATGACTGGAGGGAGAGTGGCTATTATTTATTAAAGTGGTCCCTCTGTCATTAGTAAAAGGTGTGTGGTGCTGCTAGTGGGATATTATGTCTCTCAGTAGCTAGATATGAGTCCTTAGTGGGTGTCTCTAGTGGTCGACATGTTTCGCGCTATCTGTGGCCTCTGGAGGAGATCCAAAGCGCTTCTTCAGGACCAAGGTGAGTTTAAATAAAGTATCACTAGCGGCCTAAATTTTTCAGTGCCGCCAGGAGATCTTGCATTTACTGTTTTCATAAGTAAACCTGATATTAAAATCATATTAAAATCATTGTCATTGTCATTGAGGTGTCTCACAAACCCATCTAGTTTTATGTTGTCTCATGTCCATACCATCAAGCAATCGTCAATATATCGCCCCCAGTATAAAATCGAGTCATTCCATTTGCATCCCACGGCACCCCAGATCCACACCTCCTCAAGCCAACCCATGAAAAGGTTGGCATACGAAGGCGAGAACCTGGAGCCCATGGCGACACCTTGTTTTTGTCTGTACCATTTATCCTTGAAGATGAAGATATTGTTATCAAGAATAAGTTCCATCATACTGATAATCATTTCTGTGTGTTCCTATGTACTTGCTGACCTGACACTAAGCATCTTTCTAATGGCCTTGAGCCCGCACTCTCTCTTAATGCTCGTGTAGAGAGCAGTGACGTCTAGAGTCACTAGTATCATGTTATCCTCCCAAGTTAAATCCGATAGTGTTCCTAGAATATGTTTAGTGTCGCGAATAAAGGATGGTAAATTATTCACTAAAGGTTTAAGGTAGATGTCGACATATTCAGACAATCTTTCTGTTGGTCCTTCGTTACCTGAGCTGATCGGTCTCCCCGGTGGAAATGGGAGATTCTTATGTACCTTGGGAAGCGTGTAGATACATGGGTACCTAGGTCGATCTACCTTAAGGTAACTCATCTCTTCATCATCCAGCAAACCCATGCCATGCCATTGTCTGAGGTGTTTATTGATGTGTTCTGTTAGTTTCCAGATAGGGTTCCCTGGAAGTAACTCATAACAGGTTGCGTCATTTAATTGAGAGAGAATCTCCGCATCATAATCATTACTGGTCATAACCACAATATTTCCCCCTTTGTCCGCCTCCCTGATAGTTATGCTATCATCCTTCATCAGACTCTTTAGTGATTTCCTTTCCCCCAAGGAGAGGTTGTCAAACCCCTTCACAGGTCGTTGTGTCTTGTCATTATATCTATCCAAATCTGCTAATACTAACTTGTGGAAGATATCAATGTTGTTCCCCATATGTAAAGTCGGTGTCCATTTTGATTTCTTTAAGGCCGCTGGGTACCGGTGTGTCACTGATCACATTAAAATCTCTCATGATAATATCAGTGCTCACTACCTCATCCACACTCAGTCAGCGACAATCACAACCTAGTGTCCATGATCTCTTGAATTGTAATTTCACTCAACAGATGTGATTGTTGTGCTCGTGCCGGTACTTTATTCATTTCATTGCATAACAGAAAATGTTTTTTAATCTTTATCCGTCTAACAAATTTAAACAAATCAATTTTCAACTCGCATATGTTGCCATCATTTTTGGGACAAAAACCCAGTCCCTTTTTTAATAATGACAGATCATCATTTGTCAAATTTTTGCTAGACAAGTTCATTACATTCACATCCTCTATTTCCAAGAGCGCGTTCTCATCCCTGGCCTGTCCTCTCCTGTTGCCCCCTCTTTTTCCCCTCCTTGTTTTGCGCCTGTTGTAGGGCGTCTGTTTAGTTCTCTGTTCCCCCTCTTGATGCGCTGTACTTCCCTTAAAAAACGGTTTTCACTATTGACAGTGTCTGTTGATCCTTCCCCTCTCTCTGATTCCCCTCCACTAGTAGCTGGAGTGTCTAATGAAGTTGAGCTGGAGCTAAGTGAAATACCTTCCTTAGGTTTGTTCTGATTATCTTTGTTCACTAGTTCATCGTATTTCCTAGCGAACGTGAATATCCTACCGTTAAGGTAGTCATATTCATCTCTCTTGAGTTTTTTTCATTTTTCTTTGTTTAATCTCAGCTAGATGACGTTGTAGCACTTCATTTAGTATCCCATAGTTTTTTTCTGTGGCCTCTGGTAAGTTCAGGGTTTTAATTTCAGATTCTAAAGCTTCTATTTCAGTTTGAAATCTAGCAGCTTTCCGATCACAATTTTCTATGAGTATCCCCATTAATTTGTTAGAGTTATTGGTTAGTTCTTGTTCCCACATTACTAATAGGTCTCCATCCAAATCATCGTAGGTGGGTATTATTTGGGATCGTAGGCCTCTGGGTATCCTCTGCACCTTGATGTATTGGCGCAGAGTGGCCCCATCCCACCATTTGGACATCTCATTTCTGCGTAGCCTCTCTAATCGAATGAATTTCTCTCTCAATCCTTCTTTTGAGTTAGTTCCTGGAGTCTTAGAGCCAGAAGGTCTGTTTCCTGATATATTACCAAACAGTTCCTCCGCTTCCTTATCTCTGTTGCTTCTCTCATCACTAAATGTATTCATAGTGTTTCCGGGCTGCCACCTATCTTACTCTAAATAACACACAAAAGGATAGTGGTATTGACCGTAGGGAAGGCGCCCCTGGAAATATTCACTAATTAGTTCTTTAATGCTAGTATTTTTACGGTGCTAAAAGGGGGAGAGAACCACCCACCTCTCCTAATTTCTGCGGCCTAAGCTGCAACACAAACATTCAAAAGATTCCCTAGCACACGAAGATTATATAACACAACAGTATTGCAGTAAGTCTTTTCAAATATAAAATCTCGACGCAAAAACAATAATGCAATTCTTCAGTCTTTAATTCTTTTAAGACTGTGGTCTATCTCTCATGTAGCCTTGAAAAAGTCGCATGTACAAATATACAGAGGCGACGAAACACATGTTGGCATTTGGGCTTTCGACCAGTCACAGTAACTTGTATTAAAGAAGGATCAAGAAAAGAATTAAAGACTGAAGAATTGCATTATTGTTTTTGCGTCGATTTTATATTTGAAAAGACTTAGGCCCACATGCATCAAAGCAAAAACCGGTCGCAAACGGGCAGATTCTCAGAATCTGCCCCTTTGCGACCGGTATTTTTGCATTTGGGATGCATCATCCCAAATGCAAAAATCGCAATTTAAGTAATCTCTAAATTGCGATTACTTAAATTGCCATTGCATTTAAGGAATCGCAAATTGAGATTCCTTAAATGCAATGCATTAAAGTAAAAAAACTAGCGATTTCGCTAATAGGGGGAGCAAATTACCATGAAGTTGAACTTAATGGTAATTTGCAAAAAGTTTGAAAAATGCACTAAAGTGCATTTTTCAAAGTTCTATTTTACATACACACATGCCCTTGGGGCATGTGTGTGTGCAAGATGTACTCATATGCAGATTTCAGGGGTGCAACAGGGTGTCTATTTGACACCCTGGCACCCTTGAAATTGCATTCTCAATTTGCGATTCTCTAATTGAGAATCGCAAATTGAGAATGTCTTCCCATTCATTCCTATGGGCCTCTAGGCCCATAGGAATGAATGGGGAGGTATTCCTTAATTGCGACTCGCAATTTGCGAGTCGCAATTAAGGAATGTTTAGAAATCGCTATTTTTAAAGCGATTTCTACATGCATAGCCTTTTGCTATTCCTTATTAGCGAATCCTTATTTTTCGCTAATAAGGAATCGCAAATGGCATTGTTGATGCATGTTCAATGAAGGTAGTAGGGTGCACACCAATTTACTAATTTTTCAAAACTTGTCCATAATAATCCAAGAATGCGTGCACGACGGTATGGCGCCTTGCCCAAATGACACCTGATTTGATACGACCATGGATGAATGGGGCTTCCTTGTGCCCCAAACCGACTGCACAGCTGCGTAGCGCCACTATGGCAGAACGTTTCATTTTTCTGATTTTTAATCCTTATTCAACTATATGTTCCATGCATTTTACACCATTTTTTGCGTATAACAGCTTGAATCCACACGCGGAAAGTATAATGCCTTTTTCAAGTTTCTCATGTAAAAGATGTGCCCATCCGGACCTCTTTCTAAAACACGACAGATGCAGGAGTTCGTCCAAAGCAGCATTTATTTAAAAACCCAATGCATTTCGGGCAACCAGTACCCTTCGTCAGGGAACACTATGAATGACAATAAAACAAATATCCATTACTGTAATGTCCATTAATCAACATCTTGCATCATCACTATAATGCTATATTGAATATAACCTTTATTACATTTCAACCCCTCCTCATTACCTACAATAGGCCCCTTCTTAAGTGATGTCTGTGATGCGACTCTATTCTCATGGCGAACCTATCTTCTTAAAAAACAAACACCCCATAAATCCCTCAGTTGCGCAGTACAAACAACTACCCCTTCTTTCTGACACTACAATTTTTCAATTCACTTCATTCTACATTTCCCCTTTGCATTCACACTGCACTCACCTACTACATTGAATTTACATAAATCCCCATAGATCCCTTATCTCACTCCACGACTCACTACATACTCGTTGTCAATCCCCAGTCATTCATCGCACTCCTTCATTATCCCCTTACATCTCCAATCCGCATTCACGCTGCTGAATCTGCTCCCTTTCCACTCTGGTGTTTTACACGTTGTTATACATGCCCATAGCCTGACTCCAAGCAGTTCCCCTATTAATATTTAATTCTTGTGCCCCCAGTCCTCATCATGATATCCTTCCACTTAAGCATTCAACATTTACGCGCTCCAAAGCAAACGCACACACTTCACTTTCATCCCTCAGCCAAAAATAAACACACAAACAATTTCACATTGCTGCCACCGTTTTCACTCTGTTATTTTACGCGTTATTATTCTTGCCCATAGCCTGACTCCAAGCAGTTCCCCTATTTTTGTGTGATTCTTGAACACCCCAGCCCTCATCATAACATTCTTCCCCACAATCATTCACTCTTTACGAGCTCAAAAAACTAAAGCAAACACTCCACTTTCATTCCTTAACCAAAATCACCACTCGAACAATTTCACATACCTGCTTCAGACTCTCGAATCCGGAGCCATCTCTATTTCAGTAAATGTTTGTGGCCCCTTTGGTTCCACCCTTATTTAACTGCAACCTAACCTCCCTGACCCAATCCTTCTGATTGGTTCACTAATTAACTTGTTCCCGCCATGAGAACGGTGGCAGAGTTGCTTTCAAATTGAATAAACTGCATTGTCCATAATGCAATGTGTTTGAAATCTAAAACATGATCCGCATTTTTAGAGTCCTCCTGCCCCATTTAAAAGCAACTGGTATTATGACACACAGCAATAGCTCATGTTGATTATTAAATGGATATAAAATATTATAAAGTCCTTTCCATCTCGTATAAACGCCATGTTCTAGTCAAACCCCGATGTTGCTCCATTCATGTGGATCTTTGCAATGTTACGTATTTCTCGATATTCTTCTTCTGTACTTGGCGGGTGCTACCCCAAAGTAGGGCAATTTTATATGATGTTCAATGAAGGTAGTAGGGTGCACACCAATTTACTAATTTTTTCAAAACTTGTCCATAATAATCCAAGAATGCGTGCACGACGGTATGGCGCCTTGCCCAAATGACACCTGATTTGATACGACCATGGATGAATGGGGATTATTATGGACAAGTTTTGAAAAATTAGTAAATTGGTGTGCACCCTACTACCTTCATTGAACATCATATAAAATTGCCCTACTTTGGGGTAGCACCCGCCAAGTACAGAAGAAGAATATCGAGAAATACGTAACATTGCAAAGATCCACATGAATGGAGCAACATCGGGGTTTGACTAGAACATGGCGTTTATACGAGATGGAAAGGACTTTATAATATTTTATATCCATTTAATAATCAACATGAGCTATTGCTGTGTGTCATAATACCAGTTGCTTTTAAATGGGGCAGGAGGACTCTAAAAATGCGGATCATGTTTTAGATTTCAAACACATTGCATTATGGACAATGCAGTTTATTCAATTTGAAAGCAACTCTGCCACCGTTCTCATGGCGGGAACAAGTTAATTAGTGAACCAATCAGAAGGATTGGGTCAGGGAGGTTAGGTTGCAGTTAAATAAGGGTGGAACCAAAGGGGCCACAAACATTTACTGAAATAGAGATGGCTCCGGATTCGAGAGTCTGAAGCAGGTATGTGAAATTGTTCGAGTGGTGATTTTGGTTAAGGAATGAAAGTGGAGTGTTTGCTTTAGTTTTTGAGCTCGTAAAGAGTGAATGATTGTGGGGAAGAATGTTATGATGAGGGCTGGGGTGTTCAAGAATCACACAAAAATAGGGGAACTGCTTGGAGTCAGGCTATGGGCAAGAATAATAACGCGTAAAATAACAGAGTGAAAACGGTGGCAGCAATGTGAAATTGTTTGTGTGTTTATTTTTGGCTGAGGGATGAAAGTGAAGTGTGTGCGTTTGCTTTGGAGCGCGTAAATGTTGAATGCTTAAGTGGAAGGATATCATGATGAGGACTGGGGGCACAAGAATTAAATATTAATAGGGGAACTGCTTGGAGTCAGGCTATGGGCATGTATAACAACGTGTAAAACACCAGAGTGGAAAGGGAGCAGATTCAGCAGCGTGAATGCGGATTGGAGATGTAAGGGGATAATGAAGGAGTGCGATGAATGACTGGGGATTGACAACGAGTATGTAGTGAGTCGTGGAGTGAGATAAGGGATCTATGGGGATTTATGTAAATTCAATGTAGTAGGTGAGTGCAGTGTGAATGCAAAGGGGAAATGTAGAATGAAGTGAATTGAAAAATTGTAGTGTCAGAAAGAAGGGGTAGTTGTTTGTACTGCGCAACTGAGGGATTTATGGGGTGTTTGTTTTTTAAGAAGATAGGTTCGCCATGAGAATAGAGTCGCATCACAGACATCACTTAAGAAGGGGCCTATTGTAGGTAATGAGGAGGGGTTGAAATGTAATAAAGGTTATATTCAATATAGCATTATAGTGATGATGCAAGATGTTGATTAATGGACATTATAGTAATGGATATTTGTTTTATTGTCATTCATAGTGTTCCCTGACGAAGGGTACTGGTTGCCCGAAATGCATTGGGTTTTTAAATAAATGCTGCTTTGGACGAACTCCTGCATCTGTCGTGTTTTAGAAAGAGGTCCGGATGGGCACATCTTTTACATGAGAAACTTGAAAAAGGCATTATACTTTCCGCGTGTGGATTCAAGCTGTTATACGCAAAAAATGGTGTAAAATGCATGGAACATATAGTTGAATAAGGATTAAAAATCAGAAAAAATGAAACGTTCTGCCATAGTGGCGCTACGCAGCTGTGCAGTCGGTTTGGGGCACAAGGAAGCCCCATTCATCCATGGTCGTATCAAATCAGGTGTCATTTGGGCAAGGCGCCATACCGTCGTGCACGCATTCTTGGATTATTATGGACAAGTTTTGAAAAAATTAGTAAATTGGTGTGCACCCTACTACCTTCATTGAACATCATATAAAATTGCCCTACTTTGGGGTAGCACCCGCCAAGTACAGAAGAAGAATATCGAGAAATACGTAACATTGCAAAGATCCACATGAATGGAGCAACATCGGGGTTTGACTAGAACATGGCGTTTATACGAGATGGAAAGGACTTTATAATATTTTATATCCATTTAATAATCAACATGAGCTATTGCTGTGTGTCATAATACCAGTTGCTTTTAAATGGGGCAGGAGGACTCTAAAAATGCGGATCATGTTTTAGATTTCAAACACATTGCATTATGGACAATGCAGTTTATTCAATTTGAAAGCAACTCTGCCACCGTTCTCATGGCGGGAACAAGTTAATTAGTGAACCAATCAGAAGGATTGGGTCAGGGAGGTTAGGTTGCAGTTAAATAAGGGTGGAACCAAGGGGGCCACAAACATTTACTGAAATAGAGATGGCTCCGGATTCGAGAGTCTGAAGCAGGTATGTGAAATTGTTCGAGTGGTGATTTTGGTTAAGGAATGAAAGTGGAGTGTTTGCTTTAGTTTTTTGAGCTCGTAAAGAGTGAATGATTGTGGGGAAGAATGTTATGATGAGGGCTGGGGTGTTCAAGAATCACACAAAAATAGGGGAACTGCTTGGAGTCAGGCTATGGGCAAGAATAATAACGCGTAAAATAACAGAGTGAAAACGGTGGCAGCAATGTGAAATTGTTTGTGTGTTTATTTTTGGCTGAGGGATGAAAGTGAAGTGTGTGCGTTTGCTTTTGGAGCGCGTAAATGTTGAATGCTTAAGTGGAAGGATATCATGATGAGGACTGGGGGCACAAGAATTAAATATTAATAGGGGAACTGCTTGGAGTCAGGCTATGGGCATGTATAACAACGTGTAAAACACCAGAGTGGAAAGGGAGCAGATTCAGCAGCGTGAATGCGGATTGGAGATGTAAGGGGATAATGAAGGAGTGCGATGAATGACTGGGGATTGACAACGAGTATGTAGTGAGTCGTGGAGTGAGATAAGGGATCTATGGGGATTTATGTAAATTCAATGTAGTAGGTGAGTGCAGTGTGAATGCAAAGGGGAAATGTAGAATGAAGTGAATTGAAAAATTGTAGTGTCAGAAAGAAGGGGTAGTTGTTTGTACTGCGCAACTGAGGGATTTATGGGGTGTTTGTTTTTTAAGAAGATAGGTTCGCCATGAGAATAGAGTCGCATCACAGACATCACTTAAGAAGGGGCCTATTGTAGGTAATGAGGAGGGGTTGAAATGTAATAAAGGTTATATTCAATATAGCATTATAGTGATGATGCAAGATGTTGATTAATGGACATTATAGTAATGGATATTTGTTTTATTGTCATTCATAGTGTTCCCTGACGAAGGGTACTGGTTGCCCGAAATGCATTGGGTTTTAAATAAATGCTGCTTTGGACGAACTCCTGCATCTGTCGTGTTTTAGAAAGAGGTCCGGATGGGCACATCTTTTACATGAGAAACTTGAAAAAGGCATTATACTTTCCGCGTGTGGATTCAAGCTGTTATACGCAAAAAAATGGTGTAAAATGCATGGAACATATAGTTGAATAAGGATTAAAAATCAGAAAAAATGAAACGTTCTGCCATAGTGGCGCTACGCAGCTGTGCAGTCGGTTTGGGGCACAAGGAAGCCCCATTCATCCATGATTGTTGATGCATGTGCCAGTTACTGCACTACTGTTGTGTTATATAATCTTCGTGTGCTAGGTAGGGGTGGGCAGAAAACTCCGCTCCGCCAGCGTAGCGGATAAAGCCAGCCACCCCTGCTCCCCGGCCCGGTCCCTGCTTCTGAAAGCAGCCAGGCCGGGGAGAGCCTCCCCGGGCCCCGGTGGACCTCCGTCCCCAGCGCCCGGACCCTCGGCTGGCTTGCAGGACGGGGGGCTCCCGCACCCCGGGGCCCGCCGGACGGAGCACGAGCCCGGTCCCAGCTTCCGAACCCTAGCCAGGTCGGAGAGAGCCTCCCCGGGCCCCGGTGCACACCCTTCCCCAGCACCCGGACCCTCGGCTGGCTTCCAGGACGGGGGGCTCCCGCAGCCTGGGACCCTGGGACGCAGCACGAGCCCTGGGCCCGGTCCCAGCTTCCGAACCCTAGCCAGGCCGGGGAGAGCCTCCCCGGGCCCCGGTGGACCCCCGTCCACAGCGCCCGGACCCTCGGCAGGCTTGCAGGATTGGTGGCTCCCGCACCCTGGGACGGAGCACGAGCCCCGGGCCCAGCTTCCGAACCCTAGCCAGGCCGGGGAGAGCCTCCCCGGGCCCCGGTGGACCCCCGTCCCCAGCGCCCGGACCCTCGGCTGGCTTGCAGGACGGGAGGCTCCCACACCCCGGGGCCCGCCGGACAGAGCACAAGCCCCGGGCCCGGTCCTAGTTTCCGAACCCTAGCCAGGCCGGGGAGATCCTCCCCGGTGGACCCCCGTCCCCAGCACTCGGACCCTCGGCTGGCTTGCAGGACGGGGGGCTCACGCAACCCGGGACGGAGCACGAGCCCCGGGCCCGGTCACAGCTTCCGAACCCTAGCCAGGCCGGGGGGAGCCTTCCCGGGCCCTGATGGGACCCCCGGACCATCGGCTGGCTTGCAGGATGCGGGGATCCCGCACCCCGGGGCCTGCCGGATGGAGATCAAGGCCCGGACCCAGCTTCAGAACCCTAGCCAGGCTGGGGAGAGCCTCCCCGGGCCCTGATGGACCCCCGTAACCAGCGCCCGGACCCTCTGATGGCTTGCAGGACGGGGGCTCCCACACCCCGGGGCCTGCCGGATGGAGCTCAAGCCCCAGGCCCGGACCCAGCTTCAGAACCCTAGCCAGGCTGGGGAGAGCCTCCCCGGGCCCTGATGGACCCCCGTAACCAGTGCCCGGACCCTCTGATGGCTTGCAGGACGGGGGCTACCACACCCCGGGGCCCACCAGACGGAGCTCGAGCCCCAGGCCCTGTCCCAGCTTCAGAACCCTAGCCAGGCTGGGGAGAGCCTCCCCGGGACCCGGTGGACCCCAGTCCCCAGCGCCCGGACCCTCGGCTGGCTTGCAGGACAGGGGGGCTCCAGTACCCCGGGGCCCGCCAGACGGAGCTGGAGCCCCAGGCCCTGTCCCAGCTTCCGAACCCTAGCCAGGCTGGGGAGAGCCTCCCCGGGCCCCGGTGGACCCCAGTCCCCAGCGCCCG